>CM032161.1:25100168-26302778 GCA_018901935.1 Pugionium cornutum
CTTAAGACCGTCTTTTACCCGCTTTGATAATCCAGCTTGAGAAATAAAGCTCAACTCGCCTCGGCTTATCACGCTTTAGTAGAGCTGTATACGGTACTCCCTACAAACATTGAATACCATCAAACAAGCGTTATGCCTGATTATCAAACTATCTTTGATCCATGAGAAAGCAATACATTACCTTTGTCACAGCATAATATTTCTTTCCAGATTCCCATATTCTCCGGCCAATGATGTATTCCCGGTCACTACAGAAAAAGGGGAACTGCAGAAGAAATCAGACATTAGTAATGGCTTTCATGGAGGAGCGAATAGAGAGAGGGACCAAGAAAAATAAGCACCAAATACCTTTTTTATCCAGTGAACAATCGTTGTTCCTGTCTGAGGATCTTCTTCTAAAGTTTTGAAGTAAGCAAGCATAGGATCCCATTTAGGTCGAAATTCATCGTCCCAGAAGAAATCCCTAACAATGTCTGGAGTTGCATCTTCAAAAACAGTTCGACTACGATAAACAACAGGACCTGTCTGACAAACAACATTCTCTTTCAGGAACTAAAAACACAGTTTTCTGAAAACAAGTTTCAAGAAAAATGTGATATTAAGTTTCAAGAGTAGTGATTAGTGACGTATGATGCTCCATATCCTTCCTATCAAAATACTTTCTAACCAGTAATCTTAAAGAAGAAAATATCAACCTCTAATGAAAATAATCAATAAGTTGGCTCGTTCCTTCATCTATGTGTTTCAAGATACCTCACCAAAACTTTCTTGTGGTGTCTATTACTCCACAAAGTTACAAGAAAGAAATATAAAGTAAGAGTACCTCAGGCTCATGACGCCAAGCCTGGTAGCTCATATTGGGAGTAGCCTTGTCCATCATAAATTGCCATTCCAGATTTGCATTTCCTGCTTCAAGCAGATGCAGCAGATGCTCTAGATCCTTTTCTGTCACAATGTCATGGTCTTTCTCTGTATTTTTATCACTATGTCTGCAATACAGAGAAAATACAGAGCATGACATATCAATCTCCAAAAAGAGCATCTTTCGATGATCTTTAAAATTTCAAATACTCATTCAGCTAAAAACGAAAAAAACATGGCCATCTAAAATCCCACGAGAACAAAAGTGGTATAATCTCAAGATAACATCAGTAACGTTACCCTAAGATCTACTTATCAAATAAACTTCTTTTAACTAACTCAGCATAAAAAAACAGAACAGACGCAAAAGAACATATTCGTTTCTTCATAAACTAACCGTGACAATGCTTCTGTTTCACCAGTCGGAATAATAGCTCCGGCCGGTTCAGGCGTCGGAGCCGATTTCTTGGAACCCGTACCAAGCCTTGACCAAAGAGTGCGGCAGACGGAAAAAGCGGAAAGAGCAGTGAAAGCAAGCCAAACCCGTCGAGCACCGAATCCCGGAGGCGCAGTCCATAGAAATCGGAGCTTAGACCGGAACCCTAGATAAATCAATCCCGTCCACCTAGGCCGCCAAGACCAGCCAATCAAAAGTCCAATCATGACGGCGAGCCAAATCGGAACTGCACATAACAAGGTGTCGACGAATGTCTCTGTAACAGATGGTTTCCGGAAGAAACCCGTGAAATTAAGATAAGATTCATCCATAACTGTTTGGCGATGTGAAAGTTATACTTCTAAGAAAAATTTCGGATTCCGGAAGAAAAATGGATTACTGTCCTCACCGGGAAATCGAAAGACATGGAGAAGCTATCCAAAAGAGAATCAAAAGAGGAAGAAGAAGAAGAAGAGCGATTTCCGCCTATTTATTTAAAAATAATTATAACATTGCAGATGAAATGATTTAAGATAGAAAAATAGGAAAAAGAAAACCGAATATTCCTAATTTGGTATTTGCTGTACCGAAAAGACGTTGGCGGGTGAAAGCCTTGAGAGCTGTGATAGGAACACGCACAGTGGAGATGACGTGGCTTTCTTGTTTTCCCAAATCTCACGCTTCAAATTTTAAGGCGCGTGTTGTTCACTGCGGATAAGACTATAGCTGAGGACTTTTTTTTATTTAGTAAACACGTGTCCTTTATATGATACATCAGAAATGAATGTTCTAATAATATCCGACATATATCATTTTTTAATTAGAGTTGAATTAGTAATTTTGAACATTCATTTTCAAAATCACTAAAACTTCATTTAATTATTTGTGTTTATAGTAAATTAAATTGTACGATTAAAACAACCATATAATTTACTAAAAAAATTGTGATATAAAATTCATCGTTTAACTGTTGCAATTGATTACATATATTATAATTTTGTATGTTGTTGTATTTTAAATTTGTATAATACCTTATCACTATGTATCTATCTTTAAGATTAAGAAAAATAAAAAAAATTGATTTAATTTTATATAATATATCCAATTAAACGTCTTCATATTTAATGTATGATGTTGAAGATTTGAATGGAGTTATCCAATCAAAATAGGATTGGAACAAACATGTTGTTAGACACATATAATTCTATTATATTAAACACGATCATGATGGACACTATGGACAATAAGTAACTTAAGAACAAATATAAAATTTTATTATTGTTCGAAATAATTCAAATACACGTTGTGAAAAGAGAAACACCAAGAACAATATTTATAGGAAAATGCCAGTTGTCAACACGGTCACGATTTCTTAATTCTACAACATGTGTTTGTAATTTACAATCTTTATTATATATGTAAATGGATATGCGTATATGTGATAATTTAATATAAATTTAGAACATTCAAAGTGTAAATGGATTTACGACATATTCAATGCAGAAAACATTACATCAAACAGAATTGATTAAGTTTTTAAAATATGGTATAAAACAAAGATTGTAAGGGATCAAATAAATGGTTTCGGATAGAGGACATCGAGCTCCGTTGATATTTCTATTTTTAATACATGTATTAAATATTTAAGTTATTGTCAAAATCTGAAAACATATATATGACTACGCTTTTATGTTATTATGTGAAATAAGGAAATTAACAGTTGGGGAGAAGGTGAGATTCACGTGCGGGGAAAGGATCGAGAGAGTTCATGAGTCACGTGAATTTTTAGATAACGACTGTTGATTTCGTACAAGATTTTTGTCGGTGTGATGGACATTAGGGAGATACCTCGGCTACTAATGTAGCGACACATATTGGATCACGTATCTTCTTAATAGTTAGGCCCATCCAGGCCCATTAGTATCAGGTCCACTCCATTCTGAAACCTCGATTGTGCCAGAAATGACCCAACTGAAACAGTCGATCCAAATCTCATGTAATAAAAATATTAAAGAGATTTAATTTCCACCAAAATCGTACCAATGAAAACCAATCCACAATTCGGATTAAACTACGGTTACAATAAGAATTAGGAGGAAATCGCCTAATCATTCATATTATATTATTTAAAAAGCATTTAAAAATAATAATTTTATTATTATTAACAAAAATATTAGGATGATATTTTATTACCGATCACAATTTTAAATAAATATATAAATAAATTTAAATTATTAAAAAATTTAAAATTATTATAATATATATATTGTTATTAATTTAATTAAAAAATAATATATTTTATTAAAATAACAAAAACTATTATTAAATTTATAAAAACAATCATTTATTTTTTAAATTTATATATAAAATTAATATTAAAAATAATTTTAATAAAAATAAAAATTATATAAATATCTGATTTATATTTAAATAAATAATATTATGTTATTTACCAAAAAAAATTCGGAATTCAAAATATAAATCTAGTTTTTTCTTTATTGGCCACCGCCTCGATCGCCACACAAACCGTTCCTTTATGTAATCCACCAACTTCTCACTAATTGAAATATATGTGTATTGTAATGGTTTTCTCACCACTCACGGTAGGTATAGCTCGAATCGAATCTTAATAATTATTATGAACAGAGATTCGTTATAAATAATCACAAGGGGAAGATTCTTATTTGTGCCAACACATTCACAAACACACACATAATTAAAAATATAATTACTCACATTTACACTTGAAAATATAAGTTCCCACAGCCACAAACAAAACTCTTAAGTTCGTTATGACCAAAAGACCCTTTAGCATTCGGTTCTTCTCTAACAAATCGGTTTATCTAGCCTTCTTTGGATCGAGATCACTAGAGTCTTTCGACCCTTCTTTTGGGTTCCTCCGCCCTAGTTTTGGCGATTTTGCTCGAGTTGGAGGAGGCTGTATAGTGAAAAGTTAACAACTCGGAGCGGGTTTCAAAGTTTACGAGTGGATGATTTCTCTTTTCATATGAATGTTATAGTGAAATTTGTAGACAACCTTGTGTGTTACCTTCTTAAGTTCAACCTTTTGGGGAGGCCCTTCGTGGTAAAAGTTTGGCATTGGGTTTGCTTTGAACATCAAACTTTTTCTTAATTGCTTTATTGCTGCATCGCTTTCTTCCTTGATTTTGAGTATCCGCACAAACAAAGAGAATGAAAATAAATATATCAGAGACGTTCAACATATGTGATAGAGGGAAACACTGAAACACAAGGGCACCTTGTTCCTTGTTTCATTCTGTGTTTTCTCGGCCTCCATGGCTTGGTGTTTCTCCTCTAGTTTTGTATAGAACTGAAGAGCAATCAATTAAAGCCAATGCACGATGCATAAAAAATAATCTTAAAGTGGAATTGGTATGTCGACAGAAGACTTGAGTAACTACACAAAAAAGGAATGTCACCTCCTTCCGCTTCTCTGCACGCTCAGTGGATCGAAACAAAGGACCTGAGGTGACAATAGTTCTTGATTTAGAAGACTTTGCAGTCGACGTGCCACTGTTAACAATGGTCAAAGACTTGATAGTATCACATTTTCAGATGGTAAATGTTAGCAAATTGAAAGTTGAGAAGAAATAAATTTTAATGAGAAGGAACCATACTGAGAAGCAACAGAGCAAGAATCTTCTTCATTGGAAAGCTTCTTGTTTTTTGGCTGCAATGGTTTCCTAGGTACCTGCAGTTGCAATAGACTCTTAGGCGTTACAGTTACGGTTAAACAAATCAACTGCGGTTCAAGACAATATAGATTGGTATAACATCATAAATCCTGACCTTTGTGGCATGATTTTGTACTTTACTATGCCCATCCGGCAATCTGTTCAACACAGCTGCTTTGAGAGATTCACCTGTACACGAACGTGTTGCAGATAAAGCACGCTTGTCAGTCGCTAAAGAAAACGGCTGTGTTATGGTGCTCCTTGTTTTGTTATCCCCCCGACCTGGATTTGAAACATGCTTTGCAGGTAACATTGACTTAGTGACATTCTTGGACTCGGAATAATTTCCTGCTGTCTTACCAACTGGGATTTCACTGGTACACTCTTTAACATCATATTCTTTTACTTCAGTGTTCTCTTCAGTATATTGGAGCTCTCTGTTCCCAGTAACCTCATCCCGCGATACTGAATCTAAGGGAGGTTCAGAAACATTTTCATGGTTTGGATTACACGAATCACCATTAGCATAGACCACCACACCATCTGGCTCTTTGTCCATACAGATATCTGGCACACCACAAATCAACTAAGTAGAAAAAGAAAATCCAGTATTCATCATTTTACACAGAATCTATGTGAAATCATCTTATACTGCAACATGTACTCTTTTCAACAGCCCAAAAAAAAGCTACGGCTAGACAAACTAACATTGAATATGATAGTTTTGTTCTACTTAACAGAAGAACTATTTAATGCCTTCTTGAAATAGCAAGCAATACAACTCAATTTGCTTATTAGTATAATAGCTAAAGTATGTTTAGTTACAATTTACAAATGATGAGTTGATGACCAATAGTTCCACTAATCATCTGAATTATTCCCGGAAAAGCGTTTAGGCTAACCAAATGTGGGACCATCAAAGACCAAAAAACAGCTTGTTTAATGGAAAATGTTATAGTAATCTAAGCATAATCAAGCATATGAATAATCAACTACTGCTTTTTGCATAGTCAAGAATCATCGAAGAAAAGACACTTTGTTATACGCATAACGTCATAAACCATCATGGCTTCAGAGTTTTAATTAAGCGAAACACAACTAAGTTTAATACAGAACCTGAAAACCAATTTAACAATGAGAAACTCAACTTTCGTTTCCTGCATTTAAACAAACATGAACATGCAGCTAAATTATCAAGTTTCCTTCATTTTCTCGGGAAGCGAGAAAGCCGACCAGAGCGATTTTCCAAATTCCCTCGGAATCTTCAAACAAGAATATTAAACCACATAGAAATGTAGAGACTAAGAGAACATTCTCAAATAAACAAGTGACCTCTATGAAAAATCATCAATCGCAATCAACAAAACGCGAAATCTCAAACAAAAATTTGAATCGGAAAATAATAAAAACTAGATAAATCATAAATTAGTTGAACTCGAAGTAGAAGATTGTATTTACTTACCCATCGTTCTCGTGACCGGCGAGAGAAATATATAACCGCTCGTTCACTCTCTCTCTCTTTCTCTCTTCTGTGAGTTTGCTTCTGAGAATGATGATGATACTGTGCAATTTATGTTGCTCTTGTGTGTTTTATACCATCTCCTTCTTCGTCGGTGCTAACGCCGTTACTTGACGAAGTTCACTTAGTTTTGTTTTTCTTTTTTGTCGACGCGTCACTTGGTTCACTAATAAATATAAGTAGATTCGAAAAATATTCATAAATTATAATTTATTAATCAATATAAATTAAATATTTAACTTTTATTTAAAATTACTTTTAACATTAATTTATATATATATATATAAATTAAAAAAAGAAAAATAATTATTTTTTACGAATTTAATAGTATTTTTTTGTTGGTTTAATAAAATATATTAATTCTTTAACCAAATTAATAACAATAATATAATTGTAATTATTCTAATAAGTTAAGATTATTTATATATTTATTTGAAATTTAATGACACTTTAGCATGATATTTCTGTTAATAAGACGTCAGAGTAAAGTTATTTTCTTAAAATATTTCTCAAATAATATATTAGAGATTACGGTAATAACTTAAATTTATTTATATTTATTTGAAATTATTTATAAATTAACGTATAAAAAATTAAAAAAATAAAAATTATTATTTTTGCAAATATAATAATATTTTTTGGCTAGTTGAATAAATTATATTTATTCTCTAAACAATTTAATATCAGTGGTATGTATTGTAATTATTCTAGTAATTTAAACCTTTTTATATATTTAAATTGAAACTCGTTGTGATGTTGACACGTCAACATAATATTTTTGTTATTAACACGTCG
The DNA here is from genome assembly GCA_018901935.1 of Pugionium cornutum. Taxonomy (NCBI): domain Eukaryota; kingdom Viridiplantae; phylum Streptophyta; class Magnoliopsida; order Brassicales; family Brassicaceae; genus Pugionium; species Pugionium cornutum. Next base: position 25,107,475 of record CM032161.1, read on the forward strand.
GAGTAAGGTTATTTTGTTAAAAATTTTCTCAAATAATATATTAGGGATTTAACAAAAATTGTGATTTTACTTAAATATTAAGTTTACACTTTTATACCCTTCTGCCTTCTTACTATTTTTTGTAAATAATTTAAGGGCGAAAAACTATGTGATTGGCAATAAATCACAGAACGTTTATAAATTGATATCTATTTTGTCAACATTAAGCTGTTTGAAAATTTAAACTAAAATAAAAAAATTAAACCGAAACACTAATCGTTTAACGAATAACCAAAACATTTCTACACAAAATATTTTTTGGGTTTTTATATTGAGAAATTGTTTAAAAATAGTACATTTTTAAGTTTTTGTTCTAAAAATACTATAATTAGTTTAAATTTTTAATAATAGTATAAATTTAAAATTAAAATATATTAAAACTATATTTTAATAGAAAAAAATTAAACTCTAAATTGGAAAAAATGAACCCAAATATAATAGTTTAAGTTTATGTATAATTTATTTAGAGTAAATAAGTATTTTTACATAATTATTTGTATTATTTTTAGGATTTTAATTTTAACATATTAAATTTAAAATAAACTTTAAAAGATATTATTTTAAAGTATTACTGTTTTATATTTTTGTCAATTGTTTTACTGGTTTACAAACGTGATTTTGGATTTAGCAAGGAATCAATTTTTTTGAAAAAAAAAGTGATTATAGAAAAGATTTAACATCCTTATTGGCATTGCATATTTGCATCCAATCTTTATTTATTGTTCTTTGATTTTGATTATCCCACTCCTAAGTCCTTATTGAAAACCCTTCCCACCATCTTTGTTTAGAGTAAAAAGTTTCTCAAATAATATTAGGGATTTTGAAGATAGGTATCTTGTTATATTTCTATACCTAATATACCCGTTTACACGTAAGCTTAAAAATTGATTAAGTGATGAGTTGGAGGGTATATATGGGATTTAAAAAAAGAATACTTGTGATAATTGAGCCGTTTGTATGCCTCTGAGTGGAGTAAAAGAAAGGTTATCCACCAAATAAGTGGGTCGGTCCCATTTGTCTGTAGTCACACCATAAATAATTATTTGAAAATAGTTACAGAAAACCATGAATATGAATTTTATAAAATATAGTATGTAATTTGGAATCTATAAAAAAATTAGATAATTAATTACACACTCTCACATATATACATTTCAATTCCATATAATATAAAACTTGGATTATTAAATTGTTTTATTATACTAATAAAAAAAATTATTTGGAACATGTATATGTATATGGGCGTTGAAGTTAGTTTAATGATGTTTGATCTCTATAAAAATGGTAATTGTGCTATTAGAGGATTATTTAGTCTCTATAACAATGAAATGATTATTTAATATATATTTTTTGGCATAATATACTTTTATTTTAGATGGCTATATTTGTAATTTTAGTTTTCAAAATAGTTGTTATGCTAATCTTATTATATAAAATTTGATTTTTCAAATTTTGTAATTAATATAATTATGACGTGGGATGATTTGTAAATAAGATTTCAACGTATGTAATTGTGTTCTAATTAGATTTAAATATATGAAAATGATTTAAAGCTAAAGTTTATAAAAATTAGAAAAAAATACACTTAAAATAAGGAAATAAATCATGTATATTAAAGCATACAAGATATAAGAAACTTTTAAAAAGAAAGGAAAAACTATAGATTATTATTGTTCTCAATTAAATTTTATCACGTGTCAAAAGATTTAAATCTATAAAATTTGTATTTCTAATTAAATTTTATCATGTGTCAAAATAGTGTTATTTATTTTATAATATTATAAAATTATTATATTTTTAATGAAATAAATATATAATTAACTACAATATATAAATATATTTTTTGGAGTAGATCTAAATCTATTAATAAAGAGTAATATCCTATAATAACATATTTCAGAATTTTTGTTCCAAATTTAGCATTATAAATTTAAAATTCTAAAAATAACATAAATTGTTTTATAAAAATATATACTTAGTATAAATAAATTATACATATAATTAAAATATTATATTTAGATTACTTTTTATTTAGGATTTCAATTTTTTATTATAAAAAAGTTTTAAAGTATTTTAATATTAAATTTATATTATTTTTGAATGTTTAAATTTATTATGGTATATTTGAAATTAAAATTTGAAAAGGTGTTATTTTGTAAATGGCTCAATACTAAATTATAAACTAAAGATTGTTCTTTTTCACGGTTTCCCATCCTAATTGTCGATAAAATTGATTTTACAAAATTAACCGTTGCAATGGAGTATTAAGTTTTAACACAGGATAAAAAGGCTGACTAAGCATCCACGTAAGCAAGAGACAAAACTAATGATGGAGCAACTCGGCGACTTGATCGAGAAGCGAAGTTTGACGCAGAGACGATGGTTGAATCCGAGAGAACGAAGCACACATGTCTCAGACTCGAAATCTCCGGCGCCGATCCCATTTTCGTCAAAGGAACTTGGTATCACTCTCGCTTCGATATCTCCGTCACCGATGGCTCCTTTTCTTGGGTTTGTAATGGTAACAAATCTCTAAATTCTATACTGCCATTGCGCCTCCAGGGTTTTCAACTTTTTAATTTTAATCGTAATGAAGCGACCGAGGAGGAGGTGGCGGAGCGAGCGGCACAATGGGACCAGCCGATATCGGAGTATCTCCAGCTCGCCGAGCGGTACTTAGGGTTTCAGCAGCCCAGTTCCGTCTATGGTTTCTCGGATGCTCTTGAGGGGTGTAAACGGGTCAGTTCGATGTTCCTTACCATGGTCATTTATGTGTACCAAACTATGGACGCTTTTGCTGATTTGTGTAGCTGTTCTTTGGTTAGAACTTAGAAACGGTTTGAACGCATTTGTTGTTGAGGAATCATATGAAAATAACTGGTTTAGTATTGTGAATTCTGAAAGTAGAAAATGTTGAAGAAGGGAAAAAAGTTCATGAATATGAAAGTGTTCCTCTTTTGATGATTCAAGTCTAGAAAGAAGCATTCAGTCGTTCAGTATGAAGTATAGTTGGATTATTTGGATATATTTATAGCGAAAATGGTGTTCATATTCCTTTGTTATTGGATCTTGTTTGAGTAAGCTTATTCCTTTTGTTGTCTCTGATTTTGTTTTGGTTACAGCTCTCTTGGACGTTTGAAAAGGAAGGGACTAAACTCGAATGGCGGTGGAAATGTAAACCATCATATGACAGCAAGAAGACCACAGTTGGGATCTTGGATTTTCTTATGGAGGCAAATATAAGGCTAAGTGTACGACTCTGCACTATACATTCTTACTTCTGGGGATCTCCTGCAATGTAATGAAAAGGCTAAGGATTTATAGTTTTCTGTTTTCTAATGAATATGATGAATTGAAAGTTAGTTCTTATCTATCTTTCTTATAATCGGTGTTTCTATTCGTTTTGGGAAGAAATGGCAACTTGTCAAATACTTAGTGCTTACCCAAATGCCTTGATAATACTACTCCCCAGGAAGAAGTTGTGAACAAGACAAGATCCTTTGAGAAGATGAAAAGTGAAGCTGAGAAATGCCTAGCCCAAGGTGAAAAACTCTGCAATGAAAAAACAGAGTTTGAGAATACAGCTTATGCAAAGGCATGTATTATCCACCTTGCTTGAAATAGAATCATTGGTTTATTTGATCTCTTTATTGCTTCTATTTTTGGGAGCAGACTAGTCTTTTTGATAGGTTGTTGTTATGTTTACTATTGATCTTAGTCTTTTTTTTTGTCAGTGCAGTTCCTTTCTGTGTTAAATGCAAAGAAGGCAAAACTCAGAGCGCTAAGGGAAAAAGAAGATTCAAGAGCAGTTGAAGAGGACGAGACAACAGACAAAGCTGAAAGCTTGGAAAGTGGAAGAAGCGATAATGAGCAGAGCGACGAAGAAGTCTCAAAGAAGGCAACAAGCAGTAAAGCCCCTGGCCGGAAGAGATTTGTACGCAAAAAAAAAGATTGACCTGCCTTGAGATTTCATGTAAGAGATTCCATTCCATGTTTGGTGAAGCATATAGCTAGGAAAAGAGAAACATCTTTTGGTTAAAAAATCGCTAAAATTTGTATTGCTTTTGAAAGTAAATGCACTACCCTTGGAGACGACTATAAAGCTGCAAGCCCCAATTTTTTCAATAGTAATACAAAAGGCCCTTTTGATCCCCAAGACTTGAATCACCAACACCTTTGGACTTTTCATGAGCTTTAGAACACGTTAATTTACATTGGTTCTCCCATGATGCAATGCAAGCTTTAATTCTAAGCCAAAGGTGAGTGAGAAAAGCTCGAATCTTTTGAATCTTTGTCGGTCAATGCCGATCAATGTTGACCAACTTTTGGGGTAAGTTTTCCAATGACCAAGTCTTGTCTTTTGAATCCCTTGACTTTATAAACCAGTAAGGAACTCCCTTTGTTTTTGGTGGTTCAGTTAGATGATCTAAACCGGTTAAGTCAAGCATATGACCCGATGACAGATTCATTATATAAGCCCGTTTCTTACAAGGGACCCCATAGAAGCACCACACAATGGCCTCGTGGGAAAATCAGTGATAAGAGATCTAGAGTCTGGTGATGCGTGGTTAGTTAAAGAAAACCAAACTAGACTAAACTAATCTTCATTTTTTCAATTCAATTTCTTATACCAAAAATAGACGAGCTATATAAAACTAAACCAAATTGGAATCTCTCTGGTTCTAGTACTAGTCCCACTTCCAGATTCCAACTTCAGTTTTAGAGCCGATTCAACTCCCCCAATTATACAATTTTAACTTTGGATAAGTGTATGTAATATTTTTAGTATATAATTATATTTTGGATATACATTTGGTTCTCGATTCGATATTTACATTCGGTTCTTAATTCGATATTTACATTTGGTTCTAATTCTTCGGATATAAAATTTATAATTTGTTCGGATATTTTCTCGATTTTGATTCGCTTCGATACTCTCTTTTGAATCAATTGGATTTCGATTTTTCAGTTCTACTCATAATTAAAATGAATATTTGCTAAAATATTAAGTCAGTTCAAGATGAATAAAGCAAAACACAAATTGATCTTGTAAATATAAATATATTATTTTTATTTGAGTAGAATTATAAATATTAATCAATGAACATTAAATTAGTATATACAATTTCGAAATTTAACAAATGAATTTATTTAAGAAAAAAATTAAACACAAGAAAGCTTGAATCAATAAGGAAGAGAAAAAAGAATTTAATAAATGTACGCTAAATATACGTAGTCACTAAATCTCACAAATTATGAGCAGATGTGACAATGAACATGATCGTAAAGACGTGGCTAAACCCATGTCATGGTCGTAGCACCATGGTTAGACGGACAGCGAAATGGCGTTAAGGGCAAGGCGGGCCATGGCCTCCAGGGATGTGTGTACAGCTAGATGGATCGGAAGGAATGACTTGACCTCTTTGTAGAAGCTGTAAATTTCCAAGACGTTCTTTTGGTAAAAACCTTAACGCTTCGTTTCCCGGAACATGTAATGCCATAATTAGTAGAATGAAATTTAGTGAATAGAATATCAAAGCAAGATATGTTTTCATGTTATTACGTCAAAATAAGAATAACCCGAAACGATAGAACTTAGAAATAGTTTGTTTGTGATGATATTTGTTGTGACGATTGTTGTGTTTAATTTATAGAGGAACAACGATTTGAAACTAGTGGTAGCGATGGTTGATTATTATCTAGTGCAGAGATCTTGACTATTGACATGTATATGGTGCTGTAGGAATAAGATACATGCAGTTTCGTTCAAGACCCGATTCTTATAAATTAATAGAAAGTACAGAAAAAAAGAAAAAAAAAAAGAGGATTTGAGTTCAATTTATTAGACTGTAAGAAGTGGAGAAATACATTGGTCAACTTTGTTTACAATACATCTCTATTGAAATTATACAAAACTGTAGATTTTAGAAGGAGTTTTTGAATAAAGGTTTTGGTCAATTTCTAGGAATGAAAACCAGAGTTGCTTCAAAGTTGTTCAATTCTTTTTTTAGGTAAAGGTGGCGTTATTGGAAATTTCTGGGAAGTGTAGTTTTATTGCTTCTGACTTCGTTGATCTTTTTCTTATCTCAACATAAATAAACATAATGTAAAAACATGTGAAAAATTAAGTAGCCATTAAATGTTTGAAAATGAGGTGTTACTAGATTTAGACTATGGTATGGGTGAAAAAATAATAATTCACATATCATAATTATTTATTTAGTAAATATTAATTATATATATAGATATCATTTATTTTTTATTTAACATAGCTTTATATTTTTTTAATATTGATTATACAAATAAAATATATAATAAAATTAGATTATATAAAAAAATTTATATTATCTCTATTTTATATAGATAATATTATTAAATAGGTAAAATTTATAAATGTAGAAAATATTCAATTAAACCAAAATTTTGTTTCATATTTTCTTTAACTAATTTTTCAACATTCCTAATATTTTGTTTTATATTATGTTTATGTTAAAATAAAATATTAAAGATTTACATATATTATAGTGTTAAATATTTGTTTAATGATAATTCTCATAAATATTCTAATAAATTATATTCAAAATATTCTTATGCTGTGATACATGTTTATATATATCACAACATTAATAACTTTAAACCATTAGGAGAATTTAAAAATGATGATATGTTTTTATCAATCAAATATCAAATTTTAGTTTAATCTTTTTCTTCTATGATTCTTTGTGCAAGTAAAAGTGCATGCTCTCCAAATTTATCTTTTTATGCTTAATTTTTGTTTGTCATAGTGCACAATTAGTCGACCCAATATATTAATAACTTTAGATCAGAACTTTACAATTTTAGTTTAGAAGCAAATATGGTGTAATTATTGGCAGTTTGGCACACTTACTTTTCTATTTTATACTTGAATGGGTCTGAATCTATATTTTCGAATTGTAAGATTTGATACTAAAAAATCTTTATTTACGAATTTGGAAAATCATGGCTAAATTTGTTCATGGAATAAAATCGAAAAAACGGCCGATTTCACAGTAAACTTGTATTCATAGAATTATTTATACAGAAATTATCATTTCATATTGATATTTATATGAACTAAATATATTTTTGAATTTTAGTCACAACATTTAAATCGTGGCTATTTACACCAACTAAACGGTTTTCGTGTGTTTTTCCGTTACGTGTGATGACATGACTGCCATGTCGGATAGTGAACTTAAACGACGTCGTTTGTGCTAAAGTTGTATGCAACTGATAAGTAAACAAAACGACGTCGTTTTAGTAAAGACAAAAACGACGTCGTTTTGGTAAAAACAAAAATGACGTCGTTTTGGTAAAAACAAAAATGACGTTGTTTTGTTATAATTTTTTTTCTTCTAAAAAACATAAACCAAAACGACGTTGTTTTGACTTTTACCAAAACAACGTCGTTTAATCCGTCTTTTAAAAAACTGCAATCTAACATTTGGGGGAAAATTAGGGTTCTTCAAATGGAGGAAATCGAATCGTGTGGAAAAAATCTAATCGCGTGGAGAAAATCGAATCGCAGTGGTGAGGGAAAACGAAATCAGAGAAATAAAGCAACTCACTATATATTTCACGTGAAATCGTAGAGAGAAACTAGATTAGCGGCTGCTAAGATTTTTTTTTTCTTCTAAATAATTGATTAATAGATGTGCTAAAAAACGCCATGGAATTTTATTTACCTGAATGTTAAACACTTTCTCTAGGGAGAATATGATATTTTTTATTGGTGAAGTTTCTATTTATGATGGTTCCTAGTTAGATATTAATATGCTTTGTTTCATATTGTTTTCTCAGTTTTACTTTGAGCTCCCTAATGGTGAAGAATTAGCCACGATTCCCTATTCAAAGAACCTTTGTTTCCCTCCAAAATGTTAGATTGCAGATTTAAAAAAAAACATGTTAAACGACGTCGTTTTGGTTTACATTTTCTAAAAAAAAAAATTATAACAAAATGATGTCGTTTTCATTTTTAGTCACATAAAACTTTAGCATAAACGACGTCGTTTAAGTTCATCATCCGACGTGCTAGCCACGTCATCGCATATAATGGAAAAACACACAAAAACCGTTTAGTTGGTGGAAATATGTACGATTTAAATGTTTGTGATTAAAATTCAAAAATATATATAGTTCATATAGATATCAGAATGACATGATAATTTGTATATAAATAATTATACGAGCATAAATTTACGATGGAATAAGCCGTTTTCCCAAATAAAAAATCTGTAAGATAAAATAGATAAGACAAGAATTTTGTTTCCTAGGTGAAAATGTATATCAAAACTCGTTAAATGTTGATGATGAGCCCAAGCCCATTGGGCGACTATTGCTAAGCCCATGGTTGTAATTTCTTATTGAAATAATTGTCCGATATTTTAAAAAAAAATTTGTTATCAGAATATTTAATTAGATCACATGAATTAATGTCAAGTTTATATTTTTATAGTTGACTGTTCGACATCCAAATTTTTATTTGATAGATTGGTATACAAAAGTAAACAAATTCAAACAATAGAAAAGATTCATACATATGAATCTATATCAAACTTAGTGCATCATTCAGTAAGGTTGTAAATGTTTCTGTAAACTTTTGAAATTTCATAGTTTAATGGTTTGTACTATGAAATTTTTTTTACATGTTTTAGAAAGAAAAAAACACAAACCATTTTTTTAAAACAAATGTTTTAACCTTTTTATTGGAAAACAAATATTGAAAAATGTTCTCTAACGTTGAAGAGAATTAATATAATCACTTACCATTCACACCAATAGTTTAGTTTAATTTTGTTTCGGTTCAAACTCAACCTTTAAACATTTAATCCCTTCATGCCAAAAGAAAAAGAAATCAATACTTCTGAATGGTGATTCCAATATTTTGAAGGAATTTCTAAAAAACTAAAGTTATTCATCGATTCATCTATTTATATAGATTTGATAGATATGAATAATACTTTAAAATAACACTTTTTAAATTTTTTTGTTTCAAATTTAATATTTTAAAATTAAAATTTTAAAAATAACACAATATATTTATTTACTCTAAATAAATTATACATAAATTTAAACCATTATATTTAGATTCATTTTTTTTAATTTAGGACTTATTTTTTTATTAAATAAAGTTTTAATGTATTTTAATTTTAAATTTGTGTTATTTTTGAAATTTGAACTAATGATGGTATTTTTGAAATAAACACTTAAAAAATTATTATTTTAAAAAGTTATCTATGATATTAATTAGTATATTTTAAGATACAAAACCTATCAATATATATATATATATATATAGTATATCACTTTTTCTGTTTTTGCTAGTGAACCAGATTGGTACGATTATTTGGTTCCATTCCGACCATTATTTGCTGGTACGAAGACCTTTCTAATTTCTACAGTTATATTTGACATCTTTAAGTTCCAACCCAACCTAAAAAGAAAGACAAGAGAGAAGTAACAAGTAAAATTAATTATATAACTTGACATGAACTGTGACAGCCAATCACAAGCTTTACATGAAAACATGAGAAATTTAATATATAAAAAAATCTAACAATATAAAAACAATACATTAAAGTAAAAAGAGTTATATAAAAAAAGTAATAAGTAAATAGAAAGTTAGTGATGATGTAAAAACGTAGGGAAGGGGCTAATGCAATAAACAATAAGAGGTGGAAATGAAACTACTGCGAGTAAACTCTGCAACTTCGATCATGGAAGCTATAAGTAAATCGAGGCTATTCACATATGGTAAAATATAATACCAATAATAATAATAAAAAAGAGGCCACTAGACTTTTAGACCTTCTCTTTCAGCCGTTGGATGTGTCCTTTCGATGATGAGAAATATCATCTTCTATTTTTGGCAGAATCTTTTGTCTATTTCCATTCTCTCTGTCCTAAAATTTCCCCTCTTTTTCACTTCATTCAATCTCATAAAAACTTCATTTCATCTATATTAAATCGAAAAATCAGAATAAATTATATTAAATCGAAAAATCAGAATAAATTATATTAAATCGAAAAATATTAAAAATAAACGCAGAATTTTTTCTTTCCTATATTTTTCTAAATTGGTGACGTGATATTTCTATTATTTTAAATCTATTAAAAGAGGTATAAATTTAAAATTAATTATAGACAATTCATACAATTGTTTTTCTTTTAAAATTTTAAAAAATAATGGTAACATATCATATATTTTTTTATTATTGTAGAACTGTAAATTTATTAATCTCGGTAATAATCTATTTTTTCCTTATTTTTAAGCTCTTATAGCTTTATTTTTATTAATTTTATTTTTTAGCAAATTTATCATATATCGCATGTTATGAGTCAGTTCACATGTGAATTACTTTGATATATAATATAGATATTTTTGTTATATATAACAAAGAGTTGTGGGACAATTTGAAAAATAGTATTATATATATTTGCGTAGTTAAGGATGTTGACAAAAAATTATGCAAGGATATAGAAAACAACAGTAATTTAATTTTAAGTCAGAGGACCATAAGAAATCCAATGGTTAATTCCATAATACTTTTCAGTCTAATCATTCTATATGAATATGATATATTAATTTATTCATTAGATACACTTCCTGACCGGAGTAACTAATCAAGGCACTTTTCCTAGGAGGTCACATTTATGAATTTATTTTTAAATCTATCTGGCCAAATATATATTTGTGCGTACCAAAATCAATCCTGTGTTTGGGTTTATTATAATTTTTAAGTTTTTTATAATAAAAAATAACTTTGTGAAATGTGTTCATATTGGGTGGATATGTATGAAGGAGTTGGATGTGTAATAAATGAGACTTTCCTCGTTGGTGAAACGTTGAGCTTTGTGATTGTACGGTTCCTTCGAAGTATTTGCATTGTTGCCTTTGAACAATCCCATTTTATCATTGAATTCTTCGATACGTAAAATCCATGAACAAACACAACACATGTTGAAAGGAATTGATATAGAACTCATAGTGATATATTAACTACAAATATAACAAAAGAAAATGACAATGTATACATATGAATGATGAATTTACATATATAGTATAATTATTAATGCAAAATGTAAAAACCTAAGTCTTACAATAATGTACGTCGTTGTCTTAGATTTGCTAAGAAACAAATGTCTTGACTCACGAGGAAAGGCTTTAGAGAGGATTAATATAAAATAATAAGAAATAGCAAATGAGAGAAAGGAACATCCACTTTTCCATTTTTGGTATAAAGCTTTTGGTTATGTCTTTTTGCTCGCCGAGGTTTTCCTTATTTATACACTCTCATCTCACATATCAACCCATCATTTCTTCGGCTACCTTTTCTTTAAAGTGAAAACATTTATTCTTTTTTAGAAAAGATGTATTTTGTTTTTAATTTGTGACTTTTGTTATTAAATATTGATAATATGTGACTTCATCGACCAAAATCATTAAAGAATTTATATAATTTTTTAGTGTTTGGTTTTGAAAACATGATAACCAATAAATTTAGTTTTTGTTGTGTTTCGTAAAGTTAAATCCTATCACTCTCATTTCTACTTCTTTTTCCCCATCCTCCTCTATGATTTCTCTTTTACTCCTTTCCAAGAAAAAACATATTTTGTGTTAATATATACTTTTTATGATGCAATTTTTTAACTTTGTTTTTTTTTTATTTTTATAAATCTTTGATTTCCTTCATCCAAATTCGATTTATTAATTACTCTGTCTTTTAGATCTTGGTTTTTTTTGGTCTGAGTATTTGAGATTATTTGCATAAGATAAAAATAATGAAACCTTTAAATTTCGTGAAAATCAACGATAAAGTTGTCTTATAATTAGACGTAATTAACAAACTTGTGTCATCTTCATAAATCAAATCATGGAGCTTTGATAATGCGTCCAAGAATCAGTCTCTTTCACACTCTTAACACCAAAGAGCCCCAACCCTATCATCACACATACATCTCACTTTCTTAGTCTCTCTCTCATCATCTTTCTCACACACTCTCTCTCTTTCTCTTTTCTCTCTCCAAGGGACATCGAGACATAGATCTTGTATTTTTACCAGGGGAAAAGTGAGTTCATCTTTTCAGATCTTACAAACACTTTGCTTTTGTAAACTGATGATGTGCCACAAATCATTACTAGTACTCTCTAACTAGCTTTAGAATTTGTGATCGAAAAAGAAAGAGCTCACATATGGAGAGATCAAACAACATAGAGCTGAGGAGCAACTTCTATGGCCGTGCAAGAACTTCACCACGGAGCCATGAAGATTATGATAATTATCAACAGGATCATGAGTATCTTCTAGGGTTTTCCTGGCCGCCAAGATCCTATACTTGCAGCTTCTGCAAAAGAGAATTCAGATCAGCTCAAGCACTTGGTGGCCACATGAATGTTCACAGAAGAGACAGAGCCAGACTCAGATTACAACAGTCTTCATCATCATCTTCAACACCTTCTCCTCCTTACCCTAACCCTAACTATTCTCACTCCTCCATGGCTACCTCTCCTCCTCCTCCTCCTCCTCCTCCTCCTCCTCCTCTTACTCCTTCACCCCCTCTAACCCTATTTCCAACCCTTTCTCCACTTTATAAGCCAGGTTTGAGCCGTTCCTTGAGCCCCAAGTCAAAACATTCACCAGAAAACGCTTGTGAGACCAGGAAATCATCTCATGTAGTGGAGACTGCAGGAGCTAAGAGGTTGAGTAAGAAAGATGCTTGCAAGTTCTTGAAGAATAGTGAAATCATCAGTTTGGAGCTTGAGATTGGTTTGATCAATGAATCAGAGCAAGATCTAGATCTAGAACTCCGTTTGGGTTTCGCTTAGATTGTAAACCTGTAGAACATTATCCATAAAGGATTCTAAGTTCACGATCCTAGAAGAGTTGATTTTTTCCTAAGTTTAATTAGTTTCATCTATATGATTTTCTCTAAGCTTGCTAATTAGTGGAATTTTATAGTTAATTCTATGATTATAGTAAATATTATAAGCTATAAGCTTGCGTTATATGTTTTTATAAAATGTATGTGTTTGTTTTATGTATGACAATGGATAAATTTTGTCTCCTGAATGATTATTCCCTCATATTAAATCTCCTACATGTAAATTAAGGTGTTCGAATTTTTTTTTTTTAATGAAGCTAGATTTTTTTAATTGTTTTCTGAATATTTTTATGTATATTTCTCATTGCATCCTAGCTATATTACTATAATGCACAATTACAAGGTAAATTGAATATACTTAATGTTTTGTTAATATGTTTGAAAAATACCAAAACATCAATTTTTTTATAAAAATGGATTTTTATGAAAACGTTGTTGATTCTTCTGGGGAGACTTTTGTACAGTTTTTGAATCTTCCATTGTTGAATTCCGATCTAATTGTTCCATTCATATCTTTGTATAGCTACTTCAAACTGAATTCCTACAAAAGGGCATATGAGAAAAATGCAAACATATCAATGATATTTAGTTTATAAATTCGAACGCCATCCAAGAAAAGTAAGTGGTATACTGACTATATCACCTCGACGTCCATAATAAAATTGTACAGTTTGACTCTACAATCCATCGTATCCATCGCAAGATGGTGTTATTTTCATATAAATATATTGGAATATTGGATCGCAACATTATAACGCAATGACAAAAAAAAAAAATTGAACGCTATGATCTAATTCATGTATATATATATATATATATATATTCTACTTGTTTTCTGTAACAATTGCCCCATAAGGGCTAAAGAGATTCGAAATAAATGGTTTTGATGAACATATTGAATATAATTGTTCGTTTGGTTCCTAATGCTACGTACACTGAATTAGGGTACTTAGGGTTCCATTCTTCTTCTTTTTTCTCTATGTCGACACTATTTTAGTTTAATATATAATATCACCAATAGGAAACTCTATGTCTTACTTTCATCTGTATTATTTTGCATGTTAAAATTTATATGAAGATTAATAGGAAAGATAAAGATATCTAATTTTTAAAAATGTACTTGCTAATTGCAATTCAAAGCTGCAACCCTAAAACACAATAAACGTTTGTAACTGGGTTTTAGTAAACAAACTAAACGATTGTAGTTAATTTATTTTAAAATAAAATATATTGTTTTATCAAAGGAGAATTTGATAGTATATCTTAGATGCTTTTGAAAATTTGAAATCTATACTAAATATTTTTTGAATTTGAAAAATACCTTATAATTTTCAAAATCATACTTCTACTTGTAAAACAAAGATCCAACCTATAATTAAGTCGACGGTTATAACATATCTATTTTGTCTAAAAATCAATAACCAAAATATCAGTATGATTTTATAAAAAAAGTCGAACTAAACAAGCATTAAGTCGACAATTTTGAAATATAAATTCACATTTTAAATAAGTCAACCAAATTAATAAATAGAGAAAACTAAACCAATTTTGAAAAAAACATATATCAAAATAAGTAAACAGATATACTAAACCAATTTTGAAAATATATCAACCAACAAAAATTATATTGAATATTTCAGTATTAGTCCAACTGATATAAATTATAAGTCAATGGTTACAAAAAATAAAAATTATTAATGGGTCAACAAATATAAGTCTAATGTTGGAATGAGACCAATAAAATAGTAAAATCAATCGATTATATATATATATATATATATATATATATATATATATATATATATATTTGAAAAATCAGCTGTGGAAACAATTTGAACTTGTTTAATTTGATAAAAGATCCTATATTATTTGAAACAAATTGTACTAAACAATCATGAATTGAGTTATATAAAAAGTAATTTGTATCTAATAATTTATTTGTTTAATGATGAAGTGATGATTTCAGAATTTCTTGTTTGGAATATCAATGAACTCTTTCTATGTTAAAAACAACTAGTGCGTTTGAAGATGTAGAAAATTGATTTCTTAGATTTATCTAAATTTTATTAAGATTTTAAATAATAGTTAAATATTCAATATATATTATTTTCTTGAATATTTTAACTTTTAAATAAGTACAATATGCCATTAAAATTAACTAACGAAGTTACTATGGATTTTAAATTTCAAAATAAAATTTTATATTATTTACCAACTCTATTTAATAATTATGGTTATTTGGTCCTTTTACAATAAAATTGCAATTTTCAAATTATCAAACGATTAAGTATACTTTTTAAATTTCCTAAAATATTTAGGATAACTATCAAAATCTTTTTTTTATCAAACAAAAGTACAGACTTAAGATAAATAAAAATGGAATCTTATTTTTTGTTTGTGAATAAGAACATAGGGATTTCAGTAACTTCAAATTCCAAACAACGAGGAGAAAATTTTCTCAACGCTCTCGTAGTATTTTGGTTAGTTTTTGACTTTTTTATGATAATTTATTAATTAGTTTCATATTTGAATAGAAACTGTATTTGACAAAGAAAAAGAATATATAGAAACTGCGTTTGCGTGTGATCTTGTCTAATTGTACAAAATATAATATTTTTGACTGAATCATTGCGTTGAGGGTAACAAAACATTATTAGAAAACAAGTCCCAAAGCATATTTCAATTTCATGAGTGCAAAAACTGTAAACATGTCATAATTACTCCATCGCCAATATATTTCCTTAAAATCTTTTTATTTTCTTTTTAGGTTTGAAAGGTCAACACGTACATAAGAAAAAAGTCATACAAAACTATGGAAATAATTAAAATATCTAAAAAATGATATACATGATATATATATATATATATATGTAACACATGTGTATCTGAACAAAGTTGGATTTGGACAAGAGGGTATATTTGCTGGAAGTTTGGTATTCCCGAAAACCTGAAGATTTGCATGTTCCCGACAATGTCTGAGGTGTGGAATGGTATGATGACATTTCCGTTTTTAGTAAATTTTGTTTTCGTCAGTTCTAAGTGTTACACATAACTAAACATTTCTTCTCCACCAAATTACTTTCTTTGAAAATCATTCTTAAGTCTTAATTCCCTCAACACCATTTTCACATATATACTCAAGCACTGCCCATATCTCTCTTAATTTGTTCATCTATTATATATATATATATATATTCATCTCTGCTTCACTATCCTTAGGAGTTAGCTAGGAATCCACGTTTTGCATCGTCCTTTTAGCCTATTTACAATCACATTAGCCACTAATTAAATACTGATATACAATCCCATGTCTTTGGATTCGATTGTTTAATGCATGCATCTCAATATCATGAATTATATTTACATTAATCAAGTAAATATCTAAAATGAGTAGATGCAAAAGAAGTGGCCAGAAGAGGCACTTAGGGTTGCAACGAGAGGGGCTCAGGCATCACATTGAATGACTTTGATGACGTCATACGAAAATGAAAACACAGAGAATTGTAAAAACTAATTATAGCCAAAGGAGAGGCTCCTCTTTGTTGTTATTTTTGTGAAAGTGGAGAGATACATGGGCACATAATTAATGTCCTAAAAATACAAATAATATTAATTAATAAGAATATAAAAAAATGATAATTTCATTGGAAGTAACGAGTTGAACAAAGTAAAAAGTTTAGGAGAATGTCACATTCTGTTTGGTCATTTAACATTCGCTACTAAATATGTTATAAAGTTTACATTTCGGTAACTAGAATTAGAATATTAATAGATAAAACTAACTCTTAGAAGTAGAAAAGTTGACAAATGAGGAGCTATAGCTGGTCAAAAACATTTTAACTTTTTCTCATGTTTAGGCGTTGAATGGGATAGGAAATTAGGTCTCCCATACCAAAGTGTTTTTTTTTTGTTTGTTTCAGGTTTATTGCATGTCATTTTAACATCAATTATTCAAAATTTTATACTATACTATATTATATTGATCTGTACAATTAGATATTTTGTTCAGCTATTTTAAAAAAGTTCGTGAATTTTTATAATATATTCTTGTTTAAAGATATTTTAACACTTATGTCACAATCATCCAGAATTAAACGTTGATATTTCAAAGGTAAGTTTTTGTTTTGAAAATGACTCACCTTGAGAGTAAATTTAAGTTGTGTAAATAGTTTACTTAGTTAATGTCATGAGAGCATTTTCTTAAGAATTTTAAAATTCTACATAAACAAATTTTTTATCGAATATTTTGAAGCTTAGGAGTATATATATATATATATATAGTCGTAATTTTAGAGAAAATCGTAAGATGTAACCATTCTGAAGATCTTCTTTATTCCATTAGTTTAATATGCATAATTATTATACAACATAGTTTTTGGGCATAGCTATTTGCTTATTGAATTAGAAAATTTACTTTTATATAAACAAATTTCTAGTCTAGTTTCTTTTAGCAATTTTCAATTTCTTACAAGAGTAAATTAGGAAGTTAGGTAGTTTTCCAAAAATTAATTGAAAAATAAATAACTTTTAGTTGTTTGTTATTTGGGTACTTTTAGATATGCAGCTTACCAAAATTTTCATCTTTTAAATAATACAAAATCTATGCAAATAAAAAAAAATTAGAATTTGGGTTTAGGACTTACGATTTAAGATATATATTTACGATTAAGAGTTTAAAGTGTTAGATTTTATGGATTACGGTTTAAGGTTTAACGTCACATGCTTCTCTTCCCTCGTTGAGCTCAAACAATCGATTTCATCACCAATGGAGAGAAACCGATGCTCAGAGCCTCTGTGCGAAGATTACATCCACTGCGCTGCTTAGTAGACGAAGGTTTCTGCATTTGGCGGAAAAGACGAACCCATTCACGGAGCCGATGAAGAGCATCGGTTACCGGAAAGATTGCTCCGAACAAAACTAAAAAGTAGAAAAGTAAAAAAAAAAAACGTTTTTAATTACAGATGGTGGGAAAAAAACCCTAATAACAAAACTGACAATATTAAGTAAAAAGAAAACAAAACCAAAGCCACTTTATGCTCGTAAACATGTTTCTTTTGGTACAGTTGACTCTCACATTTTAAGATTAGTTTAATTGTGAAATCAGAAAAATTGTTTACTTTGAAACTTTTGAATATTCCAAACGTGATTCATCTAGTAATTTCGAGAATAAGATTAGGTACCTTTTACTGAAATATATTCTCACATCTTTAATATATTATTTGAATAAAAAATAATTCACTTTAACATCTTATTAACAAAAATATCAGATTATCATATAATCATCACAATAAATTTTAAATAAATATATAAATAAATTTAAATTACTAAAATAATTACGATATATTATATTATTATTAATTTGGTTAGAAAATCAATATATTTTATTAAACTAATAAAAACATACTATTTAATTTTTTTTTTAAATTATTTTATTTTTCAATTTATATATATAAAAGTTAATATTAAAAATAATTTTAAATAAAAGTTAATATTAAAAATAATTTTAAATAAAAGTTAATATTAAAAATAATTTTAAATAAAAGTTAAAAATATATAAATATCTAATTTATATTTATTAATAAACAATATTATATAATTTTTGAATAACTTTTTTACCAAAACGTGGATATAAATCTATTTAGTTATCAGAAACAAAACTGTTTTATGTACTAACTTATTCAGCTTGGGTTACAAAATAAAATTGAAATGGGATTGGGTGAAAAAGAAATGGATTTGGTAGAAGAAATAAAAGAGTCAAAGCCATAGAGGTAACATATTGACATATCCTCAGTCTAGTTTCTCTGTGGCCACGTAAGAAATTTAGTTTGGGCTTAAATTGGGCCTTAAAAGCCCATAGCTACTCTGAAACTGCATGGCTACTGAAGAGAGAAACCAAGTCAAATTCATACTGAGCCGTTGTTGATGACAAAGAGAATACAGCATTGAATGTATAAGTGTGAAAATTGACGAAAATTGACGAAAATAGGCAAATAGGCAAATAGCCAGAGACATTAAGAGTCACTGCGATTGTTATTTCGACTTATTTTTCTATTGCATGTGACTTCATTAATTTAGAAGATTATCAATATATATATTCAAGAAATGTAAGTAGTTATGTTTTGTAGCTTTAGGAGGCTATAAGTCCACGATGAGCTGTGGTCCAAATCTTCAGTTTCGTCTGTTATAAATTCATATAGTGAATATTCTAAAGTCAGTACGATTCTCCCATACAAAAACATTAATGCATGATGGAAAAAAAACATTAATTCCCCTCAGCTTATAGAAAATGAATGTCCCAAATACTTCTTTATCCAAAGTACATTCTCTATATCTCTAGTAGTCTCTTTGAAATTTTGTAGTATTGTTAGCATGTATTCTAGGATCTATTTGAACTCAAATAGGCCAACCATATATATATATATATATATATATATAATTTTTAGGTTCTAAAACGACTTATATTTTAGATGATTTACTAAATGGATTAATAGTTGTATTAATTCTACATCTATTTTAAATGTGTGGAGTTCGACTCCACATTTTCTCGTATAAATATGTTAAATATTCGTATGAAGTTATTGTGTTATTACACCGACCCGTTATAATCTAAAAAAACGGTTTGTATTTTACAAAACTATCTAAAACAGTTTTTTTTCTTTTTAGTTTTTAATTTTTCGAAACTCAAAACTGATTCTAAATGTATTACGTTTGAGCTATTGACATATTTATTATTTAGAATATATTATGTTGTAACGTTTGGTATATAATGTGATATAAAGATTGTCAAAATTATACATATTTGAAATACAAAAATATATTATGGTATTAATTCTAGGAAGAACAAGAACCATATCGGTTTAAAATAAGAAGAAGATTTTACAATGAGAACCAAAATCCAAATCTATTTAGAGTTTTTGGTTGTATTTAAAATTACTGTAAATCAAAATACATTTGAAATCACTTTCTAATCTCGATTTTTCAAATATTGGATCATCATAATTGATTATTTTATCAATTTTAGAAAGAAAATAATGATTTATATGGATGATAACTGAATTTGTAATTGTGTACGTTAATTTTCTTTTAGTTTTGATTCGAAGTTTAATCATAATTCTGCAACCATACAATCTATCGAAATTAATAGAAAACTAGTTTCCACAACAAACATATAATCAGGTATATAGCTGTGTGTCAATTGTCAAACAAGAATACAATTTTATAGGTCCTGAAAATTAAAACATTGAAAATATTACTTTTAGCAATCCTAAAATGTAACAGTCCATCGACCATATTTTTTCTAAGTGTAGAAACCATCGAAATCATTTTCACTTCTTTGGGAGAATTCATAATAAATTTCATAAACGCCTCTAATTCATGAAATATTTCCTTTTTAATATTTTAATTGTCTTACCTACTTCAAGAACAACCACATCAATTTCTTAGTAAATGCCTCTTTTAATATTTGTTTGTTTTATTCTTTTATAGTTCTTACATGTTCACATTCAAAATATAATTTCGATTAAACCAAACAAATTTTTAATTTTGTACTAGCCTTCCAATTTCACTAAATAAGTACTATAGTTGGCAATTTTCACACTCGATCCAACATAACTCTCTGTGCTATATTCAAAGACATACACATTTATATATATCGTTTTACGTGTATGAAAAAAAAAAATGAAGTAAAACTAGTTAGCCTAGCTAGTCACTCGAAGCCATAATAAGACCTTGAGTAGTTTGTTTTCCTAGTAAGAAACTTTTCCAATATATACTCCAAATGATTAAATTTTGCTATTTCTTCTTTTTTTTTTTTTTATAATACTATATATAACTGGAAATTTAAATCTATATAGAGAAATGTTGTTTGGGGTTTTACTGCAGTAAAAGAAAACCAAAATGCTTAGAGAAAATAGAAGTTGAATTTCAAAAAAAACATTTGTAAATCTAACTATTTAACACATTGCAGTTTCTTAAAACCTCTTGTTATTTCTAAGTAGTTAAAGATTATTTTTCAGATATCACTTGTTACATTTAATTTAGTATTCTATCGCCAAAAAGTAATTAATTAACATGGAAATTTTCATTTATCATTCTTCAAATTCACAAAATTAGATAACTAGTGCAGTGAGATTTCTATGAAATATATTTTGTGTGAAATTCAAAACAATTTATGTCCTCTCTATAAGCTTTAAAGTTTTTTTGTGTGAAATTCAATAAATAAAAAATAACCCTAATTAGTGATATCCTCTTTTTTAAAGCTTATTTCATGCACTTGCGTTTTACTAGTAGCTTATATATATTGTGTGTGTATTTTCATGAGCTCACAGACACGTTCTAACAAAATTAAATATTGAGAGAGAAGATCCAAAGAGAAAGAGAAGTGAGATATGAACAACCGTGGCAAACATATTGAATCCGGCTCCCGCTCCGGCTCCGGTGTTAACCGTCGGATGTACGACTGTGACATCTGCATGAGAGGTTTCACGAATCCCCAAGCCCTCGGTGGTCACAGAAACCTCCACCGTAGGGAACGCGAAAACATCTCCTCATCATCATCCTCTTCTTCTTCTTCTCACTCATTTCCATTTTCCATTCCTTTACCATCTCAGTCTCTCTCCTCTCTTAACTTCACAAACCCTAATCACAACAACAATCCACCTCCATATTTTCCAATCAGTGAGTCATACCAAAACCAAGCGTTTCAGCAACCAATTAGCCCTAGTTACAACACGCAACACTTTGGATCATCACCATCATCGTCATCAAGAAGATCAGGAGGAAATTATGCTCACGGTGAGTTTCTTTGTCTCGATTTGAGCTTAGGGCTCAGGTCCATAAACGTCGATGATGACACTCACCAGAGGCCATCGGAAACTACAGGTTCTCAGCCTGAAGATGATGATCTTGATCTTGATCTTCGACTCTAGGCAGTCATCATCCATATTACGCCTTTGCAGTTTCTCTGACGTTCGTTCCACGTAATTACATATCACCGTAAAGTGCATTTGTTATTGTGTTGTTTTACGTTTTATATGGATCAAAATAGGTTTGAATAGCGTAATGTTTCTATGATTTAACGTCGTATGAAGTTTGTTTTATATATTAAGAAGTTTGGGATTGTATAATTTAAGAATAGTAATCTCTTGAGTTCGTAGTTATAGATATCAAATAGGTTTGAGCAGTTTATATAAGTTCCCATTATTATTGTTTCATATAAATTATCACTTATATATATATATATATTGCTGTATGGTGTTTGGGATTGTATAATTCAAGACTACTTTTCGTTTGAATAATTCGTATACGATATGTCGATCAAATAAGTTGGACTGTTTGAGTAATATAAGATGTACGTATAAAGTTAGTTTGGGTTTGTATAATCAAGACAAGATTACGTAGACGATTGTAAATAATGTCGTTTAAGAAAAACAAAAGAAGATAAATTAACTTTTGTTGTGAATGAATTAATCCGAATTGCAATGGGAAAAACATTAGATGCATTTTAATTATCGGGTTGGTGAGAGTAATAAATTATATACATTTGGAAAGTAATTCAAACTTGGAAACAACATTTTTGCAGACGCATGTGAGCTGGTGTGAATCACATAGCCTTGATGTTGTAAAACACACAATGACCATTGAAATGTGATAGTCTATATTGTATATATACATTTAAAATGCTAAGAGATCAAGGAGAATCAAAAAATGGGTTTTGATAAATAAACAGTTATAGGCCCAATATCATTACAGGTTTAATCTCTTGGCTTGTAATTTTCAAGAGACAGGTTATCATTTGTTTGGCATACAAATCATGAATTTTTGGAATTATGGTGTTAAGTCTGATTGTTGGTTTTCTCTACTGGTTTATGTATATAATTAAGTTAAAATACTTTTCCTTCGGTTTTAGACTACTTTAATCAAAAGTGTCTCTTTCAAACGTTTGTTTATAACGACAGATATTTGCACCTTTCTGATTTGACAATTCCACGTACAGATAACATCTAGTAAATACTATATAATATTTGGTTTACAATACAAATGTCTCGATTTTTTTCTCCAACAAATACCATATTTAATTAACGTCATCCTTAAAGGAAAACAATTCTAAATTATCGAATTTTTATTGTAAAATATAGTTTGTCATGCTCTTGCCCCTTTGACGAGACAACCAATACGAATAAAGAAAATTATAAACGATAAAAACAAAACTTCAGATTTCTATAAAAAAAAAAATCAATAAATTGTGATGCAAAACATAATTCTAAATTTTGTTATATATCATTTTCGGTTTTAATCAGTTTTCAAATTTGTTAACTATCGTTTAACATTTAAACCAAAAACTAAACTGGATTTATCATAAAAAATTTGATCTCATAGCCCAATGAAACACTCGATTACATTAAACTATACCCTAGATTGAAAAATCCTTAAAACCCAAAAATTTCCAGTTTTAAAAACCCTAAAAATTGCACATCAAAAATCCAAAGTGGTTGCAAATCTGGAGAGAAAAAAACAGCGAATTTTGACTACTTCTCTAACATGATATGTTACGTCTACTTTGGCATTATGTTAGTTCGAGTTTTAATCTAATATAATTTTTTTTATTTAAATTAATAAAAAAGGCTCTGGTACAAGTGTACAACCATAATTGGTTTAGTTATGTATGTGCCTATGTGGTGTCATTTTTGTCGGATTACCAATATTTCCAACCCGGTATTATCAGTAAACCGGAAAAACATTATGGTTTTGTTTAACGGTTTTAGACATTAAATTGTGTTTATAAGAAAATGTGCAATTTTCTTAGCAGTTTGAATCACTTTTCGCAAACAAAATATTAGTTTGAGAAAATTTGTTACATCATTCATAAGAATCATAACAAGACCAAAAATCAAAGTTCAAAGTTGACTTCAAACCTTTTCTATAATCAAGAACATAAATCTGGCAGATCGATCTTTGGCAATATCTTCGGCTTTGCACAAGAGATCACTGAATCATTCCCAAAATACTATTAAAGACAAAGATGGAAGCTGTTGGGAGATTGATTTTCAAAACACTGGAAATTGGATTTGAAAAAGATTAGTAAAATTGAGATCATTGGCTCATCCTTTCTTTTGTTATCATGTTGGTTCATGTAATTTTGCTGTTTTATAAATCGATTATGTTACATTCTTCTTTCTTAGAAAGAATAAAACTGTTTAGCTTTTATTAAATATTGACCCCGAAAACTAATAAAGAAATGTGCGACCCCAATATCTTGCTTGACTAGCTTCGCTTCTAGTCAGTGTCAGGTCTCATTTGATGTAAAATGATTTTCGAATTGTTATTTTCATTAGTTTTTCTATTGAAACAAAAAGTTTATTTAAAAATTGAAATTTTGTTTATAGGTATAGGTCAATTAAATCAATAACAAAGGATAATGATGTAATATAATGATCAAATTATTGTTGTAGTGTTTTTATAATTTAATCCTTATTTTAAATTTTGTGGAAAAATCATCAGATTCATGTTCTAAGATAGCTAATGGGCTGTGGAGAAATAAATGTTGTAGTTTTTACAATCATATGTACGTCCATCCCACAAATATATATAGTTTGACTTCTGCTTTCGTATGAAAGTGTTAAATTTTCGTTTGAATATGTTGGATTATTGGTACGCTTAGAGCCAACTCTGAATTTAACAGGGCCACAAACGAAAAAAAATAATAGGCCGACTTAAACTGAAGAACTTAAAAAAGCATTTTATTTTTTATTTGCCATTATGCTAAGAGTACTTTTAGAATAAAAGCCGATTTTTTGTATTAATATTGAAAGTCATAAGCACATACTTGATTTGGTTGGACTCAGACCCGACCCTGGATACGCTCCGTTGTGATCTAGTGACAAAAAAAAAGTTCATGGGTTAAGAATTATGGTTTGTAATGTCATTTTTACTATGTTTTTAATATATCATGGTAATAAGATAAATAACTAACTTTCAAAATTACTATATTTATTTGTGTGAGTGAAAAATATATTTTATTTTACATTTATTTTATGAGCGCATTACAAATAAATACAGCTTGTTATAAACATATATATATTTGCTAAAAAGGTAAATTCAAAATTTTAAAATACCTTTTTAATAAATCATAATATTTACTTAGTTATAACAAATTCGAATGTTACTAAAAATAAAAATTTCACATGTACATATACATCCCACAGTTTTATTATGATGAAATTTGGAACGTAAAAAAATTTTAAAATCATAAAAGATATTTATAAAAAAAAATTTGATGATGATGGAATTTAAAACAAAACGCTTAAAACAGATTTTAAAATCATAAAAGACATTTACAAATCTTATAAGTAATAACATTGGATTTAAAAAAATTATAGTTTATATTTAAATAACACACTAGATTTATCATTTTAACTCAAATGATTCTAAATTCTTGATTGAATGAAGTTTTTAAAATTTACTAAAGCTGAATATACGTAGTAATAAAGCCGAATCCGTAGTCTAATTTGATTTCTAGAGTCAAACAATAAAAACAAAAGTTAAGAAAGTAATAATAAATTTGCGAATGTGATTTCAAATATATACTCATTATGCTTTAGATTCATGTATGCAGGAAACATTAAAAAAGATCTAAGTTTTGTAGGTCCCTCATATTAATCAACTTCTTAAGCGTTATTCACTTTTTTTGGAGGTACTATTTTGACTAATTATGATTTTGATTAGACTAATCTCATCGCTATCCGACTTCTTGTGTCAGTTCAAAACACAGTGATTAGCGTTAGATTTTGTGCCCTCAAAAAAATATAACTTATAATATTTTAACATATTTTATGTTCCTAGATTCACGTCATGTGGCTTGTTGGTTTCCAACACTAAAAATAAAATACTTTATTCATATAAAAATATAGAATAATAGTTTTATTCTATTCTCATTCTCAAGGGATATACGAGTTTTTGATAAAATTCAGAGTACCCATTAACTCACTAATTAATTTTAAATTTACAGCTTGTAATAAGTAACGTTAAAAATAACATTTAATTTCTTTCCAAGTGGAGAGGAGAAAGAAATAACAAAAAGTTAATATTTTAATTATTTATACATTAGTTATTAAAAATTAAATAAGGAACCAACTCAGACAAAATTCAAAAGAGCGTCCAAGTTCGCTTCATGTAAGAACCAGTAGGTCCCATGAGTTTCTAAAGAAATCGCAAAACCTTACTCTAAAACCAACGGCTCCTACCTTTACTTACACCTATACATACACATACACATTCACTTTCCCTTTCTCTCCAACGGCGGCTTATGGCGGTTTTACGCACTTTCCGGCACTAATCTGCTCCGGAATATATACATATATGTCTGTCTGACTGTCACGTTTTTCTTATATAATTCAAAGCAGGTTCAGATTTGTCGCTATCTTCTTCTTTTTCAGAATTCTGGATTTTTCAATACTAGATATTTTGTTCTCTCTTTCTCTCCTTCTCTCTCTCTCTCCTTCTCTCTTCCTATTCAACTTTCGTCGTTGTCTTTCTCTATGAGAGGAAGATTGTAATGCCTGCGAGAAATAGAAGATTTTTGCATGTTGTTGCGTTGGAATTTCACAGGTCGATGAGATCTGAGAATTGGACCAGTTTGATCCAAACTCATATCTTTCAGGTATGATCATTTTTGCTTCTTTTTTTTCCTTTTGCATGTTCTTTTCTAAGTTAAAATATTTCCCCTTGTTTGTTGTTTTAATGTGTTGATTTGTCTTTCGATCAGTTCCTAATCTTGAAATTAATCCAATTTTTTTTCGATTTCTCCTTTTTTTTTTTACATTCAACGCTTTCTACTACTTGCAGATTTAAACTTCTTTCATGGATTGAGCATTTCTTTTTCCGAAGATAATGAAAGAAATAGCTTTTGGGTTATTGATAATAATAACGGTGGTAATCTGGGTTTCGCCGGCGGCAGCCGGAAACGGCGGCTATCAACGGTGTAATTGCGAAGACGAAGGAAGTTTTTGGAGCACAGAGAACATCTTAGAGACACAAAGAGTAAGCGATTTCTTAATCGCAGTCGCTTATTTCTCAATCCCAATCGAATTACTCTACTTCGTGAGCTGTTCAAACGTTCCATTCAAATGGGTACTCTTCGAATTCATCGCCTTCATTGTTCTCTGTGGGATGACACATCTCCTCCATGGATGGACTTACGGAGCTCAGTCTTTCAAGCTCATGATGGCGTTGACTATTTTCAAGATGCTGACTGCTCTCGTCTCTTGCGCCACTGCGATTACGCTCATAACTCTATTTCCTCTGCTTTTGAAAGTCAAAGTTAGGGAGTTCATGCTCAAGAAGAAGGCTCATGAGCTTGGACGCGAAGTGGGGCTCATTATGATTCAGAAAGAGACTGGCGTTCATGTTCGTATGCTTACTCAAGAGATTCGTAAGTCCTTGGATCGGCACACGATTCTTTACACGACTTTGGTTGAGCTTTCAAAGACTTTGGGGTTGCAGAATTGTGCGGTTTGGATGCCGAATGATGGTAAAACAGAGATGAATCTGACTCATGAGCTGAGAGGGAGGACGAGTGCTTATGGTTACTCTGTTTCTATGGAGGATCTGGATGTTGTGAGCATTAGAGAAAGCGATGAAGTGAATATTCTGAGTACTGACTCTTTGATTGCTCGAGCTAGTGGTGGAGATGTTAGTGAGATTGGACCCGTGGCTGCGATTAGAATGCCAATGCTCCGTGTGTCTGATTTTAAAGGAGGGACTCCGGAATCAATTCAGACGTGTTATGCGATACTTGTCTGTGTGTTACCGAATGGGCAGCCTCGGGATTGGACTTATCAGGAGATTGAGATTGTTAAGGTTGTGGCAGATCAAGTAGCGGTTGCCTTGTCTCATGCAACGGTTCTGGAGGAATCTCAGCTCATGAGGGAGAAGCTGGCTGAACAGAACAGGGCGTTACAGATGGCAAAACGGGGTGCTATGAGGGCAAGCCAAGCGAGGATTGCGTTACAGAAAGTGATGAGCGAAGGGATGAGAAGGCCGATGCATTCTATTCTTGGGCTATTATCAATGATTCAAGACGAGAAGTTGAGTAATGAGCAGAAGATGATTGTTGATACGATGGTGAAAACCGGAAATGTTATGTCGAATTTAGTTGGGGACACGATGGATGTCTCGGATGGTAGATTTGTGACTGAGATGAAACCCTTTAGCCTGCATTGTACGATCCGCGAAGCAGCTTGCTTGGCGAGATGTTTGTGTCTTTACAATGGGTTTCGGTTTTCGGTTGAGGCAGAGAAGTCTCTCCCGGATAACGTAATAGGTGACGAAAGAAGAGTCTTTCAGGTGATACTTCACATGGTTGGTAGTTTAGTAACCTGTAGAAAACGTGAAGAGGGATCATCGGTGATGTTAAAGGTTTCGAAAGAAAGAGGAAGCATGGAGAGAAGTGATCAAAGATGGGCTGCTTGGAGATCACCAGCTTCTTCATCAGATGGCGATGTATATATAAGATTCGAAATGAATGTAGAAAATTCTTATTCAATCTCTCAATCATTTGCCTCTGTTTCCTCAAAAGAACAAGGTGGATTCTCCGGCTATGGCTTAGGACAAGATCTAAGCTTTGGTGTTTGTAAGAAAGTGGTTCAGGTTAGTTTTTGTACATATGTCTTTCTAAAATTCTCTCCTAATAGTCTAAGTACTTAATTCTGTGTGCAGTTGATTCAAGGGAACATCTCGGTGGTTCCTGGCTTGGATGGTTCACCGGAAACCATGTCATTGCTCCTCCGGTTTCGACGCCGTCCTACCATTTCAGTCCATGGATCCGGCGAGTCACCAACGTCGGATCACAACCCTCAACCTCATTCGAATACTCTATTACGTGGCTTGCAAGTGTTATTAGTTGACACCAACGATTCCAATCGGGCGGTTACACGTAAACTCTTGGAAAAACTTGGATGCAGTGTAACCGCGGTATCCTCAGGGTTCGAATGCCTCGCTGCCATTGGTCCGGGGTCGTCCTCGTCTTCTTCATCATTCCAAGTGGTGATGCTTGATCTCCAAATGACAGAGATGAATGGTTATGAAGTGGCCTTGAAGATTAGGAGCCGATCTTGGCCGTTGATTGTGGCAATGACGGTGAGCTTGGACGAAGAAATGTGGGACAAGTGTGTGCAGATTGGAATCAATGGAGTTGTGAGAAAGCCAATGGTGTTAAAAGCTATGGAGAATGAGCTCCGGAGAGTATTATTGCAAGCTGATCAACTTCTATAGTTGATCACAAACTTCTCCTCTACATTCAAATTTTTACAACATTGTTTATATCAATATCAAAAGGAAATATCGTAATTATTATAAAATACCATCCAGTTTTTCTATCATTTGTCTTTTGTTCTTTTTTCATATTTGGACCCCACGAAATTGCATTTGAACATATTCAAGGTAATGGTGCATAAATCCCTAAACAATTGAATAAATAATTGTCTAAAATTATGTTCAAACTTTTTATATGCCTAAATAAAAATGATAATATCTTGTTGTTATTATGACAATGTATATAAATCGAATAAAACTAAACCTTTAATTATTTTGAAAGTCTTCTGTCACTTTATAAACTTATCGAACAAAGATATAATGTTTTGACAAAATATCTGAGGTTACCTACAAGTTCAAACCAATATATAAATGGTGGAAATTGCAAGATACATGCCCCCTAGGCCCTACACTACAGAAGATTAAACTAATCTGCACATTCCTCGAGTATACTAAACTAAAGAATCTGTATAAAATAAAGTAGAAATGGATTGGATTTGCAGAAAGTGAATCTAGGGAGAGATTGAGAGATGGGTTTACATCATTTGCTATTTTATATTCAAACCCCACTTGTGCTAATACATTTGTTTCGCCCAACCTAGACAATTTGTATAATATATTTCAAAACGGTGTAAATACTAACATTTTAATATATATATATATATATATATATATAGCTTTTATTTTATTAGATGGCTTGTAAATTTACATACAAATTTAAATGTATTTTTTACGATTGGCTAAATTGTTTCTAAACTAAAATATTAATTAAAAATATCATTTATTTGAAAACTACAGTGAAAAACGCATCATGCCAAATAGATCATCATTCTTTATTTACATTGAAGTCCAAAAGTTTCCTGCCTATATAAATTAGACTAACAGTAAAACATAATTATAATATATTAAGAATTACTTCTTCATAAGTCTATTAGTTTACTCATACTTAATCTCAATTTTAACATTTTCCTATAGAAAATTGTATAGAATCTAAGGAAATCTGAAGTTATTAAGATGATTATTGTTTTATTTTTTTCATAAGTAACTACGAAAAAAGTTATTATCCAGAACAAATATAGGGTATAGGCGGCTATATGAAGAATAAATGATAATGGCTTGAGCCACAAGATAATATTTTTTATTTGCAAAATTTTCCATCAAAATCGTCGAAAAAAACAAAAATATAAAGGTGAGAAGAAGTTTTTGATGTTCTGATTAATTTTTAGGAAATTTGTGCAAATTTTGTAATTAACAATATGATATATAGTGTTTATAATGGTAGTAATTGAATGTCATTATTACGAGGGTAATAAGCAATAATATGTGATTTTATAATATTGATAATTGAAAATCATTATTATTAATAACTAATAATAGGTGAGTTAGTAGTGTGAGTATGATGGTTTTCCCTAAAATATTATTTGAGAAATATTTTTAAAAAATAATCTTATCATAACGTCTTATTAACAGAAATATCATTCTGACGTATCATCACCAAATTAAATTTCAAGTAAATATATAAATAAGTTTAAATTACCAGAATAATTATAATATATGACATTGTTATTAATTTGATTACAGAATCAATATATGTTATTAAACTAACCAAAAATACTATTAAATTCGTAAAAAAATTATTTTTTTTCTTTAACTTACCTAATGCAAAAATTAACATTAGAAATAATTTTAAATAAAAGTTAAAATTATATAAATATTTAATTTATATTTACTAATAAATAATATTATATAATTTGTGAATATTTTTCTCCATGCATAGCGTGAGTATAAATCTAGCTAAGTTTTAGTTGTTTAAATGAATGTAAATTTAATCGTTTGAAATAATATTGAAGGTTAATTTTATAAAATTTAGTATATATTATTAATAAATAAATTTTATTTTAAAATTATATGGATAATTTTGTTACCGTGTCAAATTTTAAAAACTTGTTTTTTTTTGTTTTGGTGGATAAGTTTTTTATTTATTTAGTAACATGTGAACACATTACATAAATCTTGTCTTTTGCTCTAAATCTTTGGTTATAAAAAGGAAGTCGTCTCACCGTCTTTTTTAAATCTAGTTATAAGTTTACAATACGAAAGAACAACGTACAAACACATAGAAGAACTAAATAGTATCAGTTGATATAATCAATTTACATTTAGCTACGATAATCCAATTTATTTGTTTTCTTCATCCAAATTCATTTTCCAAATATAAAATGTGAGATTTGACTCTCACAACAAACACATTGATTGTTTGCTTTTTAATAAGTTAATTTTAAAAAGATAAATAGAAATTTGAAAGGGACTTGTAAGATTAATATACAAAACTTTCTTGAATCATGATTCAACCATTCAAAATCATAAATTTTTGGATGCTAATTAATTAAGTATATCCAGAAGGATTTAAAGGGTAAAGAAGAAAAAAATATGAATGAGAAAAGTTATGATAGAAATGATCATACGAGTGACAAATGCATTGTTTCTATGACTCCAAATGATTTTGTTGTGTTCATACGAAACGAAGTATGAGAATAATCTATCATAAATCATTCAGAAACCGACTAAATTGTTATATGGATTGTTGATTCGCTTTATATATTTCTGTAAAATATCTCAGATTCTTCAATATTTAACCTAGTTTGATTATGATTTTAACCATCTTTAACATTGGAGTAATCAACACAACTGAATTTCGATTTCACAATCTTTTACGTATACATAGATTTAGATATTAACATTGGTGTTGAATCATAAACAAATGTATCTATAAAACAACCAACTGTTAGTCCAAGTAAGCTGCACGGCATTGCCTTTGCCACTCGAAACAATCTTCATAATCAAAGCTACTTGTGCAATCCAGCAACGCGTTCTGCTGCTGTTCGTAATGGCAAATGTAGTTTAATCCGACAAGAAGCTTACATATAGCAGTTTCAGTCTTTTCTCTATCAGCAAAGTAAAGCGTCTGAAGTAGAAGCACATTTGTTCGCTTCACAATCTGATTATGCTGCTCGAAACTGCGTTCACTCTGCCACTGGATCATGTTATGGGCTAAAGGGGCAAGCCAAGAAAGTATACCGTCTATGGTTTCTTTCCAATCGTGAGCTAGTGAAGCGTCGTAGAACGAAATGTTCTTCAAGTATGATCTGAGATTAGCCTTGAGCGATGTTTTCAAGCTCGTTGGTAACATTTGATAAAGATCGTCTCTGGCTTCTTCGCCTATTAGATGAGGGTACTTGAGAAGCTTCTCTACTACAATCACTACATTTGCATAGTGCAAAGATAAAGCAGATCCTCCAATTGTTGAAGCTGAAGCGTGCTGAGTTAACCTGCTTTCAGAACCAAACTTACTAGTTTGCATTGCTCGAGCTGTGTTTCGAGAAATCGTAATGCCAGCAACAACATCTTCTTGTTCATTAGTCCTACAAATTGAGCTATTATTATTATTCATGGCGAGGCATTCCATGAAAAGTCTCCCAGGATTAGTCACACAAGGGAAATTGAAATCTCCTGCACGCGTAAATTCCTCTGTTTCACTTCTCCTCAAACCCGAAACAGATCTTGAATTCATAAGCTCATTAGCTTCGTTTTTGCTACGATCTCTTTTCAAAATCACAACCTTTTTATCTCTCAAAACCAAACCACCAAAGACGGTTTCAATCCTGCCATAGATTGTGCAGACCGTTCGAGCTAACATCTCAACGACCTTATCATAAGTTTGGTTCCACAGTGAAGCATCTTTGAGACTCCTCACGTCTTGTCTCTGCCACATAAGCTTTTGTTCGAAAGCTTTAACACTCTCCTGATGCTGTTGGCTTCGTCGAAGCTTCATTGTCGCTTGTTCAAGCTCATTCATCACTTCCATTTCACAATACAAACTACAAGTTGCGTTAACAAATCTCTCCATCTTCCTAATCATACCTTCCATGTCTTTCACCAAGAACCCTAATTTCCTAAATTCAATCACCCCATTCACTATATCATCATAGACATGCTCGAATCCTTGTAAAGCAGGTTCGTTACATTTTTTCCCTAACCTAGAGACGACGTTAGCGACACGGCTTAAATCGTCTAGCTTCTCTGAGACGGCGAGGTCTACGAGGAGATTCTCGTCGGAGGACACAAGATTTCTGACTCCTTCCGACCGAAAAACCTCAGATTTGAGCTTTGAGATCTCTGTATTGGAGAGGGAACGGTGAAGGTGAACGGTTTTGGACATTAAGTTAGCTACTTCGAAAGATAAGATTCCAATTGTTTGCTTAGGGAGAGAGGTTTTAGAGTTTTTCTTAGTGGGAGATTCAAGAAGCAAAGCGTGTTTGAGATTAGCACTTACCTGGTTTCCCATTTTCACAATCCAAGCTTCTGCAACCATCGCGAAAATCCAATAAAAAACACCAAACTTGAACAGAGAAAAATTCAAATAAAGTTTGAATCTTTCTCGATTAAAAAGGGCATTAAGAACAGATTCGGTGAAAAAAGAAAAAGGGCTATCGACCAAGACATTTAGCTTTCGCGAGAAACGAAGAAAGAAAATGGGATTCGTGAATGAAAACGGAGAGAATCATTGGGGATCATGGGCGGTACCAATCTTTTGATGTGTTATGGTGTTTAGATTCGGTGAGGAGAAAGGGAAGGAAAACTAAAAAAGCGGTGAAGAAAAACGATTGATGAGAGAAAATTTTTTGGACCCAAGTCGCAAGCTTCTTGAAGAGCTCTGGAGTGAGATTTTGAAAGTTGAGAAATTTGTGTTTGATTGAGAGAAAGAGAGAGTGTGTGTTGTTCTTAAAATTTTGAAACGTGAGTGATGTAGCTCGTAGTCGTACTTGCTCCACTAATGTTCTTCCTATTCTAACATTTTTATATTTACTCAATTCCTAACTACTCTATACAAAATTTAATATTTCCACAACACATCTCTTTTGTAATTTTGTTAATGTTTTTCTTTACTGCAATATCCTAAAAATATTATTTTTTAGTTGTTTCGAATTTATCATATCAAAATAATAATCAATTAAATATTTTACAAAGATTTATTTTATAGGTTTTCTATGATTTTTATTAATTAATTGTAAAATTTAAGAGAATAATAATTTTTATTTAAAATTTTAAAAATATTTTAATATTATTGGTTTATAGTTATTAAAAAATGTGTAAGATGATTAATATTAATTATTTTTAATCTGTATGAAAACTCTAGAAAAACATTGTTTTAGAAACGTAAGGAATAGTTTTGTAATGTTACAGGTTATAAGTACAAAAAATAATGTGGACATTTTTTATGAAAATTTAATTTAAGGGTAGTTTTTAAAAATATTGTAAAATAATTTTTTTCCAAATACACCAGTAATAATATTCTTTTTTTTAAATACCAATAAAATATTTTTCTCAAAATTATCACAAATTTTTTGCTAAACTTTAAGTACTAAAAACTTATTCCTAAACCATAAAAACTACACTTTAAACCTTAAAAACTAAACCAACTCAAATATTTAAACTATAAACTATTAAAAAATCATTTTTAGTATCGATTTTTAGAAAAATAATATTTTATTAAATAAAATTATTTATTCTTTTCAAATATTTAATTTACAGTATATTATTGTTCGTTTTAGAAATAGAATAGGCGTGTACAAATTGTTTAGCGCAACCACTTAAACATATTTTTAAGTAACACTGTATGATAAAATATTTTTAATTCACGTTGTAAGATCGAATGTTTTTATGTCACTTTGAAAGATAAAATACTTTTGTTTGAAATGTTCATACATGTACAATAATTTAAAGCAAAATAATGTTAAACATTTTTGACAATTTCTACGGATAATATTTGATGAAATTTACAAAATCTTATTAATATAGATTCTCGGTTACATCATTTTTTCCAACTGAATGAAATCTTTAAAAAATTAATGAATTAAAATAGTAGAATGACTACGTAAAATATAAATATACGAATGGCTGTTGTGTGTGCATGACATCGTCATTACATTGGAAATAAGAATGACTTGTAATTTTTAAGTTGACTACAAAAGAGTTCGTTTGACCAATGATGTTCTTCTTGTTGTCTCCATTCTCTTTGTATTTTTTGTCGGCTAAAGATTACCTAATCTTTCACAATCTTACGAAAATCGCCTCTTTTATTCTCAACAGCAATTTTTTGTTGACTTAATACGAAAAAAATATCAAATCAAGTGGCATTTTTCAACACGGAATGAGGTTCTTAAATATACAAAATCGATGTGTCGTGTTTGAAATGTTTTTGTTCAAAGAAGAAAATATGGTTAGTGGAATGGACAGGAAGAGTTGGTTACTTAAAATTCTTCATGTGAAGACGAGACAAAGCATACAGAGACAACAGAAAGAAAAGCATAGAGGTTGTTTCCAGCTCATTTGAATTTTTTTACAACATCAAATATTATACTTCGAATGAAAATTCATTCAGTTTCTTTTAAATATATAATTTTATACCCAATTTTATGGTTCGAATGAAATTATCGTTCTTCTTTAATATTTGACACATAATTTAGATTTTGGGAAATTATGTATAAATAATATCAGATATGGTGGGAGGAACTAACTAAAACTACATAGACACTTATAGTTATGTTCCAAAAAAGAGAGATGAATAGAAATACTGATTTTTTTCCATGGTATTGAATAACAATTATGACATCATAAGAAATATATAAAACCCTTTAATCATTTTCTGAAATTTATAATCTTTTAGATCAAAAATACAAACAGAAAAGAACAAGGATTTCTCCTCATAGTGGTATGATACCAACTGCATTTCAAATTTAAATAACCGATCTTCCTAACTGCTTTCCAAACTCATAGATATCATAAGAAAGTCTTGTCATGAATCTAGTTTTTGTGTATATTAGATTATATTGTTGATAGATGTGACAAAAAATATGGATATCTTTCTGTTAGGAACACTATATTAAAACACAAACCCAATATATATCATTCAGCCCTATGCATTTCTAAATCCATGTAATTAAGATTTTTTATCAAATGATTTTCATGCATATATGAATGTATTGAATATTAGTAATTTAATTTTATGGTTGCTTAGAGCAACTTTTCTTTTCTTATCAATCTAAAAACAAGATTATTATTGTTTGGTGTTCTTACATAGATTTTTCTATTTTAATTTTTTTTCTAAATAAAGCTCATATCAACTATTTTCTATTTAATAAAGTTTTTTAAAGATAAAATTATCTTGCTAAAGATCTTCTCATACACTAGTGGCTAAAAAACAATCTAAATATAGAAACAATTACGATCAAGAGATTTCAAACAAAAAGATTCAGCTCAATTTTCTCTCGAAAAATAAGAAAAATACAGTTTCTCCACTTATCACTAATCTCTTTTCATAAGATTAGATGCAATAGTTCATTTTTTACTTCAATCTCTGAACTCTAAATCTAGAACAATATATATACACATCTCAAATATTTTGTTGTTTGAGCCGGTCCTGCGAAAAAAAGAACCGTAGTATTAACATGATTGAAACCCATAAATTTGATGAAAAAACTTGTTTTTATTTACTATTCTGTTAAAAATATTTTGAAAATGAAAGATAATTTTTTGTATCAATATTGAAAACCGCAAACACGAACTTGCTACGCTTCGACTCACGCTCAGCCCTAACTTCAGTTATATCATCCACTTTTAAAGTATCTAGTTTATTTTTTCTCTTTGTTCTTTTGCATTTGTATATCTTCTCTTAATTAGTTTTCTACTAGAAATGTTATCTCTCTTAACGATTGACTCATAAATTCAGAGAACGTTTCTCATATCCAATTTCTCTTTACCACTTTTCAACCTTATTTAATACCAATGTTACTCTACTTGATTGTGTCTTAGTGAAAATACTATACAAGGTGCAATTGCACTTAATGAACATATAAATTTGAAAAACATGTTGGTTCTTACATTTCGTTTCAATCTATTGAATACTAGTTCTTTCATAGATGTAAACTTTATAGTTAGTTTTACATCAAGTTCATGCTTTATACATGATCTTACTTAGACAGTGACGATTGAGATGTAAACACGTTCCCAATATATATGTTCTCGAGTCAAATTCTTTAGTTTATGCTTTTGGTTTTTCAGGTAACAAAATTGGGTGTTCTAGCATTGTTGATTCAATAATTTGGCATCTTAGATTAGGTCATTCATTATTCTCAAAAGTGGATTTTCTTTCTCATGCTTTAGAATTGTCTAAAACAACTGATAAAGATTTCATTCACTATGATATATATATATATATATATATATATATATATCCATTAGCTAAAGTAGAAGCATTTTCAATTTACTAGTCGTGAAATTTTGTGATCATACAAACTAGATTTATATCCGCGTCCTAAGTGGGAAAAAATATACATAAATTATATAATATTGTTTATTACTAAATAAATTAAATATTTATATAATTTTAACTTTTATTTAAAATTATTTTTAATAATAATTTTGTATATGTAAATTATGAAAAGAAAAATAATTTTTTTACGAATTTAATAGTATTTTTTGATTAGTTTAATAAAATATATTGATTCTCTAACCAAATTAATAACAATGACGTATATTGTAATTATTCTAATAATTTAAACTAATTTATATATTTATTTGATGATACGTAAGAATGATATCTCTGTTAATAAAAACTAAGAGTAAGATTATTTTATTAAAATGTTTCTCAAATAATATATTAAGGATTGATCAATTGATCAATGATCTAGGCGTTACATTTCATAAAATTTTATTTTTTTATATAAAACAATACAAATGATTTGCAAACCAAAAATGTATAGATAGATTGTAATATGGTTAAATAGAAGATAAAAAATTGGTCTTTTACAAGTTTTTCATGTAAAATCATAACATCAAGTTGCAAATGCTCTTACGAAACCATTATATCTAACTCCTTTTCATCTTCTCATGTCCAAAATCAATGTGCTCAACATTTATATTCCATCTTAAAATTTTTTTTTATCAGATATGATTTTGTACTAACCAAGTTTATTATCGGTTGGTTTAATTTTCAGTTATGATTAAACATATATATAAACAATACTGTAACACTTTGTTCATTTAATTTCATTTTTCAAACTGATAAATACTTTAAATTCCCAGATTTTAATCAATAAGATAAGTTTTACCCCAAAAATGTTATTGTCTTTTTATTATCAAATACTTTGATTGACCTAAAGAAGTATTTAATAATTTCCGTGAACAGCATTAGAGATACAATTGAGAATAAAACTGAACCCTAAAAAGATGTGTTCTATTATTTCTTTAGCCATTATATATGTTGGTGTGCTTGATCTCCTTGTAGTAGACACAAACCAACGACATCAAATATATCTGCATCATGCAACACCACTTTAGTTCCGAACTATCCCTGATTGTTGTCTTCTTGCACATAAACAAAAACCGAAAGATTTAATATTGATTTAAAAGTGAAATTCACAAAAATGAAATACAATAAATTACTACAATCATAAGAAAATCCCGATTATCCCAAAGTACAAATAAATAATATATACATAGTCATATTTCCTAGGTGTAAATATCTTACTATTTACAAATAAATAATATATACATAGTCATATTTCCTAGGTGTAAATATCTTACTATTTACATGTTTTCTAAAATTTTTGAAGAATAAAAAAAATTCAAATCACTCTAGAAATGATATGCCACAAAATTGTTTTTTTAGCTGTTTTATATTTCTCTTTATAAATTCTCAAATAAATACATAAAATAAATTTGGGTATAGATTCACATTATGATATAACTTCAACTTGCTTTTGCCATGTAAATGACTCTACATTGTAAAACGCAACTGTGGGAGGCGGGCTACGTACTACAAGAAGTCCGAGCTCGGTCCGCAGGTTCGACCCATCATGTCGAAGGCCTAATACCGAAGGATTAGATACATTTTTACCGAAGAGCCGCCAACCAGTTCAGAGACACGTTTGATTTCACCAACTATGCGTTGAGCTTCTATAGTATAGACGTTAAATAGTATTTATGAACATTTATAACACGTAATGATTACTACGTTGAACATTAGGCGACCTGAGAAATTAAAAGAAAGGATCGCAATATAAATAAATAAAGTAAAATTTAATAGTTGAGAGATGTTTTAAAATCGAAAGATGTAACCAATCTTATTAATAAATCATTCAAATCTATTTGTTCTATTATGTTCTCATCCGATTCCAACAAATACCTAAAGTTGATATTATACGTTGTAGTCCAATAACAGATCCAACAGCAACTTTAATCAATATAATGACACTTTACACAAAATGGTGATATGGCACACAAATTTCAGATACCACAATCTTACTAAATGTTCTATAACAATTATCTTAATAAAAAGAAGATAAAAGTTTAGTTCCAATTCATTTGTAATATAACATAAATAGATGAGAGAAGTATGAGGGCGTGGTGAGCCAACTACAACTTTCGCCCCACATTTTGGAAAAATCATTTTTTTTGTCACTAAAAAAAAAGATTATTCTGTCAATTTTAAGTTTAGATTTTTTTTTTATATATTTTAAGACCAAATTTTAGAAGTATCGATTAGATTTACTACTAACAATTGGTTTAATTCGTGCAAATGAATGTTTATTTTTTAGGTTTAAAAAAAACTAACTAATGTATAATGATTAGTGGCTGAAATTATTAGGACAGACTCTGCAATGTGCATGGTCGGTATTGGGTAAAACCTATATAATCAAATGGTTTAAATGCTAAAATATATTTTTAATTTTAGGAACATCAAATTATTTTAGTGTGCCTGTTCGAACTACAAAATTCAAATTTTTGAATTTTTTATAGTAAATAATTTTTATTGGATAATAAAATTTGTTTGTTTTGAACAGAGACTATCCATTGAACCGGGTCTAGTTATACATGCATCACGACTCCTGGAGTAACACTTTATTGTTATTATTCTTGTACTAGTCCTTAATAATTATTAGTTCACTTCAAAATTCAAGTGATCGTTTTTCTTCGTTTCTTTTCTTTTCAAAGCTGAATACAATAATGTGGGGTTGCAAATGGAAACTAATAAAATACTAAACTAAGAGTCTGACATTTGCTGCCTGGGTCTGTTAAACAATGCAAGCCCATTTATTTGATTAAGGCCCAATTTAGTATCGACAATAGTAATGAAGTCAAACGAGGGAAATTTGTGTGATTAGCCAAAAAAAATATTGCGGATGTGCGATTTATTTATTATTTTTTTTTGTCATTGGGTCATAATGGACCGATCTAATAACCTAATATTTTCATACGAAGATTTAGCACTCTCCTACAAAACACGGTGGAGTCGAACTACACACCTCTAAGATGGACGTACAGATGGTACAACCACTAGATCACTTGCTCCTCCCGCGGATGTGCGATTTATAAACTCACGAATTATATGAAATTGTAAAAACATATATATTGTTTGATAAATTTAAACTCATACATAAATTTTAGTTTTTATGCTAATTCATGCATATGCGTTAATGACATAAACATTATGTCAATTACAACTGATGTGGCTGCCA
This sequence comes from Pugionium cornutum, assembly GCA_018901935.1. Classification (NCBI taxonomy): domain Eukaryota; kingdom Viridiplantae; phylum Streptophyta; class Magnoliopsida; order Brassicales; family Brassicaceae; genus Pugionium; species Pugionium cornutum. Next base: position 25,148,305 of record CM032161.1, read on the forward strand.
CGTGAAAACCGATATGAGTGTAAGTTATAAAATAATGAACTTATTCAAAATAACATCGTTTTATCAATATTAAAAAAAAATATCATTTTGTCTGAAATCATAGAAAAAAATAAAACGTAAAACAATATATATATATATATATAACTCATCTTTTTCTTTTCCATTCGAAAAAGTTTTATAGGTTATAATAGGAGTTTTCGATTTGCGTTCGACAGTGAAAAAATATCAACATCTGAAAATTCAGATTAATATTTTCTTATTATTGTGTTTATTGAAATCGGATTCATAAAATATAATTTAGTATTTGGTGTCATGATTTAATTCGAATTGAAATGTTTATATATTCGATTTCAATTGAATAGAAAGAATTAGTGTTTCAAACAAAAACCGTGAGAATGAAAAAAAGTAGAAGGAATACTGAGATTATTTAGATGTGAAAGTTCCATTATTAGGACACTGGAAACAAAAATGATTATCATGTACTCAATGTTTATAAAATACAAAATATTACAAGTAAAATTTCCTAAGTTATTAATTTGAATTCTCTTATAAATATTGACCAATTATATCTTATGATGATAGATAAATATTCGAGATAGGTCATGAACATACGGCTGTGGCTACGGCAGATTGTTGTTCGTTTAGCTGCCGCAGATATTTGCGTCGCAATTTTTTCAACCACTGATTAAAACAGCGGTGCGACTTACAATATGCGATCAACCGCAACCGCAACTATCTATCGCACAACATCTATCGCAGCCGTAACCGTAGGGTTGACCGCAGCCGTAACCACAGCCGCATACGGTGACCAAACAAACAACACTATAGTTTAGATGCCGGAATTCATCTAATATAAGAGCAAGTACTCTAATTAATTTGTTCATAACTATAAAATTCATGATATTTTTCCATATCTTTTTGTGATGGACTCACTATTATTTTGCTTGATATGATGATTCAAGAGATTCAAACACACAATATTGAAAAACTATTTGCTGTCATTATCATATGAGTTCTCACATGCATAGTCTATCTCGAATAGTTTTTTTGTTCTCATAATATCGATGGCTTCAAACTCAGAAATATGATATGATTGCTTTTGAAAAATTAAATTTTTTTCCCCACACAAAAATTGTGACCACATGACATGAATCTTCTTCACACATTTCCACGACGTTTTCACTTAGCTTCAACATTCAATTTTTATTGATAATAATCTATAAGAAAATCGCGTTGTTCCAACCACAAAATAGTAAAATCGCGTTGTAGACAAAACGCGTTTAAACGTTTTTCCGGCCATTAGATCTACACAGAACCAACAAAAAAACTGTACTTTTGATGATTTCTGAGCCTTTGGATCCAAACAATCTAAACCGGTACGAACGCTGGAACAAACGTCGATGACCCGTAACCGAACGGAGCCGCCGGATGCTGCCAATTCTTGAAACTAGGCGTCTTCTCTACAGTCGTCGTAGCCGTCTGATTCTCAACCGGCGGTTGTTGATCAACCGCCGAATCTGGCGAAAGAGCTAGCGGCGAGAGGAGAGGAATAGCCGTTTTCCAGTTATTAGCCGGAGTCGGAACGATTTTTAATGCTGCAGGTCGCTTCTGTAGACGACTGGGCTGCCGCCGATTGCTGGAATCTGAGCTGCAGCCCGGTCTCTTCATCGTCGACATAAGCGCGAATGAAACGGAAGTTGGAATAGGCTAAATAAACGATTCGGATTTGAAAGCTAAAAGAGATTTGTGGTTTTCCGGGAAAATCTGAGAGAGAAAAAGGAGGAAATTTGCGATTTTAGGGATTTAAATCTGTGAAGCTCAAAACTTGTGTGGGTGTGTATATATTATATATAAAGGCGTGTTGTGCGTGTGCGTGTGCTTTCCAGAGTTTTGTGGACTGTACACACAGTTTTGAGTAATGGTCAAACATTTGAAAGAGAAGAATTAGCTGTTTTTTGTCTTTTATTTTTGTGGTTTTGCTGGATTTCCCTATCCTTCGGTTTCTTTATTTTGTTCTGCTTTAATTTTTTTCTTACATAATATTTTCTGTTTCTTTCATCTATTTTTTAGATATATATATATATTTGGAAAATTTCTTAAAATAATATCTTTGAAAATTTCTGTTTCAAAATATCATTATAATTTAAATTTTCAATAATAACACAAATTCAAAATTAAAATACATTAAAATTTCATTTTTTTTTTAAAAATTAAATTTTAAATTATAAAAAGAAACATAAATATAATGTTTTAATTTTATATAATATATTTAGAACAAATATGTATTTTTACATAATTATTTGTGATATTTTTTAGAATTTTAGTTTTAATTTATTAGATTTGAAATAATTTTTTTTTAAAATGCTATTTTTAAAAATATTATTTTAAAATACTATTTTTAAAAATATTATTTAAAAATATTGTTCTATATTTTTATCATTTGAATTACAACAAATTGGTTCAATAGTTTAACATTTTTATATCAAAAAATAAAACTAAATTCTATACCCGTGAAATAGATTAGGGATAATACGACTACTATACCACAATTTTTCTTACGTTGATGGATCAATTTAGAATCACACGAATTTAATATGTTATCTACTTATCATGACACGTTTGTATTCTTGAATTGCAAAATCTCTGTGCCATTGTTTGATTATTATATAAATAATACAATTGTAATGCTTGTATCTAAATAGAAAATGCGTTTAGCATTTACAAAAAAAAATCAGGATTATCTTATCCAATTTATTATTTGAATCAAAATTTAAGTAATTATATTTTAGCCAGTATTCAAAATTTTTAATCATTTAATTAATTTAATATTTATTTCAACAAAAATAAAATAAAATATTTAAAGGCTAAAACTAATTACATCTATAATAATTTTTCTGGTTGCTTGGGAATAATAAAATAAAAAAGCGATGATTACGATGAAAATAATGAGAAAGCAACAAAAAAAGCGACGTTGAGAGATGGGACCAACCAGTGGAAGTAGAATCCAATGGACTTGGTGTAACTCATACTTCATGCCACCTCCATTATTATTCCATTTCTTTTCAATTAACAATCACTCACTCCTCCGATTTTTTCATATAATACTATATTTATTTTTCTATTCTTAAATATTAAATTTAGATTTTATTTTTACCCATTTTAAAGGTTCAAAATCTGTTAACCACAACTCGAAACCAAATTACACATAGAGACCATTTTATTGTTTACCAATCTATTTTTAACCATTTAAACATTAAATAAACCATTGACACAATTCGAATAAAACTAATAAATCTAGATTCATAACCGATTATAAAATTAAAAATCTCCAAAAGTAAAATTTTTGAATCGGTTTTTATCAACAAATTCTAGTTATGATTTTTCTGATTTTGAAATTGTAATTCCCCAAAATCTATAAAATCAAAGTATTTTAAATTTATATATATTTTATGGACAATTATCTAAAATATCACTTTTTTAAGTTTTTGTTGCAAAAATAGCATTATTAGTTTAAATTTCCAATAATAAAAATGTATTAAACTATATTTTAATAGAATAAAATTAAATATTAAATTGGAAAAAATGAACCCAAATATAATATTTTAAGTTTATGTATAATTTATTTAGAATATAATAAGTATTTTTATATAATTATTTGTGCTATTTTTGAGATTTTTATTTTATAGTGTTAGATTTGAAAGAAAAAGTTTAAAAGGTGTTATTTAAAAATAGTACTCATAATTTATTTATAGTAAATAAGTGTTTTTATGTTATTTATTTGTAGTATTTTAGTAATTTTAATTTTAAAATATTAGATTTAGAATTTTTTTTTTAAAATATACTATTTTAAAATATTACTTTTTAATTTAATAAAATTTCAAAAACCTGTTTAAAAATCTAGTTAACGTCCATAAGTTAACATAATGTCCTCATTATCAAATAAAATCATTTAATTTATCTTATCTGTTATAAACTCATACCGAAAATATCGACATATGAATTTTTTTTTCACTGATGAATCTTGTTTTGAAGTGATGGAATTGGATTTGATAGATAGAAGAGATATGCATACATATATCTTTGGTTAATTAACTTATGATTTAATCAAACCAATTTGAATAGTATGTTTGTTTCCTTGTGCTTTCTTGTAGTATTTGTTTTCTTTCTCAAATTCACTGAAAGCTATTTAGATACTTTCTTACGCTAGTCTTTATGTGTTTCAAAAATGATTTCATATCATTGCCAATTTCTTGGCAGATTTCTAGAGTTACGTTATTGTTGTAACCGAATCAAAATTGAGGATTTAAATTCATAGTAGAGATGAGAAAGACAGGACAATCATGTTCTTGACGTTGGACATCCTCACATTGATTGTGTTCTTGATGGTGTCTGAAACATTCCTTCCCGGACTTCCAGTCCGTAAAGGTTGTCCCCTTTCGAATTTTCAAAAAATTTGATTTGAAACATCCTACCTGACCATCCTTAGGTTACGGTAAAAGCATTCTGGCTTAGTCCATTTTCTAGCTGAGCTATGAACATTGGATCTCACATTCCTCTTATTCTCATTTCAGGTTCAATTTTAGAATCTACGACTTTACCTAGCCGTTTCTAAGATTGAATGCAATAGGCATTATTGTTATGCAGCGGAACCATTTTTATTATTCTAACATTTCTAGGTTCAAATCATTCCTTTTACGCAGCAATACACTTAGGAATTTATATTCCATCTATCAAACCAAGTTAGAATAAGTTCACTACGCACCTTAGCCCATTCGTGTCGTGCACCATCAACAGAATCCACCCAAAGGCTGATTAGGTCAAACCGATCCCTTTGATACTTAGTCATTCAACCAACCATCCCCACAGACCAAACATACAAAGAGACCGGGCTTTCCCCATTCCCGATTCATCCTTCTCGGACCGGATCTACTTTCGATGTCTTTAGGTCACTCTAACCTTGGCCAAAGGACACACCTGGTCCGGCCAAATGACAAATGACACACTCGTTCTGGCCAACCGATCAATAGGACATTCTCCCATGTGTGTAAGTGTGTGTGTGTGTCTCTATGTGTGTGTGGATATCTGTGTGTATCCCTCTGATTTTTCTGTCCCCCTTAGACCACGAAATCCCTTCCTATATATAGGAATCTAGAGTCACATTTTATCGGACACAACCATTCATTCGCATCTTTTCTCGTTCAATCTCCACCATCCATTTGGATTGGAGATTGGGTCACATCTCTTGGTGAATGGGCATCTCTCTTCGCCAAGAGACACTCCTTTTCACCCATTGGACATGTCTTTTGGACATGCCCACTACGTCACTGCCCTAGCTCGAGCTTTAGCTAGTTCGGTTCACCCAACTAAGTTAAGCTACTGGCCAGCTCACCCAACTGTCAGCCAACTCGCCCAGCTGACGGCTAACTCGCCCAGCTATCGGTCAACTCGTCCAGCTCGGTTGAGCTGCCCAGCCACTTACCCAGCTCAAAGTGTTGCCGAACTTGAGCTACTATGGGCGGTTATAGGTCATCTTTGACCAATATTCTAGGCCATGCCTATATTCCATTCCAATCCGACCATGATTCACCCCTAATGATCCTTATTGAGGATCAGGGGTGTTAAACACGGTATCCCATCTATGGGTCAGTGTTGTTACAGTGTTATTGTTTACTATTAAATTGGACAGAATCTGAATATGACATGGTAAAACCTGGAGGGGAAAAAATCGTCACACCATTATAGTAATGGTTGGAGATGAGTTCCACGTCCTTGATAAAGGACCCGATCCAAGCATGGATCGGCTTAAAAATCCGATTTCAAATTCTCATGGTACAAACAATCCAAAGATCCCGTAAAACGTCTAATCCATTCAAACGTCGAATATCTCAGAATAGCTCATACGATCCAAAAATTAGGAAATTTAGTTCAGAAATGTAATCACTAGTTTTTAATAAGAGTAATTACAATAGATGAACCAAAATAACCATGTAATTTGCAATCTAGCCAAAACACTATTTGCGCACTATACAAATAATGTTAAACTGATATTACCCCTATTAATCTAAATCCCTAACCTTGATACGCAAAATAAAAATAGCAGACGTATGCAGATTTGTGTCAGAATAAAATTACATGCTTTAATGATGAGAGAAGATGAACCAAAGATTTTCGTCAAAATATTTCGAAAATATGATTTCTTCATTTTTTTCACTTTTTTTCTCTACCCGGAAAACTTTTTATTTTGTTCTTTCAAACGGTGATTTCCGACTACTCACGTGTTCTGCTATATTACCGGCCATTTTTTCCGGTAAATCTGAGATTCCTCTACAACTATTACTGTTAACGTGAACAGTACGACTCACTGATAACTCGATAAGTTCTCCGATACGCAACCTTTTATTAACCATTGTGACGATTCCTTCAATCTCGTATTTTGCTAATTCCATAACCGTATTTCTGCAGGATAAAAACTCTCCTTGTTCATCTCTTACACTATTCATTTGAACAGTGTTCACTCATAGTCTTGAAATTATGGAAGATGTCGAAATGGTAGTAGTTACATTTGATTTCATACTTTTTCTATTACACATGACTAAGATTTTTTTCATGCATTGATTTCTTTGTTCTTGCATGCCTAAGATTTTTTTTACTTCTTTTGTCTACTCGAAAAACCTCCCCCTTTGTTCTTGCAAGCGGCTATTTCTGGCTACTTGCGTCTGCAGTTTCATTATCGGCCATTTTTTTTGGTAAATCTCATATTTCTCTGTAACTAGTACTGTTCACGTGAACAATACCACTCAGCTCTAACTCGGTATGTTCTCCGATTTTGTAACATTTTCTCAACTGTTGCGACGATTCTTTAAATCTCGCATTTGGCTAAATCTGTAACCATATTTCAATAGGATAAAAACCCCATTTTCTCATCTCTTGCACTATTCATTTGAACAATGTACACTCACAGTCCCGAAATTATGGAGGATGTCGAAATGGTAACAGTTACCGTTTCATGCTCTTTTTTTACATATGCCTAAGTTTTTTTCCATCCATTGATCTATTTGTTTTTGCATGTATATGATTCAATCCCTACGCTGCCGGAGAGGATGTTTGCCACCGGAGAAGAAGACTCCGGCGAGCGTGTGAACTCATATCACAAGACAAAAATAATTTTGTCTATTTTGAACGCTCTCGAAGAGGGTGAAGTCGAATTTTTCATGAATTTCGTGTTTGGGAAAGTTATTGTTTGGAATGAAAAACCATCATATTCTAGAAGTTTTGGTTATTTCATGATCGCTCGGTAACTCAAAACTGCAAAACCCCATGATTTATAGTTTCTGTTTGTGGGTAAACTGATTAGATTCTCGCTAAGAGAGTTTGGGATCATAACCGGCCTTCCTTGTGGCAAATTTCCAAGTCCTACCAAGGGTAAGAAGAAGCATCCCATTAAAGAGAAGCCCTACTCGCCTACACTCTTCATTAATCTGCAATCGTTAATGGCTATACCTTTTTTTAACCGCTATAATATTTTTTATCATGTTAACCGCTACATATTTTATTGATCCCCATGATGTTTTTTGATATTTATGAAAATTCACTGATATTTTTGAAGTTTCAGATATTAAGCTTTACTTGAAACGGATAACAAATTCAATACCTGTTAATAGAAGTAGTGGCAGAATACAACTTATTAATTTTTGATCTCTACATTTTGGAATTTATTACTCGAAAATAAATGTTTAACTGTTAACATTTAATATATACGTATAAGTTATGTTATACCAAAAACTATGTTCAATATAGAATCCGTTATTGCTTCCATTCATCAACATTATTAAAGGGATTTTAACATTATTTAATAGTAAATAATTCATTTTCTTTTACACACCTTCATAAGAGAAATCATCTACCAGTTTGATGTCTTCTACCGGGAGATTGTTCTGTCCAATTGATTGTCCTATTTCCAAATTAAAATACTCTTCAAACATTTTCCCTTTCCCTTTATCCATTATAATTGCTGGAATCATCGCTTGTGATTCTGTGTTCAAACTGTTTCTAATACCTCTAACTTATGTGACAATAAAAACATGTCCACAATTGAATGAAAAGCAAATTCTCAAACAAATTTTCAAGCTACTATTTTTAAATAGAATAAAAACATATCCACAATTGAATGAAAAACAAATTCTCAAGCTGCAAATTTCGTGCGATGTGACCTACATCGTCATTATTAGAAACTATGATATCCATACCCTTTGATGTATAACTATCATCTTCACCGAGACGAATGATTTCATCATTACCACCTATTGCTATATCATCGTTGGTGCATAATTCACTTGAAGAGCTTGATGATGATTGTGTATCCATTACGGGATGTATGATATCATTTTTAGAGACTTATCTGCTTAAAAGATTATGTATTTTAGTTATCACAACCATATGCTCTGGTTTATATATATTTCTTCCAAAACGTTTTGGTTTGCATGTATAACTCCATCTACCAGCAAATCTAAATACAAAACTAGCTTTTTATAAAATCATAAAAATATCTGATATTATTTTTATTAACGAATAAATAATTTGTTACCACGGTAATCTATTGATTACTCGTCCAAATACTTTTCCAACCGATGTAAAGTGGATGTATTCACGTTTGATTTCACACCACCAAAAAAATTACCACTTTTGAAAAACTTGTACCTCTCCACATGATACAGTCCCACCGTGACACACAAAGTCACTTCCTCTCCCTAAAGTCTTTCGAACATAAAAATTTTCACATCCTCGTCAATTGATATATCAAGTGGAGGATCTTGGACATCATTAGACACCAACAACCACTCTAGAGTTTTATATGTTAAAATTACTGGTGTATGGTTGTTTACGTCATAACATCTTCTGACAATAATCACGAGACACGAGTAGATTTCATTTTCTTGGATCTTTAAACCGTAGTTTATGGCTACTGTATCATTTTTAAAAACAACAACCATCATCCTCACCTCTCTCCCAAACACCGTGTATGAAATTTATAAGTCGAACCATTACTGTATCTCATTTTAATAACAAACAAAAAATTATTTCTCCGTTATAGGTCAATATTAATCGTTAAAACATAGCCATGAAGATCATCAACATTATTGTACAAATATCCAGACAATACTGTTTTTCAATATGCATAAAAAGCTTCAAAATAAAAAAAACGGTCAAAAAACACGGTCAGAAATACATAACACAAAATATTCAACCGGACATAAATGCTTTAATGACAACATTTATGAGAACCAAAAAGCATTGTAAATAACCTTCAAAGCTTCATAAATTTTACCTTCAAGATTTGATTTCTATTTCATCAAACCACCTACCGATTTGTAATGTAACGTAGATCTTGACATTCTTCTTGCTGCCTAATCCACTGTTTCTTATACGTTCTCTTCTCAGTTACAAATAGCGTTTATTTTTTTGTAGATAAATGTTTATATACTCCATTAATTTCGTCTATAACATATAGATACAACAGCAATACATATTTCCGTATCTATTTAAAATCCTCCATTAAATGATTATGTCAACGATATCTTCTAAGATATTGCCTACCATGAACAGTGCCCTAGGTTTATCAGATTTTGCACTGTGGATGTCAGCTTCTGTCGACATGAGGTGACCATCTACGAAAGAGATTTTTGGTATTTTGCCTTGCGCGCTACGGGAAAAATAGTTTTTGAAAATTTTGATCATTTGCTTAATTTTTCAATAATTTTAGTTTATCTAACTTATTAACTCTTTTAATAATCCATCCGAAATTAGAAAAAAAATTAAATACTTTGCAATCATTTGTTCCTTGCCAAAACACCTTCTCTTGTAATAGTTGATATTATCAATAGAAAGATAATTAAATAGTTCTCGTTTTCTTATAACCGTTGCTATCATCAATATATTTCAAAATTTTCAAATTGTTCGATCTGTTCACTCATAAATGACATATTCAAGAGTGATCCACGTAATACATGAATCTTGAGGGTCATTAAACCAAGAATTCTAGAAAATAACTGACTTTTATTTTCGTAGATTCGTAACAGTATTTTTTGTCTAACCTATTGTTTAATAATATTGAGTAGTAATCAGAAACAAGAATTTTATATTGTTGACAAAATAAATACATATCTCTCTACTTTAATTGTTTTCCACCAAAAATTTCTTTAAATTGCCGTTCCATCGTTCTATTTACTCTCTTTTTTCCTCTTTTTTTCTCTTTTTTTTTTCTCTTTTTTTCTGTTTTTTTTTCACCGAATGATTTGGTTTTGTTGTAAGTTGTTTTAACAAGTGTCGATATCTTTTGCATGTTAACACAGCCAAGTGTCTAATGCCTAAGGTAAGTGTCAAGAGCTGTTAGAGCATGTGTTGGAAACATTATCGCTATGTTGGTACTGTCTATGTTTTCCAAGAAACTATTTTGTTTTTTGCTTGATGCCATACCAAGCACATAGAAACATACATAACTAATAACAAAGTTTTAGAGTAATAAGTTAGAATCGGAGATGGAGGTTGTGCAAAGAAAAGTGAACAATTTAGGAAGAAAAGTTGCATCTTTCCCTCATGTTGAAACTATTGGAAGAGCTCTCTTTGCCTCGTCCTTTTTCCTCTCTGCTTGGCATGAGTATGACTTTGTTTTTTCTTTCTCCTCTTTAAATACTCCTCTCAAGTTTAATATTAAACTCAACAAGTGTAATTCTTTCTTTGTTATATGTTAGTTACAAGGAGCTCAGATCCAATTGGGAAGAATCAGATGAATACTGGAGACCGAAGTTGGGATATTCAGGAGAGCAAATTAAGCATCTTGTGGCAGTTAGTATCATAGTGAAGACTCTTGGTGGTTTTATCTTCATCTATGGCAGCCTCTTTGGAGCTTTCCTCTTGGTACTAATTAACTCTCAGTTTTGATCTTATATAATATGGTTCTCACACTTCTTGTTGATGTAGCTTATCTACTCTTTCTGACGTAGCTTAGAAACCCTAAAACTAACCTAGTTAAAACATAATTATGAAAACATTATATGTATATAGCTTATGTACCAAGGCATTGGTACGATGATCCATCATGACTTCTACAACCATCGTATCGACACGGAAGAATTTGGACTGCTTTATCTCAAATTGAAAAGGGTATAATTTACAAACTCTTCTTTCTGTTTTTAAGCCCAGTTTTGTTTTCTATAGATGCTCTCATTTTATGATTTTCGTTTTATCAGATCCTGAATGAAACGGTGTCGTATGATACCGCATACAATCTGTACAAATCAGACTTTGACCAGCAACAAATTGAGCAAGTCAAATCAAAGTTCCGTGAGGTGCGTTCTTGTGGCCTATATGTAGTAAAAATGTGTCTGATGATTGAGCATAATGTGTGTTGTGTAGCTTGCTGATCACGCAGTTACAAACCCTGCCTTGTTCGGATCACATAATGAGTTCGTTCGACGGCTCATAAGCTTTATCAAGGCATTGGCCTTAGTAGGAGCATTGCTCTTTTTCGTGGCTATGAAGCATAGACTCAACAAAGCCAAGAAGCTATTGAAAGTTAAAACTGACTGAAACTTTGCACAACCTTTTTCTTCACAGTGATTTCTGATACTGAAGCCATTTCTGTATCTGTTAATCTTAATATTAAAACCAAGTTATGCAATTTAGAAAAATTTTGCGTCTATGACAATATTATGGGCTTTAATTTGCTCTATACCTTATACTACTCAAAAGAAAACTAATAAGACTATATTAGCTATTTTAAGAGAGTTTTATTTATTATTAAACCTAAAACGTGTTAATAATTCAAATAATTATTAAACTTAATTCTTTTTCTGTTTGTGGAAATTTTTTATCAACGGATGTGAATAAACTTTGGTTTCTTTTATATGTAAGTCAATATGAAAAAAAATAATTTATTTGTATTGTAGGTATACGAAGTTTAAATTATAGCAACAAAAAGTCACAATGTAAGTTCGAACACGTGTGGGATAAATAATAAATCATTCGTCCCGTATTTGGAAAGCATACAAAATAATAAATTTACTAATTTTATATTTGGAAAAAAATATTTATAAATTATATAATATTATTTATTAATAAATATAAATTAGATATTTATATAATTTTAATTTTTATGCAAATCAAAAAATAAAAATAAATGTTTTTTTTATGAATTTAGAAATATTTTTTGGTTAATTTAATAAAATATATTATTTTTTAACTAAATTAATAATAATGTTATATATTATAATTATTATAATAATTTAAAATTATTTATATATTTATTTCAAATTTATTAGGTATATTTTTGTTAATAATATTTTAAGACAAAATTATTTTTAAAAAATGTATTTTAGGGATTATGTAATAGATAGGATGCATGTGTAATAGTGTTCTCTTACAATGGGATTATCTATAATGTATATACTATATACATTCACAAAATCACATTTGTTAGTATATTTTGTAGGTATATGTTTGTACTGTCGATTTGAATTAATCTTTGCAACTAGCTAGTCATTTTTATTGCAGTATTTAAAATAACTACTTAAAGAAACAAGAAATAATGGGAACAGTGTAATATATGTATATATATTACTATGAGAAAGACGTTGAAAGCAAATAAAGGCGAATGATCTTTTAAACGAGATGGCTCAAAGTAATTTACTGTTTGGGGTTCAAGGGGGCTTATCTTGACTCCTTTCAACTAACCGATTTGGACATGAGAATTAAAAAAAAAAACAAATTATTAAACAGTGTTGCAATTATTAAATAATAGTAAGGTTATTGGATAATGATTTGATATTTATGTAACCATACATGCAATGTCAAAGCATAAAAATTCTCTACTTGAGTTTAGGTTTTATATTACAACTAGATTTTTGATCAACGCATCAGAAAAAAATATTCACATATAATAATTAATTATTTATTTTGTTAATATAAATTATATATATATAATTTATTTTATATTTAAAATAATTTTTCTAAATCGTTTTATATTGATTACAAAAATGAAATAAATAATAAAATTAAATTATATAAATAAATTTAAATTATATTTATATTGGATAAAATTATAGATGTGGTAAAAATTTAATTAAACTAAATTTTTGTTTTATATTTTGTTTGACTAATTTTTCAAAATTTATATTTTGTTTTATATTGTATTGACATTTTATGATAAAATACATTATATGTCGAAATATTAGGAATTTATATATAATATAATGTTTAATAGTAGTTTTTGTAAATATTATAGTAAATTATGTTTTATTTAGTATTTATTTTAAAATTTTTTAATATTATAACACATGAACATGACATATTTGTAAATCACACGTTAACGTAAAATTATTTTATTAAAATGATTATCAATTAATATATTAATTAATATATCAAATTAATATATTAGTAAAATGATAAAAGAAGACATTCCCAACACCATTACATTAAACAGTTCAAAAATCCAAACAGATTCTACACACACAAAATAAAAACACATAAGTTTTGCAATTAATTAAAACAATATACATTTTCATCTAAATCTTATGTAATCAAAATTCAGTGAGAAACCATGCATATTGGTTTAAACGGTACAGTATTATCATAGTATTACGAGCACAATAAGTCTAACATACAGAGAAAAGCAATCTGCAAATTGCCTTTTGTCCGAATCTTCGACGAAGCAACATAGATTTTCATCTGAATGTAGGAAAACTTGTAAATTCCTATTTTACCCTTACTAAGTGAATTTTCTTCACTAAAACAGTGGAAATTCATGTCTATTTTCTTCCTATATATATAGACTTCGTCGTTCTCCATTAACGACCCTAACCGAAAACAGAGTATCTCCCCACGAATATTTCTCTACATGGATCCATCTTTTGTTCTGTCACCGTTCTCTGGCTTCACGCCGGAATATTCTTTCGAATCTTCGTCGGAGTCTTTCTCCTCCTCTTCTTCCAACAAATATTCTCTCCCCTTCAACGAAAACGACTCAGAGGAAATGCTTCTCTACAGCCTAATCGAGCAAGACGTGGAGCAAAGACTCCTCATAGAAGATCTTCCGGTAAAATCCGAGGAAGAGACGGAGAGCTCGAGAAGAGTTTCAGAGAAGTCATACAGAGGCGTAAGACGACGGCCATGGGGAAAATTCGCAGCGGAGATAAGAGATTCAACCAGGAACGGTATTCGAGTTTGGCTTGGGACATTCGAAAGCGCGGAAGAGGCAGCTCTTGCCTATGATCAAGCGGCTTTCTCGATGAGAGGAACGTCGGCGATTCTCAATTTTCCGGCGGAAAGAGTTAAAGAGTCGCTCTCAGAGATTAAGTATAGCTACGAAGAAGGGTGTTCTCCTCTTCTGGCGTTAAAGAGAAAACACTCGATGAGACGGAGAATGATCAATAGGAAGAGGAAAGACATTGACTTTGATCAACCCTCCGTGAAATTAGATAATGTCGTTGTGTTTGAGGATTTGGGAGAACAGTACCTTGAGGATCTTTTGGGTTCTTCTGAAAATATTGGGGCCTGGTGAAATGTCTGATGATCTATTGAGAAACATGGAATACAAATCTTGTTTCTTTTAGTAAAAGTCTTTGTCCCCTATTGAACTAGACAGAAAACTCTTAGTTTGTATTTTATTTTTATTGTTTGCATCAATTCTTAACTTGCATTTATTCTAATACATAAGTTTCGATTGTGTTTTAGATTTCAATATTTAGGAGAGACCTAAATCTACCCCTAGAAAATAGTTTATAAGAATGCAAATGCATACTTTTATACATTCTAGAAAGTAGTTCATAAGAATGCAATTGCATACTTTTATACATTCTAGAAAGTAGTTGATAAGAATGCAAAAATTTAAGAATAATTTATAAATGATATGTTATGAAATTATATAAGTTTTATAAGGTTATATAAGATCATTATAAAAATGCATAAACTATTTCTTCACTAAAAAAGAACATATTATCTCAAATTAAACAAATTTATACAATAAAACAATAAATGGAAAATAATTAAACTTAAATTTTAAAAAATTAATAATGTGTTAAATATTCAGAAGATATTATTAAAATTTTAATAATTTATGTTATAAATAATAATTTAAATCTATTACTAATATGTTTTTAATTAAAAAAACAGAGAAGTGATATTTCTAAAAAACAATTCTCTAACGTATTCTTGAAACAAGTATGTTTTTTCGCTAAAAGCATGTTTCGATTAAAAGGATAATATAATTTAGTCACAGGATTTATTTGGTAGTTGAGGCCACCAGAACAGAACCTTTGGACTACTAATGGAGTGAAGTGGAATCAAGATATATTTTTCGAACAATTTTTCCAATTTCCTGAAAATAGGATTCTTTCCTAAATTTTTAATAGAAACTAAGATTTCATATCAAGATAATATATATATATATATTATTCATCATTTATACAAGATAAATATTTTTTTGTGAAACACGTATTTAATTTTTTCCAAATATCATAAAAAAATTAAAATTAATTAATTATATAATTTTTAATATTTTATATCCTATTCTTGAAAGCAATGTATATGAAAAGTAATTGAAAGCAATGTATATCCTATTTTATATCCTATTCTTGAAAGCAATGAAAAGTAAAACTATTAAATATAAATTTTTTATATATGGTTATAAATTATAAACTAGAAAATAGAAAGATAACAACATTGGTTTTTCGTATATATTTTGGTAATAAAGATTGATGGAACGAAATATATTAAAGATATTCTCAAAACAAATTTGTTTCAACGAATCAATATTTTTTTAAATAGCATAAATATTTTTCACAATACCACAAAACTAAAGTTAGAACTAAACACAAATAACTTAATTCTAATCCTACAACCTCAACATTAAATATAAAATAATATATCCAAACCTAAATTTTTAAATTTTATAAACTATTAAGATTATCTTTTATTTTTATGGTATTTTTTAAAAAAATATTATATTTTAAAATTTTTAAAATTTTGTGTATTTTTTAGAAAATTTTGTTTTTTGGTATTTAAATATGTTTCTTCTATATTTATTAAGAAATTACAAGAAGAAAGTAAATAAGCATCATATATATTATATAGAGTAATACTATAAAATAGCACCATTTTAAGTTTATCTTCCAAATTTAGTACAATAAAACTAAAATTCCCAAAATATTATAAATTATTATGTAAAAATAATTATTTACCTTAAATAAAATATATATAAAATTAAAACATAATGTTTGGGTTTACTTTTTCCAATTTAGGATTTAAATTTTTTTCATTAAAAATAAATTTTCAATTATTTTAGTATTAAATTTATACTATTTTTGAAAATTTAAATAATTAATGTTATATTTGGAACAAAAACTTAAAATAATACTAGTTTAGTCAATTGCTCTATTATATATGCATTGATGGTTATAAAGAGTGAGCAAAACTGATTTCAGCACGTGTTTTTGAAGGTCGGCGAATCCGAGAAGAAAACATATGAAGATTATTGTTTTAATTAGGCTAGTCTTAATGGTAGTGGGCCATATGGTCAAATATATTGTTGACTACATAACAGAAAGTATGTAACTAAATAAAATATGTGACTAAGAAAAACTAAATAAAATATGTGACTAAGAAAAACTAAATAAAATATGTGAAAGAGGCATAACGTATCTAATTGTAAATACTGTTAAGCATTAGTGTAGTTAGACTAAACTGCTGACGTCCACCTCAGCCACTATCTACAAATGATTTATTATAAATCTTTAATATATTATTTGAAAAATATTTAAAAAAAATAATTTTACTGTCTATATATCATCAATACAATAAATTTCAAATAAATATATAAATAAATTTAAATTAATACAATAATTATAGTATATATTATTTTATTAATTTATTTAAAAAATAATATATTTTATTAAACTAATCAAAATACTATTAAATAGATTAAAAACAATTATTTTTTTTCTTTAATTTATATATACAAAAATTAATATTAAAAATAATTTTAAATAAATTTAAAATTATAGAAATATTTAATTTATAATTACTAATAAACAATATTATATAATTTACTAATATTTTTCCCCACACATAACATTGATATAAATCTAGTTAAAAACTTAGTTCACAAACATTTACATATTTTAACCAAAACCAAACCTTATAGAATCACCATTGGTTAAATATTCAACGAGTCTTTCACCAATATTATATTATATTTTATTTTAAAAGTTCTATCAAATTTTTGAATCAAATAGTTTTATAATATTTGTATATAAATTGATATATTCCGTATACTATATCTAGTTTCAGAAAATTTAAACAACCCACTTGGTTCGATTCTGTCCATTCAACAATTACCAATGACGAAACTACTATATGTTTTTTTTGTTTATAATAAAGTTGGTTTGAACTTCTCGATTATGAAATCATTATATTATAGGTCCTAGAATAATCAAATATGTTAGACAGTACAAATTGATCTTCGGCTTTGACCAATTGTTGAATGTTCAATAACTTTTCTTTCATGCATTATCACACATAACAACACAAATTCAATTACTTCAAGATTATCGTATCACAACCGAAGGAAAAAGTTTGGACTATTCAAAATAATAAATTATGTGTAAGTATTTCGATGTGATAAAATATGAAATTTGAAAGAAAATAAAAAAAAAATCCAAAGGAAAACATATCAAATATGTTTATGAAGCGATGTGACCATGAATTGAATGTAGGAGAATTATGCCATATATCTATAATATCCACCAAAATAAAATGAGAAAAGAAAACAAATTATAAAAATAAAAAGATGAGAAGAAAACACGTAAGATTAAAAAAATAAACTTGAATATATTGTAGAGATTATTGAGAATACTCTAACGAATTTTTTAGATAAACAATTTAAACACGAAATTAAACAAAAAAATTCTTTAGATAACATCTTTTGAATTTTAAAAAATGAACATGTACTTTTTAGAAAATGGATAAGTAATGTGAAACTTAACAACATATACTGACAATATATAATATTTAATCTGTATTTTATTAATTTTTGTAAATTTTAAAATATATATAGTTATTTCTTATATTATGTTATACTGTTTTGTTCTATTCGTTTAGAATAATACAATGCAAATAATGTGGTATCCAAATGAATACATATTATATTTTAAAATTGAACTGGTTATCAAATTAAATTTTTGAGTCCAATATATAAATTGGGGTAATTGCCGCTTGTATTTATAGGTGTGTCACACCCTACAGCAAGTTTTAGATTTTTTCATAATTTTTCTTAACCGTGAAATTTGTAAATTAATTTTTTAAGATCTACACGCATTCCGCATTAATCAAGCGGGTCTAACGGATTTAGCGGATGATCCGATTCGTTTTTCAAAAAATTTCAAATATATTTAATAAATTTAGTTAAACTAAAATATTTTATAAATTTATTTAAATTAAAATATTTAATAAATTTAATTGGTTTATCTTTAAATTAGTTTGAGTCTAAGTTAGTTTGGACATTAATTTGATCAATTAGTTTGAGCCTAAAATTTGTGGGTATCCGATAATTTGCAAAATAAAAAATTGTAATCTACACCCATTCCACTTTAACTAATGCTCGATCCGCATCTGTCCCGCATATAAATTTTTTTTTTCATTCAACCTACATCCATCCCACAGTGGGTCAAACGGAGTGGGATCCACGGGTAAACAAAGCGTTCCTCGGTAAGTAAGGCTTGTACCTCTTTTAAGATTAAAGACAACAAGACGTCGAAGGAAGAATCCGCAATGCTTTGACATTCCTTTTCAAATGAGATGTGCCGAGAGTCCGGTTAGTCCACTACTACAGATAGTAACTAGCTAAGAAAAACAAGATGGAATCAAATAAGGTGTTAATGAATTTACTGAAGTGAAGCACTCATAATGACAGGCCTAGCGACGTTCTTCCAGGCCAATTCTACTCAATAATTAGTGTTCATACGGTTCATGCTAATTATTAATTACCTTGAATTAGGTCTATTAATTGTCACGGGCTTTTAGGCCCATAAAAGACGATCAGAATGTGCTTTGATTCATATAACCTAACAAACCTTATTCAATAATGTTGTTTTCTTTCTTTGGCAATTGATAAAATAATCTCAAGTTTGAAATGTAACACTTACCGGAAGTACGATTATTCAGATGGTCAAATTGGTTTTCACGGTGGAAGTAAGTTTAACGTCAAACATAAAAACTAATTTTCTTCCGTATTTCTTATCTTGAATCCAACAATAAATCTTGAGGATTATTCCGGTGATATATGCTCTCAATCTAAAATATCCAACAGAAAAGTTCCAAACAAAATGGTTGTAACGATACCACAAAATATACAGAAAAAAATTACATATGCTCTCAATTACGTTTATAGATATGACAAGCAAGGTGCACTCTTTGGTTTAATTTGATATAAAGTATGTTCGTTTCGTAGCCGCAGATTCCTGCGGCTGCGTCATGCGGCCAAACGTTGTTCGTTTGACCGCCGCAGGTTCCTGCGGTCAAACGCTGCGGTCGACTGCAGAAAGCTGCGATCAAAATTTTTAATCGCTGCGAAATTATAGCGTTTGCGATCAAACAATTGCGATACAACCTGCGGCGACAACCTGCGACGATCAAACGAACAACAATATTGCTACGTCTAACCGCAGCGTCTGACCGCAGGTCGCTGCCGCAGACGCTGCGGCAGACAAACGAACAACGCTATATTATTTCCTTACCGTTATAGTAAACCTAAGTTCTACTATTAGAACTAGAGTTATTCAACTTGGGATTATCGGTTGTGAATGTCAATTTAGTATAGAAAGTTATTTATGAGCTTGGCAACCAGTAGTTCGGAATGACTAATCTAAATGAGTTAATAAATTTTTAGATACCCATTTAATGCCAACAATTCTTCATTTTATACACTTATAAATTATTAAATTTCTAAGATCTTTGTAATAAATACCATATTAATACTTATTAATGTTCCCTCGAGAACCTTATTACCGCTTTCGATATCCGGCGAGATCGGACGTTTTAAAAGATCTTCTTGACTCTTCGAAAATAATGCAGATCGTACATATATTCGTACCAGAAGATACATATCCTAGTTGATGGGCCGATTTCTTTTGAGTCGAACTCGATGTTGGAGATGCGAAGTGCACTTCCAACACATCGTAGACAACTCGGTTCAGTATGATATTTCCCAAGATAGGCATATCTGCTACATTGGTGCTTAACGGACCTATAAATTAACTATTGGAGTTCTTGTCCACAAAAATTAGCTACTCTAATATTTGGCGAAATATATAATGACAAAGAAGAAAGCCACATTGCAAGCTACTATACCAATATATGTCGCATATTATTTCATGTAATAACTAGAATACTACATGTGCTATGCACAGATTAAAATTAATATTTTAAAAATTTTTATTATTTGAATGAAAAAATTATAAATATATTTTAATTTAAAATATTATATATTATAAAAGAATAATATTACTATTATTATATATTATTCAAATAATATTGCATTATTTTATCATTTTTTGCAATACGTTAATCAAAAATATATTTATAAATTTTTTAGTAAAATATTTGAAACATGTTTTAAATTAAATTAATAAAATTAGTAGTTTTAATTAATTTTGTTATGTTATAGAATCTACTTATATATACAGTAGTCATACTAAAAACTAATTATTAGTTATTCAAATTTAATATTACAAACAAATGATATAATATAAAATTTTATTTGTAAATATATTGATTGTTTGGAAACAAAAAAAATTAAGTGATATAATTTTTATATGATTTGTGATTTAGATATGCCGACTATTATTACATAATATATATATATATATATATATATATATATATATTTCTATAAAACAATTATTACTACAATATATTGAATTTAATTATTGAGTTAAAAAGTAAAATGACATATAATATAAAAATGGAATTAAATAGTATTAATGAAGTTTCTATATCTATAAAAATTCGACATATTTATTTTCTTTATATATGTGTACAATAATTATTTATTTATTTAAAAAATTTTCTATTTTTAAAATTGGCAAGTAATTAAATGTGTAATTTACTAACTCGAAATTTCATAATTTTTGAATTTTTGTATATTTGAAAATTAAATAGTATTTGGAAACTTATTAAATTCTATAATTAAGTTATCTAATTAAAATATTTAAATAATAAAATAAATAATTTATATTTAAAATTAAATTAATTAATAAAATTGTTGAGAGTGAATATGGTGATGACACCTAAGCAATTTTCACTCTCAATGTTTTTCCTTTAATATATAGTATATATGGTGGCATGAAGGTCTTTTTGGTGCATAGTAAGGTTTAGTAATTCGTATCACTATCACATTTAAGATAACTACGATAGAAGAAAAGAATGAGGATGGAGTCTTAATCCAAAAGTGAATTGAAACACACATATAAACAAAGCTATAATGACCACGCCTTTAGCGAAAATAACATCTTTGGAAGAAACTGATGTTGATAGTAGAATACTAGAATCCTTCATCCACGCAGAGTGCAGTGCACGGAAGAGTATACCCATTAAGAGACGTATACCCATTAAGAGACGTATACCCATTAAGAGACGTATACCCATTAAGAGATGTATACCCATTAAGAGACGTATACCCATTAAGAGATGTATACCCATTAAGAGACGTATACCCATTAAGAGACGTATACCCATTAAGAGACGTATACCCATTAAGAGACGTATACCCATTAAGAGACGTATACCCATTAAGAGACGTATACTCATTAAGAGACGTATACCCATTAAAAAACGTATACCCATTAAGAGACGTATATCTATTAAGACGTATACCCATTGAGACGTATATCCATTGAGACGTATACCCATTAAGGTAGGCATCTGCCACTTTGGTGCTTAAGAGACCTATAAATGTTGTAATTTTTATAAGGGAAAATTTGGAAAACATATATTGTTAAGATTCATCCACAAAGATCATTATAATAAGTAACATAGTTTAAATTTATGGTTAAGTTTAACCAATTAAGTATTATATTTCATATTTCTTATATTACCAATTAAGTAATATATTTTATATCTCTTATATTAATATATTAATTAACAAAAGAGTATAAAGAGCTAAACAATATATAAAAATATTTAATTGATCAGTTTAATTTTCGCTATAGAAGAAATCTGTTTACTAATTTTCCACAATACCTACAAATAACTTCTAACTATAATTTATATTTTTCTATGATAATTTTTAGATACACAATATTTTAAAAGATAATTGAGTTCTAAACGAAAATTAAAAAAAGAAAAAGAAAAAATCAAATGACGTTTTTTGTCACTGGTTCACAACAAAGTGATATAATAATTCATTATTTTCATATTAAGATTTTAATTCGAATTACACACCTGCAGCATAAACGTAAAGTGATGTGATCGTTATATCATTTATTCTTCCTTAGCAAATGAAGTTTTTTTTTAGCAGAAAAAAGTAATAAATATTTAAATGTAGTTTACCAGTCATATGTCATTAAGAGATGGTATAGCCGCCACCGTACATGTTAACCATTTCGATGACATAAAATCAAAGATGAAATACTTATTATATAGTAGAGGTTTTTTATATTATTTTATTAAAAGTATTTAAGTTTTTCAAAATGTACATTCTCAAGTTTGTTCAAAGCACATTGGAAAATTCCTATTAAATTATGGGAAATCATCTCTGCTTCTTCACCTAATGTACATTGGTTTGAAAAGTAAACCTCTTGGGGCTACTAATTCAATCATCATCTCTATAAAAAAAATCTAACTTTGAAATAATAATTAGGTGTAATAAAATATGTCTTAGTGGAATATAGTATTATAAAACTCTATCCATCACGAAGTAAAATTTGTTACGCTTTCAACGTTTTCTGAAATAAAAAGGATAATGAATGGAAACTTAGATAAGCCACCATATTGCTTTGTATAGAAATGAATAATACATTAAAATATAATTTTTAAGTTTTTGGTCTAAATTTAACAATGTAAATTTAAAATTTCAAAAATAATAAAAATTATTTTAAAAAAATATATTTACCAAAAATAAATTAGAAATATAATTAAAATATTATATTTGGGTTTTTCCAATTTAAGATTTAATTTTTCCTTATTAGAACAAAGTTTTAAGATATTTTAATATTAAGTTTGTGTTATTTTTAAAAATTTAAACTAATAATGCTATATTTAGAACAAAAACTTAAAAGTGTTATTTTGTCAATTATCCTATAAAAATATAGGATGATAAACTTTAGAAAAATAGAGATAATCAAAATTTAGAGATAAATATCATTTAATTTTTTAATTAAACTTGTGAATAATGATGCAAATCATTAGATTTCCATTATATAAACTCTAAAAACCCATTTATGTTAGAAATAAAATTGCTTTTCTTATCCTTATAGTCACCTAGAATAACAACACAAAACCATGATTATTAAAATATCAAATCCAAATAGTGATGGTCTAATATATAATATAGTCAACTCCAATTCAAATTAATATAAAATATTTTGATAAAGATTCTGAAATAATCCATGTAAGTTTGGCCCTTTGATCCAAAGCAAACTACATCATATCAATGTTGGAGTGAGATGACAGAACTTAACAGCAAACCTTTCAGATCAGATCAAAGCAAATAACATATGAAATCAAAATATAACAAATATTTAAAAACTTAATATAAAACCTTATATCATTTTATAAGGTACTATTTAAAAAAAATTATTCTATTTTCTATTAGTGTTTAATTTATTTATTTAGATAATCATTAATGTTTTAAAATAAAAAAACACAGAATTACAAAATTTATATAATTTTATATTTTTGCACTTTTAAATAAATAAAAAAATAATACAAAGGAACATGGATAATTGGTGGGTAAAAATCTTATGATATATATATATATATCAAACTAGTTTCAAAACATTTATGAATCATTAGCCAGCTATGATCATAATAATCACAGTATTGGAATAATGTGAAGGATATTATTTTCTATTTCAACGTGAGAAACGATCAAACAGTGATCAGCTACACTAGTGTACAAAACTGCTCTGCAATTTTTATGATCTTGCAGTTGTCTTCAATGCTTTAAAAAAATGTATATATAATGCTTATTTTCATCATTGGCTATCTTAGAGAAAAATAATGAAGAAACATTGGTAAGCCATCATTACTTATTTTTCTTTCTTAATTATATTTTAGAGAAAAGGAAGTAAAATAAATAAGGCAAGTTGGATGCTTGTCGACAAGCAGTAAAATCATAATATTTATATGAACAAAAACAGTAATGAAGAATAATATTCGGAAGTATCTTTTTTTCTCGTTGGTCTTTGAAAAAATATTTATTCTTCGAATTAGGAGGTTTATGATAATGAACACCATTTATTATTGTTTTTAAAGACCAAATTTTGGGTTAGAGAAAAAATTCAGAATTAGTTCAGTCGGGTTTGGACTGGCTTTGAAAATCCTAATGGAAATATTTGATAAGGTTCTAATACATAAGTATAAATGGAAAAACTAGTAAATTAAAATTCCATCAGAAATTTCTAAGGGATATAGTATGTTGAAAATATCTGAAAAATTGTAAATTGTCTGTTAAAACTCTTTTGGATATTTCTGATGGATTTAAATTCATAAGACATTTTTTTATATTGTGGCTCATTCATAAAAAATAAGTATATTAATCCAAATTATTACATGTTTAAGGAGTTTAGATCTAACTTCGTTGCTAATACATCTGCCAAGAGTTTTGCTTCTCTGGAACTTTTTATAAAATTGAAATTGCAACCATCACTGCAACTCCCAAAAAATAAAAAAAAATTCTTTAGTTTTGCCAGATTCAGTACTAACATTTAACTACAGTTCTTCTTAATAGTTTTCCAATCAAGAGTTTGTGCTCATTGCCGAATAACCCGTTTATACATAGTTGAAAACTAAATTTTATAAATACTTTAAAATGATGTTTGAGTTATTTAGTGGTTTAACTAATTTGTTCACAAAACTTAGCTTAAAAGACATATTTTTTACTTACAAAATTGCATCTTAACTCTTTTACATAACCAATTTTCAGAATTTGGAATATTTCAATTACCAATACTCACATAACTCAATATCTTCACTGCGTACCAAAATAATCATATCTAACAATATAAGCCCATATAACAATATCTTCACTACAAAATGGTATTTCATAAATTTAAAGGTATGTTCGTACGTTGTTTTATATAGTTAAAGATGGATTAATGATGCAGAACATCATTTCCAATCCATAGAATGTTCCATCAGTCCTAAATTTTACGTAATGTAGAGATTTGTATACGAGTAATAATAAATACATATATGTGACAAAGAATATGGATATGAGTATCGGATATTTTGAGTTTAGATATACGTATCTATATGATGAGTCTTTTCAAGAAAGATTATTATTATTATTATATATTAGCAACTTTTATAAACATTTAGTGTTCTGTATAAAGCTATTTATAGTTTTGTCTCATGTTTTGATTACAAATTAAATTAATACAAATATGGTTTATTTCTAGGGTAATTATTGAATTATTGTTACAATTACTACAACATAATAAAAACTGTGTAAATTTGCAATATGATTTCCAAAATAAATTGGATTGAGTAGACATAATCAAATTTAGTTTTTATTTATTTACATACCCAATTTGGATATCTTAATTTTCTATATAACGTATATTTATATATAGTATAGATAGATTCGAATTATCAGATACTATAAGAAAATAACCGTTTTGTGATCACGGTTGTAATCATAAAATGATTACAAATTATATATATGCGATTATTTTACGACCATGCATTATAGTCACAAAATGCTAATCACAAATTCTCGTGGTTGCATTTGAATTGCTTTTTTCGTATATCCATATATAATATAGATAATTCAAATTATCATATATAAAAACGTTGGTTGAAACCAAATTAGTTGTCAATTCGACACAAAGAAACTTATGTATTACAAAAATAGATAGCGTGTGAAGTCAAAGTATATATTGACCGAAATTATAGTAAAAAAAGAACGTAAAGAATTAATATTTCAATTCGTTTTTGATAATGAAAAGAATCTTGGACATTTTGTACAAACATGATGTTTAGTCTTGGTGAAGTGGGTGAGGTCTTAATTGTCTAACATCAGGTTTTCAAAAAATGAGTTCACATAAGTTATAGCCAAATACTGAAAGTCGAAATTCAAAAGTGACTTAAGATTTTATTTCGAAGTTGACATAAGTTATAGGCTTATAGCAATTAAATCTGTAATTAACACGTGGAAGAGAGAACAATTGTATTCAAAAGAAAAAATCCAATGTTCTTTAGAAAAATATTATTGAAAGAATGACTAGAAAAAGGCAAAAAAATAATGGAATAGTGGTCCTCTTATTATTGTTTAAAATATTATGGTCTTCTTAGTGTGGTGAAAATAATTATAATGGTCCTCTTATTTATAATATCTCAGCTATTTTGGGGACAAGACAAAAGCACCAAACCCCGATCTTCTCATTCCGTACATACTATTGCGATAACGGTTGTATTCTATAACGCGTTTTATGATCAAATACATATTTTGAAAATTACTCTAATATATCTGTTGACTTCAAAATTTTGAGTTTGTAAACATATAATTTTCAAAAGAACAATCGGAAGAATTAAGTAGGTTAGTGATTGCATCATCTGTACGTTCATCGCAAAGATGTGGAATTCGACCACACAATCTCTCATACGACATTGTTCAATTTTCGTATAAATATGTTGTGATATTAGACTGGTTCGTTGTGGTTTAGTGACAAAAAAGACAATTGAAAAAGTGATTGAGAATTTGATTCTATATTTTCTCGTATGAAAATATTAATACTTTCGTATGAATATATTAGATTATTATATCAATCCGTTATAATAAAAAAATTTTATTAAAATTTGATAAAATATTTATTTCATAATCAATTGGAAAAAATATTCTTTTATGCATTATTCATATTACAGTTTTTTTAATTTCGTTCACACTATTCTATATTTTTTAATTTTAAATGTAGAAGGCAAAAACAAATAATTTATAATAAACTAGGAATTTACTAAATGTTTTATATAATTTTCAAAATTAACAAAATAATTAAATATACAATCTAAACCTAAAAAATGAATTTCAAATAACCCAAATCCTTATACCAAAACGTTATAGATTGCATAGAATGATATGCTAATATATTTATAAAGTATAGCATGCACCTGAAAAAAATTTGGAAGACATATACTTAATTTCAAATCTTATAAATAAACTCATAAACTATTAACAACAAAGGAACAGAGTTTAGCAAAAAATATAAAAAAATGATAAGAAGCCACACATAAAAAAAAAGAAAAAGAAAATAGAATATATTACAGAAATTATGGAGAATAATATAACCAATTTTATTTTAATCGTTCACTTTCTTCTAATAGGGTTTTAGGTTATTAGACCCAATTTCCCAAAAGCATTTTCTCTTGAAATTCCATATTTGACGCCCAAATGATAGCATTTGACTCTTAGAATTCAGCACCGGCTCGTTTATGATTTTTGTTATAAAATTGATGGAGTTGACGTTCTCATCAATCTTTTAAAGTCAGCTTTTACTTTTACAAAATCAAATTGTAGGATACTACTTTTAGAAATATGATATTTTCATAAATACAATATAATTCACTTTTACTATAATACAAAATTGTTGGCGATATCAAACCAAATCCTACATCGAAAGTTTAAACCAAAAATGATTTAAGATATAATCATGTCCAACTTTAATTAGTATGATATATTTTAGAAACAAATCCAAAAACAAGTTTGTGTAAGTTTAACCACTTATACAAAACTTGATAATAGTCATGTTTATCAATGGCAGTTTTTTATTTGATTGTGATTACGGTAGATTGTTATTCGTTTATTTATTAAATCTATATGCGATCAATCGCATGGTCAAACACTATGTTTTGTATTATAATTTTTTTAACCGTTCATTAAAATAACGGTGCAAAATATGCGATTAACCGCAACCACCGGTAATACACAAACAAACAAAATATATCGTAACTGTAATCGCAATCTTGACTACAGGCTGCAGCCACAACCGTAGTTGTCAGTGACAAACAAACGAACATAACTAATATCATAGTAATAATTAGAGTGAAACTTGAGTTATATAGTTAAACAATTAGTATTAGAACTAGATTCAGAAAATATGTAAATGGAGAAATTAAATTGCATGTTCATTGTGGAATTAATTTCAAAGTGATCTCGCGATTTATGGATGTCGATGTTTTGTGTCGAAGTTTTTTTAACTATGGAAAATAGTAGACGAAGAGTTTCGTTGGTGATTACGTAATACAAAATGGATGCCAAATTTTATCGTGAAGAGACCAAGTGTTTGTGTGTGGTACTTATCTTGAGAGAAAAATTGTTAAGATATCAATTTAAAATTCCAGAATTGAAAATTTAGAAAAATATGGTCTAATATAATCAAATTCAATTATAATTAGTATGAGATCTTTTTGAAAGTAATCTCGAAAAATCTATGCGGGATGGATCATTTGTCACAAAACGAATAATATCATACTAATAGCTGAAGCGGATAATATTTGGAAAAGTTCAATAATTAGTATTAAAATTTGGATTAAAAAAAGATAGACACAGAGAAGCAGGTATAGA
This sequence comes from Pugionium cornutum, assembly GCA_018901935.1. Taxonomy (NCBI): domain Eukaryota; kingdom Viridiplantae; phylum Streptophyta; class Magnoliopsida; order Brassicales; family Brassicaceae; genus Pugionium; species Pugionium cornutum. Next base: position 25,177,133 of record CM032161.1, read on the forward strand.
CAGTGGAATGAGACACATTGCTGGTGTATAACAACAGAAGCACGTCGTCAGAGATGAATCAATTTCGTAAGAAAAAAATCGATTTAGTTTTGAAAAAATGTTTTAGAATTAAGGATTTGATATGTCAATTTATAAATTTTAGAATATTTTTATTTTCTCAAAAATATATTTTTTTAATTTAAATAACAAATTAAACTTTGTTTCACAATATGTTGTTATTTTTGACTAATAATATAAATAAAAGTGTTCAATTAATCCAAATTGGTGTTTTTACGGTTGACTAAAATTTTATTACTTTTGGACCAAACATGTGAATACACTCTGACTGTTTTTTCATTTGTTTTACAAGTAGTAATTTATTAGGTGATATAACTTAACAACCATTTTCGTTCTTCAACTAATCTACTCGAATCACATATATATATAGTATACTATTTAGTAGATTAAGTTAAAATTCTAACATTTATTTATTAGTAAAAACTGTACATTGTTAATTGGAGAATTTTAAAAATAATATTTAAAATATATGTTAATTTACTTATTACTAATTAATTTTCATTTAAAACACATGATTTATAATATAGTATTATAGCCACCCTGATTGTTAGAACATTTCTGGATGTTAGTTTTTACAAAGGTAATGTTTCATATGTTCATGTTTAAGCGTGAACAATTATGTTAATAAAAATTATAATATGGTACTTGGAGAATCTATAAAATAGTATTAAATAACATGAAAAATTCTAATAATTGTTAATTAATATTGCATTGGAACCCAATAATTCTTAGTATTTTTGTACGAGAATAGCTTGAATTCAAATTTAAATATGAAAAAGGCTGAAAAGTTAAAGAAACATGGTCAAATCGCATGTTCACATTCGAGAAACAGTTTCAATTTTGTGATAGTTTTCGAGAGATGGTTTTAATTTTCGATGAGAAATGGTTCCTAAGACACTAAATTAAGTATTTTTCGTATGTATGAACATTTATGTTGATCAAATATTAACACTGTAAACTAACAATAAAATCGTACTTGAGTTGTACCTAACTGCACCAATTGTAAAAGATTGTTTGTAACTATCTATTTTAGAACACATCAAAAAGTTTATCACTTATATTCATGACACCACAACTTTTTTGTAATAAATAAAAAAATTATGAATTGTGCCACGAGTGGTACGTTTAAGAACAATATTTGAAGAAGATATCATTTTTGACAAACGATATTAAAATGTAAACACTTTTTTCATAATGGAAGATGATTAGGCATTGGCTTTGCATAGGTCATATTAATATATATATATATATATATAATTTCTTTGATCATTTATTAATAAACTATATAGTTTTATTCATTTATTCAATAAAATAATATAAACAAATTGAAATGTTGTTTAAAGTTCTGTATTGAAATACAAACTGCAAGAACTGTACATAATAACCAATTCAACATTGTATTTGTATCACTGTACGTAAATAATCTTCGAGTTTAAATTCAACACTTTATGTTCAGCACTAATTCATGGCATAAATCTTTCATATCCGGCGAAATTATAATATTTGCTGATAATTATATTTGAATAATATTTTAAAATAATAGTTTTTAAGTTTATTTTCTAAATTTAAGTTATTAAAAATATTTTTTTTAAAAAATATCACAAATTATTATGTAAAAATAATGATTTAATTTAAATAAATTATATATAAAATTAAAAAATAATGTTTAGATTATTTTTTTCGATTTATGGTTGAAATTTTTTTTATTAAGAATAAATTTGGAATAAAAATTTGAAACATTATTATTTTAAATAGTTGTCCAAATTATTTTTAATTTAGTTTGGTAATAAACTAATAACAAAAAAAATTAATTTGTCTCTGTTTTAGATATGGTAAAAGCCCTGTCGATAGGCCTCATTCGTTGACCAGAAACTTTGAAAAGTGATTGTATTAACAAATAACAAAAATACTTATTTGAGGACAGAGGAAGTTTTGGTTGAAACTTGAGAGGGACCAGTGAGTGTGAATGCGTTAGTCAATTTGCATTATCAGTCGCAACTTGTTTCTCTAACGCGTCAGTCAGATATTGATTTTCTTTTGAATTTTATGGTTAATATTATAATAGAGAAGATATAAAACTGTTGAAAGGTATATCTTTTGAAAAATAAAAAAAAGGTGAACCGTTTTTCAAATTTCGATCTGGTATTGTAAGTAATTAGATTTTGAAAATAAAAGTAATTAGATTACATATATAATTGAAAAGTAAATATAAAACATATCTATGATTATTTAAGTAGTAAAGTATGTTTTTTTTATTATCTTGAATTACGTATTACGTACACATGCAAATAAAAAAATAATACAAAAATAAGCGAATCTATTGGAAATTTAATTTATGAGTGTATCAAATATATTTGGTTATATATTTTACTTATTAATCGTATTATTTTTATAGAATGAAAGTAAAAATATTTGTATTATATATGGCAAATGACCAAAATAACACTTTTAAAATTTTTCTTCGAAATATACTACTATTAGTCTAAATTTTCAAAAATAATACAAATTTAATATTAAAATATTTTAAAATTTATTTTTAATAAAGAAAAATTAAATTTTAAATTAGAAAAAAACTCAAATATAATATTTTAATTATATTTATAATTTATTTATGATAAATATGTATTTTCATAAAATAATTTTTACTATTTTTGAAATTTTAATTTTAGAGTGCTAAATTTAGAACAAAAACTTAAAAATATTCTATTTTATGGTATTACTATTATATACATACTCAAAATATTGGGTAAAACGTTTATCTCAAATATTAATATAAAAATAATCATAATTATAAATATCTAATTTATTTAGTGGATATCTGATACCTAAAAAGTTTAAAAGAAGAGAATTTTTTTGAATTCCAACCAGTAATGACAATATTTCATACTGCGATATTTTCTTTTGAATCTGATAAATTTTTAAAATATTATATTCAGTTTTCTGAAGATAAATTTATAAAATTTATATACAAATATGATAATATATAATTCATATACAATATTATTTATTATTTATATATATACATATACTAAATGTAATAGATATCTGTATTTTAAATTGTAGTATTGTTTATCTTTTTCATTTGGAATGAATATAGAATTTTACTAGTTGATTTGTTTCTTAAACTTACACATATTCTGATTTTTACATAATGACAAAAAATTAGGTTAATGTATATACATGAGGCATAGTTAAAACGTAAAGTAAAATTCTTGGAATATGATATATTGAGCTGTTAGAGGTGAGACACCACTTTTAAATGCATGTCATTATTATATGTGTGATCACTAGAAATGAGCATAGTTAAATTGTTTAAAAGTAAAAAGTAAAGAATTTACAAAATATTTTACACGCAGAAATGTTTTGCTACCAATACTTTATAAGTTTGAGAAGTGGTTGATGAATGTTTTGAACATTAAAATAAAGAAATAATTTTCGAAACAATTTTACGAGCACATAAAAAGAATAAATAATGTTTTTTTTTTGGTCAACAAATAATCCACCCAACGGTGATTTTGTTTTTTGTCGTATATATCCCAAAAACGTTGATTTTCTTACAAATCTGTACGTGTGGGCTCCTTATAATGCACTTCGTGCGTCTACCAGAACGACTTTTTCACTACTACACCACATAATTCACCATTAGTCATTTATATATGTATATTATTTCTTATTTTATTTTTAATGTAGTCTCTAAAACATATTTTTAATTGTATAATACATACTTTTGACAACAATGCCAATAACGAAAAAGACATTTCCCTATCTCTCTCTCTCTCTCTCTTCCAAGAAACACACCAATTTTGTAATTGTCCCACATGTTTCAGTATAAATACTCGAAACCCATACTCCTTCTCCTTCTATGCTCTCATCATCACCAACAATTTGATATATACTCTCTTGATTGTTACCACAAGGCAAAACTTCAACTTTCTATCAGCAATCACAACACATCAATATATATCATCGAAAGATGGTAAGAGCTCCATGCTGCGAGAAGATGGGGTTGAACAGAGGACCATGGACGCCTGAAGAAGATCAAATTTTGATCTCTTTTATCTGCAAGCATGGCCATAGTAACTGGCGAGCTCTCCCTAAGCAAGCTGGTAAAATTAAAATCATATTTACATATAGATATATAGTTTCATTTCCTAGAAAGTTTCTTAACATTGGTGGTATGTAATTAATTAAAATCACAGGTCTTTTGAGATGTGGAAAAAGCTGTAGACTTAGGTGGATGAACTATCTTAAGCCTGATATTAAAAGAGGCAATTTCACGAAAGAAGAAGAAGATGCAATCATCAACTTACATCAAATCCTTGGAAATAGGTATTACTTTACATATACTCTAACCTATACATAAGACATAAATTTGATTTTGTTTTCTTACAATACATAAATCGTCAAAAGAATCTAACTTTAAACACACGTCTAAGACCACTATCGATCTACTGTTAAAAATAAACTATTACAATAATTCCACTCTTTGATTAGTTTTGTATTAACTTTTGTTTTTCTTCCTTTGCTATCGCTTTTAGATGGTCAGCGATTGCACAAAAATTGCCAGGAAGAACAGATAATGAGATTAAGAACGTATGGCATACTCACTTGAAGAAAAGACTCGAAGATTATCAACCGGCTAAACCGAAGATCAGCAACAGAAAGAATGGTACTAAACCAAAATCTGAATTCCTAATAACGAACAGTAGAAACGAATCGGAGCTCACAAGTTTATCAAACCCTTTTGGAGAAAGCTTGTTCTCTGCATCACCTTCAACCAGCAGCTGTGAGGTTTGTTCGGTGACACTCATGAGCCAAGAAGGCCATAGCAACGAGATGAAGATCGATAATAAACCAGGAGATATCAGTAGGATAGATCAAGATGATTATTCTTTCGAGAATTTCGGGGCTGACATCGATGAGAGTTTCTGGAACGAGGTGCTTTTTAGCCAAGATCAACACAACTATACATCGAACGTTGAAGTGACTGGTTTAGATGAGATGCATCAAGATCAGTTTCAGCACTTAGGCTCCGTTGATAATGAGATTGACTTCTGGTTCGATGTCATTGGCTAGGAACAAGATCTGTTAAGAGTTGACATCTAATTAACATGTTTGAAGAGTAAAGCAAAATGGTGCAAACTAAGGCTAATTAATTAAGAAAACTCTTTAAGTTTTTTGATGTGATCTAGTTAGTTTGTTAATTAGATGTTGTGTTTTGAAAGATTGTACTTTCTCCATGATTGATTGAGTAGTATGATTGTTCGAGTAATAATCAGTGACAAGTAATTAGATACTCTTTTGCATGTTGGCTTGTTAATGAAACAATTTACTAACTTGGACATAACTACGACGAATACAAGTATTACTACTATTATTACAGTAGTTTTGTCGCCTTTCTACGTTTTCAACTATGGCAGAAAAAGGGAATAAATTACATTGAAAAGAGCTTAATGATCGTCCACATTTTTAATCAAAATTTCAAAGTAATTAAACAAAACAGATAAAAACATTCAAGAGCTTTTTTCATCGAGAATTTTGTTTATTATATTTTGCAAATATTTTTTAGAACAATATCCAATGCCCACATTATGTTAGCTCATTTTTCAACATTATGACAATTTTTCAGACTCAAATAGATACGACAAAGCCTCCAAGTTATCCAAACTATCCAAAACTGAGAGATGCCATGCATTATGCTTCACTTATAAGCCTTTACTCAATGAACATCAATGATCAGTTTAGAATGATTGTTTGGACTGGTCAATCAACTTGACATGTCCGCACTAAATCGTCCATAAGTTTTGATTTAGACCTCACAATGTCATGAATCTAACGCCCACGTTATGGTAACTCAATTTTTTATACTATGAAAAAATCTCAGACTCAAATAGATACGACAAAGCCTCCAAGTAAACCAATCTTTCCCAAACTACGTGATGTCATGCATTATGCTTCATTTATAAGCTTTTACTCAATGAGTACCAGCGATCAGTTTAGAATGATCATTTGAAATGACCAATCAACTTGACATGTTTACACTAAATCGTCCGTAACTTTTGATTTAGTGGTCAGAATGACATGAATCCAATGCCCACATTACTCTAGCTCAATTTTCTATAATGTGACAAAATTTCTGACTCAAATAGATAAGACAAAGTATCCAAGTAATCTAATCTACCACAAACTGCGTGATGCTATGCATTATGCTTCACTTATAAGCCTTTACTCAATGAGCACCAATGATCAATTTAAAATGATCAGTTTATAAGCGTTAGTCAATTTGCATTATCAGTCGCAACTTGTTTCTCTAACGCGTCGTCAGATATTGATTTTCTTTTGAATTTTATGGTTAATATTATAATAGAGAAGATATAAAACTGTTGAAAGGTATATCTTTTGAAAGATAAAAAAAAGGTGAACCGTTTTTCAAATTTCGGTCTGGTATTGTAAGTAATTAGATTTTGAAAATAAAAGTAATTAGATTACATATATAAGTGAAAAGTAAATATAAAACCTATCTATAATTATTTAAGTAGTAAAGTATGTTTTGTTTAGGGTTTACTTCCGTCAACTACACAAATTTATGCGACTAAACCTATTTCCACCTGTAATTTTTGGGTCTTCCTTTAATTACATAAACTGTATTTTTCTTTCATAAATTACACAAACTTCATAAATTCTTCTAATTGCAGAAATTGTATTAATGTTTATGCGTTAAATAGCTATTAAATCTAGTTTTAATTTGAAAATGTGGTTTTAATTTGGGTTTATTTTGATAATAAAACTAGATTTTCGAATTAGAACCAGATTTAGTAGCTATTTAACGTGTAAACATTAACAAAATTTCTGTAATTGGAATAATTTTTATGTAGTTTACGGAAGAAAAACACATTTTATGTAACTTAGAAAAGAATCAAAAAGTACATGTGGAAATAGGTTTATTCGCATAAATTCATGTACTTGACGGAAGTAAACCCTTTTTTATCTTGAATTACGTATTACGTACACATGCAAATAAAAAAATAATACAAAAATAAGCGAATCTATTGGAAATTTAATTTATGAGTGTATCAAACATATTTGGTTATATATTTTACTTATTAATCGTATTATTTTTATAGAATGAAAGTAAAAATATTTGTATTATATATGGCAAATGACCAAAATAACACTTTTAAAATTTTTCTTCCAAATATACCACTATTAGTCTAAATTTTCAAAAATAATACAAATTTAATATTAAAATATTTTAAAATTTATTTTTAATAAAGAAAAACTAAATTTTAAATTAGAAAAAAACTCAAATATAATATTTTAATTATAATTATAATTTATTTATGATAAATGTGTATTTTCACAAAATAATTTTTACTATTTTTGAAATTTTAATTTTAGAGTGCTAAATTTAGAACAAAAACTTAAAAATGTTCTATTTTATGGTATTACTATTATATACATACTCAAAGTATTGGGTAAAACGTTTATCTCAAATATTAATATAAAATAATCATAATTGTAAATATCTAATTTATTTAGTGGATATGTGATACCTAAAAAGTTTAAAAGAAGAGAAATTTTTTGAATTCCAAAATTAACAACTGTGAAACTTCTTTTGAGTATTGCTTCAGTGAAAGGATGGAGTCTAACTCAAATGGATGTTTCAAATGCTTTTCTTCATGGAGAGTTTGATGAGGAAATTTTCATGAGTTTGCCACAGGGATACACTGCTCCTTCTAATGCTGTTTTACCTCCTAATCCAGTGTGTAGACTTCGAAATTCTTTATATGGTTTAAAGCAGGCTTCTCGTCAATGGTACAAGAGATTTTCTTCGGTTCTTTTGGGTGCTAATTTCACTCAATCTCCTGCAGATAATATCTTGTTTGTGAAGGCCACAACTACTTCTTTTCTTGTTGTCCTTGTATACGTTGATGATCTTCTTATTGCTAGTGACAGTGATAGTGCAGTGGCTGAGCTCAAGGTTATTTTAAGGTCAAAATTTAAGATTAAAGATCTTGGACCTGCTCGTTTCTTTTTAGGATTGGAGATAGCTCGATGAGATAAAGGAATTTCTCTCTGCCAAAGGAAGTACGCTTTAAATCTTCTTTCTGATTCGGGTTTATTGGGTTTTAAGCCGAGTTCTATCCCCATGGATTCTACTCACTACAAGAAAATATGGAATTTGCGACCACGGTAGTGGTCGCAATGTAGTCGCAAAACTGTATTTTGCGACCACGTGAAGTGGTCGCAAAATACTAGTCGCAAAAAAGTAGTCGCAAATCAGTCGCAAATTTGCCACTGATTTGCGACCACGGAACTAGTGGTTCTTTTGCGACTAAATTGCGACCACAAGGTGGTGACTATTTTTGTGACTAATTTGCCACTGAATTCCGTAACAAATTTTGCTACTGTTTTGCGACTACATATGTGGTTGCTAAATATGTAGTCGCAAATCAGTCACATTTTTGTGACTGATTTGCGACTACACGAGAACCGTAGTCGCAAATCAGTCATATTTTTTTGTGACTGATTTGCGACTACTGAGAGATCGCAAATCAGTCACAATTTTTTGTGACAGATTTGCGACTGCATATCTTGTGACTGTTTTGCGACTGTAGTCTCGTAGTCGTAGTCGCATATCTCGTAGTCGCAAATCAGTCTCGTAGTCGCAAATCAGTCACAAAATCTTGTGACTGTTTTGCGACTGCAGTTCTCCTGTAGTCGCAAATCAGTCACAAAAAATTGTGGCTGATTTGCGACTACAGTTGTCTTGTAATCGCAAATCAGTCTAAAAAAAGTGTGACTGATTTGCAACTACATTTGTCATGTAGTCGCAAATCAGTCGCAATTTTGTTTGACTTATTTGCGACGACATGTATGAAGGAGTCACAAATCGGTGGCAAAAATTGCGACTGATTTAGGACTGATTTGCGACTACACCATAATTAGATTTTAAAAAAAATATTATTTTTATTATTATTATTGAAATAATTTCGTATATTTTGGAAAAAATATTAATAATTAATAATTTTTTTAATTTAATTTCAAAATATTTAAATTATTATAAAAATAAATATAAAATAATATTTGTAAATTTAAATTTAAATAATAATTTTGGAAAATAATTTCAATAATAATATTAATATTTTGTAATTAGAAATATTAATAAAATAATTTATATTATTATGTTTTAATATTAATAGTAGTTAATTTCATAAATATTAATATAATAGTTTATAATTTATGGTTTAAAATTCATATTATTTAATTTTTATTAATTTTTATTAATGAATTAAAAATATTATAATATTAAATGAAAAATATGTGAACTAATTAATATAAAATATTGAATAAAAAGATATATAAATTAAAATTCTAAAATTTATTATTGAAAATTATTTAATACATGAGAAAAAAAAATCTAATTCTCAAGTGGCGGAAATTGGAAATTTGATGGCGAAAATGGGGTCGTGGGCGGAGCCGTCGATGGTTTCCCTGTGCAATCGTGATCTCGCATATAGGAGGCGAATGCGGGATCCATCTGTTGGAAATACCCGAGGATCATCTCCAAGCTCGAGATCTTCTTCTGATTTTCTCTGTTCAGCTCTTCAATCTTCTGATTTCTTTCAAGAATCTGCGCGTTTTGTTGTTTAATCAACGTATTTTGTTCTTGAAGCATTATGTACTCGGGTGAATTGGTTTGCACCCCAGTACATCTACCCGTAGACTGTACGCGGTTGAGGCTACCAAATCCATAAAGACGGCCTCAAGATCCGTACAGTACGTCAACTCCCAAAATATACTTTCTTTTTGTCAATTATGCCAGCTGCCGTAACCTTCTTCTTTACTTTCATGACCGTCTCCGCCGCACTCAGATGTTCTTAAAGGATTGACAGTTTTTATTCGCTCGTATAAAACTTGTTCTCATGTCAATGATTGTGGAGGACAGTCATTTAAAGCATGCTTCTCTTTTAAAAAATTTGTTTTATTTTTCCGTAACGGGTGACCATTAGGAAGAAACCTTCTATGACAATCAAACCAACACGTCTTTCTCCCATTTGGTAATTGAAATGCCTTCGTATCATCCATACAAATTGGACAGGCCAACCTTCCATGTGTTGTCCATAAGCGGGAAAATCGCTTATCGTCCAAAGTAACACAGTTTTTAGATTGAAATTTTGGTTCAACGATACATCGTATGCATCAACTCCCGTAGACCATAATTCTTTCAACTCATCAATCAAAGATCGTAGGAATATGTCCACACTAGCACGCGGATGATTTGGCCCCGAATTCAAAATAGTTAGAAACAAATACTCTTTCTTCATACACATCTCCGGTGGAAAATTATATGGAGTGATAGTCACTGGCCATAATGAATGATTACGAGACATTCCAAATAGGTTGAACCCATCAGTACATAAGCCAAGATAAACATTTCGAGATTCAGCAGCAAATCTAGGATGTAGATATTGAAAATTTTTCCACTCTGTAGCATCAGATGGATGACTCATTTCTCCATCTTCTACTTCATGCTCTGCGTGCCACCTCATTGCCTCTACGGTTTTCTCGCTTTGATACATTCTTTTAAGTCTATCACCTATAGGTAAATACCACATACGACTGAAAGGTATTCTCGTCCTGCCCTCGCTTGGCTTATACCGGGGGGAATCACAAAATTTGCATTTTTCCCATTTCTCATCTTCTTTCCAAAATATCATACAATTTTTAACACACACGTCAATTGTATAAAACGGAAGGCCTAAATTTCGCATCAATTTTTCGATTTCATAATATGAACTCATCGCTTGATTCTCCTCAGGTAAATATTATGTAAACAACTCTGCCCAAGAATCCATACATCTTTTTGGTAAATTAAAATCAGACTTGATGTTCATAAACCGAGCACCTAAAGATAACTGTGAGTGTCCTTCATGACAACCATCATACAATGGATTTTTTGCAGCTTCTAACATGTTGTAAAATTTATGTGCTTCTTCATTAGGCCGTTCTTCTTCATAATTATAATTATAATTTTCTTCGTTTTGATTATTGTACTGATGATCATCAGTCGTTGTCTCACGAAATGCATCCGTCATCATTTCAACATATCTATTACCGGATATACCAACTATTTCATCACTACTACAATCACGTCCCTGATTTCTTTGTACATCACCCCGACTAGTACTCGTCCCTAACTGAACATTCAACTCTTGTCCATGTTTATACCAAATATAATAATTTGGCATAAACCCTCGACTATATAGATGACTCCATATTTTTTGTCCCAGAATAAATTTATCATTTTTGCAATTAATACAAGAACAGAAAAACTTACTTCCGCTACTTTGAGCTATAGGTTGAGTACTTACAAAATTAATGAACTGCTTCATGCCTTCTGCAAATTCCACCGAGATATTTCTTGTTTCATTATCAATTCTTTTGTACATTCAATCTCTCGAATTGTTATAATTTTCCCACATGTTTTACATAAATTTTTACCTTTGATTTCACAAATGAGAGAATGAGATGGTGCATATATATACAACATTTTGCGACTACTTTGCCACTGATTTTCCACTACTTTGCGACTACAGCTATGTAGTCGCTTAAATGTCGTTATACCTAACACGCACATGTTTTTTATGTTGGCACTTTGCCACCACTTTGTGACTGTAGAGCCACTACATACCGTAGTCGCAAATTGGTCGTATTTTTAGCGACCAATAAGCGACTACCACCTGATTTTCTATATGTAGTCGCTAATCAGTCGCTATTTTGCGACTGATTAGCGACTACCTGGGTCAGTCTCAAGGCAGTCACATTTTAGTCGCTAATTGGTTGCATATTGCGACTGATTTGCGACTACATTTATTGGTCACATTTTTGCGACCAATTTATGACTATTTCGCCGTAGTCGCAAATTAGTCGCTAAACCGTGGCAAATGTGGTCGTAAAAATTGCGACCACGTATGTAGTCGCAAATTGGCAGTTTTCTTGTAGTGACTCTTCGACTTACCAAAGATCAAGGAATTTTATTGCAGAATCCTACTGCATACAGAGAACTTATTGGACGATTACTCTATCTCACTATGACTCGTCCAGATATCACTTTTACAGTACATCAATTGAGTCAATTTCTTTCTGCACCTAATGATGTTCATATGCAAGCTGCTCATAAAGTTCTCAAATATATCAAGGCTAATCTAGGACAAAGACTGATGTATTCCTCTACTTCAGAACTTTGTTTGAATGGCTTTGCAGATGCATATTGGGCGGCTTGTAGGGACACACGACGCTCAATTACAGGTTTCTGTGTTTTCCTTGGTACTTCTCTGATTTCCTGGAAATCTAAGAAGCAATCTATAGTGAGTAGAAGTAGCACTGAAGCTGAATATAGGAGTCTTGCTTTAGCTACTTGTGAACTGATTTGGTTACGCCAGCTTCTTAAGGACTTACACATTAAAGTATCTTCTCCAACGAAGCTATTATGTGACAACAAATCAGCCATCCACATAACCAATAATCATGTCTTCCATGAGCGTACCAAACACATTGAAATTGACTGTCATACGGTTCGAGATCAGATTAAACTTGGTCATCTAAAAGCTCTTCATGTTCCTACAGGAAGTCAATTGGGTGACATTTTAACTAAACCATTGAGTTTTGGTCCTTTTCATGCTTTACTCCGTCGGATGGTAATATCAAATCTTTATCTTCAAACAGATAATGGAAGCTCAAGACTTGAGGAGGGCATATTACAATATATGGTTTAGTTAACCGGTTTAATGTGGTTATTGATTTATTTACTGGTTTTGTCAAATGTATATATACGAACATCATCACTAATTGTAGGATTAACAGTTTGAATAAGAACATCTTTCTTTCTGGAAAAATGGTGCTCCCTTCCTTCGATCTTGATGTGGAGGATTAAGCTCGATTCTTGTAATAAGCTTTTTTCATCGAGAATTTTGTTTATTATATTTTGCAAATATTTTTTAGAACAATATCCTAAAATAACATTTTTAAAAATTTTTATTTCACATTTAGCATCATAAAATTAAAAATTTAAAAATAATACAAATAATTATGTAAAAGTATTACACTTAGAGTAATATATTAAAAACAACACTTTTTAAGTTTCTTTTCTAAATCTAGTATATTAAAACTAAAATTTTTAAAACAGCACAAATTATTATTTGAAAATAATTATTTACCTCAAATAAATTATATATATAATTAAAAGTAATGTTTGGGTTCACTTTTCCAATTTAGAATTTAATTTTTTTTAGCAAGAGGAGATATTTAATTTTTAGTATTAAATTTGTGTTATTTTTATAAATTTAAATGATTAGTGTTATATTTGGAACAAAAACTTGAAATAGTGTTATTTTACACAATTTCCCAAATATTTATTTACTTTAAATACTCTAAATTATACATAAATTTAAAACATTATATTTAGATTCTTTTTCCAATTTTTTCAATTAAAATGAAATTTTAATATATTTTAATTTTAAATATGTATTATTATTGGAAATTTAAATTAATGATACTATTTTTTGAAACAAAAATTGCCGATATTTCTATTGTCATCCAAAACCCCAAAATTAAATACCAAAATTCGAAAACTCGAATTCTAAAACAGAAAATCATGTTTTAAAACTACAAATGGAACTAAACTTTGTGTTTTTATTGGTGATTAGTTCGTCCTCTTATTTCTTATTTGTGAATCAATGGTAAATGGGCTTTTTGAGGTGAAAATAATATGGCCCAATTTGTCATATCCAAAAATTGATAGGCTTTGTTGGGTTATGCTTTCTTTGATCTCTCTTTTTCCAAATGGCGGAGAGATTCTTCCCGACGAAGCCCAGCTCCGGCGGTGGAAATCGTCGGCGAGAAAATCTTACTCTCCTCTCCGGCCCAGTCTCCTCGTATCTTTCTTCCGACGCTTTTCCCTAACTGTTCTCTCTTTCTCTCTCACTGATTGTTTTCTCTACAGAGGCAAAACCTCTCTGCTCTTCCAATTTGCTTTCAATGTGGCGAGTGCTTCTACGAACTCTCGTGTCGTCTTCATCTGTCACCGGGAAAAAATCGAAACCAACCCTCCGTTTCTCTCTCAGGTACCTTTCGCATTGTGCTGTTGGATTTTGGTTTTTTAATTTATTTATGAAACTTAAACTCAAAATCTTCCAGGGAATCGATCATTCCTCCGATGTATTCAACAGAATTCAGATGAAGTAAGACATACCAATCAATTCGCAAACTTATTTGCTTTTAGCTATCGAATGATTTAACAGAATATTTTGTTGCTGTTTTTGTTACTTGAAGATATGTTGATGATGATGAAGGAATCAGGAAATACTTTGCTGCGTTTCATCTCCAAGTTGATTTTCCAGATGCAGTTGTAATTGACGATTTTAGTGACTACTTCAGCCAATTGTAAGCTACTCTCTCACTCTCGTTTCAAGTTTTGTCTCAGAAACCAATTTTTTTTCACTGGCTTGAGTTCTTTGATTAGAAACTACAATGGGAGGCTAACGAATTCACGGGCTAGAGATATGGCCATGGTTCGGACTCTTGCACTGTGCCACAATGCTATAGTCGATGCTAAGTGAGTTAACTTTCTTTTAATTTTTCCATGACAAGAAGAGAATTTTGATAAACTTATGTGGATGCTTTGAAATGATGAGTGGTTTCAGTAGGAAAGCCACTAGTGAACTTGTCTTATCCGATACAAATACCGGAGACTCCATGAGGTCGTTGTTCATCTACAAACGATGGATTCAGACCATCTTTACAATAAAAGGTTTTTGTTTTGTTTGGTTTCTAGTTCATATAACCATTACAAGATTTGCAACACATTTATAGTTTGTTAATTCCATTAGTAATTTGATGAAGGTTGTGGTGATGGATCATTTCTCTTGAGAAGTAATGGTACATCCGAGAAATGCGCCAAGTATTCGATTGCGCTGCAATATCTTATCTTGGAGGAGATGATTGATGATAAGCAGTAAGGTTTTCCTTATGACAACTTTTAGTTTAAGATATCTGTCTTTTTCCTTTTCTTCTCTGTTTCTTAAAATTCTTGTTGTTTTAAACGGTGAAAAACTAAAAGGTGCCATTAAGCACTTCGAATTAACCTTTCTTGGAATTCAAGTAAAGACCTCTCGTTCTCTATTCTCATCTTTTCTTTGACCTTATGGATAAATTCGCCAGCGCTTTCGTCCACCCTAAGGTGCGGCGATGCAGCCACCACTCTCCTCCAAGCATCTTCCATCGATTCTTGCGGCCCATCTTCTTCTTTTTCCTTTTCTCGCCCCAAAACTTTTTCCTCGCTCTTAATAGTCCCCTGACTCCGCCGCTGGATTTGGTATTCGCGGAATTTCCAGTAGTTACTCTCACTTGGCCTTTTAATACACTTTCTTATAGCGAAAGGACGAGGGAATAACTCGAGAAATCGAGACCGTTGCTTCCGGTCATAACCATAACTATAGTAGTTGTTGAAATGGGTTCGAGGGCTCATGTTTTGAAGATACCTCGTCTTGAACGGAACAATGAGACGGCGAGAGATGACATGGAGGAAACGAAAAGTCGAGTCTTTGACCGATGCAACAATCTCTAAGTCTCTAACTTTGGATCTGAGCATGTTACTGAAGCTCATCCATGCACGTCTCACCACATTTTTCTTCTTGCTAAAGCGCAAATGAGCCATGAATAAATCTCTCTTTTTCTTTTTCTTCTTCTTCTTCTTAAGTGTTTTTTTTCTTGTTTTGCAGAGATATGTGTTTGGTAGAAATCACAAATGGTTATTGAGGAAAGATTTATTAGTATTTGATACTTTACTTGACGGTGATAATAAATTGACCTTCTTGGTTTACTAAATTACTAAAATGCCATTGCTTTGGGATAAAGAAAGAATATAATGTTGTCAAAGCTGCCAAAAAAGTATAACTTTAATGTGAGCCGAACTTATAACTTTCGGCATAGTTGTAATAGAGTTAGGGAAAATTAATTTTTCTTCTTCTTTTTCAAAATCACAATATTACTATAAAACTCAAAAAAATGTGCAAATTTTTCTACTTCTTTACCAATATTTCTTACAATAAAGTAAATGTTTTTTCCTCACAACTCACATCGTAATAAAAATATGTCTATTTTAAGCTAAATATTAATCATAACTTTTTTAGAAAAAAAAAGGGCAGAAAAACATGGTAAGAGAGAAGGGAAGAGCGGCAAAGTCTGAGGCTAATTCTATGGCAGCTTCAAACATTCCTAAAATGGCGATCTTCTCCCAAAAATATTATCTCACCACTGAAACCATTCTCACATTTTCTCATATCATTATTTCAGACTCAATTTCTATATAAAAAAAACATGTTTTGATTGTTTAAAGAGAATTAATTGGATGAGAGTTGAAGTAGATCAACGTGAGAAAAGGAATCGACGACAGATGCATCTATGAAGACAGGTGAATTACAACACTTAATGCTTCTTGAGTTTATCCGACGTTCTTCTCTCGGGTTTCTCAGATGGAATGGCAGATCTTGCTAGTTGTTGTTATGTCTATCACGAGCGTGACATCGACCAAGTTCGTTTTCTTTAATCTTTCTTATTATCCTCAAAACATTACTTTTATGTTTGTAAATATTTCTGAATTGAATCTCTCATGAAATATGCTAATTTCTTGGGATAATTCTTTATAATTCACTTTTCATATTTTGTTGTAGGCACTTGTCGTTTTGAAAAAGGGAACTCAGTTACTTAAGTACAGTCGAAAAGGCAAACCTAAATTTCGTGCATTCAGGCTTTCTCCGGTACTAATTCAAACAAATAATAATACAATGTTTACGTTTGTATAGGTTATTATTAATTAACCCTAGAATGAAAGTCTCCACGTTTATCATCTCTCATGTTAATGTTAATTATTGATAGGATGAAAAAACGTTGATTTGGTTTTCGCATGGAGAAGAAAAAGGTTTGAAGTTATCTGAAGTTTCTCGAATCATCCCTGGACAAAGAACTGTGAGTTTAATTAACCCAATTCTTATATGAATGTTAGAAAAAGAAAAGAAAGATTGTTGTGTGGTTTTTAATAACTTTTCATTATGAATTAATTAATAGGCTGTTTTCAAGAGATTTTTACGTCCAGAGAAGGATCACTTGTCATTTTCACTTCTATATAACAACAAAGAAAGATCGCTTGATCTGGTTTGTTAATAAATCACTTTAGTTAGCTTTCTTCAACTTACATTATAAACATTGAGAATTCACTTACATGATATTTGTATTTTCTTGACAGATTTGTAAGGACAAAACTGAGACAGAAGTTTGGTTTGCTGGCTTAAAGACTTTAATTCAGAAAAGTCGTAATAGACGTGCCAGAAGTGAGATCCCTGAGGTGAGTTCTTCATTTTTTTTCTGATATTTTTGTTTTCTTTGATTGCATCTCCGTTCGAATCTATATGCACTGTTCGTTTTATGTTTTCCAGTTACATGACAGTGACTTTAGCTCCACTGGTCGTCAATCTATAGACTTTGTCCCAAACAATATTCCACGAGGTACAACGTCTATTGATTTAGGGTATCACAACAATTCTCCAAGAAAATTCGGTAGCTCAGATGTGGGATTCGAACGTGGAAATATGTTAAGACCAAGTACTGATGGTTTTCGGATTAGTGTCTCAAGCACACCAAGTTGTTCAAGTGGAGGATCTGGTCCAGATGATATAGAATCATTAGGTGATGTTTACGTTTGGGGTGAAGTTTGGACCGAAGGAATATTACCAGATGGGAGTGTTAGCAAAGAAACAGTGATTAAAATAGATGTACTAACTCCAAGACCATTGGAATCAAACGTTGTTCTTGATGTTCACCAGATTGTTTGTGGTGTAAGGCATGTGGCGCTTGTGACAAGACAAGGAGAAGTCTTTACATGGGGAGAAGAATGTGGAGGAAGGCTTGGACATGGGATTCAAACTGACATTAGCCGTCCGAAACTCGTTGAGTTTCTTGCTTTAACTAACATAGACTTTGTTGCTTGTGGAGAATATCATACTTGTGTTGTTTCTACATCTGGTGATTTGTTTTCTTGGGGAGATGGTATCCACAATGTTGGGCTTTTAGGACATGGTAGTGATATTAGTCATTGGATACCTAAAAGAGTCTCTGGTCCTTTAGAAGGTCTTCAAGTACTCTCTGTTGCTTGTGGCACGTGGCATTCTGCTTTGGCTACTGCAAATGGGAAGCTATTCACTTTTGGTGATGGAGCTTTTGGCGTTTTAGGTCATGGAAACAGAGAAAGTGTTTCGTATCCTAAGGAAGTACAATCGTTAAATGGTTTGAAAACGGTGAAAGTAGCTTGTAGCGTTTGGCATACGGCAGCTATTGTCGAGGTTATGGGTCAAACGGGTACGAGTATGTCCTCAAGAAAGTTGTTTACTTGGGGTGATGGAGACAAAAACAGGTTAGGACATGGAAACAAAGAGACTTACTTGCTTCCTACGTGTGTCTCTTCACTTATTGATTACAACTTTCATCAAATTGCTTGTGGACATACATTTACCGTCGCACTCACAACATCAGGACACGTTTTTACAATGGGTGGTACAGCGAATGGTCAGCTAGGTAACAAAATCTCTGATGGTAAATTACCTTGCTTGGTGCAAGATAGATTGGTCGGAGAATTTGTGGAAGAAATAGCTTGCGGAGATCACCATGTCGCAGTTTTGACATCGAGAAGTGAAGTCTTCACATGGGGGAAAGGTGCTAATGGAAGATTAGGACATGGAGATACAGATGATAGAAGAACACCAACTATGGTTGAAGCATTACGAGACAGACATGTGAAGAGCTTATCTTGTGGCTCAAACTTCACATCGAGTATTTGTATTCATAAATGGGTCTCTGGAGCAGATCAGTCAATCTGCTCAGGATGTCGCCAAGCGTTTGGATTTACCCGAAAAAGGCATAATTGTTATAATTGTGGTTTAGTCCATTGTCATGCTTGTAGCTCAAAGAAAGCTTTAAAAGCAGCATTAGCTCCAACTCCAGGGAAACCGCATCGCGTTTGTGATGCTTGTTACGCCAAACTTAAAGCCGCAGAGTCTGGTTATAACGCTAGTGCAGCTCCTGGACGGTCACTAGATGGTTTTGTAAGAAAAGATAGAGAAACAACAAGGTCATCGAAAGTTCTCTTGTCTTCTGCGTCTACAGAATCAGTCAGGTCGTCTACAAGGCATGGACTCAGACAAGATTACTGTAGTATCCGTGGCTCACAAGTTCCATCTCTGCATCAACTTAAAGACATTGCATTCCCGAGTTCGCTTAGCGCGATTCAAAATGCTTTTAAACCTGTTGTTCCACAGCGTCCATTAGTTGGACAAGTGCCATCTCCTCCACCTGTAAGATCCTCTTCGCCTTATGCAAGAAGATCAAGCCCTCCACGCACTTCTGGATTTTCGAGGAGCGTTATCGATAGTTTGAAGAAGACTAATGAAGTTATGAACCAAGAAATGACGAAATTGCAGAGTCAGGTATAAGCTTTTATTTCTTGTGTTTCTTGTTTTAGTTTACCAAAAAGTATAATGGATCTAACTCGGAAAACATTTCCTCTGTATATTTTTAGGTTAAGAGTTTGAAACAGAAATGTAATAACCAAGGTACAGAGATCCAAAGATTTCAAAAAGCAGCTAAAGAAGCATCTGAATTAGCTGCAAAGCAATCTTCCAAACATAAAGCAGCAACAGAGGCATTGAAGTCTGTTGCAGAACAGGTTTGGTTTTGCTCCATTTTTTTATGCTCAAAGAAACTTTCTCAAAACATATCATAAAATATTTTTCTATTTCAGTTGAAATTGTTGAAGGATAAATTACCTCCTGAAATATCGGAGAGCGAAGCTTTTGAATCCGTAAACTCTCAAGCTGAAGCTTATCTAAATGCAAACGAAACATCAGAAACATCTTTACTTACAACTTCGAAACTTGATCAGCAAGAAACATCACCTCGTGCAAACACAACACAAGAGCAAAAGATAGAGGAACAAGTATCATCTCCATCAAAGCCACAAACAGAAGCTTCATCATCAAGAACAGGTAGAGAGGAAAGTAAAGAACAGTTTGAACCTGGCGTTTATGTGACTTATAAGGTAGACAAGAATGGAAACAAGATCTTCCAACGAGTTAGATTTAGGTAACATATTTGTCTTCAATTATTTTTTATAACTTTTATGGATTCTGTAAACCATGTCTTGAAATCTCTTTGTTTTGTTTTGTTTTGTTTTGTTTTGTAGTAAAAAGAGATTTGATGAGCATCAAGCAGAAGATTGGTGGAGCAAAAACAAAGACAGGTTGCTTAAATATTATAGTCCAAATTCATCATCATCAAATCCAACGGCTTCTGATTCATCTGTTGCTCATTCATCACTCTCCGATCCATTAGTTCCTAAGCCAAGCAACGAAGACTAACCAACCATGCATGTGTGTAAGTTATTATATTGTTTTCTTTTTTTTTTTCATTCGTAATTAGTTACTACAGATGTTGAATGGTGAAGTAGACATTGTTAATATTTGGTTTCGAGAATTTTTATTGAAATTCTGAAGTGAATTTTGTTAATCTTGTAATGCCTTAAGCAAATATTTGGAAATTATGATTGTAATCACTAGGACCACATAGTTTGCATAATAGTATTATATAAAGTAATAAAAATCCTAATTGTTTCGTAATCTCAAAAGTCAAACCCTAAAGGACAAGAAGTAAATTACAAAAATGGCTGACTTTAATTACGTTTCAGTTTCTTTTGATATATCTTCTATGTATTTTGTTTTATTTTTGATAAACTCATCATCATCACAATAAATTTCAAATAAATATATAACTGGATTTAAATTATTAAAATAGTTACAATATATATCATTATTATTAATTTGGTTAAATAATGAATATATTTTATTAAATTAATAAAAAATACTATTAAATTTATAAAAAATAATTATTTTCATTTCCTTCATTTATATATACAAAAATTAATATTAAAATAATTTTAAAATAAGAATTAAAATTATATAAATATCTAATTTATATTTACTAATAAATAATATTATATAATTTGTGAATATTTTTTTCTATGTAAAGCGTGAATATAAATCTAGTATATTTTATTTTGGAATATTGTACTATTTTTATCTCTCATATTATGATTGGAGTCCATATGTATAAAAGAGATAAAACACAATAAATCTAAGAGGCCAATCTTTTCATTAATATTTGGGAAGTATATTTTAAATAATAACATTAGATTTGTTGAATATTATTTCAAATGTCATTATAAAAAAGAGCAATCCTCAAAAATAACACTTTTAAAATTTTTATTTCAAAAATAGCATTATTAGTTTAAATTTCCAATAATAAAAAAAATTTAAAATTAAAATACATTAAAATTTTATTGTAATAGAAAAAATTAAACCTTAAATTAAAAAAAGGATTCAAATATAATTTTTTAATTTTATGTATAATTAGTTTAGATTGTTAAATAAAAAACAAAAACTTTAAAATATGTAAATTTTAGAATATTATTTAAATAAAATTGAAAGTTGAAACTATTGAACGACTCCAGTAAGTTTTTTTAATCTGTCAGATTTCAAAAAATAACCTAAAAGGAGTAGAGACAAACCCACAAAGAGAACATACAATCCATAAAAAGGAACTGAATGTATTGAGTTTCACCCTTAGAAATGGAGTTAAAACAAAACCCATATCGTAGCTTAGACTTAAAAAATCGATAATGGCTTTTGTCATGGTAAAACATATTAGATTTTCAACAAAAAGATCAAAGAGAATCAAACTTGGTTCAATACAAAAGATATTTACAAAGAAGCTAAAATATTGGCAGCTAACCATAAGTTCTTAATATGGAACTTAATGGTCTTGTCACTATTGCCATTGTCGTGAAATGGAGTAATAAAGTTGAGCCCAAAAAAAAAAACCCTTCTATCAGGAGATTAATGATCTCGAAAATAATCAGAGTAGCAGACGTTGAACATTTCTAAAATATAGGGAACATTTTACAAAATCCACTAACTGTCTATATAGTAACGTGTATTAATAAGTTGTCATCCGAATCGACCGACTTTCTCCAAAATTTTCTTTGCTAAGGAAAACAAAAATTGTGTGAATAGTTTTATCTCTTATCGTCTTTTCGTAATAGTTTCCAAATTCGATTTTCCCGAGAAGTTTTCTCGATCGATTCCACTAGGCGAGAGCTCTCTATTGTGGACTGTGTATTATCAATCATTCCTCCTTTCGTGTGACGATTTTTTGTTATCATTTTCTTTGACCGGCGGGAATTAACGAAAAAATGGGGCAACAGCAATCGAAAGGTGAACTGCTGTATCAGCAAGTGAGTTACGGAAACGTTGAAGGGATTCGAGCTCTTCATCGAGAGGGTGCAGACCTAGAGGTTCTTCTTCTCACTTTTTTTTTTGTGTTAATGAATTTGTTGTTGTTGTGTTGCATCGCTCGAAATTAGGGTTTTACGGGGTCACAAATCGCTTTTTCGTAATTTTGGATTTGTGTTTTGAGATTCAGTGGATGGATAGAGAAGGTAAAACTCCGTTGATCTTGGCTTGCATGAGCGCGGAGCTATATGATGTTGCTAAAACTTTGATCGAGTTGGGCTCGAACGTTAATGCTTATCGTCCTGGTACTTCCTTTTTTTTTACTTTTCTCAAAATTTGATTATTCTACCTTTCATGTTTTGCCCAAATTAGATATTTGTTGTATGTTCTCTCAGTGAAAATTGTGCATCGACTTTGAAGAACTTGTTAATTAGAAAAACAAATTTTGGAGCTTGAGTGGATGACTCAGTCTTGTGATAGTCATTCAAATCTGACTTGTCAAGCTGCATCTATGTGTTTCGAGTTTTAGGACCTTGTTGATTCTGTTAGAGTGTCCATGTTCATGGTGTTGGTTTTCTAAACTGAACTGTGATCTTAGAGATACTTACCATCCATTTTTTATCTTGCCGGTATCAGCTCGCCATGCCGGGACTCCTCTGCACCATGCTGCAAAAAGAGGTCTTGAGAACACTGTTAAGTTACTTCTTTCGCATGGTGGTAAGTGTTTGACTTCTCTTACAGCTTGATGAATCTGAGTTCAGTGTTTACTTATCGTGTGTTATTTCATATGACATATCTTACTTTTTGCAGCCAATCCACTTGTTCTCAATGATGATTGTCAGACACCACTTGAGGTCGCTAGAGTCAAAGGGTTCAGCAATGTCGTACGTGCAATTGAGGTATGTTTGATCATTTGCTGTAAGCGACTTGTGAAATATGTGGATTAATAATTTTTAAGCTGTGGATTTTGTAGAGTCACATCTGCTTGTTCTCTGGTTGGATGCGTGAATTTTACGGCCCTACCTTTCTTGATTTATTTGCTCCTCAGCTTCTGTCAAAAAGAGTGTGAGTATCCATCAAAATTCACCCTTATCTATCTATTTTTTGTGTGTTGATTTGGATCTACATGCAGCTTACTTTGTTAGTGTCCGCTGCAAGTTCGTTTATTTTCCCTTGAGTTCTGAGGAAAACATTTTTCTGTGTACATGTTTATGAATTTTCTATGAACCTTATGTTTTGCAGATGGGTAGTCGTCCTGCCAACTGGTTCAAGAAACCCTACAAAACCTTTCAAATTGGAGCTGGTTGTGTATGCTAATCTGCAGGTACAATGATCATTAGATAAGAATTCAGAGAACAAAGCCGTGATGTTTTGTCTTCTGATGTAAAAAATGTATGATATTTCATGTAATATTTGGTGTATTCGGTTTTAAAACGGGTATTATGTAATCAGGATGCACAGCCACGCACTGTGATGCCTTTGTGGAAAGCAAACTTGGAAGAACCAAAAGGGAAGCAGTCTGATACTTCTGTGATGATTGTTGATAACTCCACAAGTAAATTCCGAGCACTTTTATTTGTTGTTGACGACCTCTAGTTTTGTGGATGATGATTGAATTTTATTCTGGTGGATAGTCCCAAGCCGCAGGAGGCCAAGACGAAGGGCCTGCGCCTCCCACGGGAGACGTAGGCCTCAAGTAGTTAGGCGTAAGTATACACTGATTAGTTCACAACTATCCTTAGTTCGTATCAGAAGATTCTAAATATCCAAGTTTTAATTTGCCTAGAAAGTATCTAAAATTGCAGTCCTTGCTTTATCTGCTCTCTTGCTCTATGATTTATTTTTTGTTTCGGTGAAGTAGAAACGTATGAGTTTTTCTCTTCTTTTTTTACAGAAACACGTCTTAAGCTCGCGCCTGCAACTGAAGGAGACAGACAACAGCTAAAGTGGTTTTCTGATGCATGTAAAGGAATTCCACAGGTAATGTGAAAATCAACAGCTATTGGATTCATAGTTTTATTGTTTAATTTCTTCATTCCTTGGTTAATATATTGAAACTCTTTTGGAATAAAAATGTACAGCCATTGCATCCACCGGTGTTTCTCCAAACAGCACCATCTGCACCAGTGCCATCAGATGAAGATCAAGAACTAGCCATGGCAATCAACGCATCACTTCATTCTACTATGAGTGACACATCAAATCTCAGTCACTATTCCGTCGGTTCCTCTTCTGGTCCAAGCTCATCAACTGCACCTCCTCCTCCCTCGGGAAAAACAAGCTCATCGGGTTTCAATAGCCATGAAACTGGCATTGTCCAAGAGCCTTCACCATCAGCTCCTCCTTTGACTGATGATGATATACCATCCGTAGAGGAAGGTCCTATTCAGTATCCAACAATCGACTCAACACCTGTCGATGTTCCATCTCCTTCTCTTCCAGCTTCAACAGATGGTGAAAAGAGAGAAGATGGGAGCTCTGGACAGTGTGCGATATGTCTCGATGCTCCATCTGAAGCAGTTTGTGTCCCGTGTGGACATGTCGCGGGATGCATGCCCTGCTTGAACGAGATCAAATCTAAGAAATGGGGATGTCCAGTTTGTCGCGCCAAGATCGATCAGGTCATTAAGCTGTACCGTGTCTGAAATTGATAGGCACAACTCCATGGGGTTATCTCTCCTTCATTGTTTGTGAGATTTAACTTCAACCATTGAAATTATATCTTTCTATATTGCTAAACCAAAGAACAATACCTTATTTTTTTTGTCTTTGAAGCTAGAAGCCTAAACCATTATGCTTATAAGTCGAAACTTAAAAACAGACCGTGTGTTTTGTCTATATGTGGTTTTGATTAATAACTATTTGAATGTAAAGATTGTTAATGTATAATTATCTTTTAATTATTAAATTTCTGAACTTAAATCTTGTGTAGTTTTTCTGTTCTTGTTAAAAAACAAATTTAAAACTAAAATAATTAAATTGCAAGGAAACGTGGACTGGTTCCCAAAAGTAAGAACAGCATAATTGATCATTGTACGGACTAAGGAATAGTCAATAAGCTGTCTGTGCGGATATAATTTACCGTTAATTACTCAGTTATCATACGCGTCTATCTAGGCCGGTACATTTCGGGTCGAGGCCGGATTCTACTTTTATCCGACCCATATTATCCAATTTTGAAATATATATTGAAATACCTGTTCAGTTAATTGAAATTTAATAAACTATTCATTTATTTTAGATTTTTAAGATCACTCAAACTTTCCATTGGTATTCAAAAATCTCAAAATCCAATGTTTTTCAAAATCATCTAAAATTATCTGCAAATACATAAACTTAAATTCAATTTTATGGCTAATAATTTAAATATCTGAATGGTTTTTCCTTATTTGTTACTCTCATTACTTGACTCATATTTTACCCTTTACTCAAAATGAAATAATATATGCACATAACTAATCTTTTTTCATTTACAATTTTTCATAAAAAAAGTTTAGATACGCAACAAAATAAAAAAAATTAGATGGTACACATGGAAACCATTTATAAAGACTAGCACTATTTTTGTAATGTGATATTTTGCAAAGAAAGTATAAATCATTTTCTCTTTATAACTACTCAAATAATATTTTGACCATAAAAACCTTCTCAACTAGTAAATAGAGATTATTTATTCATTGGAAATTCAGATAAAATGTTTGGCTACAAGATAGAAATAGCCCCACCTCAAAAATGTTAGGCATAAAGACAAGCTTTATGTCGTTGTTATTAATGGCGTCAACTATAGACTATAAAAGTATTAAATAAAACAAACAAAAAAGCATAGATTATATCTGTGAGGGGTCGTTTAAATTCAAATAGTTTGGTTGGGGGTAATGCCGGTTCGAAAAAGAAAAAACGAGTTTCTTTCAAATTTAATGAGCTTATTTATTTTCAAAAAAAAATCAAATTATTTAGTAATTTAATTTATAAGATAAATTGTAAGAACATTATTGGAAAATTTATACTTATGTAAAATGTCTTTTAGTGTAGTTGTAAATTGTAAACTAGATCAATACAATCATCACATTTTAGATTCTATAGATAATTCCTTCATCTTTTACATATTAGAATAAAATCATTAAAGTCATCTTTTTCACAAAAACTCATTTCAATGTGATGAATTTTAAAGTAGTAGATCTCTCTCCCTTTTACAAAATATGTGATATTTAAAAGTTTACTGTAGCAGTACAATATACTTTTAAAAATCATATATTTTGTAAAGGTACTGATGTTGTTAAATAAGTAAATAAAATAACTTTATCATATATATTTTTGAGGTAAAAAAACAAATATCGATTTTGCTTTTGTACAAGAGAAAAAAATTGTAGTATGATTTTTTCATCTAACACGCAAGTGGTTTTCCTAGTTTAATTAAAAATTAAATTTCTTAAGTGCAAAATTATTTTATTTTTGTAAGGATAATCAAAAATTGTAGTATATATGTTAGAGTAATACCATAAAGTAGCATATTTTTAAATTTATCTTTCAAATCTAACACATTAAAAATAAAATTCCTAAAATAAGACAAATAATTATGTGAAAATAATTATTTATCTCAAATAAAATATATATAAAATTAAAATATAATATTTGGTTTTATTTTTTCAATTTATGATTTAAATTTTTTATTAAGATGAGATTTTTAATTATTTTATTATTAAATTTGTGCTATTTTTACAAATTTAAATGATTAGTGTTATAATTAAATAAATAAAAAATATTAATATTTAAACAATTACCTTATATCTTATTTAAAAATTCGATTAGTGTAATATTTTATCCGTAAGCTTGAATCATCTTCAATTATCACTATTATAATATTTGCTTTCAATAATAATATGATTTCATCATAGTAAAAATATAGATTGCAGAACTCCAAATCCACGTTCAACATCTTTTTGACATATTTCTTGGTTTGCTGCAAACAAATGTTTGGAATTTTGTTTTGAGGATTACTTATACTTTGAATAATAGTTAAACATATAAAAAAGCATATGTGAAATATTTATTAAATAAATAACTATATGGACTAAAATAATAACTATAGAGATTGAAATGCAAATAAAAAGATGAAACTTCAGTTTTGAAGTTTGGGTTGAAGGTACAAAAGAATTTCATAAATAAAGTTATGAAATGTGTGTTTGAGAGATACTCTAAAAAAAACATGAAATCAACAGTGAAATTGACTGATTGATTGACTCAACCTTTCTCCTTTTTTGATTTAAGTAACCATTCAAACACACACTTCACTGGTTGGTTCTGTTTTTTTTACCCATCTCTGTCTCCATCCAGTTTTGTATCTCTGCCACAAAGTTACCCTTTGCCGCAATCTTCTTTCAGGGGTAATATCGTCTTTTAAATCCAGCTATTGTCCACTCATTCCAAGAACCAAAAATATCATCACTATATATATTTATTCTCTGGAGTAAAAAAAATATTCAAAAATGAGTAAATTTCCCCTTTTATACTACATGCAAATTTTTTCGGTGACATTCAATTTATTAAATAAAGGTTCTTAATATGTATTTAAATTCTACATTCTCATTTCGATCATTAATTAACATATATTTCAAAATAAACAATTAAATATTTCCATATTACATTTAATGGAGTAACTTACATAAAGTTTTTTTTATAAAGAATTTCAATATATAGCTAAAGGGTAGCTTTCCAATAGCGTAATGTTTCAAATGGTTAGTGCATTATATGAGGATTTAGGTTAATGAACGAATCTTACCAAATTCGAATCTCCAATGTTAGTTGATTTGGATAAATTATCCGATTTTTTACAATTAGTGGAAATCAATGTGGAATTTGGACAAAGTATACTCCGTTACAAAAATTCTGACAAATGAAAACCAAAATTCTGCATTTTTCCAAAATGCTCAAATATCAACATTCAACAACAAAAATGTTATGCTTATTTACTATACAGTTTCAACACACACCAATTTTGAATTTATTCGGTGCCAAATCATGCATGAATAACCCTCTTCAGCTTGATCTTCCTAATTCTTCAATCTGTTTTCTTCGTTAGCTTCATAGACGGTTCTTCTTGAAACTCCATCAAATTGAATCATCAACCAATTAACAACTGTATTAATTAGTCATACAAACCATACCCCATTTTATATTTATGTGCCAAAACTATTCAAAAGTTTTTACACACACACAAAATAATGATTCAAGAGATATATTTCTTCCTTTCCTAAAATAAATATTTTTTTAAAAAATATTATATTTTTATTATTTAACAATAATGAACTCTTAATTTCAACAAAAAATAATTGAATTTATTTTTATTATCACTAGTATAGAGTTATAGTTTGATAAAAAATACATTTATAGTCAAATTTTAACTACTTTTTTTATTGCATAACTCAAACTCTAAAATAAAAGCTTTCATTATTATTCATTCCACTCACTGTTATTAGTCAAGCAAAAGATTAAATGAGGAAATATTTATATATGATCCCATTCAACCCACTCTTCTTTTTCTTTTTCTTTTTTTCTTTTTTTCTCCAATCTTCCCTTATCAGCTTAGACTCATAAACTCCTCTCATCTTCACCATAACCCTAAAACAAAATCAGAAACATAGTTAAGAAAGTATAAACCTTAGTTTGATCAGATCTTGATATCATGGATCCTATCCACTGCTTTATGAGCTCAACAAACACATCACGTAACACAAACCTTATTGTCGCCGCCCCATCCGCCACCACCTCCTGCTCCTCCTCCTCCTCGTCATCTTCTTCCGGTGGCTCGGCAACAAACCAGCTGAGCAGGTATGAGAATCAGAAGAGAAGAGATTGGAACACTTTCGGACAATATCTACGCAACCACCGTCCGCCACTTTCTCTCTCCCGTTGCAGCGGTGCTCACGTTCTTGAATTCCTCAAGTATCTCGACCAATTCGGCAAGACCAAGGTACCTATATATAGCATATACACACATATATGTATAAATCTGTCACATCAAAATACTCTTTAATTTCTAGTTTTGTTCAACTCTGAAGATCTATATATATGCTGCATAGATCCAAATGAAACCCTATATATCTGACCTACAAAAGTATCTGTATTACAGTTGAATTGGATTCTTATAGATATTATTTGTACATGATATTACTATTACTCTAGCAAAGGCTGAGTCTCACTGATGTGTGTTTATGTGATCTCACCTGGTTTCTACATTTTCATTGTTTTCTGTCGAAACATTTTCATATATGACAGACAAATTGTACTGCAAATCGTAACGTTATAGCTAGATTGGCAAATTCTGATTTTAAAACGGAAATATACATATATATGTATGATATTGTATATTCAGGTTCACACACACTTATGTCCGTTCTTCGGACAACCAAACCCAACAGTACCGTGTGTGTGTCCACTCCAACAAGCGTGGGGCAGTCTGGACGCACTAATTGGGCGTCTTAGAGCCGCTTTTGAAGAGAACGGTGGATCACCAGAGACGAATCCTTTTGGTGCACGAGCAGTTCGACTCTACCTAAGGGAAGTGCGTGACTCTCAGGCAAAAGCGCGTGGAATCAGCTATGAAAAGAAGAAGCGGAAGCGACCTCTTCCTCCATTACCTCCTCCTCAGCCAGTGACTCAGTGAGTCATTTCACAACTAGCCCTAATTAATTTCCACCAAAGTCATCAGTACGTAAGATGTTTTACGAAGCCGCTAATTATTAATAATGAATAAGATTTGTAATTAAAAACATATTTTCTTATTATATAAAACCACATAAAATAAAATATATCTTATTGTTTATCAAATAACTCTTGAATAAATAAATTTTAATTTTATGAATTCTAAAACTCTAAACTTAAAAGTTTAAGGGTAATACTATAAAATAGCATTTTAAAAGAATTTGTTCCAAATTTAACATTCTAAATTTAAAATTTCAAAATATCACAAATTATTTTTTGAAAATATCTATTTACCATAATTATATTAATTATATTTGAGTTCCTTTTTTCAGTTTAGGGTTTAATTTTTTTTACTAAAAATAAATTTTAAGGTATTTTAATATTAAATTTGTGTTATTTTTGGAAATTTAAACTAATGGTGATATATTTAGAATATAATTTTTAAAAAGTGCTATTTTGTCAATTGTGCAAATTTTAAATCCAAACAAAAATATGTTCCAAATTCCAATTAATAACCTCAAAATATGTGTAGTTTAAATTTTGAAAGAACAATTCAAGAATTTTATATGACTTTTATATCAAAAGAAATATAATAAAATTTTATTATTTTCTATGTAGTACGATAAATACTTTTTGTAATTGATTACATACTTTTTTTGAAAATTTGTGTGTTTCAAGAAAAAAAACCTAATCATAATATATATGCAGGGAAAGAATCTTTACTTATTTTAGAAGATTTGAGATTAAATCAAGTAAATAAAATAAAATGGAAAGAAGATACATATTATTAGCAAGACAAAATGATTATTATTACATTATGGAAGCCAAATTTATATGGTTGGTTTTCAAGGATTTTTATTTTATAACATCAAATTCTCAACCAACTAATAATATCTGAGAGGGCCTATAGGTTGAATACTATTGAATTTTGACAAGACGTGACAAAAGAAGATTTTCAGAATCAAATGGTTGCATGCTCTCTGTATACCTTCCTTTGTAGCATCCTGATTTGGTAGGGAATTGGCAAATCATTCAGTTTCTTGTCCTTGTTAGTTGTTACAAAATGTCTTCTCTTTCTTTATTTATAAAAAACAAAATTTTCATATCTTCTCTTTTTTTTTCTTCCTTAGCCTAACTCTTCATTTCACCTAGCCTTTGAATATATGTCATGCATGCATGTACAGCTCATGGAGTCGATATTGACTATGGCGTCTCAGTCGATAAACTAACATAGAAAACAAGTAGTTTGGGAAATCTTTCTTTACTCGGACCGTTTACGTACTTCTAAAAAATTGGGTCAAACGTATAATGTTAACTCATTACCACAATTTCACATGCTTCCACACAATACTATATTACGTTTCTATCATCTTAACCGTGTTTTCTAGATTCTTTCACATTATCAAAACGATTCAAATCCACACATAACCATTCATGTATATAGACGTATAACCGACTATAGATACTAATGAATATAGGAGACAACTCTTAACCTTTCATACATATAAAGGAACGAGAAAAACCGCAGATTTAGCAATCCATTTCGTCGACTGGAGATATATCATTACTCGAGAAAACAAGATAAGTTGAATTCAGAACTGTGACGGAATTACAGATGGAAATTGTGTCGTGATGAATTTCGAGTAATTGAGTTTCGATTTCGTGTACTATTTCAAAAGTTAAAACTTTTATTGGGGTATAAACAAATAAGTGCAAAGATGATTCTTGCACATGTGATGCAATAGTAAAGAGTTGTCCAGGTAAATATTGCATAAGTGGTGCGGTGCAATATGATCGAAACTCATGAACTGTGGCGATTCATGTTATAGATGGATGAGCAGTGAATATTATTGTGCAATACAATACTCTGCATAATAAGATATATGTTGCACAAGTGATATAACAACGAAAAGTTGTACATGTGTATGTTGCACATGTGGTGTAGTATGATTGAAGCTAATGAAGTGTGGTGAAACATGCCACAGATGGATGAGTAGTGAAAACTATTGTGCAAGACAAGACTTTGCACAATAGAGTGAACGTTGCACAAATTGTGCAACAACGAAGGGTTGTATATGTGGACGTTGCACAGATGATGCAATCTGATTGGAACTCATGAAGTGTGACATGACGCGTCACAAGTGGATGAGTTTTAGAAAATATCGTGCAAGATAAAAATCTACACAATAAAAAGGATATATTTAATGAATATTGGAGATTTACTAAATATGAGTATAGAGTTTCTTAGGAAGTCATATAAATAATTGTATAATAAAAAATCATATGATTAGGTTTTTTGAGAGTCAGAAAAAAGAGTAGTTCGTGGGTTAGGAAAAAACTTGGCGAGTGAACAAAGAGTGTGAACGACATTCATTGTACATGT
This sequence comes from Pugionium cornutum, assembly GCA_018901935.1. NCBI lineage: Eukaryota > Viridiplantae > Streptophyta > Magnoliopsida > Brassicales > Brassicaceae > Pugionium > Pugionium cornutum. The sequence goes on from CM032161.1 coordinate 25,209,671, forward strand.
GAGATCGAATAGATTAGGAATCGTTCAGGGGTGAGTCAAAGAAAAGGTCGTCTAAAGGTGTTTTTGATATTTCTTTTCTTTCAATACTAACAAGTGAAGTTACAATAGAGAGAAATTGAGCATATCAAACAGATTAGGTGTTCGACGTAGTATATGAATGAAGTGTCGATATTTTGTGAATTCAATGATAAAACCAACATGATGTTTCATTATATGCTATAATGGAAAGTTTGAGACGGTGGATTCACTTATGGTGATGGAGACACACATTGACTTGAATCGTCTGCAAAAACACTATATTTTTGTTAATTGTCTTTCTTTTTACTTTGTATTAATAGTTTATATAATTCTTATTAGTTTTATGAATAAATTTACGAACTAATTTATCTGTGAACAGTACAAAAGATTAGCTAATTTATTCCAAAAACGAATTCGTAAAAACAACAATAGTTATTTTCATGTAAAATTCTCGACATACCTAATATTGATAAGAATATAACTAAAATTGTTTCTATTAATCGTGTTTAATGATAACAGTAATAGAAAGTAAAAACATATAAATAAATTAACCACCTAGTTTGGTGATGAAGCACTAAATGGAGTATTATTTTAGTTTTAAGTTACCTAATTAAGTAACTAATAAAGAATCTTTTGCAAACAAAAAGAAGTTCCTTTTTTTTTATCACAAAAAGCATTTCGACATATTGATTAAACGAAGTTTATAACTGTTGGTTAGTTAATTTTTCAACTTTGGATATATACCTAACTAACTCTCAGTAGCCCAATCGCTATCATAAGTAACCAGAAAAAGCATAGATTCAGAGGCAATACAAATACTAAAATGTCAAAAGTAAAATAAAGCTTCTTCTCTTTTAATTCCTTATTTTCATTACAAAAACAAGAAGATTACCGACACACAAACAAAATTAAGCATAAAAAAAAATATTAACTAAAACTAAATACAAAGTCAATTGAAAATATAATTTTTTTTGGAAATATATAATTTTTTTCTAAATATCATCAAAATATTTTTTAAAAATATAAAATTAAGGGAAATTGACAAAAATAACATTATTTAAAATTTTTATTTTAAATATAGCATCATTAATTTAAATTTCAAAAATACCATAAATTTAATATTAAAATATATTGTTAATGAAAAAAAAATTAAAATCTAAATTGAAAAAAAGAATGCATATATAATATTTTAAGTTTATGCATAATTTATTTATAATAAATATGTAATTTCAAAAAATAATTTTTGTTATTTTTAAAAATTTAAATTTAAAGTGTTAAATTTGGAACAAATATAAAAAATTATTATTTTATGGTATTACTCTTAAAATTAAAATTTTAAAATTAAATCCAAAATGTGTACCATACCAAATTTGGTATTTTTGAAATCCAAAATACCCAATTTAAATGATCAATTAAATTATTTTTAGTGTTATGATAAAAACTCAATAAAAATTATAGTATTTCAGAAAATAAAATTATTCATAATATGTTTCAAAGAATTTTAAATATTTAGATATTTCTTCGGATAGCTATTGAAATTTCAGATTGTTGAATATTAAATATTATGACTTTGACGCTCTTTCTCTCTCTCTCTCTCTCTCTCTCTCTCTCTCTCTCTCTCTCTGTCTCCACTCGAAGTCTCTTTCTCTCTTTCGCTCGTTCGCAGCCGCTTTGCTGCTTTGATTCTCATTTCCACCATAAAGGAAGGAAGAGAAGTTCGTTCGTTTTCCAATTTAGACAATAAAGAGAGATAAGCATTCTCTTATCTTCTTAGATCCGAATCTCTCTCTCTTCTTTCTCTCTTTCTCTAATTGACCGACGATTCTACCTTTCTGCCTTGATCTTGATCTGTTTCTGTCCAGTCTCTTCCAAATCTGAATGCTACTGGTGAGTTCTTTGTTCCTTTCTTTCGCCTGCTTCTCGGATTTCGTTGCTTGTTTTTTGCTTAATCGTTTGATCGATTGATCACTGAAGTTATGAATTTTAGAATTCATATTGGCAAAAAGTCATTTGGCTTCTCGTCGGGTTCTTTCCGTTGAGATGCAGAGTCAATTTGTTGTGATTTTTTGTGCGTAATTGTGTCAGTCTGGTTTCTCATATCAGATCCATGATGGGCAACTTCTAAATTCGTAGTGGCGTGAGTCGTTGATAGACAGAACAGATTCTAACAAGTTATTGGGGATCATGATATTGCTGGAGTGAAATTAAGTTGCAAATTTATCTCCTACATTTTTCCAGATTCTATGGTAAATTGGAGAGTATTATCAAAACATCTCCATGTGTTTTCATTCTTTCTTAGTATAGTGATGAATTGATGATGGGTTTGGATAACTTTTCATGCGTGTTTTAGTCATCACATTTCAGCTTTTTTTTTAATTCTTAAAGATTGTAATTTGTACCAATTCTTTACCGATGTTGATAATAGTCACATATTGCTTTTGAATGGAAAAGGAAAAAAACATCGATTCTTGATACTGAAGTTTTAACCTTGTTTTGTAGAATCTCTCTTTTGGAGTCATTACTGTACACAAAGGCAATGAGGGGAAGATCTGATGGAGGAAAAAAGCCGGTGATTGCTTTGATCTGCGTTGCAGCAGTAGTACTTGTTATTATATATCTGTTCTTTGGATCCTCTAGCCATGGGGCATCAGCTATTGAGTATGGGAGGAAACTTGGGTTGCGTGGGGATGAAGATGATACCAAGAAGGATGACTCTACTTCTAGCTCGTTTTTTGTGAAAAATGGAGGCAATGATGGTTTCACACCAAGAAGCTTTCCTGTGAGTTCTTAGTTCTGATTTTATTTCCCCCTTTTTTTATTCTATGGAGATACATCGTGATTAATTATTATTAATATTTTTTTTTCTTGCAAAGGTGTGTGATGACCGGCACTCCGAGCTTATTCCTTGCTTAGACAGGAATCTCATATACCAAATGAGACTGAAGCTGGACTTGTCTTTGATGGAGCACTATGAACGCCATTGCCCTCCTCCTGAAAGGCGATTTAACTGCTTGATTCCTCCTCCTCCAGGATATAAGGTGGGGCATTTTCTCTAGATCTGTTGATATGATCAGTGTCTTGTCATATTTTGTGTATGTCTTGAAGCTGTTTTTTTCTCTACCAATATGTCTAGATTCCAATCAAGTGGCCGAAAAGCAGAGATGAAGTTTGGAAAGCGAACATTCCTCATACTCACCTTGCGCATGAGAAGTCTGACCAAAACTGGATGGTCGTCAAAGGAGAAAAAATCAATTTCCCTGGTGGAGGCACACATTTTCACTATGGTGCGGATAAGTATATTGCATCAATGGCAAATGTGAGGCAGTTACTAGCTTTATGCACAACATAGATATGGAGTTCTTCATTTACTGATAGTATTTTGGAAAATTGCAGATGCTTAACTTTCCAAACAACATTTTGAACAATGGAGGAAGGCTTAGGACATTTCTTGATGTTGGCTGTGGTGTTGCAAGTTTTGGAGGTTATCTTCTTTCATCAGAAATTATGACAATGTCCTTGGCCCCAAATGATGTGCATCAGAACCAAATCCAATTTGCTCTTGAGAGAGGGATTCCTGCATACCTCGGCGTTCTAGGGACAAAGAGACTCCCTTACCCAAGCAGATCATTTGAACTTGCACATTGTTCACGTTGCCGAATCGATTGGCTTCAAAGAGATGGTTTACTTCTTCTCGAGCTAGACAGGTTGCTTAGACCTGGTGGCTATTTTGCGTATTCATCTCCAGAAGCATATGCACAAGATGAAGAAGATCTCAGAATATGGCGAGAAATGAGTGCTCTTGTTGGGCGTATGTGTTGGACGATAGCTGCAAAAAGGAATCAAACTGTAATTTGGCAAAAACCTATGACAAACGATTGTTATTTGGAAAGAGAACCTGGAACCCAGCCTCCTCTTTGCAATTTAGACAATGACCCTGATGCTGTGTGGGGTGTAAACATGGAAGCCTGCATTACTCAATACTCCGACTGTGAGTTTTCATTCTTTCCCTTTCTTTTTGTTAAAAAAATTAATTCTTTTTTCTAAAAATCTTTTTTTACATGTTTGTCATATACCATACATCTGAGAACAATATGCCTACTGAATCATTTTTCTGCTTTTCTATTAGATGACCACAAAACCAAGGGAAGTGGATTGGCTCCATGGCCAGCTCGATTAACCTCTCCTCCTCCTCGGCTAGCTGATTTTGGATATTCCATTGATATGTTTGAGAAGGATACAGTATGTTTAAGCCTATAACCTTTTTTTTAATTTTGCCATCGAAGCTCCAATGATACAGAGACTAACCACCTTATATTGTTGCTTTCCGATACAGGAAACTTGGAGACAGAGGGTAGATACTTACTGGGATCACTTGAGTCCTAAAATTCAATCAGACACCGTGAGAAACATAATGGACATGAAAGCAAATATGGGTTCTTTTGCTGCTGCTCTGAAAGAAAAAGATGTTTGGGTTATGAATGTTGTTCCCCAAGACGGACCTAACACACTTAAACTAATATATGACAGAGGCCTGATGGGCGTAGTTCATAGCTGGGTTGTTTCTCCCTTAACCATTTCACTTGATCGAAATCCATTTATATATATGTTCGTTTACGATTTAGCGTATGATTATATCGCAGGTGTGAAGCATTCTCAACTTACCCCAGGACTTATGATTTACTCCATGCTTGGGACATCATATCTGATATCAAAAAGAAAGGTTGCAGTGTAGAGGATCTACTGTTGGAGATGGACCGTATGCTTCGCCCAAGAGGTTTCATACTCATAAGGGACAAACAATATGTGGTCGACCTTGTGAAGAAATATCTCAAGGCTTTGCATTGGGAAACAGTTGAAACCAAGGCAGCCTCAGATTCAGACCAAGACTCGGACAATGTTATACTCATTGTCCAGAAGAAGCTCTGGATAACAAGTGAAAGCCTCAGAGATTTGGAATAATGATGACGAGGCTCTCCAACATGAAACACATCATTCAGAAGAGATTCCTTTCTTGGTAGAATCTAATTGAAACATACAACGAAGAAATTTCGTTTTATAGCAGCAATGTTCTTTTTTGGTTTTTTAATTTTGCTTTCTTTACATATCACATATATATATATATATATATGTTGTTTTGTATGGGTCGTTGTGACTCTTTCCTATCAATTAAAGCTTTTTGGTGCAATTTATGTATTAAGTCATTGATTAGTAGATTTATAAAACATATTTGATTATTTTAATCTATTGAATCTTGAGAGTCATATAATAAATCCCAATCCAATTGTTTTTATGTGCTGAGAAATCATCTCTTCAGAAAATAATTCGTGAAGAATGGAGAAAGAGAGAAAAATTTGAAGAAACGTGATAGAAACAAAGACATACGTGTTATTTACTTAGTCCCATTATAACTCAGAAGTAACTTTACTGTTTTGGTAAGAAATCTTTGGTTTATGTCCCAAGCAAAAATTGACGATAATGATTATTTTAAGAGAGAAGGAAATAATTAAGTATAATTACATTTGATGATTAGACAATTCTATTGGTCCAAAAGGAAACAAACATGTGAAAGTTTTCTACGATTTTTGTCTCGTGTTCACAAAGCTGAAGCTGTTGTCCACTTCTCTAAGTTATACTTACAAGAACGTTGAAATCATGAATGATGATCAATTAAGAGAGATAGGTTAATCTCTCGTACATAACTAAATTAACTTGTAATTAAGCATCGAAAGTTTGCTCTGTTGTAATTTTGTGTTGTGTTATTGTTGCAGCTGAGCTGAAGAAGAAGAGCACAAAGCCGAAGCGGCCATCAATTAAATCCCTCTTTGGTAATGCACTTTCACTCGATTTCAATTCATTCTCAGAAATTCCTGATACTATCATATGGTTTTATAGCTTTTAATCAGATAAGATTGTAAAAAAATGTAAAAACATTTGACAGAGGATGAATCAGCCAGTGGCACCACAAGTCACCAAGGCAGCTTCTTGAAGCTCTTGCCACCGCAGATCAAAGTTCGAGGGAAAGAAGGCAATTCCAGCTCATCCGGATGAAACCTTATCATCCACTGCCACATGTTTCTGACAATGGTACAGCCTAAGTAAGACTACCTAGATTCACTTCAATGTTGGTCCGGTCCCATGCTAACACATCAAAAGATGGTTCGAGAAAGTAAAGTTTCTTTTGTGGCGAGAAGGCTATGGTGGGAGATGGATTGTTTGATTTTGTGTGAATAGATAGAATGTTTGATTGATATCTTCTTGTTTAAAAGGTTTTGTTGAAGCTAAAAAGAAAGTAAATATTCTTTTTCAGAATGATTCTTTTGCTTGTTTTGTTTGGGCAAATCATTAGAACTCATCAAACTTCTCAAATATATTGCCAAACTAGATTTTGGAAAAAATATTCACAGATAATAATTAATTAATTATTTTGTTAATTTAAATCAGATATATATATATATATAATTTATTTCATATTTAAAATATTTTTTTAATATTGATTAATGAAATAGATAATAAAATCGAATTATACAAATAAATTTAAATTGTATCTATTTTGGATAAAATTATACATATGATAGATATTCAATTAAACTAAATTTTTGTTTTATATTTTGTTTGACTAAATTTTCAAAATTTATATTTAAATATATATTATATTTATATTTTATAACAAAATATATTGTATATCGAAATATTAGGGATTTAAATATAATATACTGTATAATGGTAATTTTCGTAAATAATTTAGTAAATTATTTCTTAAGTAATATTTATTTTAAAATATTCTAATAGTGTGACACATCAGCATGATAACTTGTAAATCACACGTCAACATAAGGTTATTTTGTTAAAATGATTCTTAATTAATATATTATAGATTAAAAAGGTAAATTTGGAGAATTAATACAAGCTAAAAAATAATTTTAGGAAATTGCAAAACTTGGAGAATAAATTAGTCATAATTCTATAGCTAAAATTTTGTTGCAAGCAAACTTTTAAAATAAAGTCTAAAGGCAAAATCCCAACCAATAAACCATCCACTGTGGATTGATATTTCGGTTTTATTTGGAATTCGGTTTGGTTCTATATGAAAATTGAAAAGTATACCTAAATTCTAACCATAACCATTTTGGTTCAGCATAATTCGGTTTAGATTTACTTGGTTAATCCTATTAGGTTTAATAAAACTCCCACCTAGGCGAACCCCCCAGATCTTATTTGGGCCAGACCCGTTCTTAAAGCTCAGTCCATCATCAAGAAATTAGCCCATTTTGGTTAAGTTAGGAATATAATATATAGCGAATCAAAATGAAGCTGAAGCCGTAGCAGCGATTAGGATCTGTCTTTGAATCTTCAGAATACTGCGAATTTTAAGAAGGATGCAGGTGTGTTTTTTCAATTCGAGAACCATTTTTTTTAATTATGTTCCCAAAACTCTAACTGGATGCCGGAAAGCAGGAAAAAAAGCTCTATTTGTTACCGGTTAACTCAGTTTCTTGAAGATTAGCTGAAATCTGGAAATAAATTTTTCTTACTTACTTCTTGTAAAGGTTAGGTTTTTAGCATCAGATAGGTTTCTGCTCTCATTTTTTTTAATTCCTCTTTTGATTTGTGGGTATTTGTGCAGGCAAGTGATAGGTTTAACATCAATTCTCAGCTTGAGCATCTTCAAGCTAAATATGTTGGTACTGGGCATGCGGATTTGAGCAGATTGTGAGATTTTTTTTTTACTTGAACTAATTGGATTGTCTTAATTGTGGACTAATTGGATGTGTATATATGTGTCTTAGTGAATGGGCTGTGAACATTCAACGTGATAGTTATGCTTCATACATCGGCCATTACCCGATGCTTGCATACTTTGCAATCGCTGAGAATGAGTCCATTGGACGTGAACGCTACAATTTCATGCAGGTTTGTCTTCTTCTTCTACTATCCTGCATCTGTTAATATTCATGCAAAGAAGCTTTATTCTTTTTCCTTTTATCCTCAAGATTTATCAGTGTTGCATTTTAGTGTTTCCTTTAAGCTTACATGTTTGATTTGCTTCTGGCTCGTGCGTACAAGATTTTGTTCTGCGCTCTATATATCGCTTCATTCGTTTCGCTTTCCTTATAGCTTTTATTTAAGTTTTATGTGGCGTTTTTGCTATAGCTTTCTTGATTCAAAATAATTGCAAGCTCGTGTTTACCTTTGCTATTAACTCCAAAAATCTTTGATTTTGCAGAAAATGCTTTTACCTTGCGGCCTTCCTCCAGAGAGAGAAGATGACTAAAAGAGCTTGGAAATGTGTGGCCATTGCAATCAGACAACAATTTATCTAGTTTTTAAGAACTTCTCTTATGAATTCTCGTAGTGAAGCTATAGATGCCTCTCTCAACCTTTTCTTATTGTATACACATATCTGTTCTTGATCCAATTGTGTTACTATGCTTTGACATGATCAAAGTCTTATTGTTAAGTCTCATGTTCGAATCTTCAATTCTTACAAAAAAAAAGAACTGAATTTGAAGACGACATAAAATGTTATAGGTGGATGTTCAAATTTGGAGTTGAATAAATAGAACTAAAATGAACGAACTTTGCGCTTTGCCTTTCCTTCATAACATGAGTTCATCAAAAACCTTAATCAAAACCCTGATTAAGAACCCAACTCGCATCAGATCCAAATATCAAGCCAAGCAGCTTCACGCGCAGTTTATCAGAACCCATTCTCTCTCACACACATCTGCTTCCGTCGTCATCTCCATCTACACCAACCTTAAACTCTTGCACGAAGCGTTGCTTCTTTTCCAGACGCTCGAGTCTCCGCCTGTTCTCGCATGGAAGTCAGTCATCAGATGCTTCACCGACCAATCGTTATTCTCCCGCGCATTGGCTTCGTTCGTCGGAATGCGGGCCTCTGGGAGATGCCCAGATCACAATGTTTTTCCTTCTGTGCTCAAATCGTGTACGATGATGACAGATTTGCGATTAGGTGAGTCTGTTCATGGGTGTATTGTTAGACTCGGCGTGGATTGCGATTTGTATACCGGCAATGCGCTAATGAATATGTACGCAAAGCTTCTGGGTATGGGTTCAAAGATTAGTGTCGGTAATGTGTTCGATAAAATGCCTCAAAGAAAGTCCAATACTCAAGACGTTGATGATAACGGGAACTTTTCACAATTTCACGAGGATTCTGGTTCATCTGTTGAACCTGTTATTATCTGTTGTGAAGATTTAGGAAATGAAACTTGCGTTAGTGATTATAATGGACTTCCAGTAAATGCTCCAAGCACTTTGCCTTCAGGAATAGATAGTGTGAGGAAAGTCTTTGAACTGATGCCTAGTAAGGATGTTGTGTCCTGGAATACTATCATTGCAGGTTATGCTCAAAGCGGAATGTATGAAGATGCTTTGAGAATGGTTAGGGAGATGGGAACCGCTGACTTAAAGCCTGATGCTTTCACCTTGTCCAGTGTTCTTCCAATCTTTTCTGAGTTTGTGGATGTTCTTAAGGGAAAAGAGATTCATGGGTATGTGATTAGGAAGGGTATTGATGCCGATGTATATATTGGGAGTAGTTTGGTTGATATGTATGCAAAAAGTGCTCGGATTGAAGACTCGGAAAGAGTGTTTTCTCATCTTTCTCGTCGGGATAGTATCTCATGGAACTCGCTTGTAGCGGGATATGTACAAAACGGTAAATTCAGTGAGGCTCTGAAATTGTTCAGGCAAATGGTGACCGCAAAGGTTAGGCCAGGACCTGTGGCATTCTCATGTGTGATTCCTGCTTGTGCTCACCTAGCCACCTTGCACCTCGGGAAACAACTTCATGGATATGTATTAAGGGGTGGGTATGGTGATAACATATTCATAGCTAGTGCACTTGTTGATATGTACTCGAAATGCGGGAATATTAAAGTTGCCAGGAAGATTTTTGACATGATGAATGTACATGACGAAGTATCATGGACAGCTATCATAATGGGGCATGCATTACATGGTCATGGTCATGAAGCAGTTTCCTTGTTTGAAGAAATGAAACTGCAAGGAGTGAAACCAAATCAAGTGGCATTTGTTGCTGTACTAACTGCGTGCAGTCATGTGGGGTTAGTAGATGAGGCTTGGGAATATTTCAACAGCATGACTAAGGTTTACGGGTTAAGCCCAGAATTGGAACATTATGCAGCTGTAGCGGATCTTCTAGGCCGTGCAGGGAAACTAGAAGAAGCATATGATTTCATTTCAAAGATGTGTGTTGAACCAACAGGCAGCGTCTGGTCTACGTTATTGTCATCTTGCAGCATTCACAAGAATCTTGTGCTAGCCGAGAAGGTAGCAGAGAAGATATTCGCTATTGATTCTGAAAACATGGGAGCTTATGTTCTAATGTGCAATATGTATGCATCTAATAGGAGATGGAAAGAGATGGCGAAACTGAGATTGAGAATGAGAAAAAAAGGAATGCGGAAAAAGCCAGCTTGTAGTTGGATCGAAATGAAAAACAAGACTCATGGGTTTGTTTCAGGAGATAGATCGCATCCAAGCATGGACAGAATCAACGAGTTTCTTAAAGCTGTAATGGAACAGATGGAGAAAGAAGGGTATGTTGCAGACACAAGCTGCGTGCTTCACGATGTCGATGAGGAGCATAAGAGAGAGCTTTTGTTTGGACACAGTGAGAGATTGGCTATTGCATTTGGTATCATCAACTCAGAGGCTGGCACGACGATTAGGGTGGCTAAGAACATAAGGATATGCACAGATTGTCATGTCACGATCAAGTTTATTTCGAAGATCACAGAGAGAGAGATTATCGTTAGGGATAATAGCAGATTCCACCATTTCAATCGTGGAAGCTGTTCTTGTGGAGACTACTGGTAATGAAATGTGAAACTTCATATTACCTAATGATTCGGTCTAGAAACATTTTTTTCTGATGACCTATACCAAAAGAGACGATCCAATGTCCGAATCCGAGCTTACCGAATTTAGCCCTCTGAAAAAAACTTCAACGGCGGTCGTAAAGGCGGCAGGATTTCAAACTTTGTCAAACATAGAGAGAGTTTCCATTCATAATGATCGTCGCAATGGATTGGCAAGTGAACAATTTTTTTGATTCTAATAGAGCCAAACCGGTTTACACTTATTATCAAAATACCGAATTTCGGTTCCGGTTTAATCGAACCTAATTACAACACAAGAAATGCTGCTTTTACTCATCCTGTTTGAAGCTTCTTTGGCTAAACATTTTGCAGCTTCTTGAGGATCTTCGATGTGTCTGATTAAGTTAATCGCCTCTTGATTCTTCATTACCTAAACCAGAATCAAACCGTTAACGATTTCGCCAAGTGATAAATCAGTATCTGGATTCTAATTATTCTTTTTCTTACCTCCCAAATCCCATAGCTACCGATAATTATAAACTCTGTATCTGAGTTAATCTTTTCTGTAACAACTACAAATTCTAAATTTCGATCTGAGTCTTCTTCTGTTTCTCCTTGATTACAAACTGAGATACAAAGGAAAATATTAATTAGATCTCAATTTCAATCTCAATTCAACATTTCAGTATCTTCTAACACAAGTAACCTATAAAACCGGTCTGACCCGAATAAAACCAGCGGGTTTGAAGAAAGAACAAACCTGGGAAAATAAATTTTGACCAATGTCTTGTTGAAGATCGCCGGTTCTTATCTCTGATTTGATGAGCCTCGCCGTCTCTGCAGACCACCACTCTGTGGCGGCCAATACTAGCCATGGCTAGCTTTTCTCCGTTCACCACCGTCACCGAAGCAGCCGAGCCACCGCTTCTCTCTTCCTCGTACGCTTTTCTTATTGTCTCTTTACACTTTCTCATAATTCCATGCTGCAATTTTCCCAAATACATTTTGACTCAATGGTCACACTGATACAAACTATTAGACTACTTCAATTACCTCATTAGGGAGCTTATTGATGAGATGGTTCTGCATATATTTAACGATCTCTTTCCCTGTTTCAACATTTGAGACTCCAAAGAACCAAATCTCAAGCTCTTCACTTTGCTGCTCTCTTTGTACGAAAACCGAATCGGTATTGGCTGAAGGGTCGATGTAGCTTAACCGGTCAACGGTATAGTATCCATGAGAAACCGGAGATAACCAAGATGGGTTCTTCTTCCTTCTCCTTACCTCACCACCACCTACAAGTCGTCGTCTAAACCGGAATGCCTGTTGAATTCAGAATTCTTAAAGATTACAAAGTTGATACAAACAAAAACAATCATATCTTTTCTAAAAACTTGAATCTAAAAAAAAATTGTAAGAGGAAGAAAGAGATGACCTTTTGCATGAAAGGGAAATCCCAGAATCCCATATTCATTCATAGCTTCTTATTTGCTTACTCTATCCTTATAAATTGCAATAGCTTTTGATAAAAACAAGAAAACTTTTTCAGTTGCAAGATACACTTTCTTAAGACATTTTTGCAGATTAGGAAATTACAATACAGATGACATTAATTACACTAACGGTGAAAAACTATAATCAATTTATTACCATTTAGCAATGTCTAATGAAAATTCAAATATTCGTCAAAATAAATGTATATAAAACGTAAAAGAAAACTACCATAATTTTGTTTGTCCAGAAAACGTTTATTGTGAATATTTTTACTGTTGGAACAATTGACTTGTGACAAGTGAACATGAAATAAAGCGTCATATAGTAACGTACGCCTTTCTTGTCTCATTCCATTTATATTTATTTTTTGACTATGCTTACATTTCACCCTTGAAAGGCAGGCATTGTAGGCATTATAATATTACGTTTTCTCATTTAAGTTTTCTATCGTTCTTAAATTCTAAATTTTTTGTTGTATCATTGTTACTTATATTTTCCTTTCAATCTTTCATGCGGTGTGATCCTTTATCTTTTCTTTAAGTTTTTTTGTTAATCTTTTCTTAAATGAGTATTAGACATTAACATTGCAGTGTGCCTGGTGGAGCCTGTGTATGCTTTCTATTAGGTGTGGACATAATATCCAAATTCGAATATCCAAACCAAAACCGATCTATAGTTTATATAGCAGGTTTAGATTATATAAAATATTTAAAAAGGCTTTGATATCTTTGGTAGTTTAGTTCTCAAATAATAGCGAAAACCAAATCTATATTCAAAAAAACAAAGCTAACTAAATCTTTTAAACGCATTTTACTTAGTATTTCTAATTCGCTTATTTTTTGGATTTTTAAATGAGTATCAGTTACTAACCAATAACCGAAAATAATATAAATATTTAAAATATTTTCAAATAATCAAAAATAATTTAATTTTTTTGTATATTATTTTTGATGCGAACCTTCCAACAAATGTACTTTTGGATGCAGTTGAGATACGCTTTGCAACAGAATGAATCAAAATTCAATATGTTCAAAGGTTGTGTATTGAACGGTCACACAGTAGCTGTAGGAAGACTACTGATTTACCTATGATAGTAGCGTATATATTACACACTAAGACTACTAAATGTTAACTGAAGAATATTACACACTAACAATCAGATTAATAAGAGAATCACTCTCAAACTTAAAAAACAAGCTGTTTTTATTTGAAAAGTTGAATGATCAAGTTTACAATTGAAAACTCCTATTTATACTATAAAGAGACGTAAATATGAGGAGTCTACTGCATTAAATTGGTTACAATTACAAGGGAAAACTTAACCAAAGACTTTGACCAAAGATCTTGACTTCATTAACTCTTATTTTGACTATGAATGTAGACACTTTTCCCCCCTCTTGATGACGCCAATTTTTTCCATTTTTAAGTGAACTCCTTTTGATTTTAAACAACAAATTGGGCTGGTTGTAATGTGATTCATTTGCCTCATTAAAAACCTTACCAAGAAAACCCAATGAGAAAAAACTTGGATAAGGGAAAAAGAGTACAAATAGATCACATATCCATTTGTATGCTGTGTTGGGCTTGTACTAAATTCAAAGTACAATTAGGCACTTTTCCATTCAAGCCCAAGTGAATTTTTTGTGCATTCTCCTTGTTGAGTAGGCTGTTGATTGCCTGTTTGATTTTCTTGGCCTTGGCCCGGGTTAATGGTCTAGTTGGTAGTGCAAGAGCTTTTTCATGTTCACTGGTTCATTCCTAGCAATGACATTCACCTTTCGTGTGCTTTCCATGCTCGTATCATCCCCTTCCTCTTGAAAAGGATTTGACCTCAAATCTGGTTCATCTGCAATGAAAAGCACAAGATCAAAAACATTGAACCTTGAACTCACATTACACTTACCTTGAAGATCAATTTGGTAGGCGTTGTTGTTGATTTTCTGAACTATCTTGAAATGTCCATCTATTCTGGGCATAAGTTTAGATTTCTTTTCAGCTGGAAATCTTTCTTTCCTCAACTGAACCCATACGAGGTCTCCCACCTCAAATACCATTTCACGTCTTCCTTTGTTGGCCTTTCTTGCATATTGTTGGGTTCTGGCCTCAATATTTTTCCTTGCATTCTCATGGATATGTTTAACAATCTCAGCTTTTCTTTTTTCCATCAGTACTAGTTCTTTCACTTAAAGGCAAAGGGGTTAGATCCAAAGGAGATAAAGTATTGAAACCGTACACAATTTGAAAAGGAAAATACTTATAAGCAGAATGTACAGAATGGTTATATATAAATTCAGCATATGGTAAATAGTTTTCCCATGTTCTAAGATTTCGTTTGATTAATGCACGCAATAAAGTAGAGAGGGTTTTCTTAACTACTTCAGTTTGACCATCCGTTTGTGGGTGACATGTTGTAGAGAATACCAACTTAGTTTCTAACTTAGACCAAAGAGTTTTCCAAAAATAACTCAAGAATTTCGTGTCTCTATCTGAAACTATGCTCCTAGGCATTGCATTCAAGCGAACTACCTCTTTAAAGAACAGATTGACTATATGCAATGCATCATCAGTCTAATGACATGTTATAAAATGAGTCATCTTAGAGAATCTATCAACCACAACAAAGATAGAATCCTTTCCTGTCTTAGTTCTAGGCAAACAAACCACAAAGTCTATTGATATGTCAATCCATTTATGAGTAGGAATGGGTAAAGTAGTGCACAACTGTGGGGTTGAACCTTAGACTTAGCATGTTTGCATGTGGCACACCTTGCACAGATTCTTTCTACGTCTTTCTTCATGTGTGGCCAATGGAAATGATCTTGCATTACTTTAAGAGTTTTGGCAACTCCAAAATGCCCCATCAGTCCACCTCCATGAGCTTCCCTAACTAACAAGTCTCAAATAGAACAGTTAGGCACACATAATCTATTATCATAAAATAGGAATCCTTCATACCGATAGTATTTTCCTGAAGCAAACTTTTTGCTACAAATGTATACATCTTTAAATTCTGGATCAATTTCATATAGCTCTCTAAGTTTTTCAAAACCTAACAACTTAGCATCAAGAGTAGAGATTAAGGCATACTTCCGTGACAATGCATCTGCCACAACATTCTCTTTACTTTGTTTGTATTTAATGACATACGGAAATGTTTCTATGAACTCAACCCACCGTGCATGCATTTTGTTCACCTTCTGTTGGCCCTTTAAGTGCTTGAGTGACTCATGATCAATGTGAATCACGAACTCCTTAGGCCACAAGTAGTGTTGCCAAGTTTGCAAAGCACGGACTAAGGCGTACAATTCCTTGTCGTAGGTTAGATAGTTGAGGGTGGCTCCTCCAAACTTCTCACTAAAATATGCTATAGGTTTCTAATCCTGCATCAAAACAATTCCAATACCTATACCAGAAGCATCACATTCTATCTCAAAGGTTTTAAGAAAATCAGATAAAGATTAAAGATAAAAGATGTGCATCTCTAAGCTTTTTTTCAAAGCTTGGAATGAGCTTTTTTGAGCTTCTCCATATTTGAATCATGTGTCTTTCTTGATTACTTCAATAAGTGTGGCAACAATAGTGCTAAATCCTTGATAAAGCGTCTATAGAATCCAGGTATCCCATGGAAACTTCTCATTTTTCCTACTGTTTTTAGACTTGGCCATTTCTTAGTAGCTTTGACCTTCTCCTTATCAACCTTAATACCATCTGCATTTATAACAAATCCTAGGAACACAATGTTATATGTACAAAAAGTGCATTTCTTAAGATTGACATATAGTTTTTCTTTTCTAAGAACGCTTAGAACCGATGTCAAATGACTAGCATTCTCTTCTAGATTCTTGCTGTAGATTAAGATGTCATCAAAATATACTACAACAAAGACTCCTATGAATGCTCTAAGAACATGATTCATCAACCTCATGAAAGTACTAGGTGCATTTGTTAATCCAAATGGCATGACTAACCATTCATATAATTCATGCTTAGTTTTAAATACAGTTTTCAATTCATCCTCTTCCTTCATGCATATTTGATGGTACCCACTCTTAAAATCTATCTTAGAAAAGATTCTGGAATCATGCAATTCATCAAGTATGTCATCTAACCTAGGGATTGAAGGGTGATACTTTACCATAATGTTGTTGATTGCTCTACAATCAACACACATGCACCAGCTGCCATCTTTCTTTGGCACAAATAGAACTCGCACAACACAAGTACTCATGCTCTCCCTGATGTAGCCCTTCTTCATTAGCTCATTAACTTGTCTTTGTAGCTCCTTAGTCTCAACGGGATTGGTTCTATAAGCTGGTCTATTTGGTAGTGAGGCTTCAGGTACAAAATCAATATGATGTTCAATGCCTCTGATGGATGGTAGCCCCTTTCGATTATCTTCTGGAAAGACATCTTCATAATTCTGTAAAATAGAAGTCACTTCACTCGGTAATACCGGTGCAACGTTAGTTAAGCTCATGAGAGTTTCCTTATAAATAAACAAAAGAACAGATTGTTGTGAGAAGAGAGCTTTCTTAACTCCACCAGTTCTCACAAAGAAACTTGAGTGTTTCTTGTTCTTGTTCTCACAGCCTTTGTCACTTTTGGTGCTTATGGTTTCCTTTGAAGTTCCAGCTGTTTTCCTTAACTCCAACATGAGCTGATCTTGGTACACCTCTTGTGGTGTCATAGGAACAAGTGTGATCTTCTTACCTTTGAGTTCAAACGAGTGTTGGTTGGTGTAACCATCATGAATGACCTTTCGATCAAATTGCCATGGTCTTCCAAGCAGAATGTGGCCAGCCTTCATTGGTAAAACATCACAAAGGATCTCATCTTGGTACTTTCCAATGGTTATAGATATATTGACTTGGCTGCTTACCTTCATTTCACCACACTCATTAAGCCATTGCAGCTTATACGGCTTTGGGTGCTTGAACACTTCCAGACCTAACTTGTTTACCATAGTTTCACTAGCCACATTAATGCAGCTGCTCCATCAATAATGATGTTGTAAACCTTTTCTTGGACGTGGCATCTTGAGTGAAACAAGTTTTTTATTTGCTCATGTTCTTTGGTTTTGTTTTGTACGCTTAGGGTTTTTCTTGTTAACAATAATTCTCCTGCCATAGGAGGTACAAGATGCTCTTCTGAAGAATCAAAAAAGACTTCTTCTTCCTTGGATTCTATTTCACCATTAATGATCTTCTTGTCGGTGCATTCATTGGCATAATTCCCTCTTTCTTGGCATTTGAAACACTTCACATCTCTTGTTCTATTGATGTGGTACCTTTAGATTTTCCCTTGACATCTTGAGTGGCTGTTGAAGGTTTGGAATCAACTTTAGCAATCTGTTTTCCTTCCCTTTGGTAGCTAGGTTTATTGTTAGTTGCTCCATAGCTTGGCCTAGTATAACTTTTTCTTTTTAGCTGTTGTTCCACCAGTATAGCTTTGTGCAACATTTCCTCTAGCTCCACATAATGTTCCAGCTCCATTCTATCTTGAATATCACGGTTAAGTCCTCTTAAAAATCTTGCCATAGTAGCTTTTCTGTCTTCTGAAATATCTGCCCTGATCATGAGGGTTTCCAACTCCTGGTAATAGTCCTCAACATTTCGGATTCTTTGATTGAGTCTCCTTAGCTTTTGGTGAAGCTCACGGTGGTAATGGCTGGGCACAAACCTTTTCCTCATTATGGCTTTTATCTCAGCCCATGTTTCTACTGGATACTCACCATTACGTGATCTAGAAGCCACTAGTTGATCCCACCAGTTAAATGCATACTCATAAAACACAGTGGTAGCTACGCAGACCTTGTTGAGCTCGGAATAGTGTTGACAATTAAACACCAGCTCGATCTTCTTCTCCCATTTTAGGTAAGTGTCTGGATCATTTTTGCCATAGAATGATGGTATCTTAATTTTAAGACCTCCTAAGGTGTCATTAGGCTGACCCCTTTCTTCTCTTACACGCCTAGGCCTCCTTTGGATTCTCCTACTTTCTTCACTACCACGGCTATAGTTGGATTCTATTTCTTCATTTTGGCCATGTCTTAAGGGATTCCTAGTTCTCCTTGGGCCTCATTCAGTATTACTATTGTTTTGAACATCATCAAGCCGCAAATGAATGGCTTCCATCTCTATTTGTAATGCTTTCTTCATTTCTGCTACTAAAGCCTCCATTAACAAGTTTGGTGCTTCTAAAGTTTGATTTCCTACTGACATAGCTACAAATGCACTTAACAAATATGTTAAAAATATCTGTTCTGAAAAAAAATTTTGATGGAAGATGAAGAATTGCGAGTGTGTTATTTTCTAATCTGAAAATGCAATGGGTTAGGGTCAATTTTGATGTGATAAACTGATGTAATATTGGATAAAAAAATAATGCAATTATATGAATAGGTTTTTTTCTATTAATCAACTGGTGCAAATCAATACACACAAGCTGATGCAATCTAATCAGATGGAAATGGAGAGATATAGAGATGAGGGATAGGGTTAACCGATCAGAAGTGCGCTCTGATACCAAATGATGCGAACCTCCCAAAGAATGCACTTCCGGATGCGGTTGAGATAGGCTTTACAACAGAATGAATCGAAATTCAATCTGTTCAAAGGTTGTGGATTGAAGGATCACACAATAGCTGCGGAAAGACTACTGATTTACCTAAGATAGTAGCTTAGATATTACACACTAAGTCTACTAAATGTTGACCGAAGGATATTATACACCAACAATCAGATTAAGAAGAGAATCACTCTCAAACTTAAGAAAACAAGTTGTTTTTATTTGAAAAGTTGAATGATCAAGTTTACAATTGAAAACCCCTATTTATACTGTAAGGGGACGTAAATATGAGGAGCCTACAACATTAAATTGGTTACAATTACAAGGGAAGACTTGACCAAATACCTTGACCAAAAATCTTGACTTTATTAACTTTAATTTTGACTATGAATATAGACACTTTTCACCCCTCTTGATGATGCCAATTTTGTCCATTTTTAAGGGAACTGCTTTTGATTTTAAACAACAAATTGGGCTCGTTATAATGTGATTCATTTGCTTTATTAAAAACATTAGCAAGAAAACCCAATGGAAGAAAACTTGGATTAGGGAAAAAGAGTACAAATGGATCACGTACCTATTTGTATGTTATCTTGGGATTGTACTAAATTCACAATGCAATTAGGCACCTCTCCATTCAAGCCCAAGTGAATTTTTGTGCATTCTCCTTGTTGAGTACGTTGTTGATTGCCTCTTTGAGTTTTTTGGCCTTACCTCGGGTTAATGGTCCAGCTGGTAGTGCAAGAGTTTTTTTTATGTTCCACTACTTCATTCCTAGCCATGAGGTTCTCCTTTTGTGTGTTTTCCATGTTCGTATCAATTTTGGTTTCGGTTCGGCTTCAGTTACTAACCAATAATCATGATTTTCCAAAATAATATCCGTTTGGTTATTTTTTTATAATTGAATACCAACCAAAAACTGTTTTTCGATTTGATTTTCGGTTCAGTTTATTCAATTCGATTTATTCGATTTAGATTATTTGTCCATGCCTATTTTATCAAATGAATAAAGATGTAGTGAAACTCAATACCTACCGGTAACACAATTACTATTCTCTGTTAATAATAAGTTTAATAATAAATAAAGTTTGGAATTTTATAATTTGATTATCTTTTTTGCAATTTTTTGTGGGCTATAATGGGCGGACCACTAACTCAATTAAACTCACAAAAAAAATTGTTTGGATTGAACTCATGATTTGATGATTGTGCAGCACAGAGTTGTTAGCCACTCTCCTAAACGCTCTCGTAAACTTTTTGATGATTAAGTTTTGGGATTCCTCCTGTTAAAAAATATTTAATCAAATTCATTTTATATTCATTTTATATTCTTTTTAAAATAATTTAATTTGGGTGGAAATTTCTAAATTTGTATCAATTTTCTAAATCTTAATAGGTTTTGCCTTAAAAAAAACCTTTATCTCACGCTTTTGCCAGAAAAACGACCGCACGGTAACTCACATAACCTTAAAATAGGGTTAGAAGAAATTTCATAGAAACGACCAAATAAGGGAAAATCTTCTGGTTATCCGTTGACTTGCAAATTTTATAACCAACAATCATCTTACACGTGGTATTTACGCATATGTAAAAAGTAACATGACAAAAAAAAAAGAGTCTTTTGTGATCGGACAAAGAAGACAAAATTTGAGATTTTATTTCTTTTTTCTTATGTAACCTTCCTCTTCAATTCCAAGACCCATAACAAACACCACGAAACAAGAAAATAACAAAGAAAGTAGAAACAATTTGAGATTTTGGAGAATCAATCGTTTAACAATTTTTCTACCAGGTATTTTCTTTTCTATAAACATTTTTACGTCATTTTCTATTCTCCAAATACAAATAATGTGTTGTTTTTATTCTTGTTTATTTATATTTTCCTCTTAAATTTGCAGAAACTTATAACTCTTGAATATCAAAATTTCCAAGATATATAAGTTCGTTTTATTAAAGAAGTTACAATTTCCAAGATGTCTACATAACATGTAAGTTCATTTTATTAAAGATTTATTTCAATAAGATTTATCCATAAAAATTTACATTTCCTTAGATGCATTATAAAAGTAGAAAAATGTAAAATTAAATAAGAAAAATCACTTAAAACATTAAATTTTTAAAAATATGTATTTGATATCGCTTGTTGTGCAAACTAGGAATACAACTACTAGTTGAAGATGTCCTCACCAATGAAAGGCCTATTGAAAGGGTTGAGGTACATTACTCGCATTTTCGGTGAGTTTCATATACATTAAAATATCTCTAAATTCGTACAACAAATTCGGAAAAAAAATTCTTTTAAAATGTTGTAAAAAATTGTTGTAGAGAATGAAAAGGAACCAGAAATAGAGATTGGAAAACCAACTGATGTAAAACATGTGGCTCATATTGGATGGGAAGGTCCCTCTACTACAACCCCAAGCTGGGTATATATTAATTTGTCTCTCTCTCTCTCTCTCTCTCTCTATCTATATATATAGTTTTACAATATAAAACTGTGATAAAATGTGCTCATGTGAATTTACAGATGCATGATTATAAGTCTTCCATGGCTGAATCAAAGGAAGAGTCCAACAAAAACCCTACAAGTTCAGCGGAGAAAGTGAGAAACAAAGGGAGACGTAAAACATCAACAGACACAAACAACTTACCCATAGAATCTCCAACAAGAGTAGGAGAATCAACAAAGCCATCAAAACGTAGCAAAGGTAAACAAAGAGAGCAAAGTACATATTCAGAGTCTGATTCAAGTACAAAGTTAGATTTACTTCAACATAATGAGCAATCTGTGAGAGGAAAACAAACAAAGCAGAAAAAATCTAAAGGATCAACACGAGGAAAAGTTAGTGAACCTCTTGCCAATCTTGGAAGTTCTACAGGAAGATGAAATATCAGAAAATGTGATTTTCTTTCCCAAGATTAGACTAGAGTGTTTTTTTAGGTTTCTTCTCATGATGAACTACACACTTTAGTCTATAGTTTCTTTACTTTTATGCAAGAAGAGAGGAATGGGTGGAGGTGCCTCCAACAACATTTTTGTGTAATGTAAAACTAATAAAGTTGAGCAGATAAGCTGGAAATTTCCAATCATGGCCGGATAACTTCACAATTGAATTGATTCTCAATTTGACCCCACCATTGATTTTTTTTGATAAATTTAGTTTCATGTTTTTATTTTATTTTATATTTACGGTAAAATTTCTTTTTATATTTGCCTTTGTCGTTTGTATTTTAGTGAAACCATCCATAAACGTCTTAAACGGAAAAACAACTGAATTTTCTATGAATTTTGGAAATTATTTTGAATTCGATTTAATATAAAAAGAAGAATATTACTGCAAAATATCACATTTTTAAGTTTTTTCTAAATTTAACATTTTTAACATAAAATTTTAAAAATATCATAATTTATTTTTTGAAAATACATATTTACTATAAATAAATTATAAATATAATAAAATATTATATTCCAGTTTTTTCTAATTTATGGTTTAATTTTTCCTTATTAAAAAGAAGTTTTACGGTATTTAATATTAATTTGTACGTTTTTGAAAATTTAAACTAATAGTGATATATTTAAAATAAAAACTTAAAACTAATACTGTCAATTTTAGGGTTTAAAATAAAAACATCACATTTATTTTCAAGAAATTTCCACTTGGGATTTTCAGTATCAATATCACTTATGAAACTAAAGAATAAAAATTATTAATGTGTTTAAATATATGTTGTTAGAAAATAAATTATATTTTGTCAATATCTTATTATATAAAGTTTGATACATTTAGATTATTATTACATGTGTCACTATTAACATATATATTAACATGTATTAATGAATAATATGGATAAATAGAAAAATAGTATCCTAAAATAGTATTTTTAAAAAAATTCTAAAATAGCATAAATTTATTTGGTGAAAATACTTATTTAGTATAATTAAATTATAAATAAAGTTAAAATATTATATTTGAATTTTTTTCTTTAATTTAGGATTTAATTTTCTTTATTAGGAAGAAATTTTAAAATATTTTAATATTAAATTTGTATTATTTTTATAAATTTAAATTAATAGTACAATATTTGAAATAAAAAATTTTAATTATTAATATTTTGTCAATTGTTCTAAATAAAATTATTATGTAAAATTATATTTCAAAAAATTTTGACATGTGTTTCACTAAGCCCAAAGCCTTTATACCAATTGTGGGGCCTAAAGATTTTCTTGAGGCCCAAAACGTTTTTCATAATTAAGGGTTAGGGCTTCGTTTCCGAAAGTTATTTATATAGTCTTTCTTTAAGACGCATTTCCAGTCGGACGGAGGCACACAAGCTTCACTAGGTCAGAGAAAGCGAAAATGGTAAAATTTGCTCTTCTTTCCATGTGATTTTGTGTTCGTAGAGCTCGTTTCGATCTCCGAACGATTGGGATTAAGATCTGTGAAGAACAACAATACATAGTGTGTATTGATTTAATGTCTTTCAGATCTGTCAAGGAGTTTTCTCTCAGACCAAACTGTGTTAATCCGTGCGTGTTTCGATAATTAGGGATTATAAAGTTCATCATTGATAGTGTAATTTCGTTATGGAGACTTATATAACACACTTTCGTTAGAAAGTAAAACTAATTGATCTGTACTTTTTGTTTTTGTATCCACTGATAACTAAAGTTTTGTGTTCATAGAACTAAGCTCTTTTGTATTTGTTTATTTGATTTCAGGTGAATGTTCCCAAGACAAAGAAGACTTACTGTAAGAACAAGGACTGCAAGAAGCATACTTTGCATAAGGTGACACAATACAAAAAGGGCAAAGATAGTCTTGCCGCACAAGGGAAGCGTCGGTATGATCGTAAGCAATCTGGTTATGGTGGTCAGACAAAGCCTGTCTTTCACAAAAAGGTTAGTTAGCATTTACATTTAGTTTCTATACCTGAATTAGGCCAATTTGAGCAAGGTTTTGTTTGACATGGATTATCTTTAATCACTGTAAGAATTAGGTTAATCGTTACTCTTTCCTTTCACAATCTTGTGATCCTGACTGGGTTTTTTGTTTCTATAATATCAGAAATCTACAATATTATTAGATTCAGACACATTTTGTTTTAATTTATATGAACAGGCTAAAACCACTAAGAAGATTGTCCTAAGGCTTCAATGCCAAAGCTGCAAGCATTTTTCTCAGCGCCCAATCAAGGTGAAAAGAAGAATATTCATACATCGATTGTTATTAGATTTTAAACCTGGTAATTTGCTTAACTTTGTGTGGTTTTTTTTCTTGTTAATTCAGAGGTGTAAGCACTTTGAAATCGGTGGAGACAAGAAGGGGAAGGGAACATCTCTTTTCTAAGTTGGTTTCATCTTAATTGTTTGCCCCTCTCGTATAAGATTATCTCTCATCTTTGTGTGTTAACTCTATATTTCGAATAATCAAGATATGGTTTTGCTATTAATCATTTATCTTAATCATATTCCAGATAGTGTAACTCCCAAGCCAATATATTCATATGATTCATTTAAGACAAAGATACTATATTTTTGTTTCAAACTTTGCCATTTTAAAAATCACATTTCTGTAGTAAAAGAAAATTTGAAACTGATGACGTTTTTTATTTATCTGAATTGATGATTTTAGATAGTGACAGGATGTGTTAATGTTTAAGCCGATGTTATAAATAATATCTGAGGAATTATCATAAATTGGGTGACATTGTTTCTAAAGGACACGTTGGAGTTTTGTTTTGTTTTGTTTTGTTTCTTTATGTTTATTTTTCTTGTAAATTCGGCCACACATTTTCTCCAATAACGTGAGACTTTCCATCCAAACAAATTTATTTGACGTATAGAATCGTTATCGATAAATAATTTATTACCCACTCGGAGGCAGCATGAGCCTACACTGCTTTTACAGCTATAGTTTTTTCCTCTTTTTATAAAGTTGTATTTGTTCAAATAATGGTTGGAATACGCTATTATACGACATAAATTTATGTTTTTCGCGGTTTTGTCATCTAAACTTTAAATTTTTCTATTATAATATATAAACTAACTGATCACACTTTAATTTTACACTAACTTTGTAAATATCTTTAAAATTTTACAAATCGTAATTTTGTTGTGAAATTGCGTTCAATACACGGTAATCATATTTAATATATTGCGATTACATGAACTAAAGATTGATCTAAATAATAATAAATCAAAATTATATTAACCGAACACTAACACATTGTTATTTGGGTTTGTTTCAATTAATATAATTGCAATATGTTAAATACGGTTACCGTGTATTCATCGTAATTTCACACCAAAATCACAATTTATGTAATCTTATAGACATTTACAAAATTCGTGTAAAATTAAGGTGTGATCAATTAGTTTGTATAGGAAAATAGGGAGATTTAAAATTCAGATGAAAAAAATCGTATGTAACATAAATTTGTATGGTATAATAGAATCGTCTCAATAAAAGTTAGAATTGATTCAATTTTTGATAACTTTTGGTAGTTTGGTTTCAATTTTTATGTTGATAAATAGGTTCACATTACAATAGTAGATGAAGAGAAACTAACTTGAAGCTGCAATTGGTATGAAATGGGTTATCTTGACAAAACCAATAATTTTCATTTCGCTAACATGTTTTTCCACTATTTTATTGTTTAATGATAGTTTACGGATAACATCAGAAATTTGTATTTGACAAGTTGTGATATCTTTAATTGTGTGCAACCATATTTTGACTTCTAAGCATTGAGATTATACTAAGACATCATAATACAATTAACAATTATATATATTCAAAGAGGTTAAAGAGAGAATCGACGTGAATGATTAGTTGGATTGTAGATGTAAATTAATTGTTTGTAGAATTTTGGTTTTAGATGTATTTGCCGTAACTGTAGGATATTAATTGCAACTGTTTTTAAAATTAAATTACGATTGATGAAGATTACATATTATCTTGAAAAACAATACGTGACAAAATTGCGAAAATATTGCTTTTCTTATATTATTTTTTAAGTAGCATAGGTTATAGTCAATTTTCAAAACTACTTTATTAACTTATAAGTTTGTTTATACAAATATATATATGTTTATTACCCAATTTATAATTTATAAGATTTTTTATTTCTTATAAGATATTTTTAAAAAAAAAAATATATCAATTTTTTATAATTTATAAATACTCAGAATTTATACATGTTTGTTTCATTTATGTATATATATTATTAGTTTCTCCATTGACTTATAATATTATTTTATTTCATTTAACCATATCATATTATTATGTATTTTGATATTTATTTATTTATATATATATCATATATATATGTATCCTTTCACATACAATTCATGAAAGAAAAAATTAATATTACTAAAAATTTAAAGCAGAGAAAAAAATGTTTTTTGCCCAAAATAGTTTCAATTGATAGAATTTATTGAGGATTAGTCCAATATGTTTGTTTGCACAAAATAGTTTTTTGTCCACTAGAAACTATATCCGTAATATAATATTTGAGAAACATTTTAATAAAATAATCTTGTTTTGGCGTGTTATTAACAGAAATATCATTATGTGTTATTATCACAGTTGAGTTTCAAATAAATATATAAATGTATTTAAATTAGTAGAATAATTACAATAGATGTTATTAATTTAGTTAGAAATTAATATATTTTATTAAACTTAACCAAAAAACTTATTAAATTCGTAAAAAATAATTATTTTCTTTACTTAATATATATACAAAAATTAATATTAAACATAATTTTAAATAAAAATAAAAAATATATAAATATTTAATTTATGTTTACTAATAAATAATATTATATAATTTGTAAATATTTTTCTGCCATAGATATAAATTTAGTATGTATTAAAATTTAAAAACCATATGTATTAAGAAAATCATATAATGCCTTGTCAAATGAAATTCTAAGCATGTATCGATATCGTACAATTAATTCTATCAACTGTTATCTTAAAACGGCATGGGAACGTCGGTGGTCGAATCTCGTATTTAATGAAGATATATTTTGAAACTTCATATTTAATAAATGCTATTGGTTTTGGGTGTATCCAATTAATTAATGAAATACACGATGAAGAAGATTTTGAAATGGATAATCAAGAGCATATGGTTGCGAGGCAATATGTAATGTATTTTTAGTTATCTCTAGATTCAGTAACATTTTTGTTTCATTTAAGCAACATTTACTTGTCTGAGACAAATATGTTCCCGATTTGACAGTACTGTGACTAACTTCCGATATATATGTCTCAGATTGGTCAAATATGGGATACAAATTCATACCAAGGTTTTCTAAATTTGCAGCACATTTATTGTAGTTTGATATTCAGAGTTTTAATCATATAAAAGTATTATAAATGCACAACAAATGTTATTGTAAAGTAGAGATCAAACCTATATATACATGTTTGGACTTAAATAATATTTATTTAACGTACGCCGAAGTAGAAAACGTTATTGGGGGATGGAGTTTTTATGCATTAAGTAAGGAGTGGCCATCAAGTTTTCAACTGCGGTCTTTAGAGCTTTTCACGTGAATTGACTTTGAGCAATTCTAAGAAATACTTTGTATCAAAGATACTATCAATAGATTTTTTTAATATTATCAATGTTTTTTAATATTATCAATTTTTTTTTAATATTATCAATGTTTTTTAATATTATCAATGTTTTTTAATATTATCAATGTTTTTAATATTATCATATTTTTTTTTAATATTATCATTTTTTATTAAAACACCACAAAAGTAAAAGAGTAACTTTTAAGAATATCATAAAAAGTTTTGTTTCAAAAATATTATTAAATTTTATTTCAAAATATACCATAAAATTTATCACAAAACAAAAACTAAAACCTAAACTTTAAAAACAAAACCCAAAATTCGAACTAAAATATTTACATTATAAACTCTTAAAATATTATTTTCAAGATTTGTTATATTTTTGGAAAAAAAAATTATGGTATTTTCTGAAAATGAAAAGTAATTGTAATGAAAACTTTTGTGGTATTTTAGATATTTTTCAAATCAAAATAATAATTTTTTAAGTTTACGATTTGTTTTAAAGATTTAAAGTTTCATTTTAGTTTTATAATATATTTATTAAAAATTGATGGTATTTTGGAAACATCTATTATTGGTATGTTCTCAAACAACAAATTTTTGTTGTATTTTTGAAAATGGCAATTGACAAAAATAGTATTATTTTGAGTTTTTGTTGTAAATATAGTATTTTTAATTTAAATTTTTATAAATAATACAAATTTTATATTAAAACACCTTAAAACTTATTTGTAATGAGAAAAATTAAATTTTAAATTAGAAAAATATTCAAATATAATATTTTAATTATATTCGTAATTTATTATGGTAAATATATATTTTTATAAAATAATTTGTGTTATTTTTGAAATTTTAAATTTACAATGTTAAATTTCAAACAAAAAAATTAAAATATGGTATTTTATGGTATTACTATTTTGTGAAATTGTTCGTGAGTTTTTCTTGTTAGCTAAGAAATTTAGCATATACGGTACAAAAATATCTAAAAATATTTTGAATTTTTTCAAAATATCATAATACTTTTATTTTTTATAAATACTATGTCAAGTTAATTTTTCTCAAAATATCACAAACAAAAAATAAATTTCAAAGATATTTAATCTAAATATTTGGATTTATATTTAACATTTTGGATTTAAAATTTATTTTTTAGGATTTATGATGTAGTTTTTTTGTAATTTATGGTTTAGTTTTAATTTAAATATAATTTTGTGATTATTTTGGAACATTTTTTTGATATTTTTAGGAATTTAAGGAAATTGCTAGGAGAGAAAAAAGGATGGTGGATATTTATCATTTTCAAAAATTTCAAATTGGTCAAATTTCGACATATATAAATAAATGGTCAATCATAAAAAAAAAAGCTGAATCATCAAAAGGACTTCAAGACAAGTTTGGGGGATCTCTTTGGAAATTTTGTTTTATTTCACTAATTCCAAATAATACCGACATCTGTGTCCATATATCTTTCCAGTTTTTCTATAATTAAATCGAATTGCGTAATGGGCAGACACGACGGAAAATTTGGCCTTCGGGGCTTCACGGCGGCAGAAATTGAATCCCTAGCCAGCTTCTGTGAAGCCGTCCTTCCTCCACTGCCGCCGGAAGAATCTATCGGTGACGATAATCATCACCGGAACAAAGAGGCTCTTCGTTCATTTTACTCAACTTCTGGGTCTCAAACTCCTGTTCTTCGCCAGGTGCACACTCACTAATCCTTCTCTCTTACTGATATCAAATGCTCTGTTTTTTCAAAATCCTCAAAAATTCTGGACTTAAAAATTTTGGGTAAAAAGTCAAAGACTTGATGTTATTGGGATGCAGAGCATTGAGGTATTCACGAAACGAGGGACGATCGAAGCTTATCTTGTGACAAGACTTGTTTTGTTTTTGCTTGCTACTCGGCTTGGGACGTTATTCATTTGTGGAACCGAATGTTTGGTCTCGAGATGGCCTTATGTCCAGATATTCAGTGAGCTCTCGTTGGAGAAGAGAGAAAAAATTCTTCAGAAACAATTCAGAAATTCAATTTTGACTCCCATTAGAACTGCATTTATCTACATCAAAGTCGTCTTCCTCTTCTGTTTCTTCTCCCGGGTATATCTCAAATCCTCTGTTTCCTTTATTTCATTAGATTTGGGTAATATTTCAATTGTTGTGTTCAGTTTGGGTAAACCAGTATGAAAATCTGACAAAATAAACTAAAATCTTAATAAAGGCGGTCCTAAGTTTAGAAAGTGGAAATATTGTTTATTCTTTTAACTATCAAATAATAATTTTGAAATAGCATTTAATATGGGTAAACTTCTCTTTGCTCTAATCTAATTTGAGGTTTTTAAGAAACAAATAAGAATTTTAATCATAGAAAGTTTTGTAGAATATTTTTTAAAACTGAAAATCAATATTTTTTATTAAAAAATGTGCTTTGTTATTTTTTAAAAGTTATATCATAATTGTTTTAACAAGAGTGATTCTAGACCCGACACATTAGCAATTATTAAAAATTTACCTTCTAAATGATGTTTAGTGATGGTTAACCTCGGTTATTCTTCATAACTCATAAATCAAATTTAAAAATTGGTTAATAGGCATAAAAACAAAATAAAAGTTGGAACCAAAACCCCACCGAGAGATTTTCTACTAGATATTATCTTTTTTTTTTTCATATCTCTAATATATTAATTTAAAAATATTTAAATAAAAAAAATTTATCTTTTATTTATGATTTACAAATATGTCATGTTACACCATCAAAATATTTGAAAGCAAATATTAAACAATTTATAATTTACTACAATAATTACAAAAATAACATTAAAAATATTTAACAGTATAGTATATCTAAATTTTTAATATTTTGCAAAAGTTATTTTGTCAGAAAAATAAATAAAATATAAAAGAATATATTAAAAATTTTGAAAAATATAAAATAAAAGTTTAGACTAATTGAATATTTATCACATATATAATTGTTTAGCTATTTAATAATATTTTTTATTTAAAATACAGATAATTTAAATTTATTTATATAATCTGTTTTTATTTTTATAATAATATTAAAAAAAAATTTTAAATATTTTATATATAAGATAAATTATATGTATGTAGTTTATATTTATTAAATAAACAGAACTAAATCTAGTTATCTTTACCTAAACAAAAACCCCCAAATATCTATCTCGAAAGCAGGAATAAACGGCTATATATTTCAATATGATTTAGACTCAATAGTAAGAACGTAGCTATTTATATTTATATATATATATACATATAAATATAAAAGTCTTCAAGATCAACTGACTATAATTAACTGTTGCTTTCTTGTGTAGGTGAGTCCAAATGGCGAAAACTCAGTATGGGAAGCCATAGGATATCAAGTGAAGCTCGATGAGAACAAACCTTCTGAAACTTATAAAGTCAGACCTCTTGAGAAAGGGATAGTAGAGACTATGAAAGAAACAGAGCAAACTCTCTTGGAATCGCTTGCTCGAAAAGGCATAGAAGCGGACTACGACACGGATCAAGATGCGATGAGAATCAAATGCGATGCTGTGGTGGTTGGATCTGGTTCAGGAGGAGGAGTGGCAGCTTCTGTGTTAGCAAAATCTGGTTTAAAAGTGGTTGTTCTCGAGAAAGGAAGCTACTTTACAACATCTGATTATCTTCCTTTCGAAGGTCCTGGCATGGATAAACTGTATGAAGATGGAGGGATTATCCCTAGCGTTGATGGGAATTTCATGGTTTTGGCTGGAGCAACTGTAGGAGGTGGATCTGCTGTGAACTGGTCTGCTTGTATTAAAACGCCACAATCGGTTCTTCAAGATTGGTCAGAGGAGCAAAAGATACCTCTTTTCGGCTCGGAAGAGTATGTTTCAGCTATGGAATTAGTGTGCAAGAGGATTGGTGTCACCGAGAAATGTGAAATGGAGGGTTTTCAGAATCAGGTTCTGAGAAAAGGTTGCGAAAATCTTGGGATTAATGTGCAAACCGTGGCGCGTAACTCTTCGGAGAAGCATTACTGTGGATCTTGCGGATATGGATGCAGACAAGGAGACAAGAATGGAAGCGACAGGACATGGCTTGTCGATGCGGTGAGTCACGGCGCTGTGATTCTAACGGGGTGTAAAGCAGAGAGATTTATACTCGAGAAGAACAAGGGAGGCAAGAAGCAAATGAAATGTTTGGGAGTGATGGCGAAATCTTTAAACGGAAACTTACCAAAGAAGATTAAAATCGATGCTAAAGTAACGATTTCAGCCGCAGGTTCTCTTTTAACACCTCCTTTGATGATCTCTAGCGGTCTGAAAAACCGACACATCGGTATAAACCTTCACCTACACCCTGTCTTAATGGCCTGGGGTTACTTCCCGGACAAGGAATCGTCTAGTTTCAATTTCAAGGGAAAATCCTACGAAGGCGGAATCATAACATCAGTAAGCAAAGTGTTTTCAGAAGATTCAGAAGTTAGAGCCATCATAGAGACACCAGCTCTAGGACCAGCCTCATTCTCGGTGCTATGTCCTTGGACCTCAGGGCTCGACATGAAGAAAAGAATGGCTAGATACTCAAGAACCGCGAATCTCATAACTATAGTTAGAGATCGCGGGTCAGGAGAGGTGAAAACCGAAGGAAGAATAAGTTACGTTCTGGATAAAACCGACAAAGAGAATCTCAAAGCCGGGCTTAGACAGTCGCTGAGGATACTGATTTCAGCTGGAGCAGAGGAAGTGGGAACTCATAGAAGCGACGGACAGAGATTGATATGCAAAGGAGTTGATGAGAAATCGATAGAAGAGTTTTTGGACAATGTGAATGCAGAGGAAGGGCCAATGGCGATGACTGAAAAATGGAATGTGTATTGCTCAGCTCATCAAATGGGAAGCTGTAGAATTGGAAAAGATAATAAAGAAGGTGCGATTGATGTTAATGGAGAGAGTTGGGAAGCTGAGAAGTTGTTTGTTTGCGATGGAAGTGTGTTGCCGAGTGCTATTGGTGTAAATCCTATGATCACAATCATGTCTACGGCTTATTGTATCTCCACACAAATCGCTAAGTCCATGACCATGACCATTGGTTTACCTCATTGAACCAACTGGTTTCAAACCATGATTCGATATATAGGTCCATGCAATGTATTTTTCTTTTGGTTAATGGCTTAAATACAAACAAGTAATTGGCTTAAATATAATATAATAATAACGTGAGCAAATAGTGACATTCTTTATTCGAAAAGCTTTATAAATACACCTTCAGCACATAGATAAAATCAGCCCTATTAACATCGTTGCAAAAATCTAACTGCTTCCTCTTATATCCTTGGAACCAGCTGGTTCAAGATTTAAACCCTCCAATTTATATAACCTTAATCTTTGTGTTTAACCATCTGAGTCCATGTCACGGAACGGTAATGGTACGGTCTTCACTGCCCTAAATTTGCCGACATTATTCAAATGCTCATTCTCCACTCTGTAATTACATTTAAAAGAAAATAAAAATCATATCTTGTAAAATCCAAATCAAGTGTGCAACTTAAAACATCTCTAGGTATATTCACATAGATGGAGTACTTTTACCTGTAAAAGTTCCAATGACCTCGTCGAATGACTTCAAGCGACGCTAATAAGAAATCTAGGAAATGAGACTGAACAGGACTGACCCTGAATCTAATTATTGTCTCGATCCAAGCAACTCGCAGTACCAAATTCAACGCCTTAACAAAATACATAAATTTTAGTAAAAGATATTAACTTGTGAATCTAGAAAAAAATGATGTTGATTTGACTTACAATGGAGATATAGTAGATGTTCTTGTTTCTGAGAACTAAATCGTCCCTTAGCCATGGATTTCTGGATTTAGGGTTCAGAAGACCCCAGTCCTTGACAAAGTCCCAGTATAACTGATAAAGCGTGGCCACGACGGAGCTCATGAGCACGGCGGCGAACCACAAGTCGGTATTTTCTCTTGCGTAGGTTATGCGGACTCCGGCCGCCACCATCGCTGATACGTATTTCCCCATGTTCACTAGGTGATCAGTGTTCGATTCGTCCCACCATCTCCTTATACACTGTAAATTAATGTTAACTGAGTGTTTTTAAGGGCTTTAATCAAAAAGTGAGAAAAACCTAAACGAGCTTACTTGCATGGCACGACAGAAATAGGGTGAGAAGGAGATTAAGTAAGCAAGTTCTCTATAGATTCTTCCGTTTTTGCAGGTATTGTATTCGTGTGTTCGAAAGCTTTGAGCCATGAAGTAACACGCTGTTGACTCAATGTGTCTCAGCAATGGAATCTAAATTAAGTCAGAACACGATTAGTGGTTAATTACCGATTTAATTCTACGTCATCACCAGAAGATGAATTGGTTAATTAATCACCTGGCTAGTAAGTTGATCAGCCATGAAAAAATCAACCATCAAAACCTGTTTCATAAAAAACCCATGAAAAAAAATCACGTTTGTTTTGAAAGTAACCAAAACAATTCTAATCGTTACCTTGTAGAAAGGTGAGCAAACGATGTTCCGTAAAATGCGAATGAAGCAGAATCTTGTTGGACGGTAAAATGTGTTAAAGGGGCATATCAAAACACAAATGAAGATCTGTTGTTGCATGCATACCAAAAGCTCAAGCAGCGTTTTAGAATTGCGGTTGAAACATGCCATATATATTGATAATAACCTAGTTAAGTAAATTACCAGGAGGAGGATGCCTGGGATGGTGTCGACTTGGTTGGAGGAGAAACCGGCGGCGCGAAGGATGAGGTGTATGACCATAGCGGCCACAACAACGGTCACAAATGTGGTTCCCATCAGAAACGCGTCTCGGTAACGCAACGCTGTGTTTGGTGAAAAATCGAATATGAAAGTGTAGTTTATCCGAGTGGTCTTCCATATGAAGAGATTGCATCCATACATGAACATGTGTAAACTCAGCAACGCAAAAACGCTGCGTTTTACAAAAGGCAAAAAACTCATCAAATTATCACTATAATAATTATAACATTTTCCCCAAAAGAATTTTCAATTTGACAAATCATTCGTAAGTTAGCCAAACTAAAATTTCTTATATTCATGTATCTATAAATATATATGTTTTGGATGAATTTCAAAATAAGATAAAGTACCTGAAAACAGGATAAACAGTCTCCATGTATGAAAGTTGAGCACCAGAAGTAAAGATTCCAGAAAGGTGGGCAAGTCTTATGTAAATACTAAACAGTGAGATGAAGCAACCTGTAAATAAACCTACAGAAAATTACAATAAAAAAGTTAAAAAATCACAATTGTTTTTTATAAAACAAGATATAAATCTAATTAGTAAAAAATAAAAAAATAACAACAAAGAAAGTGACCATGTGAGAATCTTTATGCTGGTGTGGTCTCAAGAATTTCATTGCCTTTTTCCTGTCATTGTTCGCGAAGTGCTTTGTGAAGTGCCTTTTATACTATGTTTTATCCACTGTGTTCTAAATTAACATTTTAAACTTAAAAATCCAAAATAGCATAATTATTTTTTGAAAAATACATATTTACATTAATTAAACTAAAAATATAATTAAAATAATGTATTTGGATTTTTTGTTTATTTTTTTATTATTAAAAAGTTTAAAATATTATAATATTAAATTTGTGTTATTTTAAAAAATTTAAATTATTGATATTATATTTATAAAAATAAAAAAAATATTATTTTTGTTAATTACCCCTAATAAAGTCGTAATAAAAAAAAGTCTGACCTACTGAGAAATCAGAGTTTCTAGAAGAAGAAGAGTAGGAGCGATGTGAATTCGAGCCAGATAGGTTTCTCTTCTTCCGATCACTTAAGATCTGTTTGAGTTCTGCAAGAATCTCTAACTGTTTCTTCAGAATCACTTCTCTTCCTAAAAATTCTGTCTCTTTCGACAAGTGAAACTGATTCACTTTGTTTAGTTTTTCATCCAATCTTGCGAAAAACATTTTAACCTAAAGTAAACAATATACAACTAAAGCTTTCAAATCGTACTTAATCAAACAATTATATTTTAAAAATAAAGCTTTAAAAGTAGTCTAAATTTGACGATGTTTAATTATTAGGATATATATAGGAAGTGGGTTTTGTGCAGTTTAGCATATGTAGGCCATTAAATTACTTTGCTTTTTTTTCCAAAGTAAGAAAAAAGAATCCCAAATATTACCAAATATAAATAATTAAAATCAATAACAAATGGACCAACCACATAGGTCGTAATTGTACCTCGTCTTCTTCGGAAAACAGCTGAAGAAGCTCAGTTTGATAAATTTCCTCGACGTCATTTCCATTTTCTGAGCTTTTTCTTGTCCTCACCTGTAGAATTCTCGGAAAATGACATCGTTTTTGTCTAGCTCTTACGTGTTATGTTTTTAGGGGTGATGACTTTGGAGTTTGTTATGTCTTTTGATTAAAAAAATTCACGATAGTTTCGTGAAATATCACAATCTTCACAACTGTTTCGGCCACATCTTGGCTGATCATGAAGAAAAAACAAACCTTACTTTGGAATTACAAACCCTAAGATGTAGAGTAATAGAGTCTAATACAGTAAGTAAGCAGTTATTTTCTGCAAAATTATATTTATTGCAGATTTCAGAGTTTAGTTAATTTATAGGATTTTTCTTGATTTAGAAAACATGTAGGTTTCTAGATTAGATAAAATATATTGGAATTATATTAAATCATGTCAAATAATGTGAAATTAGATTTAAACCCACGCATGGAGAATTTATTTATTTATTTATTATTTAGATATGTATATAGTTTTTTTATTTAAAATAAGTTTTTAAAATTTTTAATATTAATTATACAAATAAAATACATAATTAAATTGGATTATATAAATGAATTTAAATTATCTTTATTTTATATAGACAATATTACTTAAATAGGAAAAATAATAAATATGATAAATATTCAATTAAACCAAATTTTTGTTTTATATTTTGGTTGACTAATTTTTTAAAAATGTTTAATGCTTTGTTTTATATTATTTTTATTTTTGTGTAAAATATTTTTTATTTCAAAATATTAAAGATTTGAATATAGGATATTATTAAATATTTGTTTTTGTAAAATATTATAATAAATTATGTTTTATATAATATTTATTTTAAAATATTCTATACATTTATAAATCAAACGTAAAAATGAAAATTTTTTGTTAAATTATTTTGCGATTAATATATTATAAATATTATGTAATATTTACATATCTCAATAACTAGAGGGAAGTTGTTAAAATGTGAAAAGCAAATAAAATATCTTTAAGAAAAGAGAAAAAAATAAATAAAAATGCAGATTTCATGAGAACTGTGTAGGCAAAGCATAAGTAACAGGTGGTTTTGACGCGTAAGCAAAAAAAAAGTGGAAAATAAATACGAAGACGTAAGCAGACACGAAACTGTATAAAACAATCATTTTTCTTTTGTTGAAGTCTCTGCAGAAACAATCATTTTTCTTTTGTTGAAGTCTCTGCAGAAACAATCATACTACAACAAAAAATGTTTAAATGTTGAAAAGTCTTTGTTTTGATTATTTTTTTACGAAGTTTGTCTGATTTCTCCTATAAATAAGAGATTATGTATCATTTGTAAACTACATCGATAAAACTTCACTCCTCTCTCTCTCTCCTCTCTTCTCTTGAGTAAGAAAGTTATCAATTTAATTTTATCTCTCTAGATATTTTTCATAATACGTTATCAGCACGATCATCTCTCCAAATACCAGTTCAATACTCCGTTGTTATACCGCCCAGGTAAAAGTTTATTTATTTTATTATGTCAATTTATTATTTAAGAAGTAGTAGATAATACCTCTTCCTGTGTTATTATTTAAGGAGTAGTAGGTTATACCTCCTCATGTGTTATTATTTAAAGAATGGTAGGTAATACCTCCTCCTGCGTTATTATTTAAGGAGTAGTAGGTTATACCTCCTCTCGTGGTATTATTTACTTTATTTTATTATGTCAATTTAATTATTTATGGAGTGGTAGGATATACCTCCTCCCACGATATTATTTATGGAGTGGTAGGTTATACCTCCTTCTGCGATATTATGGAATGGTAGGTTATACCTCCTCCCGTGATATTATTTATAGAATGGTAGGTTATACCTCCTCCCGTGAGATTATTTACTTTATTTTATTATGTCAATTTAATTATGTCAATTTAATTATTTATTGAGTGGTAGGATATATCACCCCTCACGATATTATTTATGGAGTGGTAGGTTATACCTTCTCCCGCGATATTATGGAGTGATAGGTTATACCTCCTCCCGCGATATTATTTATGGAGTGGTAGGTTATACCTCCTCCCGTGAGATTATTTACTTTATTTTATTATATCAATTTAATTATTTATGGAGTGGTAGATTATGTTTCCTCTTTAATCGAGTGGTAGGCACTGCCTCCTCGAAATAATATGGTAGGCGCTGCCTCTTCAATCACATGGACGGTGTTACCTGCTAAGATGATTATTTATTTATTTACTTGATTATATGCACATGTTTTTATTATCATTAACAATTTTTAAGATGATGCTTAAAATGTTATAACAATTGATTTAATTATTATATAGATATCATGTCAAACTTGGCAAAGCTTGATATCATTGCCCTCGATGTATCTGGAAAAAATTATATGACTTGGACATTAGATGCAAAGATGCATCTGCGATCGAATGGCCTTCTTAAAGCCATCGATACATCGGAAACGATGTCAGATGAGAATAAAGCTAAGGCCATGGTGTTTTTACGCCACCATCTCCACGATACGTTAAAAAATAAATATATCATAAAAGAAGATCCTGCGGATCTTTGGCAATCATTAAGAGATAGGTTTGATCATCAAAAACTTATGATCTTACCTAAGACTCGATATGATTGGCTACACCTCCGATTTATGGACTATAAAAATATTGGTGAATATAATTCCGCGTTATTCGGAATTACTTCTAGAATGATGTTATGTGGTGATAAAATGAGCGATTATGATATGATTGAAAAAACGCTCTCCACATTCCATTCTGGAAATGTAGTCCTACAAGAGCAATATCGGACTAAAGGATATATTCGCTACTCGAAGTTGATGCAAGTCCTCCTTGTAGCAGAGCAAAATAACGACCTCGTGATGTTTACATCATCAATCTCATCCAGCTGGATGGGCTCCATTCCCAGAAGTGAATGTGGTAGCGTCCAGTAATAATAATAATTATCAAGGACGAGGACGTATATGTGGCAAAAGTCGTAGTAGAGGTCGTGGTCGTGGACATGGACAAGGAAGGGGTTTTAACATTGGAAAAAATAAGAATTTCCAAATAAATGAGGGTGGTCAGACAATAAGAAAACCGACCGAGAACGCTTGTTACAGATGTGGTATAAAAGGGCATTGGGAACGTACATGTCGTACGCCCAAATATTTCGTCGATCTGTATCAAGTGTCAATAAAGCCCAAGAGTAATAATATTGAAACCAACTTCGCCGATGATGAATTTGGACCTTTCTTTAGTGGTCTAAATGATGATACTTATCTGGATATCGCAGATTTTCTTATTGATCCCGAAAGTATCAACGAAGATTAAAACGATTATGATCGATGAGAAATGAAAAGCTGCCAATAAGACATGTATAATATGGTTGTGTAACAAAACTTAACGATGGTTTTAGTAGTTTATGAAATATGTTTTGCTTTAAACTATTAATGCGTCTCTATAAATTATTACACAGAAAATGTCACAAATTGGAATTAATGAAGGAGATATTTGTCTAGTAGATAGTGCTACTACGCACACTATACTTGATAGACGATATTTTTCTTGTCTTAATTTAAGTGACTCCGCTGGAAGCGTGATTATTGTATCAGGAAATACAAAGATAATATTGGGCTCTGGAGAAGCCAGTTTTTCGATGCCAAAATACATGAAATTTGAAATAAATAATGCATTATATTCTCCTAAGTCTCATGGAAACTTGTTAAGTTTCAAAGATATCCGTAAAAATGGATATCATATAGAGACTATGAGTAAAAATAATGCTGAATATCTTTGCATTATATCTGAGAGGAAACATATATTGGAAAATTTGCCAATGTTATCCTCTGGATTATATTATACAAAGATAAACATAGTTGAATTATATGCTATAGTAAACCAGAAGTTTACTAGTACTTTTAAAGTCTGGCATGAAAGATTAGGCCATCCTTGATCAATTATGATGAGGAGAATTATGCAAAATTGTTATGGTCACCCATTGAAAAATGAGAAGATTTTTCAATCGGGAGAGTTTTCATGTAAAGAATGTTCTCAAGGAAAACTCATAATACGACCATCAATAACTAAAGTTGGGAATGAATCTCCAGTATTCTTAGAGAGAATACATGGTGATATATGTGGACCTATTCATCCACCGTGCGGGCCATTTCAATACTTTATGGTATTGATTGACGCATCAAGTAGATGGTCATATGTTTGTCTTTGACAACAAAAAATACGGCTTTCGCAAAATTCATTACCCAAATAATCAGATTGAAAGCATAATTTCTTGATTATGTCATAAAGAAAGCCAGGCTTGATAACGCTGTTGAATTCACTTCACAAGCTTTTGATAATTATTGTATGTCAATGGAGATTGATGTTGAACATCCAGTGCCCCATGTGCATACACAAAATGGGATGGCCAAAAGTTTGATTAAACGGTTACAATTGATTGCAAGACCGTTAATATTGAGAACAAATTTCCTAATTTCTGTATGGGGTCATGTTATACTGCATGCAGCTGCATTGGTCCAGATTAGACCAAGTGCGTATAATAAATATTCCCCATTGGAGTTGACATATGGTCAACAGCCAAATGTATCCCATCTTCGAGTTTTTGGGTGCGTGGTTTATGTCCCAATAGCCCCACCACAAAGAACAAAAATAGAACCACAAAGGAGAATGAGAATGTATATTGGGTATACATCACCAAGTATAATTCGATATCTTGAACCTCGAACTGGTGATATGTTTATGGCACGTTTTGCCGATTACCATTTTAATGAAGAGGAATTTCTAGCATTAGGGGGAGGAATTAAAGAAACATCAAAAGATGTTACATGGTGTACACGAAATTTGATACACCTTGACCCCCCTACAAATCAACGTGAGTTGGAAGTTCAGAAAATTATACATTTACAGAATATGGCAAATGAATTACCAGATGTGTTCACAGATACGAAAAAGGTGACGAAATCGTATATATCCGCTGCAAATGCGAAAGATGTTCCAAAGGAACCATTTGATGGAAATAAAATAAAAGACTCAAAAGTTCAATTGAAAAGGGGGAGGCCGATGGGCTCTAAAGAT
The DNA here is from genome assembly GCA_018901935.1 of Pugionium cornutum. Lineage (NCBI taxonomy): Eukaryota > Viridiplantae > Streptophyta > Magnoliopsida > Brassicales > Brassicaceae > Pugionium > Pugionium cornutum. Next base: position 25,250,563 of record CM032161.1, read on the forward strand.
AAAAATCCCCGAAAAAAAAAATTGGAAAGAATCAATAAAGATCTCCCAAAAGTATTACATCATGCAGATATTCAAGAAAATGAGAAGGTTCTTGAAAAATCTGATGATGAAAGTTTTCTTGAGGAAGAACATGATATAGAAAATTGTGAAACATCCATTAATTACGCCCAAGATGGAAAAATCTGGATTAGAAATGAAATAGAAGATGTGGATGGAACATTTTCATTTTCTATATCTAAAGAAATTGATGATGAATATAATAATCCAGACCCGAGATCATTATCTGAATGTCGGGCGAGACCCGATTGGGAGAAATGGCAAAAGGCCATGAAAGATGAATTACTCTCTCTCAATAAAAGAAATATATTCTGACATGTTATCATTACACCAGAAGATGTAATGCCTGTCGGATGCAAATGGGTTTTCGTGAGAAAACGAAATGAAGAAAACGAGATCATAAGATATAAAGCACGACTTGTGGCACAAGGTTTCTCTCAAAGACCGGAAATTGATTATGATGAAACATATTCCCCGATTATGGATGCAATTACGTTTAGATACTTGATGAGTATAACGGCATCCAAAAATTTAGAGATGTGCCTTATGGATGTCGCGGTTGCATATCTATATGGATCACTTGATAGTGATATATATATATATATATATATATATATGAAAATTCCTGATGGATTTAAAATCTCGGAAGGATCCAAGATCTTGGAAAAATCAAAGGATTTTTGTTCGGTCAAATTACAGCGATCACTTTACGGATTAAGACAATCCGGACGCATGTGGTATAATCGCTTAAGCGAATATTTGTTGAAAAAGGAATATATCAATAATGTGATATGCCCTTGCGTGTTTATCAAGAAATCCTCATTAGGATTTGTTATTATCGTTGTATATGTTGATGATCTGAATATTATTGGAACTCAAAAGGAAGTTCATGATGCACGAACCCATATGAGAGAAGAGTTTGAAATGAAAGACCTTGGTAAGACAAAGTTTTGTCTCGGGCTTCAAATAGAGCATCTCAAAGATGGAATATTTGTTCATCAATCAAATTATACCAAAATGGTATTAAAACGCTTTAATATGGATAAAGCAAATCTTTTGAGTACTCCAATGGTCAATAGATCACTTATTGTTGATAAGGATCCATTTCGACCTTATGAGGATAACGAGGAAATTTTAGGTTGTGAAATACCTTATATGAACGCTATTGGTACGCTGATGTATCTTGTTAATTGTACTAGACTAGATATTGCTTTTGCTACTAACTTACTTGCAAGGTATAATTCAGCCCCTACGCGAAGACATTGGACCGGAATAAAACAAATATTCTGTTATCTTCAAGGTACAATTGACTTGGGATTATATTATCCCAGAAATTCCTTGTTTGGTCTAGTTGGTTTTGTAGATGCAGGATATTTATCAGATCCGCATAAAGCTCGATCGCAAACCGGATACGTTTTTACATTAGGAGGTACTGCGATCTCGTGGTGTTCACAAAAATAGACATTGGTTGCCACTTCCTCAAATCATGCAGAAATTATCGCACTTAATGAGGCATGAAGAGAATGTGTATGGCTCAAGTACATGACTCATCATATACAAGAAGCTAGTGGGATCACTACACATAAAGAACCAACAAAATTATTCGAGGATAATGTTGCATGTGTCGCTCAACTTAAGGAAGGTTATATCAAGAGCGATAGGACAAAACATATCCCACCAAGATTTTTCTCATATACTCAAGAGCTTGTAAAAAATCAAGTAGTCAACATTGAGTATATTCGCTCAACCGACGATGCAGTAGATCTGTTCACAAAGGCGCTTCCTACAACAACATTCAGAAAGCATGTTCAGAATATTGGAATGCGTCATTTGCGAGATATATAAAGGGATTTATATATATCTTTTCGAGGGGGAGATTACGTATCTGTACTCTTTTTCCCTTATCATGATTTTTGTCCCATTGGGTTTACATGATAAAGTTTTTAACGAGGCAGTACGTAATACTTGGATAATAATAGATAATTAAGGGGGAGTGTTGAAAAGTCAACAAAGACGTTTTCGTTGAAGACGTCTTTGTTTTGATTACCTTTTTACGAAGTTTGCCGACTGACTTCTCCTATAAATAGGAGACTATGTATCATTTGTAAGCTACATCGATAAGATTTCACTCATCTCTCTCTCCTCTTTTCTCTTGAGTAATAAAGTTATCAGTTTAATTTTATCTCTCTAGATATTTTTCATAATATTAAATTAATTTATTAATACGTTTTCTTTCTCTTAAAATTTATATTCCGCTTTTTCCAAACTAAAGAATAGTGTAAACAGATTAAATTAGTTAATTACCTGAAGAATATCTGATTTTTCTGAGGTGGAAAATAGTTTATCGGAGAAAGTCCGAGCCAATTTACGAACCGGATCGAAAAGAGATGGACCAAAGTCAGGATGATGGGCAATGGGGAAATGAGGAGTCGGTTTTGGTTTAGAAGAGATTTTGATTTTTTTAATTTGTTTTTTAAGTAAACAATAGTTAACAAAAGCTTCTTTCCATTCCGGTATGAGTTGTGCCTCAAGCTCCTTGGAAAACTTCACCATATTATCTTCCGTTTTTTGATTTGCATGTAAATGTTAATGTTAACTTGGAAAGGAATTAAGATTTGAAGAAGGAGAGAAGAAGTTGATGTTGTTGAAGAGAGGTATTAAGAGGGAAAAGAAGAGATTTTGTATTTATAATGGAGAGAGAGGAGAGAGAGACGTGTAGAGAAGGTGAATTAGTTTCTCTTTTTGGTTTGTGCACTAACTAATGGAAATTAGATATTTTTTTAGAAAAATGATTGCTAGCTACAAGAAATATACTATATGATATTGTTACACATTTATAGTTTCATAATGTATCAAAAACTATACAAAATATATTTATTATTTATGGTGATTATGTTTAACATAAATTTGTATTATGATGTTAAACATAATCATCATAATATTTTCGTATATAACATCATGTATTATATATTTTGTGTAGTTTTTGATACATTACAATACATGTGTGATTATATGATGTAATATAATTTGTGTAGTTGACAATCATTTTTTCTATTTTTTAGATATAAACTTTGATTGTTTGTTCACCGCTACTAGTTACAGTTGTGGATGCGGTCAATATTGTGGTATATATTGTTTGTTTATTTATCACTGGCGGTTGCGGTTACGGTTTATCGTATATTTTTAGTCGTACTACTATTTTAATCAGTGGTTAAAAAAATTACAACGTATGATAAAATGTTTGACCGATTCGATTGATTATAAATAAATATGATAATTAAATGAATAATAATCTGTCGAGCAATAATCATAAAAAACTGCGATTGACAAAAAAAATGACTATAGTTGTTTGCAGCTACTACATGGCCATTTAACTTTTCTAACTCGATTTGTTAATAATAAAAATGACTAAAAGGTGAAAGAATGGAAACCTTTTTAAAATGGAAAATGAGAGACTTTTTTAAAATGGAAAATGAGAAAACTTTTGAAATTTGCTTGGCCATTATGGGAGCTTCATTACACTCACTTATATATATAAATAGATTTGAATATAACCCACTAATTAATATTTATAAGGAATTATAAAGAAGGTGTGAGTGCAGTGCAACTCGTTACGAACCTCACACACAGACACAGTTCTATTGCATCGGACAATATTTGAATTTATCTTGCATATATTTATGCATGTAAGCTCCCAATGTACTGTTTTATAATCCCTGCTCTAATATTACGTCAACATGATGTAATAAATTCGTGTGATAACTATATTGGTTTTCAATAAATGATTTACATTATTATGATTATGTGAATTTTATGGCCATAGTGATGCAACGGCTGGAAAGAAAGAGAAGACTACTTATGCATAGGATAAATAATGAAAATTTAAAAGTTATTGTTGAAATATCAATTCAAATTTTACGTCGAAAATTTAGATAAACATGATCTAATATATAAAAAAAAAGACAATTAAACAAGTTCAATTTTAGTTAAGATAAAAAAAAATTAGGAAGTATAATTCATTTTGGTTGTTTTATATGAGTCCTAAGTCAACTAATAATTTGCTATTGAAATTTTTGGAGTCTCAATTTAGTGGCAATTTCATTATACATTAGTTTGTTTTGTTTTGCAATTTAGATTTCTAGTTTCATATACATGTTCACATATACATGTTCACAAACAAAATCTTCTAGTTTCAACATATTTAAGTTGGTAATTACTCGTAACAAAAATCAATGTATATATGTTTTTACGTTCGTGGCTTGTTCTATTTTATACTATCGTTAATGAGCATTGCGTTTGTAATATTTTTTTTTGTTATTACCTAGATAGTAAATTTTGCATCATAGTTTTAATCTAATATCACTTCGAAAACATGTTTCCTAATGCAAATTCTTGATTATTTAATCATATCACTTCGAAAACATGTTTTCCGATCAGTGATTACACTGGTAATTTTTACCAAATCAAAAATTAACAAGATTTGCTGATGGAAATTTCTACATATTCATTCAAACTAAGCCCACTACTATAAATTGATGGTACGTGTCCTTACATCTTATTGCTTACATATCGACTTTTAAATCACTCTCAGCAGAATACGTCTGACGTGACTTAAAACGTGATACTTCAACATTTTTTAAAAAAATTAATCACAACGAAATCTCATACAGAACCTTGCATACTTAATTTATTTGTTTAATCTAATTCTATCAGTAACATTTCCTTTAAATTTTAATAAAATCATAGAAAAGATCTTTTTCTATAACAATATTTAAATAATATCCGTTGTATATGATATATTATTTCAACACAATTTAAGATTTGATAGATATTATTAAGGAAAAAAAAAGTAATACGATAACTAGCTTGATAATGAAACGATAAACACAACATTTGTTAGAAAAAATATCTAGAGAGATAAAATTAAACTGATAATTTTATTACTCAAGAAAAGAGAGGAGAGAGAGAGGAGTGAAGTCTTATCGATGTAGTTTACAAATGATACATAGTCTCCTATTTATAGGAGAAGTCAGTCGGCAAACTTCGTAAAAAGGTAATCAAAACAAAGACTTTTTCAACGAAGACGGCTTTGTTGACTTTTCAACACTCCCCCTTGATTATCTATTATTATCGAAGTATTACATACTGCCTCGTTAAAAACTTTATCATGTAAAAACCCAATGGGATAAAAATCATGATAAGGGAAAAAGAGTACAGATACGCAATCTCCCCCTCGAAAAGATATATATAAATCCATTTATATATCTCGTAAATGACGCATTCTAATATTCTGAACATGCTTTCTGAATGTTGTTGTAGGAAGCGCCTTTGTGAACAGATCTTCTGCATTGTCGGTTGAGCGAATATACTCAATGTTGACTACTTGATTTTTCACAAGCTCTTGAGTATATGAGAAAAATCTTGGTGGGATATGTTTTGTCCTATCGCTCTTGATATAACCTTCCTTAAGTTGAGCGACACATGCAGCATTATCCTCGAACAATTTTGTTGGTTCTTTATTTGTAGTGATCCCACTAGCTTCTTGTATATGATGAGTCATGTACTTGAGTCATACACATTCTCTACATGCCTCATTGAGTGCGATAATTTCCGCATGATTTGAGGAAGTGGCAACCAATGTCTGTTTTTGTGAACGCCACGAGATCGCAGTACCTCCTAATGTAAAAACGTATCTGGTTTGTGATCGAGCTTTATGCGGATCTGATAAATATCCTGCATCTCCAAACCAACTAGACCAAACAAGGAATTTCTAGGATAATATAATCCCAAGTCAATTGTACCTTGAAGATAACGAAATATTTCTTTTATTCCGGTCCAATGTCTTCGCGTAGGGGCTGAATTATACCTTGCAAGTAAGTTAGTAGCAAAAGCAATATTTGGTCTAGTACAATTAGTAAGATACATCAGCGCACCAATAGCGCTCATATAAGGTATTTCACAACCTAAAATTTCCTCGTTATCCTCACAAGGTCGAAATGGATCTTTATAAACAATAAGTGATTTATTGACCATTGGAGTACTCAAAGGATTCGCTTTATCCATATTAAAGCGTTTTAATACCCTTTTGGTATAATTTGATTGATGGACAAATATTCCACTTTTGAGATGCTCTATTTGAAGCCCGAGATAAAACTTTGTCTTACCAAGGTCTTTCATTTCAAACTCTTCTCTTATATGGGTTCGTGCATCATGAACTTCCTTTTGAGTTCCAATAATGTTCATATCATCAACATATACAGCGATAATAACAAATCCTAATGAGGATTTCTTGATAAACATGAAAGGGCATATCGCATTATTGATATATTTTTTTTTTCAACAAATATTCGTTTAAACGATTATACCACATGCGTCCGGATTATTTTAATCCGTAAAGTGATCGCTGTAATTTGACCAAACAAAAATCCTTTGATTTTTCCGAGATCTTGGATCCTTCCGGGATTTTAAATCCATTGGAAATTTTCATATATATATCACTATCAAGTGATCCATATAGATATGCAGCCACGACATCCATAAGGTACATTTCTAAATTTTTGGATGTCGTTATACTCATCAAGTATCTAAACGTAATTGCATCCATAACCAGGGAATATATTTCATCATAATCAATTCCTAGTCTTTGAGAGAAACCTTGTGCCACAAGTCGTGCTTTATATCTTATGATCTCATTTTCTTCATTTTGTTTTCTCACGAAAACCCATTTGCATCCGACAGGAATTACATCTTCTGGTGTAATGATAACATGTCCGAATATATTTCTTTTATTGAGAGAGAGTAATTCATCTTTCATGGCTTTTCGCCATTTTTCCCAATCGGGTCTCGCCCGAAATTCTGATAATGATCTCGGGTCCAAATCATTATATTCATCATCAATTTCTTTAGATATAGAAAATGAAAATGTTCTATCCACATCTTCTATTTCATTTCTAACCCAGATTTTTCCATCTTGGGCATAATTAATAGATGTTTCACAATTTTCTATATCATGTTCTTCCTCAAGAAGACTTTCATCATCAGATTGTTCAAGAACCTTCTCATTTTCTTGAATATCTGCATGATGTAATATTTTTGGAAGATCTTTACTGATTCTTCCTAATTTCTTTTTCTTTCGGGGATTTTTATCTTTAGAGCCCATCGGCCTCCCCCTTTTCAATTGAACTTTTGGGTCATTTATTTTATTTCTATCAAATGGTTCCTTTGGAACATCAATTCTTGATGGAGAATTTGCAGCGGGTATATACGATTTCGTCACCTTTTTCATATCTGTGAACACATCTGGTAATTCATTTGCCATATTCTGTAAATGTATAATTTTTTGAACTTCCAGCTCACGTTGATTTGTAGGGGGGTCAAAGTGTATCAAATTTCGTGTACACCATGTAACATCTTTTGATGTTTCTTTAATTCCTCCCCCTAACGCTGGAAATTCATCTTCATTAAAATGGCAATCGGCAAAACGTGCCGTAAACATATCATCAGTTTGAGGTTCAAGATATCGAATTATACTTGGTGATGTATACCCAATATATATTCTCATTCTCCTTTATGGTCCCATTTTTGTTCTTTGTGGTGGAGCTATTGAGACATAAACCACGCACCCAAAAACTCGAAGATGGGATACATTTGGCTGTTGACCAGATGTCAACTCCAATGGGGAATATTAATATATGCACTTAGTCTAATCTGAACCAATGCAGCTGCATGCAGTATAGCATGACCCCATACAGAAATTGAGAGATTTGTTCTCAATACTAACGGTCTTGCAATCAATTGCAACCGTTTAATCAAACTTTCAGCCATCCCATTTTGTGTATGCACATGGGACACAGGATGTTCAACATCAATCCCCATTGACATACAATAATTATCAAAAGCTTGTGAATTGAATTTACCAGCGTTATCAAGTCTGGCCTTTTTATAACATAATCAGAAAATTGTGCTTTCAATCTGATTATTTGGGTAATGAATTTTGCGAAAACCTTATTTCTTGTTGTCAAAAGACAAACATATGACCATCTATTTGATGCGTCCATCAATACCATAAAGTATCGAAACGGTCCACACGGTGGATGAATAGGTCCACATATATCACCATGTATTCTCTCTAAGAATACTGGAGATTCATTCCCAACTTTAGTTATTGATGGTCGTGTTATGAGTTTTCTTTGAGAACATTCTTTACATGAAAACTCTCCCGATTGAAAAATCTTTTCATTTTTCAATGGGTGACCATTACAATTTTGCACAATTCTTCTCATTATAATTGATCTAGGATGACCTAATCTTTCATGTCGGACTTTAAAAGTACTAGTAAACTTCTCGTTTACTATAGCATATGATTCAACTATGCTTATCTTTGTATAATATAATCCAGAGGATAACATTGGCAAATTTTCCAATATATGTTTCCTCTCAGATATAATGCAAAGATATTCAACATTATTTTTACTCATAGTCTCTATATGATATTCATTTTTACGGATATCTTTGAAACTTAACAAGTTTCTATGAGACTTAGGAGAATATAATGCATTATTTATTTCAAATTTCGTGCCTTTTGGCATCGAAAAACTGGCTTCTGTAGAGTCCAGTATTATCTTTGCATTTCCTGATATAGTACTCACGCTTCCAGCGGAGTCACTTAAATCAAGACAGGAGAAATATCGTTTATCTTTAAGTATAGTGTGCGTTGTAACACTATCTGCTAGACAGATATCTCCTTCATCAATTCCAATTTATGACATTTTCTATGTAATAATTTATAGAGATGCATTAATAGTTTAAAGCAAAACATATTTCATAAACTACTAAAACCATCGTTAAGTTTTGTTACACAAACATATTATACATGTCTTATTGACAGCTTTTCATTTCTCATCGATCATAATCGCTTTAATCCTCGTTGATACTTTCAGGATCAACAAGAAAATCTGTGATATCCAGATGAGTATCATCATTTAGACCACTAAAGGAAGGTCCAACTTCATCATCGGTGAAGTTGGTTTCAACATTATTACTCTTGGGCTTTATTGATACTTGATACAGATCGACGAAATATTTGGGTGTACGACATGTACGTTCCCAATGCCCTTTCATGCCGCATCTGTAACAAGCGTTCTCGGTAGGTTTTCTTATTGTTCGACCACCCTCATTTATTTGGAAATTCTTATTTTTTCCAATGTTAAAACCCCTTCCTTGTCCACGTCTACGACCTCGACCACGACCTCTACCACGGCTTCTGCCGCGTATATGTCCTCGTCCTTGATAATTATTATTATTACTAGATGCTACCACATTCACTTCTGGGAATGGAGTCGATCCAGCTGGACGAGATTGTTGATTTAACATCACGAGGTCGTTATTTTGCTCTACTACAAGGAGGACTTGCATCAACTCCGAGTAGCGAATATATCCTTTAGTCCGATATTGCTCTTGTAGGACTACATTTCCATAATGGAATGTGGAGAGCGTTTTTTAAATCATATCATAATCGCTCATTTTATCACCACATAACATCATTCTGGAAGTAATTCCGAACAACGCAGAATTATATTCACCAACACTTTTATAGTCTATAAATCGGAGGTGTAGCCAATCATATCGAGCCTTAGGTAAGATCACAAGTTTTTGATGATCAAACCTATCTCTTAATGATTGCCAAAGATCCGCAGGATCTTCTTTTGTGATATATTCATTTTTTAACGTATCGTGGAGATGGTGTCGTAAAAACACCATGGCCTTAGCCTTATTTTCATCAGACATCGTTTCCGATGGATCGATAGCTTTAAGAAGGCCATTCGATCTCAGATGCATCTTTGCATCTGATTGCCAAGTCATATAATTTTTTCCAGATACATCGAGGGCAATGATATCAAGCTTTGCCAAGTTTGACATGATATCTATATAATAATTAAATCAATTGTCATAACATTTTAAGCATCATCTTAAAAATTGTTAATGATAATAAAAGCATGTGCATATAATAAAGTAAATTAATAAATAATCATCTTAGGAGGTAAGACCGTCCATGTGATTGAAGAGGCAACGCCTACCATATTATTTCGAGGAGGTAGTGCCTACCACTCGATTAAGGAGGAGACATAATCTACCACTCCATAAATAATTAAATTGACATAATAAAATAAAGTAAATAATCTCACGGGAGGAGGTATAACCTACCACTCCATAAATAATATCGCAGGAGGAGGTATAACCTACCACTCTATAATATCGCGGGAGGAGGTATAACCTACCACTCCATAAATAATATCGTGGAAGGAGGTATATCTCACCACTCCATAAATAATTAAATTGATATAATTAAATTGACATAATAAAATAAAGTAAATAATTTCACGGAAGGAGGTATAACCTACCACTCCATAAATAATATCGCGGGAGGAAGTATAACCTACCACTCCATAATATCGCGGGAGGAGGTATAACCTACCACTCCATAAATAATATCGTGGGAGGAGGTATATCCTACCACTCCATAAATAATTAAATTGACATAATTAAATTGACATAATAAAATAAAGTAAATAATATCACGGGAGGAGGTATAACCTACCACTCCATAAATAATATCGCGGGAGGAGGTATAACTTACCACTCCATAATATCGCGGGAGGAGGTATAACCTACCACTCCATAAATAATATCGTGGGAGGAGGTATATAACCTACCACTCCATAAATAATACCGCGGGAGGAGGTATAATCTACTACTCCTTAAATAATAACGCAGGAGGAGGTATTACCTACCACTCCTTAAATAATAACGCAGGAGGAGGTATAACCTACTACTCCTTAAATAATAACGCATGAGGAGGTATAACCTACTACTCCTTAAATAATAACACATGATGAGGTATTACCTACCACTCCTTAAATAATAAATTGACATAATAAAATAAATGAACTTTTACCTGGGCGGTATAACAACACACTGTTAAACTGGTATTTGGAGAGATGATCGTATTGATAACCTGTTATGAAAAATATCTGTAGAGATAAAATTAAACTAATAATTTTGTTACTCAAGAGAAGAGGGGAGAGAAAGAGAGGAGTGAAGTCTTATCGATATAGTTTATCAATGATACATAGTCTCTTATTTATATGAGAAGTCATTCGACAAAATTCGTAGAAAGATAATCAAAACAAAGACGTCTTTATTGACTTTTCAACAACACTATAATATGACTAAAATACTAAAACACCTATTTTAATATGACGTCACTTCAAAATCCACTTAGCAAGATGGGTCTGGTTAACCACACTAGTGACGTGGGTTCCATCTATTTTTGAACACACTCGCCACGTCAGCGTACGTTTGGCGATCCAATTAAGCTTCTCTTCTATGTTGCGGTGGCGGCGAGATTGGAGGCCCAACTTCGGTCCATTGAGGATGTAACTTCCGGCCCAACATTGTACCGCACGTGAAGAACTCGCGAGCCATGTAACCGGCCAAGATCCAGTTCGATGTAACCGGAGTGGCTCTTGTTGGTTCACCAGGGGAACCAAAATCACTATCCGTCTGTCCGCATCTTTGCGTTTTGTCTGTAGTCTCGGGCCGTGATGGTTTTAACTCATTTTTTTATAATTTTTTAAAAATTATTTAAATTTATGATGATATTATTTTACCATACAAATTATAGTTATTTATAGTTTTTTCATTTGAATTTCAGACATTTTTATTAAACCACAACAGTTAATAACGTGTATATTAATTTTATATGAATTATTGACATATATTCACAATTTTACAAATTTTTATTTTTTAGATAAATCGTGATCAATTGAATATAATAATATTTACCATATAATTCGAAAATCGATCAATTGAATAACTGCGACTGACGAATTTTCTCTTCTAACTAATTGGGTAAACGCAATTGTGAAAACTCAAATTATGTGACAAATGTAATTAATTTCTATTGAATACGATTTATACAAAAAAATATCAATGAAATTGTGAAAATATGTCAATAGTTTATATAAAATTATGGTATACATTGTTAGTTTGTGTGGTGTAATATAGATATCCGAAATTCATGTGAAAAATCGTATACAACTATGTGTGTGATAAAATAATATCGTAGTTTTAAATTTTGCAACGTGGTTGGATAAGGGTTATAACAGCCAATGTCAAAGATAGGGTAAAAATCGACAATTTAATCTTTACTTGTGGAGAAAAACGTCTACGATAAAGTTTCTGGTTTTATTAGAATTCCAATTACCGGTTTAGAAAATGAAAGCTGGTTTGACTTAAACCAAGAGGAAATGGGTGTTCGAGAAACACATGGGCTGACGTTTTGAGAAAAAAATTATATATTCCACGTAAGTTTTGTTTGGTAATTTGTTTCCTTTTTTATAACTCTAATTGTTTCCCATCGCATCGAGTGTCGACAGAACAAATCGGGATTCCGCACTTATTGAGCAGACACCAATTGGTTTCAATTAGTCTGATTTTGTTAATTTCCAACTTCCTATTAATTACTCCAAAGTCCAAATGTTGACTTTTATTTTCCTGTTAGCACCGTCAATTTAATTGAATTCGGTCGACCCTACTCCAAATCAAGTAGGTTTCAACATTTACAACTTAGCCAATCTTAATTTGTTCAACTTGATTAGCTTTCAGTTAAGCTATTACTTAAACACGTGTCTGTAACATCTGATCATATTCATAGTTTTTATGCATTAAAAGCTATAGCCACATAACAGAGACCCAAAAAAAGTTTGTAGAGAGAACCACTGTCGTTCGTGTTCAGGGACTGACATGTAGTGATATTCCAAAATGGTGGAAGAGTACTGCAATTGTTCTGTATTATTATATTGTATATAATATCTGGTTGGAAAAGTCATATCAAATTGTCGATAATTTAATTTTATGTTTTTTTGTAGAATTGGATTTTTTGTGATTTCAATAATGTCCTATGTGTTTATAGTGAAAAAAATGTAAATTTACATGGATTTCAAACAATAGAATCAAACTAAACACAGAAGTATCAAAAGTAGAATTCTTATTCGGGTAATTTTTTTTTTAAATTGTATATTTTTAAATTTTTGTTATAAAATTATTATCATTAGTTTAAATTTTTAATAATAACACAAATTTAAAATTAAAATAAAATAAAATTTATTTTTAATAGAAAAATTAAACTTTAAATTAGAAAAAAAACTCAAATATAATATTTAAGTTTATATATAATTTATTTAGATTAAAATAAATATTTTCAAATAATTAATTATGATATTTTTGAAATTTAATTTTTAAATGATAAATTTGAAATAAAAAATTTAAAACATAGTATTTCAAAATATTACTTTTCTTTTATTCAGATATTTTATATTTTGGATCGGATTCAATTACATATGAAGTCAAATAAATTTAAATATTGGATTGAAGTTATGATATTAATCCAGAAAAATTTCGGATACGGTTGAGTTTAAATACATTTTCATATCCAACACCAAAGCACTTGTATTACAAATTCATTCCAAACGATTTCTGATAACATATGGTATTTGGAACTGTTAAACCTCCACCAAGACAGTATATATAAATATATACTTCTCTCCAATCATATATTCAACCTTTTTCTTTAGATATATCTCAAACCCATCTCTTATATATTCAATTCTTACTTTATCAACCATCTCTTTATAACAAAATTCATGTGTTTGACACAACTGACTTTTCATGGTTTGATTTTAGCAATTGTGAAATGATGTTTGATTAGACTGAGAATTTGACACAACTGACTTTTGTTATACCACCATACTCCTTAAAAACACAACTCACACATCAAATACTAAATCATATATCTTTTTCGCTTCTCAACTATTTACCATACAATTTATCAAAACACATTTTAGCAAACTGTATCTTTTTCCCAATGATCAATGACGGTAGCTGCAATCAACATCATATTATGGTGAGGCCTAAAATATTTGAAAATGAATGACGACATTTTATTCAAACTGCAATAAATTCTTCATCTAACTCTTGCACATGGTTTGGTTTGAAAGCTCCAATTTTTTTTTTTTGTTTAAATTAATAATTCTGATTTAGATGAATATGAACTGTTGATATGTGAACATCACGACACATAAACTAAAATACTTTTCACATGTAATACAGTTAGAGGTGAAATAATTTTTAGTTTTAACAGTGCCTACTGAGTGTAATTCGACGTTCGGTTTAATACTTCATACCTAACAAAAAGTTAATCAATAAGAAAGAGAGAATATTTCTATGTTTCGATCTGCTACGCATTCTACACTTCGGAACAAGACATCTTTTGTCATTGCCGATAAAAATTTCGGATAGAATGAAATAATTAATTGTTACGAGATTGACAAACCGTTAAAGTCAGATAGTGTATATGGTAATTTGGGTAAAAGCTTGAAAATTTACTTGGTAGATTTAGAGTAAGATGTTTAAGCGATTTTGTTATATTTTTACAATACAGATGAAGGAAAAGAATAAGAATGATGATAATATATATTACTAGAAAACATGTGGAGAGGAAATCACAAAAGGATTTAGGAATTGAATGCAGTGAGTAGTAGAGTACGTAGTAGTTAGTGGTTGAGGTAAGTTAATGCAGAGATTAAAGTAGATAGTTAATTAAGTGTCGCTATATAATGGACTGTAATGCGGATTGTTTTATCATCGGGCAGTGTTCACTGCAAGTAACAAACATACTCAAAACTAAGGAGACATGGGGCGTCTCGGTAATGGAGCTATTCTCTTGGCTTTGTTATGTTTCCATGTTTTTGTCGTGAATGTTGCAGCGAGAAATGGTGTGAGCTCTAACAGAGACGAGGAGGAGAAGACGTTCATTGGAGGCGGTAAGGGTGGTGGCTTTGGCGGCGGATTTGGAGGAGGAGCCGGTGGTGGAGGTGGAGTAGGAGGAGGAGCAGGCGGTGGAGGAGGTTTCGGTGGTGGACATGGTGGAGGTGCTGGAGTCGGTGGTGGCTTTGGTAAGGGTGGTGGAATTGGCGGTGGTTTTGGAGGTGGGGGTGGACATGGTGGAGGACTTGGTGGTGGTGGTGGTGGTGGTGGTGGTGGAGCTGGTGGTGGGTTCGGGAAAGGCGGAGGTATCGGTG
Source organism: Pugionium cornutum (assembly GCA_018901935.1). Classification (NCBI taxonomy): domain Eukaryota; kingdom Viridiplantae; phylum Streptophyta; class Magnoliopsida; order Brassicales; family Brassicaceae; genus Pugionium; species Pugionium cornutum. The sequence goes on from CM032161.1 coordinate 25,265,760, forward strand.
GAGGAATTGGAAAGGGTGGTGGAGTTGGTGGTGGTATTGGCAAAGGTGGAGGCATCGGTGGTGGTATTGGCAAAGGTGGAGGCATCGGTGGTGGTATCGGCAAAGGTGGAGGAGTTGGCGGCGGCATTGGCAAAGGTGGAGGATTTGGCGGTGGTATTGGCAAAGGTGGAGGTATTGGTGGTGGCATTGGAAAAGGTGGTGGAATTGGTGGCGGCATTGGCAAAGGTGGAGGCATTGGAGGTGGTATTGGCAAAGGTGGAGGTATCGGTGGTGGCATTGGAAAAGGCGGAGGTGTTGGAGATGGTATTGGCAAAGGCGGAGGTATCGGTGGTGGCATTGGAAAAGGTGGTGGAATTGGTGGTGGCATTGGCAAAGGCGGAGGCATTGGAGGTGGTATTGGCAAAGGTGGAGGTATCGGTGGTGGCATTGGAAAAGGCGGAGGCATTGGAGGTGGTATTGGCAAAGGCGGAGGTATTGGTGGAGGGGGTGGATTTGGTAAGGGAGGAGGTATTGGTGGTGGTATTGGCAAAGGCGGTGGAATTGGTGGTGGGTTTGGAAAAGGAGGAGGTATTGGCGGTGGTATCGGCAAAGGCGGAGGCATTGGAGGTGGAGGTGGTTTCGGTGGAGGAGGTGGATTTGGAAAAGGTGGTGGAATTGGCGGTGGAATAGGCAAAGGAGGAGGATTTGGTGGAGGTGGTGGATTTGGTGGTGGAGGAGGTTTTGGGGGAGGGGGTGGATTTGGTGGTGGAGGTTTTGGAGGCGGAGGTGGAGGCGGAGGAGGGGGTGGAATCGGACACCATTAAACAAAAACACATGAACTTGTATTAAGTGCAACATGCACTACGTACACATGGTTACAAGGTCTTGTGTGTTACCAGATATTCTAGTTTTATCTACTTAAATCACTATTTGAATTAAGAGGAATGGGTGTCTTTAATAATTTTATTTCGTAGAACACTTGAACTGCATTTGGTGAAAATTGAATTGTTTTCAATTTTCAATTAAGAGCACTGAACGGTAAAGCACAATTATATATAGAGCATGAATGGTATGCAGTTTTCTGCAAAATAATAACATGAGTTATTTTTTAGTTTTCAATTCGTCTTCTAAATCGTAACTTTTTGTTATTTGAGATGCTGGAGGAAAAATAATATGGAGACAAGTAAGATGAAATTTAAAAGCTTATCCTATGTTTTATGTTTTGTTTTCTTTGCAAAGAAATCATGGATTCGACGATAAATTCCTAATGACATGTAATTCTTAATTACATGTTAGCAGATAAAAAAGTTGTTATAGATTTTGTTTCTTCACTGTTATTCGACCTGAAACAGCTTTAATCGGGAGGCTCGAACTGCATGGTGTAGAGATAAACAAAACACCATATATATTACAATGTTACATCTTATAATAAAGCCTTCACGGATATGTAAAGGCTATTTTAGATTCACATTATTCGGATGTGCATCATTGTTTTGAATTTTAAATAACATACTTAAAAAAATTCTTTGATAATAATATTATTAGAAAGTACCACAAATTTTAATATGAATATGACGACAAATCATTCCTATACAAAAAAAAATTAAACTAAAATTGGAATGGAACAATTAAAACACAACTTTATATACTTTAATTTATGGTAAGAAAAAATATTTTCTAATTTATGCTATTTTAAAATAAAAAGTTACTGATAAAATTTTAAAAATATAAATTTAAACTCTAGTATTAGAATATTTTTTAAATATTTTAATTTTTAGAACTGAATAATAACATTAAGGAAATAATTTGATCTGTGTGAATAAGTGAAATGTATTAATGGTTCCGGTTGATCCACAGTGTTAGTGCATGTCTATTTTAGGTGTCTTCGGTTTTAGGTATTTTGCTAAACCAGCAGTTAGTAACATCGGTGTCCACCAACACCTCCGGAAAAAACTGTAATGTGACAAGTCAAAGTTTACATAATAATTAACTTAGAAAAATAGAAATATATATTTTATATCTCAGAAAACAAAGAAAAATTTGTGAAAAATAAATTATGAACAGATGGTTCGACGAATGTATAGTAAACAAAGCCAATAACATACCCATAAAAAGACACAAAATATAGAGTTCAATAGAAATATATATATATATATATGAGATTGACAAATAAGAACATGTTGAAGTAGAAGAAAAGTAACAAAGCATTTTCTTCAATTGTTTACAAATGTGACATCATACAAACGATGTTATGAACGATATAAATCAATTTTTTTTTGCCAAGAGCAGCTTCACTTAAATCAATGGTTCAAGTCTTTCAACGAATGACTTACCCAAGAATTCGATTTCATCTCATTTATCCCAACTATTGCTCTTAATTATCAAATTAAGGTGTAAACACTAGATTCTTTTCTATATATTTTACTTAAAATAAATTACCCTAGGTCATTAATTATCATGCTTGGAAAAATTATCTAAAACCAAAAAATTGAAGTGGAATCGAATCGAAAAAAATAGATATCAACTTGAACAATAATCGATAAAATATTGAATGGATTTTACATTTTTATACCAAAAGAACCAGTACCGAGAATCAAATGGATATCCGAATGATCTGAAATATAATTAAATATATATTAATATTAATTATATTAATTTTTTATAAGGGCAAATGTATAAAATATTACATTTTTAAGTTTTTGTTTTAAAAATAGCATCATTAGTTTAAATTTCTAATAATAGCACAAATTTAAGATTAAAATGCATTAAAACTATATTTTAATAGAAAAAAATTAAATCCTAAATTGGAAATAATGAACCCAAATACAATACTTTAAGTTTATGTATAATTTATTTAGAATAAATAAATATTTTCATATAAATATTTGTGCTATTTTTGGGAATTTAATTTTATGATGCTAGATTTGAAAGAAAAACTTTAAAAGGTGCTATTTTAGGGTATTACTCTTTTTATAATTCAATTATAAAAATTATAATTTTAAACAAAGAATCAATTTTTTAAATCGAAATACCCAAAAATTCTTAAATCGGTCAAAATTTGACCAAATTTATTATATTTATCAATATTTTAGTTTTTTACCGATATTTTGATACACGAACCCGAACAGAATACGGATGGAATTGAACCAAAACAGAATAAAACTACAACTTTAAAATATATTAATAGATTCTAACATGCTATTACATAAAGATTAATACTGTAAAATAGTAGCGCCATTTTAAATTTTTGTTTCAAATTTATCAGTTTAAACTTAAAATTCTAAAACTAATACAAATTATTTTCTAAAAATACATATTTACCATAAATAATTATAAATATTATTAAAATATATATATTTGAGTTCATTTTTTCTAATTTAAAATTTAGTTTTTCCTTATTAAAATGAAGTTTAAGGTATTTTTAGTTTAAATTTATGTTATTTTTAAAAATTTAAACAAATGATGAAATATTTGAAACAAAAACAATTTTATGTTATTTTTTTCAATTGTTCTTCCATAAATAATCGAAATTCAAAAAAAAAATGATTCGAAATCAGTATGGATATCCAGATATTAAAGGGTAGATACTAATCCTTAAAATTTCATTCCAAACGTATGTAACTACTAAATTCTCCCATAATGAAATACAAAAAGATTGATATATTTTATTGTTATAAATAATCAAATCAATTTTTTATATACCACTATTTTCATAATTACAATCATTTATTCACAAAACGTTAAATGTCATAAACGCATATGCTTCCACACTTGTTAGAGTTTAATTTTAATAGTTTTGAAAAAAAAACAAAAGAAATTTGCAAATAAAAGCTATGTGACCAATACATTGAAATTAATATTTATTAAAATATTTTCTAAGTACAAATATACCATATATTAAATAATAAAATAAATAATATACACCTCAAATTTTATATCCAAATTTTGATGGTAACATTTTATCAGTTGCTAATAAAAAATATTTGTCGGCGGGTTGTTATCAGAACTAAAAAACTGGAAGGGGTTTGTTGATAAAGAAAACTAAAAGAAAATTTGCAATGATTAGGCGACGTGGAAAGATGTAACGCGTTGGATGAATATGAGGTCTCTTATACGTCCACGTCATATACAAATGTGTATATGGTCTATTTACAATACACGCTTTCAATTTTTAATATCCTTGTAATTCGCCCTAGAATCTTTATTTTTTAGTTTTATAATTCAGTTTGGTGTTACATTTTAAAAGCGTATGATTAATTAATAGGGATTTTTTAAAATAATATTTTTTTTTCTTCAAAATTAACATCGTTTTAAATTTTATTAATAACATAAATTAATATTAAAATATATTAAAATTTTTTGTTAATAATAAAAAAATTAAATATTAAATTAAAATATAAATCCAAATATAATATTTTAAGTTTATATTTAATTGATTTAGATTATGTAAATATTTTCATATAATTATTTATGTTATTTTTAAAATTTAAATTTTAAGATGTTATATTTAGAACAAAAATTTTAAAATATGTTATTTTATAGTATTAAGATATACACACAACAAACTTCCACAATAGCATTTCATAATTTTGAAATGATAAGATAATGTAGATGTGTTTAACAGAAATGAATGTTTTAGAGTCGCATACTGAGTTTAAATTACTAAAATAATTATAATATATGTCATTGTTATTAATTTGGTTTGACAATCAATATATTTTATTAAAATAACTAAAAAATACTATTAAATTTATAAAAAAAAGTTATTTTTATTTCTTTAATTTACATATAAAAAAATTAATTTTAAAAATAAATTAAATAATATTTAAAATTATATAAATATCTAATTTATATTTACTAATAAATAATATTATATAATTTATGAATATTTTTCTCGATATATAAATGGTGTGGATATAAATTTAGTTTAGTATTTCTCTATTTCTAGTAGATGATATATGTATGATAAATTAAAGATATGGAGAAAACACACTAAACAGGAAAAAAACTTTTTGAAAAAAAGGAGAAACCCAACAAAAAAGAAAAACAAAGCAGGAAAAAGTATTGCTATTGTTGAATGTACAAACATCCACAGTAGTTCTTAGATTGTCCAGTGTGCATGTGATGATGTCGATTTACCATCCCACAATATTTTAATTTTTTTTTCAGACTTTGAGTAGTGACTTTTTTTTCATTAACATTAACAAATTTGTAAAACTATAAGTAATAGCAAGGAAACCAATCAATGGAAATGGTTCTAATTCTAGTTATGGTTGTTTATAGGAAGTGGAGTCTGAACACTACAGTATTGGAATACATACAAAGATAGTGCAAACACTAATTTGTTACATAATGATCTGTTCATTTTTGATAGATGGAAATAATCTTCAACATTTGCATAAGTATTTTCATATCTAAATTGGATATTACCTTCTACTTCCAAAAATTTTAAATTATGTTTTGTAGAATTTCCATTTTTAATTGTAAAAATCTTTTACAGTCAAAATTTGAAGTAAAACTTCTATATCAATATGATTAGTCAAATATTGGATTAACCATTCTATATAGGACCAAAACACTTTCAGATTACATTGTTTTTACATATTTTGTTAAAAATGCAATGTATTAGTTATTTTTTTTTAAAACAAATGTATAAGTTTTTTAAAACGAAAAGATATGTTTATTTTACTTGAAATGATAACAGAAGTAAAACTAAGTGCATCAGTTTATTTGGATTTTAAATTTGAATATTTAAAAATAATTGTCTAATAATGAACTAACATAGAACAAAACTTATATTTTGTTTTGAAACACGATAATGAATCATAATTCAAACACCTCCAATTTTATATAAGAAAGTTTTGTTATGTTTTATTCAACACAATTCTCCAAAATAACACTATTTTAAACTTTTATTCCAAATTTAGCACCATTAATTTATTTTTCCAACAATAACAAATTTTTTTGTATTAAAATACCTTAGAATATATTTTTTAATAGAGAAAAATAAACCCTATTTTAGAAAATGAACCCAAAATAATGTTTTAATTTTATTTATAATTAATTTAGGATAAATAAATATTTTTACATAAAAATTTGTGTTATTTTTAAAATTTTAGTTTTAATGTGCTACATTTTAAAATAAGAACTTTAAAAATAATATTTTAAAGTATTACTTTTTTATTTATTATACAGAATAAAAGCCCATTCCAAATATATTTTGCAGTTTAACCCCTTGAAATATAGCTATATATAAACTATTATAAAAAAATTTGTGATGGTCAACTTATGCAACACTATTACTTTTTCTTTTTCATACAATTTTTTATATATATAACTCAAAATGCCAAGTTGGATTAGAATTATATTAAGAAAAAAATCTGAAAAGAGTCATAATTAGGTGGAAGATAAAAAAATGTTTAAGAACATAAATGGTAAATTGAAAACCCAATTTCCAAAAATATAAATGATAGATATTGTTAGGTGCATGAAGCATCCGAAAACATTTTGGAATTTTAGATGACAAAAAAAGAGATTTCTATTTATTTAACAATTATAAATATTATTTTATAAAAAGAAAAGGGGAAAATTAGACTTTTCTTAAAATGTGGGCTATAAATAAAATGTTTATACCATATAAGCACAAAACACAATGGGGCTGGCTTATCTCCTTGGCACTAGTGTTTCCTTTTAAACTCATCCAGTTCTTGTTCACTCCTAAGTCCTAACTCCTTCAATCTCTTTTCTGATTTCTTCATTTTCAAAATTTCGACAAAAAAACATAACCAGAAAGAAAAAAACATAAATTCGGTTTTAGAGTTCCGGGAATCAGAAAATCTCTCTATATAGACTCAATCCAGCAAATTCTGAATCAATTTTCATTCAGATCCAAATCCATTAGTGTCCAAAAGAGGTAAAACTGCTCACTACATCTCTTTATTTTTCCTTTCCACCATTGTTTAATGTTTTCATTTTGTTAGAAGAAGAAGAAGAAAGGTCACTATAGATTCGACCATTTGGCTCCTCTTAAATGCAACATTATATACAGATTCCAAATTCAATGAATAAAGTCAATATAAGAAAGTAGTAGAAGAAGAAAGGTCAAGTCTAACATTAATTAACTTATTTTCTACAATGCAGGAGGTATAAATTTGGTTAAAAGATTGAATTTTTGTTATATAAAAAAAAAATGAAAGTGGCTGTGATAGGAAGTGGGATAAGTGGATTAGGAAGTGCCTATGTTCTTGCGAATCAAGGAGTTAAAGAGATTGTATTGTACGAGAAAGAAGAATACTTAGGAGGTCATGCGAAAACGGTGCGTTTTGATGGTGTTGATTTGGACCTTGGTTTCATGGTCTTCAATCGTGTACGTATTCCTTTCTCTTTCGTTCATTTCTTCCTTTTTTATATATTCTTTTACATAAAGTTATATCTCTGGAATTTTCCTTATCTCGTGAATAATCTGATGATAATTGAAGCTTGCCTTTATGTGTCAACTTTCCAGAGATGGACCATACCTTCTGTCTATTATGTTTTATTTTGAAATCAAATTTAATGTGTATATATAGATTATAGATCTTAGATTATTTTCGAATTTTTTTTTATTTTATAATATATGCATGAAAATGATATGTTGATAGGTTACATATCCAAACATGATGGAGTTCTTCGAGAATCTAAGAGTAGACATGGAGGTTTCAGACATGTCTTTCGCAGTGAGCCTTGACAATGGTAAAGGTTGTGAATGGGGAAGCCGCAATGGTGTCTCGGGCTTATTTGCTCAGAAGAAGAATGTTTTCAATCCTTATTTTTGGCAGATGATTAGAGAAATTGTTAAATTTAAAGAAGACGTTTTAAGATATATAGAAGAGCTTAATGCTAATCCGGACATTGATCGAAGCCAAACCTTAGGAGAGTTTCTGAATTCTCGTGGATACTCTGAGTTGTTTCAGAAAGCTTATTTGGTGAGACTTTGTTCCACTAATTGATCAATCAAAATGTTATTTGAAGTTTTCTTGGAGAAGAAGTAACCGCGAATGTATATGTTTGTGAGTAGATCCCGATATGTGGTTCGATATGGTCATGTCCCTCAGATGGTGTCTTAAGCTTCTCCGCTTACTCTGTTCTTTCGTTTTGCTGCAACCACCACCTTCTTCAGGTTCACTAATCTTTTCTCATCTTTCTACCTTTTATACAAATTTTTTGGTGCTTTTTGGCTTAATTTCGTCAGTTTTTTTTTTCCAGATTTTTGGAAGGCCACAGTGGTTAACTGTTGCAGGACGTTCCCAGACTTATGTCGCAAAGGTTCCAAAATAAATCAGTGATATGTACATATAGTTGTGTTGTCTCTAAGGTGTATATATATATATGCTATTGAGCTTGACGTGTCACCTACGGATCAGGTTAGGGCAGAATTGGAGCGACTAGGATGCAAGATCAGAACAGGTTGCGATGTAAAATCTGTTTCGACATGTGAGGATGGTAGTGTTACTATAACAAATGGAGATGGGTCTCAACAAGTATTCGATAGGTGTATATTAGCTATGCACGCTCCAGATGCTCTGAAATTGCTTGGTGAACAAGTCACATTTGATGAAACTAGGGTTCTTGGTGCTTTCCGATACGTTTACAGGTAAACTTAACTTCTCTGATTTTGTTCGAGCTTAAAATTACGATTCATGAATTTCTATTCGTCGATTGCAGTGATATATATCTCCATCGCGACACTGATTTGATGCCATGTAACCGAGCAGCTTGGAGCGCATGGAATTTCTTAGGAAGTACGGAAAAGAAAGTATGTGTAACATACTGGCTCAATATACTTCAGGTATACAATCTACATACTTTATAAAAACTGGGTTTTTCTTGAAAGCAACAAGCTTTAAGCTACATCTTGACATCTATATCGGTGCAGAACCTTGGGGAGAAAGGTGAACCGTTCTTAGTAACGCTTAACCCAGACCAAACCCCAAAGAAGACATTGGTCAAATGGACCACTGGTCACCCTGTGCCTTCGGTTTCAGCTTGGAAAGCTTCACAGGAGCTTCATAAGATTCAGGGCAAACGTAACCTATGGTTCTGTGGTGCATATCAGGGTAAGCCCTAGTTTCTTAATACCTATAAACAATTTGTTTGCTTTTCAGGATCTTTCTTTGTAATCTTTAGATGAAATTTTCTTCTCTTTTTCAGGCTACGGGTTTCATGAAGATGGGTTAAAGGCAATGATCAAAATATTCTATTAAGCTAAATCGAAATCTCTCTTCACTCTGAATTGAATTTGTAATAACTCACAGTTTTGTTAGTAATGTCTTCAGGCTGGAATGGCTGCTGCACGAGGTTTATTAGGGAAAGAAGCCGCTCTATTGAAGAATCCGCAACATATGGTCCCTTCCCTAACCGAAACTATGGCTCGCCTTTTCGTTACTAGATTCTTGAGACAATTCATATCGTCTGGTTCTGTAACGTGAGGCTTAATTAGTAGCTCTATTTCCTCCATTTAGATGATATTATGTTATGACATTGTTAAATTAGTACTTACCTCTATTAACTTAACAGAATACTAGAAGAAGGAGGAACAATGTTTACATTTGGAGGAAAGGATTTTACTTGTCCTTTGAAATCTATCCTAAAGATTCACAGTCCTCAATTTTACTGGAAGGTACATTTACGTTTTAGACGGCGAGAAAGTTACAATACCCTTTCCATAACTTGATTCTTATCTCTCAGGTTATGACAGAAGCGGATTTAGGACTTGCAGATGCGTATATCAATGGAGATATTTCATTCGTAGATGAAGACTTAGGACTTTTGAATCTGATCATGGTACTGAGTCTGTTCTTCTTCTTCTTCTTCTCTCTTGTTCCTTTGCTAACAGAGATCTGACCTCACTAAAATCAAATCTTGCTAACATTTGTACAGATTCTCATTGTTAACAGAGATCTGAACTCACCAAAATCAAATATTGCTAAGAAAAGGTAAACAAGTTTTAAACTCTATGCATTAATGATACATCTTTGCAAACTTTGTATCCTAAGCTTTCACTTGTGTTTTTTGATCTCGAAGAGGATGGTGGACACCGATGTTTCTAACTGCCGGTTTAGCATCTACAAAGTACTTTTTAAAGCATGTTTCTAGGCAGAACACTTTAACACAAGCTCGTAGAAACATTTCTCGTCATTATGACCTTGTATGTAGCCTTAACCTCCTCCACTCTCTTATAAATCTCGATGAATGTTTCCTCGATTCTTTTGTGTTTGTTATCAAAAACTCTCTGCTTGGTTAATTCACAGAGCAACGAGCTTTTCAGTTTCTTCTTGGATGATACCATGACTTACTCCTCTGCAGTATTCAAGGTGAACATTATAAATCTTCCAAGAGATTTTCTTCTTTTCTGGTGTCTCTTGCTTTACAATGAGTTTTACTTCAACCTTTCGCCATTATAACGTTTTATAGTCAGACGATGAGGATCTCAAAATTGCACAGATGAGAAAAATATCTCTTCTTATTGAGAAGGTAACATCTAGAAAACATTTTCTTGGTTTATAACAAGAACCATGAATTATTGTTCCTCTGTTCTTCAATGATCAAAGGAAGGAAATTTCAGGCGAGAATAGAGAAGAACCATGAGGTTTTAGAAATTGGATGCGGATGGGGAACATTGGCCATAGAAGTTGTGAGAAGAACTGGATGCCAATACACTGGCATTACATTATCTATAGAACAACTTAAGTATGCAGAAGCAAAGGTTAAAGAAGCTGGACTTCAGGTTTGTGTAATATAATCTATCTACGCTTCTTGTTTTTGATCTTCGAGGCTATGTTCGACTGTATATACCTTTATGAATTTCCAGGATCGGATTACCTTTGAGCTCTGCGATTATCGCCAACTATCTGATGCTCAAAAATATGATAGAATTATATCTTGGTAAAATAAAAAAAAACTCTTTCTTTTCCTCTTCTCTGCTAATACAAATCTGTAATCAATCTGTCTTATGACATAACATGTTTTTGGATGTTTTAGCGAGATGCTAGAAGCGGTTGGACATGAGTTCATGGAGATGTTTTTTAGTCGATGTGAAGCTACACTTGCAGAAAATGGCTTGATCGTTTTGCAGGTAATTAAAGAGTTCTTCCTTATTTCTCTTCTGAGATATTCTCAGATGTTTTCATAACCATTTGATCGTTTTTGGTAATATAATGTAATGACCATAAACAGTTCATATCGATACCCGAGGAGCGTTACAATGAGTACAGACTAAGTTCAGATTTCATAAAAGAATACATATTTCCTGGTGGTTGTCTTCCTTCTTTAGCCAGAGTTACTTCAGCAATGTCCTCTTCTTCAAGGCTATGGTACAAATTTATATATATATATATATATATATCTTCTACAACAATCTCTTTGTTAAATCAATCTAACACTGAAGACATTACAGCATTGAACATGTTGAGAACATTGGGATTCATTACTACCAAACACTGAGATGCTGGAGGAAGAACTTCTTGGAGAGACAGAAGTAAGATCAAACAAATAACATTTCCTAGATCTGTTTTCATTATATATTTACAAAAGTATATATGTGCAGACAAATCATGGCTCTTGGATTTGATGATAAGTTCATAAGGACATGGGAATATTATTTTGATTATTGCGCAGCTGGTTTCAAGACTCTTACTCTCGGAAACTACCAGGTTAACATTAACATATACTGATCAGAAATTATTTTGTTTGAATTTCATGAGATTGTATTAATATAATACAATATGCAGGTTGTGTTCTCACGTCCAGGGAACGTAGCTGCATTTGCTGATTCATACAAAGGATTCCCTTCTGCTTATTCTGTCTCCTGAAAGCAAAACAACATTAGATTGCTTATATTTTTCAATCTATACAATATTGAAGCTGTTATACTATTATGATTGTTTTATTTATTTGATATGCTATTTATGTGAAAGTTTTTGATGAATAAAATAAGAGCTTTGTTCTGAAGAAAAAACATTGCTTCTAAAAAAGCTCACCTTCTTCTGATTTTACTTTATTAGTTGCAGGAAAACACTTAAAATTTCATCAAACCTTTCTTCTTATTTTATCCAGTAAAATGAAAAAAATGGTTTAATGAATTTAAATTTTCTTTCATTTTCTCAATATTTTAAATAATGGGTAATTTAAATAGCAATTGTCTAAAATAGCAATCTTTTAAATTTTTGTTTCAAATATAGCATCAATAATTTAATTTTCCAAAACTATCAAAACTTTAATACTAAAATAATTAAAATCTCATAATAAACAAAATTAAACTCAAATTTAGAAAAGATAAACTCAAAAAAATATTTTAGTTTTATATATAGTTTATTTGGAGTAAATAACTATTTTTATATAATAATTTATGTTTTTATTTTTAATATGCTAAATTTGGAAAATAAATTTTAAAAACTGCTATTTTGAGGTATTATTCAGTTTTAAATTTTAATAATTGTTAATAAGTTGTGAATTAATTTAGAATTTAAATTCATATTTTTAAATTAGTCACATTTTTTATGAGGGATTCTTGGCGGGACCTGTCTCACTCTCCTATGCAGTGGGTTCTTTCACGGAAGTTCAGAGCGGCGAGTCTAGTCTTGAGCGTCATCGGCTCTGCACGAGGACGGCGGAGACCATGAATTCTTCGTCTAAACGGCAGATCAGACTACAGACGTCTTTGCGGCGCTTTTCGTTAGTATTGTGACGGATCTACGACAGTTTAGCTCTTCTCTCGCTCTGCAGTGGTTCTGTAGCAGTACTACGGCGGCGTTGTGATGGTTTCAACAGTTGATCTGCTCTTTTTGTCTCTGCGCTTGGCCGATGCGGAGAGAATGCAGTCATTTTCGGTAGCCGGTGAGAAGGATGGATTCAGAAACTCTTGATTCTCTCCCAATTGTTGAGGTTTAAGTGGTTTTGATTGAGATCGCTATTGATGGCGGGAGCTTCTGATTTGGTCGAAACTAACAAAGCTCTCTTTTTTCACACTCTCTCAGTGTGTTATGTTCTTCACTAGTTTGATTTAAACTGTCGTTGTTTAGCTTCATTGCTTATGTTTTTTTTCTATTGTTTTCTGTGCTTCTTGGAATCTCTACCATTCTTTCAAGTCAAGCCAACCCTTTAACAAAAAAGTTTAATTTTTTTTTTCTTGGTATCAAAAGTTTTTATATTTAAAATAATAAATTTGAGTTATTTACATAATATTTAGTTAAACAATAAATCAAGATATTTTATTTATTATAAAAATGTAGTTTTTATATATTAAGAAGAGGATTAAGTGTATTATTCAAAAATTCTTATACTAAGATATTGATCAAAATCTTTCCCAAAAAAATCCCTTCTTTCCTTTTGCTTCTTTTTGGTTCTTCTTCTTCTTCCTTTCGATCTCACTGATTTCTTCTCTGATTCAAGTCGATCTTCTCTTTCTCGTTCAATTGGAAACGAAAAAAGTTCTGGTTTTAATTATTTCGTTTGGGTTTCTTGGACTTGAATAATCGGGAAGACACAAGCAAGAGATATGAGAAAAGGGTTGTGATTTTTGTTTAGTCTTGAAATGGAGCAGCTTGTCAACTTCATCATTCGACCTCCTAGGTGAAACTTATTTTTAATCACGATTGGATCTTTGAGTTTATCTTTCGATTTCCCGATTCTGGGTTGTCAATTTCTCATCGTTAGTATTAGATTCAATCGTTTAGAATTAGATTTCCACTGAAAATTGGGAGTTCTGGACTGGGATTTTTCCGTTTTTTTAATTTTGTTTACGGTGATTAGATGTATGCCATAAAAATTATGTGGACCAATTTGTCTTATTCCTTTTCCATTACTTAGCATTCATTTTATCTTATGTACACATTTGACTTTCTCAATCAAATTCTTCTTCTTAGTTTGCACCCACGTGATCTCTTTGTGGCATACTGAAAATTACTGTTCAGATTCTGAATCTTCAAGAACGTGTCCATATTTTATGTGCTGACAATTTGACATGACTGTTTAAGACTTAGGACTTTCAAGACGTTTTCTAGGTTGAAAATAAGCTAGAAATGTAACCTAAGAGATTAGAAGATTGTCAATCTGTTTTCATTTGACTTGTGTGTGCTACAGAGCTGAGTACAACCCGGAACATGATCTCTTGGAACAAGATTTCTTGATGAAAGGTAGATGGTATCAGAGAAAGGATTTAGAGGTAAAATCTTTCTGTTTCGTTTCTTAGCTTATAAAAATCAAATTTCTATCTGTTTGTGGAAGTTCTTCTCTTTCCTGATTTCTTTTGTGGCTACGGTAGTAATAAATGGGGTTTTGCGATAATAGAGGTCCCATCGTTTTTTGTTTTTTTAGGTCGATCTATTTATTGAGATAAGATGTGGGTATCTAGTTTTTGAAACTTACAATGGTAATAATAAGCATACAAAAATAAATGAGAACTGATCAGAATTTATTTATGAACTTTTATTAGTTAGTGAAAAGTGTTTTCATTAGCTAGCTTGAGTGGTGTTCGGATTTTTCTTTGGCAGATTAAAAACAGTAGGGGAGATGTTCTCCAGTGTAGTCATTATATGCCGGTTGAACGCCCTGAAGGAAAGCCTTTGCCCTGTGTAATATACTGCCATGGAAACAGGTACTGGAACGTTTTACAAAGTTCTTTTGAGTTAACTACCAGCAATATGACTCGAGAGTTGTGCTCCTTGACTTTGTATCCTCTTGTCCTTTGCCCTCTGGTGTACCGTTGGTCCTCTTAATTTTTTGCATTGCTTAATAACATTGCAATTCTATCATTCAGTGGATGTAGAGCAGATGGCAGTGAAGCCGCAATTATGTTGCTGCCTTCAAACATCACAGTTTTCACCCTTGACTTTTCGGGATCTGGTCTCTCAGGCGGGGAACATGTCACCTTAGGCTGGAATGAAGTATGTGCTCTTTTTAATATTTCATGTTTATCTCTTCTACTCTTCAAAATATATTGTTACTTTGGAGTAAACACGTTTGTTCAAATTTGCTCCATCGTTTTCAATGTTGTACCCATGTAAACCAATATAATTTATTATCGTCTATAGTGGTATCCTATTTTCATCTTTATGAAGTCATATTTATTCTGATTTGGAGGCTGTAAAAACTCTAGTTCAAGTCTAGACTAACTAGTGGAGTAATCATGGGATTCATTGTCTGTTGTAGTTTTGGTCTTTGACCATGTTCTCTATGTATTATTCTTCACCCAAAAAGTCAATGTTTACATTGTTCTAGATTATGAGCAGTCATTCTTCTTACTAATGTTTCAACCTGATCCGAATGCTTGCAGAAGGATGATCTGAAGGCTGTGGTTGAGTTTCTGCGGCAGGATGGGAATATATCGCTGATTGGGTTATGGGGGCGTTCAATGGGTGCTGTTACGAGGTTGGGTGTAGTCTGTATTTATTGATTTACTACGAGTGTATATATTTTTCTGTCTTTCATGAAGTTTTTCTTAATGGTATGGGACTATCTTATGGAACTTAATGCTTCCGGTGATTGATATATGCATGAAACTTTCATTAGTGTTAGAGCGGCCGGTGATTGATAAATGCTGTGAAACTTTCATTAGTTTTAGAGCGTAGAATAGTTGCTGTGATATTTTCCAGGGATTAGCCATAGCTATATCACAAGTCACACCTGAACCATCAGAAGAGATTAAATAAAGTTTTGAAATAATCAATTTATTATTGCAATCATTTGTGCTGCCTGCTAAACTATGATATCAATGTTTTGAATTATCCTTTTTTGTTACAGCTTGATGTATGGAGCTGAGGATCCTTCAATTGCAGGAATGATTCTAGACAGCCCCTTCTCCGATTTGGTTGATCTTATGATGGAACTTGTTGATACATATAAGTTTCGTTTACCTAAGTTTACTGTAAGTAATTTTGTGTGGGATTTTTCTGTCTACAAGGCTTCCATATTGCTTTGATTTTATGGGTTTAACCTCCCTCTACTGCATATTCAGGTGAAATTTGCAATACAGTTTATGCGAAGAGCTATTCAGAGAAAAGCAAAGTTTGATATAATGGATCTGAACACCATTAAGGTTGGGTTCTCGACTTGTTTCTCCCTTATCTACTTGATTGTATAGATGGAACGAGAAGATGCAACAGCATCCCATGTTCATCCTTCTGGTTTTGAAAGTTTAAATTGGAAAATATATCCACTTTGATTGTTTATCTTTCATGTTGCAGGTGGCAAAGTCTAGTTTTGTTCCAGTTTTATTTGGACATGCCTTAGATGATGACTTTATCCGCCCTCATCATTCAGATCGTATATACGAAGCATACATAGTACGTTTCCATTTTTTGATAGCCTACCTTTGTCTTGCGTATGCATGTTCTCACCCACTAGCTTCTATATGATTTGGTATAAACACCTGGCTTCTGATTATGGTAGGGTGACAAAAATATCATCAAATTTGAGGGAGACCACAACTCTCCACGGCCTCAATTCTACTTTGATTCAATAAATATATTTTTCCATAACGTCCTCCAAGCTCCCGAGGTTGTGGGGCCAACATTTTATGACCCGTTGGATGATTACTTTGCAAAGGTAATGGCGACTGTGGGCTCATATGATTGTTTAATCTTTTTCCGCATCAAGAAACGTCAATAATCTTTTCTATTTTTATGTTCAGGGCAGTTTGGGATCTATGCATGACATAAATATTCCACAATCCTCAGTAAAGAAAAGTGAGTCACACTGGTTTCCTCTTAAGTTTCTGATAGGTTTTATTTGAGCTTAATGGCAACATCTTTTGTCAATATTCAGGTTTAACCGCAGGTAGCATCTCTGAAGCAATTAATGAAGTCCGGATGAAAAGACCCATGAGTCGCACAGATGTCAGTAACTCTTGGCTAATTGACTCTTTTTAATGCTAATACGATTTACTCAAGACAGCTTTATTCATAGGTTTGGATGTTTTGTTTTACATTATTCTGATACCCTCTAAGAATGGTTCCAATCTTCCAATATCATTGTTGTGCCTTTAGTGCAAAAATTTAGAATGGTATAAAGCTTATGAAATATCCTGATAGTTTCTCGTGCAGAAACGACCCAAGTAAACTGGATGGGGGTTGCTTCGCTTGTTACTGCTAATACATAGAAAGTTATGGGGTTGTAATTTTAAGCTTTCTCCATTGTAGTTTTATTGTTTCTATTACTTTTTCCAGGTTCCTTCGAATGTCACATCTAACAGTTCTCCATCAGAAACTAAGGTATAAGATTTGTGTATCTTCCTTTCATTGTGCTATGTTTATGGTTACTAGTCACCATGTAAAGTATATGGTTGTTTAATCATAAATGATCATTTGATTAATAATGGTAGAGACACAAGTACCATGGTGAAAATTCCTGATGTGGCATAATGATTTCGTTTCAGGAAAAAGAGAATCTTGATGGCCGTAACAGTCCATCTCCTGATATGATAAGCTTTGATCTATCAAACGCCGATCAATACCCTCCTCACCTTGGGATGGCTTTAGATGATGACCAATATGTGGAGTATCACATGGAGAACATGGCAGATGTCCCATCTAATGCAGAGGAAGAAGAAAGAGTGAGATCGAACACTTTAATTAAACCTGTCTAATACGTCGTATGTTCTAATGAAATTCTCATAATCTTAATACTTGACTCAGATGCTTATGAAAGCGGTGATGGAATCATTGAAGGATTTGGAAATGCAAAGTCATAAGCAAAATGAACCTATTGAGACGAGAGTTCATGGAAGCTCTGCTTTCTTATCTGCAGCTCAACGCATTTCTTCCAGAGAAGAATCAACTTCGACGCAAGCAAACCAATCAGAGACTGATTCTGCTTCCAGTCCAGCAACATGTAGACAGGATTTAGTACCATCATCGTCATCTTCTGAGTCCAATCCTCCAAGTGAGACCTCTACTTGTCTGGGAAGACCCGTAAACTCTTCTGTTCCTGCCAATTCAGGGCAGAAGGAAAGCGAGGCGGGGGACATGTCGGCCGTTACAAAGGCCACAGTGACAGTTGAACGCAGTAGTAGCGCACCAGGTAAAGTTTTAGACGGGTTAATACGCAAGTGGGATCTTAACTTCTTCAAAAACAGCAAATAATTCCAGTTATGAGTTTGCTATACATATTCTTTCTTCAAAAACAAAAGGATTTATCATGATAGGTTATCGTTGTTGGCTTTGATTATGGTTTATATATGATTTTTTTCCTTCAAATTTTTGTGTTCTTTTGTTTTGCTTGAGAAGAGAAATTTCAAAACTTGAGCTAGTTTCTTCAGACTGAAGCATTAAGCTTTGTCCACTTACGGAAAATTGTCATGAGCAAGAGAGATGAAGATTGACAAAATATCCCACATATCAAACCAGTCCATAGACCCTGTTTTCACCACAACAATATAACGAATCAGACAGAACATTAAAACACACAAATACCAAAACTTTACAAGAGATTCGTGTATTCACCTTGGCATAATACTCTAACTTGAAACCACAAAAGGCTGAAATCGGCATTCCGATTAAGTAGAATGTTCCCAAGTTTATAACCGTTACTAATCGCTGCCATCCGCATCCTCTTGCAACTCCTGTCCAAAAAATCCAAATCAAGATGAATGTTTCCGCGCTTGACGATTCCAAAAAGAAGAACATTTCTTGAATCTTTTACCTGATAGAACACCTTGGATTGAGTCAAGTGTTATAGAGACCGCAAGAAAGAATCTCAATGATGCAAATTCATCTTTAATCACAAGGCTATTGCTGAATAAACCAACCCAACCTTCATGACTTATAAGTATAGCAAGCACTACGCATAGAGCAAGAACTAATGACAGCTTAACGGTTACAGAAGTCGCTTTCTTTGCACCTTTTACATTTCCTGCTCCAAGTTCGTTGGATACACGAGTACTGCAACATTTGTTAATGTTAAACAAACCATTACTGAACTATAGAGTTAGCATAAATTTTTGTTTTTACATATTGCAAAATAACGAGATGGATATATAGATGAGATGACTAACCTTGCAGCTGCGCTAAGTCCATATGTTAACATGTAGCTAATTGATTCAGTGTTAACGCTGAAATTGTTAAACATGTTTACACAATCAAACAAGCGCTACTTTTAACTAGAACATTAATTTAACTACATAGTGATATGAAACTTAAGTACCATATAGCTACCAAAGAGGTTGTGATTTCAGGATTTGGCATCAGTCCTGCCAAGAACACAAGAATTTCGAACGCCCAGTATTCCAAACTATTGTAACAACATAATCTTTTAAGCTTCAAATATATATGAAGTTAAGTAGTTGATAAATGATTATTGATCTGACTTACCATACCATAGCAGCAGAAGGGAGGCTTAATGTCAAGTTTATTACAACATAACGGATTGATTCCAATGAAAATCCAGTCCATGTTTCTTTAAACTTGTCTGAACAGATGACATAAGTCCCGAGGGAGAGAAAAGCAACCCACAATGAAATAGATGTAGCTATTGGAGCACCAATGAATCCAAGGCCAGCTAAATAAACCAGAACATATGCGGTACCGATATTAATCACCAAGGGAACAAAGGAGAAGATGACTAGTGGCATAACGATGGATTGTGTTTGGCAAAATCTCACAATGTTCTGTAAGAGCCCATAAGCTAGTAAACCAGGAGCTTGGTACTTCATATATATTGCAGCTTGTTTTGAGATGCTAGAATCTTGTCTGAGAAGTCTGAAAACCGATTCTGTGTAGAACCAGAAGATGGAGATGAGAATAGTAAAGACTAATGAGACTATGCAAGATGATTGTAGATGAATCCCCAACGTTCCGTAGCTTTTTGCACCAAAGCCTTGTCCACACAATGTCTCAAGTGCTCCACTTAACCCTACCTTAAAATTTAAAAGGACAATTATCTCTGTTATATAAACAATATCCTTACTAGTTAGCCAATTCCAGAGACATGTATAAGCTTAGATTCTGAACTGGACAAAAGTGGGTTTTTAGTAGTTTATGAAGCTAAAAAGGCTTGAAGTCACAGAGAAAAAATGTTACCATGAAGGCAAAACCGGTGACGGTGGCCCAAGAATTGGCGAGGGTGGCACCGGCTAGCTCGAGTTGGCCGAGGTGAGAAGCAAACATCACAGAGGTTAAAGGTATACAATAGAAGAAAAGATTGGTGAATATCATTGGAAGAGAGTAAATAATTTGAGACTTTGCTTCTTCTATGTCGATAAGCTTTTGAACCCATGATGATCTTCTCTTTCCTCCACTTTCATGATCATCCTCCAACAATGGAGAGCTCGTTGACGTGTGATTAGACATTTGATCTTCTTGATGGAGGACTTTTGATTTTGTTGCAGCCTTGCAGGTAAATCTATAAGAAGATGAAGACGAGAATTGTAGTTTGTGAAGCTAAAAAAAAAAAAGGTAAGCAGAAATAAGTTATTAAATATTTTTTTGGGCAAATGACTAATTTAGATTTAGTGACTAAATTAGCATCCCTAATCTAAAATCTTAGAAATAACATTTTTTTAAATGTAAAATGACAAACATAACTTCTCTTATTTTAACCTAAAACTATCACAAACACGAGGACACGCCGCCGTCGAAACTCCAGGCGATTTTTCTTTCTCCCGTCGAAATCTCTTTTATCTTCGTCGACATCTAGCTCCACCTTCACCTTCTTCCTCATCGACGATTCTCGTCGTCTCCTCCGCCGAAATCGACCTTCGTCGTCTTCACAGAGGTAAAAATCTCCTTCGATTTTCGTTGTTTGTTCTCTTTTTGGATTTGCTTAAATCTGGAATTAGGTTGAGATTTTCGTTGTTTGTTCTCTTCTTGGATCTGCTTACAACTCCCGTCGATTTTCGTTGTTCTCTCTACGGTTTGATGAGGCATACCTTGCAGGATAATATTAGGAATAGAAATAGGACGTAGTTGATCTTTGTCCGTGAGCGAATTGTAGTTGATGTGTATCCAGGGGTATATTGTCCACTCACAAGGCACTTATGAAAAAAAAGAAAACTGAGCAAAATTCTAAACTGGACAAAAACTTAGAAATTACCTGTACTAAATTTCGAGATACATCACAATAGAAACTACATTGTTACTATTTTAAAAAATTAGAAAAACACTAATTCTCTGATATTAATATTAGATGTTGAATATTCGAATGCATAGACCCATAAACCAGTCTGTTTCTGTATTTGTTTTAAATGGAACAATGTGCTTGTTATAACATTTGTGCTTATTGTTTGTGGAAGATGATGTTCTCAGATTATCTAGTTTTGTGTATGTTAGAAAATTTGAGTTAAAAACTTTATAGAGTAGCATATGTGTTCTTGATTAACTAAACAAAAGAAAAAGATAACATCAAACATAAATAACGTTTTAGAACGAGATTCCTAAAACATAAGAGATAATACCTAAAATTGATCAAAGTCTTTCTAAAATCAACATTTTATAAAGAGATTCCTAAAACATAAGAGATAATAACTAAAATTACATAAAATCTTCCTAAAATTTAATAAACCCTATGCAGTTTTACGTTTTAGGAAGGTATTTTATATTTTTAGTAAGACATTCCTTAATTTTAAATAAATCAGGTAATGTGGTATTAACTATTTTACGATTTGTTGTTAACATTAACGAATGCATCTTTTTTATAGGTATAAACATGGGAGACTCATTCCCCCTAAGATACTTTTACCTCAGTTGCAATATAGTTTCGGAGAAGAACCGCAACAAGTATTACAATATTTGTGAACATTGTACCAACAAACTCGTTTTTGTTGTTGTTATTTTGCTAGAGCCTTCATATTACAAGTTTTTTGAACATTGTAGCAAAATTTTGTAATGCTCTTTTGGGATGGTTTAATAAAATTTTCATTTCTTTATAAGTTTGTACTATCTTTGTTCTTTGGCAGATGTAGATTTTCAGTTCAAGGAAAAAAAGATCACTACTGATTTAAAAGTTTGCAATGATTCTTTAAATGTTAAAATTATTGAGCAACAAAACACTAGTATTTACATGATGTTAGAATGACATTTGGGCATTATAAACTATGCAGTATAATACATAATTATATCATATATATTAGAAGCGTAAATAACATAAGTTTAAGAAAAATCAAACATATGTGTTCTTGATTATCTAAACATAAGAAAAAGGTTACGATTTTTAAGAAAGAATTCCTAAAACATAAGAGATACTACATAAATTTGCATAAAGTATTCCTAAAATTTAATGAAGTTTCAGTGTAGAAAATGTGGTAGAAGATTCCAATGTATATCTGCATAAAATAGAGCCCAAATAACTACAATGTCAAGATTTTCCATAGCAATGATTATTGAGTAATTGATTAGCAATCTGTAAACAATGTTGCTCCTTACTTTGTAAATCAAACTCTTAGTTCGATATTCCACACTTTCGTTGATTTCTCGATTTATCACCTTGACAAATATTTTGCCTCCCAACCAAGTGACAAACTGAATGATTAGAAGATAGATAGCTGTCAATAAAAACCTAAAACCATCATAGAAAAATTGTCATGCTTTTAACAAAATTGCTAGCACATAGGACTCGTAAAGCTTGTAAAAAAAATGAGTAATCTCTCACTTAACTATATCAGATATGATAATTTTGTAAAGATGAGTATACATTTCAAATGGAAGTTGGAGGCAGATATAATGCTCATGATAACAAGAACATCATTTCTAAACTATATACTAAAATTGTATACATTTCTCTCATGTAAGAAAATACAACAAAACCAACATATGTAAGAACCAAAAAAGCCAGAGATCTAGTTATAAGAATATGAACTATTCTTTCTCAAAAAGGGGTTACAATCAAAATGCCTAGTTTTACATAGCTAAGAAATATTTTGCTACAATAGCATTAATGAGATGAATCATTACTATTATCCAACATGTGATGCAGCATAGTTATTTGATCTTACTACGGAGCTAGTAATAGAAGGTGGTGCTTTTCAATGGAAAAGAGTTGGAAAAAGTACCTGGAAAATGTTGCACACATATCGGATCTTTCCCTCTGTCAAATCGCGTGTAAAATCTCTACCTCTGTTGAATAGCATGCCGGAGATGGAGACGAAATGTGGAAACGCGTGCCGGAGATCGTGACGGAGTTGGAGACGAATGCGAGCGTACTTCCTGTCGATTTTGTCGCTTGAAATGTTGAAGATGTGCTGAATCGCGTGCGAGAAATGGAGACGACGACGATGTCGTCGCCGGAGTTGGAGACGACCAGCGAATTTTCAGTCTACGATTTTGGCGTCAGAGAGGTTGAAGAAGAGAAACGCTTCACGTGAGTTCTAATTTTAATCAAGGAGAAAATAGACTTTTCTCATTTGTAAAAATGTTAAATGAGAGATTTTTTTTTTGGAGTGCTATAATTGTCATAAAAAGTTGGTTTAGTGCTAATTTAGGGTATTTCTCTATTTTTTTCCTATTTTATAAAATATTGTAAGATTTTTGATAGTATAAAATTTCCTCACCACTTATTAAATTTTCTTGCGATATCATTTAATAATTATGTCAAGAAAGTTTAAAACATTTTCGAGATATATTCTGTTTTGCAGAGAATTTTACATTTACATTTAATGCAAATTTTGAAATGCAGCTAATTTAATAGAGAGAAAAGAGGACAATGTAAAATTCCAAATTTGTATGTAAGAAGTACATAAAAAAGAATGTTTTGCCACAAAAAATAAGAAGAATGGAACTGAATTTGGTCCTCTCATTATTTCAGTATTTACACCTTAACTAGTTTTATACTAATGTCAGAAGTGGTGAAAAATATTTGTAAATATAATATTGTTGATTAATAAATATAAATTAAATATTTATATAATTTTAGATTTTATTTAAATTATTTTTATATTAATTTTTATATATGTAAATTAATTTTTTTTATCTTTTATGAATTTAATAATATTTTTTTATTAGTTTAATAAAATATATTGATTGTTTAACCAAATTAATAACAATGATATATATTATAATTATTCTAATAAATTAAATCTATTTATATATTTATTTAAAATTCAATTTCTTGATAATAAGTTAGTATAACATTTTTATTAATTTATTAATAAGACGTTAGAATAAAATTATTTTATTAAAATAGTTTTAAAATAGAGATTATCTCAAACCTCAAACTGTTCATTCTGATTATACAAACACTACTAACAACAACCTGAAGAATCTGAAAATACCATTACTTACATTTATTATTTCAAACGGTAATAGTCATAACATTTTTCTTACAGATTCAGCTTCGATAGTTCCAAGTTTTCACCTGACATGGTCAATGAGCCAAGCGAGCATGTCTTTGTGAGCTTTCTCTGCAGCTTCAACTTCCAAAGGATCATTGACATTGTACCTAACAGTCCAACCATGTTTGACTCTTGGGAATATCTTCACAAAACTCTTCACCTGAGACATCATTTCGCTTGCGGTTAGTCAAATTGCAAGAGGTTTAAATACTGAAAACTATCAACTTGAAGATTTTCAAAAGCTACATAAAAAGTTCCTTCTTGAAACACACCAGCCACTAGAAACTGTAAAACAGTAAGATAAGTGGATGAGCGGAGAAAAGGTACATCGGGTTTAGAAGCTAAAATTTCTTCAAATTGCTTCACAAGTTCTGGAGGGGAAACTTGATCGAATTCAGCTCCTAATACAGCAATTGGAACCTTAACCCCTGGTTCATATAATTGGACTCATTCAGAATCATTATCACAGGAAAGGAGAGGGAAGCAAGTAAATAGAACACATCGAAGATCTAAATACCTTTGATATCATCCACGGTAACACGAGAAGGATGTAACAAAACAGCAGCTTCAACAAGCTCTTGCTTTGCCAGTTCCACTGCAACTTTTGCTGTGATCAACACACAAGGGGAAACACAGAGTTTTTTTGTGTGTGTTAGCCCTACTCCATGTATGGAGAAAAACCCATTTTTTCTGTGTAAACACGATATACAGATTTAGGTGAACGTATGGAAAGAATAAAACCAAAACTCACCACCCCAACAAAACCCTGCTGCTCCAATTGCAGTTATGCCTTTGTTCTTCAAGGCTTCGACGACTGGCTTTGAGTCCTCAAACCCCTTATCCTATAAAATAAAATCCATGGATTGGTTTCAGATAGAATAAATTCAAAAAAGGATCTACATTCTAGCTTTGCAATCATCAACGGAAACAAGCAAACATCAAACTATTGTGAAAAGGTTGGGAATGTAGGCCATTGCAAAACTTACTCAATTTACGTTTTAGAGAAAAGAATTCTGAGAAAAGAAAAACAAAATTGACTTGGAAAAAACTAACTTGTCCATGATCTATTATCCAGATATGAAGTGGTCGATCCTGATTATTGGGATTATATGGATCTCCATGGAAGAAGTCAGGAACCACAGCGTAGAATCCAACTTCTGCAACTTTATCAGCAAGCTTTCTGTCACAGAAGAGGAAAGACCAGGATAAACGACAACAAGAACGAAACTTAATGAAAACAGAGGTCAAAACCTTATTAAATAATTGCCACAAGCAGCCTTGATCTAGAAACTAACACCAGGAGACAAAACTCTCAATGACACTATGAATCTTTACAATGCTTATATTGTATCTTTTCAATAAGACTCCTAAATACAAAACCCTGAAACAGAATTCAGGATTTCTTGCTAAAAAAGCTCACAAATTTCGTTGATATTGTTAATCTACTGCAATCTCACTTTCCGCAATCTGTTGCGAGGTGGATCAAACGGGATGGATCCGCTTGACAGGGTTACCCACTAGCATTCAATAACAAAACCAAACAAAAAAACATTTAGCATTTGCAACGTCGTGTTTTATAATTGTTGTGGTTCGATATAGTTAAATCAATCTTAACAATTTAGTTTTCAAACAAGTTTGTCTGTTTAAAAGATCGTCTGACAACATTTCGAAAACATACTTTGTGTTATCAATTTACCTATATGAGCCAAAGATTTTTTCATAAGTCTCACAGATGATTATATATTAATAATTTTCTTTGCTTATCACTCATTAATTTAGATAAAGATTTTGGAAGAATGATAGCCTTTTATCATTAGAATTATAGCATTTTCTTTTAATTGTCTACTATTTACGTGTTTTTTAGTGTTTCGTTAAAAATCAATGAGATCAAAATTCATGATAAAGAAAAGAGTACCACTAAACGTAGTTTTCATCCAAATAAAAGCATCTCCCAAAGATTTTTTACCATTATGTTGTTGCATCAAAATAGTTGAGGAGCATTTACAATTGTTGACTTAATACTGCGAATCCATCTCTTAAATGATTCTTTTATTTTGTTTGACATAATCTCTTTAATCATTCTTCTTAACGATACCATTCTTCATCTTTGAAACAATGATCACCTTAGGGGCCATAGAAGCAGCGGGTGGTTGCATTACTAAAATTGTTGTGATCTCAATATTTCTTTTTTAAAATAATAATGTTTAAATACATGTTATACTCCAAAGTAGATTGCCAGAAATTATCACTATCAATCTAATAATACAGAAACAATCTAATATTTTACAAAAATTAAAGTAATCATACAAATTTCTTGACTGATTAAATTGTACTAACAAGGATGTTCTCAAATTTTCATAAACTAGATTTAGATTAAAAATTATTCACATGTTATAATTAACTGTAATCTAAATTAGATATATATATAATTTATTTTTTATTTAAAAAATATTTTTTTAAATTATAATATTGATTATACAAATTAAATAGATTATAAAATCGAATTAATCAAATTTGAATTTAAATTATATGTATCTTGAAAATATAATATTATTAAAAAGTAAAAAATTGTATATGTGATAAATATTAAATTAAACATTTGTTTTATATTTTGTTTGACTAATTTTTAAAAAATTTTATTATTTTGTTTTATATTGTATTTGTATTTATGTGAAAATATCTTTGTCAAATATTAAAAATTTATATATAATATACACTAACAAATATTTGTTTTTTTTTTTTTGCCAACGATTTAATTTATTATGAACGGTCACTGTTGACAAAATGTTTGATGAAATCAAGACATACATTAAATAAAGTCCAATGATGTGGAGAATTAAGAGATGTCTTTGCCAAAAGATCCGCCACTTGATTGCATATACGAGGTTGATGTTGAAAGATGATGTGATCAAACTGAGCCATCCAATATTGTATAGTAATGATATATTGTCGAAGTAGGGGATTATCCTGTTTGTTGTTGATGCTGTTGTTAAGAATAAGGTTATCACCTTCAAATATAACTTTACGGAATCCCATGAACCAAGTTGCTTGTAATGCCCAAATTAACGCTGAAGCTTCAGATTCAATTACAGTATGCCGGCCTTGGAATTTTCCCATACCTACAAAAACAAAAGCTCCATGCGTATCTCGTATTATCCATCCTAGGCCTGAATTTAGAGATCCTTCTTTGTGTGTGGCATCGTAGTTGCATTTAACCCACGTATCTGACGGTGGAGTCCATCTGGATTCCTTATCTTGATAATGTAGTAATTCCCGTTTTATTTCTTCGTGACATCGATGTTCCATCCATTCCCGAGCATCATTATAGCATTTATTAATGATCAAATCGATAGATGTATCCTCATTTGTAAACAGGAGTGTATTTCTCGCCTTCCATAATCGCCATAGGGTGAAAAAGGGTAAAAATTTATGTAAGGAGTCATAGCCCAATTGATGGTAACTAGCCATTAAATATCTGATGTCATCATGTATGGTCGAGTCCTGACCGGAAATGATTGTCGTAGAAATGCCTATTCTCCTCCATACCATCGGGGCATAAATACATGTAAAAAAAGTATGGGTCTCGTTTTCTTCTGAATCTCCACATCGTGGGCAGATATTATCCTTGATTATATGTCGTCTCAGTAACTATGATTTGAGAGGCAAAGCCTGTGATAATAATTTCCAGATGAAATGTATGATTTTTGGAGGTATCTTTAACCGCCAAATATTCGTTGCTAAATCCGGATGATTAGCAAGATATGGTTTTCCTGACTCCTCTTCCTGCATATCTTTTTCGACTGCTAGTCTATACCCCGATTTAACAGTATATATACCATTGGGAGTATATTTCCAATACCAACTGTCAGGAGATGGATTGGGTGGAATAAATAACTTGTAGATTAAATGGTGATCATCCTTCTCAATCAAATCTGTTATGGCTTCTGTTTTCCATTGGTGATTTTCCATATCAATCAGTGAACTAACCTTTAATATAGGATTAGTATAGGGGAGTAGTCGTGGTGGTCTTGACGGATTGACTGGTAACCAGTTGGAGTCTCCAATTGAAATTGACATACCCGTACCAATACTCCGAACCATCCCTTTTTGAAGTAAATGACGCCCATATAAAATTGATTTCCATCCTAAAGATGGTCGAGAACCTGATTTTGCAGACATTAAATCTCCATCTTTAAAATATTTGCTGCGTAACACCTTTGAAAGGAAACACTGTGGACGATTCAATAATTTCCAACATAAGTTAGCCAATAAGGCTTGATTAAATTTCTGTATATTCCTGAACCCCAAACCACCGAGACTTTTCGGATTTGCTAATTTCCTCCAAGAAACCCATGCAGTTTTCCTCTGATTAGAACCATTCCCCCACCAAAATCTATTCAATAACTGATTTATTTTTTGGCAAACTGTGATTGGTAGTTTGAAAACATTCATCGAGTAGACTGGAAGAGCAAATGCCACAGCTTTAATCAATATTTCCTTACCAGCGGTAGAAAGGAATCTGTTGTGCCACCCAGTGATCTTAGACTGAACCTTATCAACCACGAATTGCAATCGATGTCTTGTATTTCGGGTGAACTATTCAGGTAAGCCTAAATATTTACCACCTCCACCAACATTACTAATACCCAGCGTAGAGTGAATAAAGTCTCTTGTATGTTGGAAAACCTTCTGACCAAATATAATTGATGATTTTTCCATATTGATACTTTGTCCCGATAATCGACTATATTCTTGGAAAATTGATTGAAGTTGCAAGACATTACTGCGATCCGTTTTAGTGAAGAATAAGGAGTCATCCGCAAAAAATAAATGAGAGATTGTGGGTCCTCCACGATTTAGGCGAAGCGGTTGTATTACTCCCCTTTCTTCCGCATTATTGAGCATTGTGCTTAAGACATCCGCACAAATAATAAACATGTATGGTGAGAGTGGGTCCCCTTGTCTCAAACCACGTTTTGGTGTGAATTTATCATAGGCACACCCATTAACCATAACCGAAAAAGATACTGAAGTCACGCATGTCATTATCCACTGAATCCACTCAACAGAAAAACCTTTTTTGATAAGAACATTCCGGAGAAAATTCCATTCCACTCGGTCATAGGCTTTACTAACATCAGTTTTAACAGCCATATAGGAGGTAGAGCAGATGTTGTGTACTCCGAGAGAATGTAAAGCTTCATGGGCAAGAAGAATATTGTCTGTAATTAATCTGCCTGGAATGAAAGCTGCCTGATTTTCTGATATGATCTGATCCAATATCTTTTTTAGCCGGAAAACCAAAATTTTTGAAATCACTTTGTAAAAAACCGTACAAAGTGAAATTGGTCTGAAATCTGCTATAGTTGCCGGACATTTCAACTTGGGGATCAAACATAAGTTAGTATGATTGAATTCAGGATTCAAGTATCCTGTGTCAAAGAACATTTTCACCTCCTCATGAACTGCATCCCCAACTGTCTCCCAATTTTGCTGATAAAAGGCTACCGATAATCCATCAGAACCTGGAGCTTTATTAGCTCCAATTGAAAAAACTGCTGCATAGACTTCATCTTTGATAACTGGCCTGGTCAATTGTAGATTCATATTTTCTGTAACAACCGATGGCATATTACTGAACGCCTGATCCATATTTCCAGGATTTGATGATTCGAAGAGGGCCATATAATATTTTTGGGCTACATGGGCTATTCCTTCATTCCCAAATACATCAGCACCCGAGTCATCTTTGATGGAAACGATATTGTTCGTAGATCTACGATTCTTGGTTACTGCATGAAAAAATTTGGTATTTTTGTCTCCTTCCGAAAGCCACTGATTACGGCTTTTAAGTTTCCAGTAATTTTCTTCATCAATATATGCCTCTTCTAGTTCTTTCCTCAGAGAAGCGATTTTTTTGAAATCCACTGGCAGGTCATTATGGGCAGAGTCGATCGTAGACGATATCTCTATTATTCTTTGCTTGGAGTTAACATATGATCTTCTTTTCCATTGAGCCATTTGCTGACGACATACTTTCAATCTCCAAAATAAGGACTGGTTATGGGTTTGTGGTAGATGATTCCACGAGGACCTTACTATATTGCTGAATCCACCTTGTTTCATCCATCGTGGATCATATTTAAAAGGCCGTTTACCAGATTCCGAACGACGACGGATTCTAATTATCCCTGGACGGTGATCTGATTCTATCAGTTCTAAATATTGAATAGAGGATCCTGGGAACATGGCTTTCCATTCGTCATTTCCCATTGCCCTATCTAACCAGCAATTGACCGTATGTGTATGTCTTCTACCAACCCATGTCATATTATCACCATGAAACTTAAGATCAGACAATTTACATGAAGAAATCATTTGTCTGAAATTAGTTAAACTGACTGGGGTTCTGAAGATTCCCCCTTTCTTATCAGTGCTATCTAATATTTCATTAAAATCGCCACATAACAACCACGGATAATTCCTTATTAGATTGATTCTTTGTAATCTTTCCCAAAGATTATGTCTCTATTTACGAATAGGATGACCATAAATACAAGACAGAAAGAAATCAAATCCAATATCATTAATCTTACAGTCGATAAGTCGTTCATCAGTAGTTAAAATAACCAAATCTACCGATTGTTTCCATAATAAAGCTAAACCACCTCCTTTTCCTTTTGGAGGGATACAGAAAACACATGCATAATCTAGAGTAGCAGCAACATCATGAATTACATCATTAGAATTTTTTGTTTCTACAAGGAAGAGTATCTCCGGGGAATAAACTGTCTTTATTCCCTTTAGGCGTCGAACCGTCAGAGACCCTCCCAGACCCCGACAGTTCCAAAAGCCTATATTCATCCGCATCCCGGTGGAGTATGGCCCACCGAACCCTCACCTTTTGTAGAAATAAATTCAATTAACTTTTCAACAACTGTATTGCACTCCGATCCCAATAAACTGATATTGATTAAATTTCCAAACTTTTTACTGCCACAGAACCAATCTGATAAAGATCTTCCCCAGCATAGGAATCCCAACCAGCCAAATCGATCACTCCAATAAATTTTGTGAAGTAGATTATTAAATCCCTTAACCATTAATTTTAATTTTAACCATAGAATCACCAAAAACCAACCACCAAATTCAATTTCCCAATAACCGAAATCATGACCTAACCGCCTGGTATTAAACCAAGACCAACTCCTAAACCAGTGGGCAGACCTAAACTAGTATAAATTCCAACCCGGTTTAACCGATTGAGTAAATCTATTACCCGGTACAAGGTCCGAAAATTTACCTGGTTTAGGGCTCGGGTTTGCTTTTCGGCGTTTTGCATCCGGTAATTTACTGTCACCGGAGAAGACCTCGGAAGTTGGTGGCAGAGCGTCGCCGTCATTACCGGGAAGGGGAGGTCCATGAGGAGGCGAATCATTATCCCCATCTGAATCATCCGATGCAACCGGCGGTGGAGGAAGAACACCGGAAGAACATTCGGTTTTGTCATGGGTAATTAAGCCACAGATTGTGCAGAATCCCCGGAGTTTTTCATATCGGAATTTAAGAACGACCTCTTCGTCCCCGAATTTGAAAATCCTCTGAAAATTAAGCGGTGAATCGATGTTAAGGAGAATTCGCACCCGTACATACTCGACTCGGTGCACGCCTTCGGCGTTAAAATCCGTCTCTAGCATTGTGCCGATATTCCCTCCGATACAGATGACCATCTGGTAAGTCAAATATTGAAGCGGAATTCCTCGAATTTGCACCCAAAAGGGTATAAATTTCAAATCGGAGTCTGTAATTCCCGGTGACCATTTGTGGAGGCAAATCATCCAGTCGTTGAAACTCCAAGGGCTGCGCCGGAGGACGTTAATCAGACTCTCTTCAGTCTGGAAAAGGAACTGAACTTTGTTCCCATCGAGTATTCGGGAAGTAATCACTTCGCCGACGCTCCACAGGCGAGGCAAGGTTGTCAATATGGCCCGGAGGTTCTGTTTTCGGGGATTAACCGGAGACGCGATGAGTGAGAATCGTGTCTCATGCACGGCTTGAATACAGAGTTCTGGTGGAAGGGAAATAGTCGGTTCTGTAATTCCAAGAGTGATCTCTTGCATTTGTTTTGAAAGATGATCCGACATCGCGAGTTTCAGATTTTGCGAAATTTTAAGAATTTTTTGAAGAAGAGAAAAACATGATTTTGAATGTGTAAATAGAAAACTTTGTGAAAAAACCGTCGAGAATCGACGGACAGCATTCTTCCAAGTGAAGAGAAAACACAATCGACGATGAAGATTGAAGAAAAACCGCCGTCGAGAGATTCGCCGGAAAAAACGTAGGCAGTTTCTCAAGAGAGAGAAGAGAGAATTTACCTCTGTTTCTTTTTGTCACTAACAAATATTTGTTTAATGTTATATTTATAAATATTGTAGTAAATTATATTTTATATAATATATTTTAGAATGCATGGTGTCAAACATATTGGTATATCACACATAAATTAATGTGTTTTTGTTAAAATATTTTTAATTAATGTATTAAAATTTATTAAATTTCAGTTATAATATTGGTTTTTACGACAAGATATATTTTTTATGAATGATTTCCGGTACTTATCCATTTATTTATTTTCTAATTAAATGTTTTTCTTCCAAAAGCGTAGCGTTGAAAAAATCGTCGGAAGATCACGAGGAGTCGTTGATTTCGCCTTCCAAAGACACATAACACAAACCTACAGAGCGTCGTTTCTTCTTTTCTTGTCGGTTTCCGAGGGTTCTTGTTTAGGGTTTTCCTCTTTTCTTCTTTCTATCTATCTAATCCTCTGTTTCTCCACCTCAAAATCCCTCAAAAGAGAATAGATTGACATTGGAAATTTAGAGACGAAATTCATGATAATGGGTACGCTGAAAGATGGCCAAAGAAGAGACATGGAGGAAGAATCGGAGGAACCACTTTTAATGGCACAAAACCAGAGATTCTCTATGTTCCCCATTAGGTACAAACCGATTTGGGAGATGTATAAGAAGGCTGAGGCCAGTTTCTGGACTGGTTAGTCCTTTTTTTTTTTACTTTTCATATTCTCTAATTTTAAGGTTGCTTGGACGCACTTTGATTAAGAAAGTGTGCGACTTTGTAGTGCAAAGCTTCTTTTTTTAGTTGAATACTGTTAAGTTTGTTTTTGTTTAGTAGATGTCCTGTTTCAGTGGATGACCTTTTTCATGTGTATGATTGTTCTGTTTCTTCTTCATCAACTCTGGTTTTACTTTTTATGGGATTGTAGCTGAAGAGGTTGATCTTTCTACGGATGTTCAACACTGGGAATCCTTGTCGGATTCTGAGAAACATTTTATCAGCCATGTTCTAGCTTTTTTCGCCGCATCAGATGGAATTGTTTTGGAGAATTTGGCTGCTAGGTTCTTGAATGATGTTCAAGTTCCGGAGGTGAGGATTTCACTTAGCGGAGTATTGAAAAATCCTGTCGCTTGAAAGATTATTTACTCTTTACTGACTTAATATGTTGCTTGAAAGCCGACACACTGCTGTTTGATGAGACAGTAAATTTCTTTGCAATTTCAGGCACGTGCATTCTATGGGTTTCAGATCGCCATGGAGAACATTCATTCAGGTAGGTGTATGGCTTTGTTAGTGGAGAAGTTTACCAAGTCTTGATATTTTTGTGTAAACCTGCATAATCTCGAACGTTTTCACTTTTGATTCGTTGCAAACCCGAGATATCCTTTAAGGAAGATTGAAAACAAGCCTCTACACAGAATATATGTTTACATAGAGATCCCTATGCAGTTACACTCCATTTTAGTCATGGTGAATGTACATACATAAACATTTGAGAACCAAGCCATAAGATTTGTAACCAGGCTCAAGAGGAGCTTGATAGCGTTTGGTTGTTTCCAGATATATTATCAAATATCCTTAGAAAGACTATAATCTAGGCCATGATCTTGTAAATTTTCCCTCTCTGTCTGCCAAATAAAACTGATTCAAGACATATTTTCTTATGAAAAATATTAGAGATGTACAGCTTACTTCTGGAGACATATATAAAGGATTCGAATGAGAAGGATAGGTTGTTCAATGCTATTGAGACCATTCCTTGTATATCCAAGAAGGCAAAATGGTCTTTAGATTGGATTCAAAGGTACCACATGGAGTTAAATTGCTCTATTTAATATTACCTATTTGGTTGAAGAAACACTTCTCTTGTGATTAGTTATTATCTGACAGTGTACGTCTGCAGTCCTATGTCGTTTGCTGTGAGGCTGGTTGCTTTTGCATGCGTAGAAGGAATCTTCTTCTCAGGAAGGTATCTTGTTTCAGCTGTTGGATGATGTCCTTGGAATCATAGGCATAGAGAACCTATCATATATATGCCAGCTGTTAAGAGCAAGCTTTCATGGTTTGTGACAGCTTCTGTGCCCTCTTCTGGCTTAAGAAGAGGGGTCTTATGCCGGGTTTGACTTTCTCAAACGAGCTTATATCGAGAGACGAGGGGCTCCACTGTGACTTTGCTTGTCTCTTGTACAGGTAAGAATATGGTAATAGTAAGCCACATTGGTTTTATGAGAATATCTATGATCCATCCACTCATGCCTTATCATATACTCTGTGCAGTTTGCTGCAGAAGCAGCTTCCTCTGGAGAAAGTTTATCAGATTGTTAACGAGGCAGTGGAAATTGAGACAGAGTTTGTCTGCAAGGCCCTTCCATGTGATCTGATTGGAATGAACTCAAACCTCATGAGTCAGTACATACAATTTGTCGCAGACCGTCTTTTGGTATAATACATATTTAATCTCTTGTTTGCCGCATTTTGAAACTTGCATTGGCTTTTCGTTTAAACGCATGAATTTGTCTTGTTTTCCGTAGGTTACCTTGGGATGCGAAAGAAGATACAAATCAGAAAATCCATTTGACTGGATGGAGTTCATATCTCTGCAGTAAGTAGTCGATATATCCCTAAGGTTCTCTCAAGAATAGTAATATGTCTTGTTTAATTAAGTGGATTATTACGACCAAAATTGCAGAGGAAAGACAAACTTCTTTGAGAAGAGAGTGGGAGAGTATCAGAAAGCATCGGTGATGTCAAGCCTCCAAAATGGAAGTAAGAACTACGAATTCAAGATTGATGAGGACTTTTGAGTGAATCCACCATTGTTTCTTGGGAGCTCATCAAATTAGATTCTTTATGGGTCACTCTCATTCTTTCTTGCCCAAAAACAGTGTAGTAGTAGAAGCATTTTCACTCAAGTACATTTTATTTTGACTTTAGGAAAGGATGTGTTATATAAGTTCTCTATCTCAGCCATCGTTTGTACCTTCTCCATTGTATAATATTATATCTTTAGTTAAGATCTATTGATATAAATAAAATATTGAGGAACATATTACACCACAATATCTGATTTACAAAATCATTTAGGTTTGATTGGGGAAACTGTAAGATTAAAGAAGTATCTCAGTTCGTTCTGCAAATTTATATACTTGCAGTGGAAGTTGTTTTTAAAATGCATGCTTTAGTGCTAAAATGGTGTCACTACGCTAAGACACGAGCTTTCCCAATGAAATCTCAAGGAATGGAAAATTGATGTTCCTGAGAGAAAGAATTAGAAGACCAGATCTGACGACAAGTTACAAATTTTAAATACCATAATGGCTATCGAATTGATTGCAGAATTCCTCAGAATATACAGTGATCTACTTGATCGCAAGAAAGGATTAGTTTAATAAAATTATTATCTAAACCTTATAAAATGTGTAAGATAACGTGTATCATGTATTTTGGAAAAGGAGCTGACAATCTGCATCAAAATGCCATAAAAATTTTGGAAACAGAAACTGTTCTTGTTGCAGAGATTCGTCCATGGTTCACAATTTGAGATCGAATACTAATCTAGACCGTTGGATGTTTCTTGACATTACAAAACAAGTTCTTTGGGAGTTATTTGTAACCCTTAGATGATTCGAGAAAATTCTTTCAATATGAGAACAACCACTCCATTAATTAAATTTGGCCTCACAACAAAGAGGTAAAAACGTATGGTGGAGTTTGGTTTTGTGACTTTTGTCTCTCTCTCTCTCTCTCTCTCTCTCTCTCTAGTTTCTGAACGAGAAATGTCGGGACCTCAGTGCTGTGAAAACCCGCCGGTTCTTAACCCGGTTTCTGGATCAGGTCATGTCGAGAAGCTAGGTGGTCTCGATGCTTACGTCTCTGGCTCTTCCGATTCCAAGCTCTGCGTCCTCCTCATTTCCGATGTTTTCGGTAAATGCTCTGATTTGACGTTGTTTGTTTTAAGTCACTTTTACTTATCGACTCATGGCTTTTTCCTTCTTTTTCTCGATCTCTCCTGTTTGTGACCCATTTCATAATTTGATCTTTTCGTCATTGTATTCTGACTTAAACTTTGTATTTTTGTTCTTCAGGGTATGAAGCTCCAAACTTGAGGTATTATTATAAATTCTTCCCTCTTCATCGATTTTAACATCAAAGTCGTAAACCTAGCGCTGCGTCTTTTTCTGCAAATAGTTTGGTTGGTTTTTTGCATTTGTACAAGATGAAGCGTATCATTTGTCTTTGACTGATTTGTTGACTTCAGATTATCTGATCTAATCTCATTTGATAAGATCTGAATGTTTCACTGGGCTGCAAATTTTTGTGTTTGAGTGTCTGTTTAGTCGCATTATCTGCACCCACTTTTGCTTCTTTTTTAAGAGCTTCTTGTAAAACTATGGATAAATGTTATTGGAGTGTAAAAACTCTTACTTTTATGTTTAAGGGCGCTTGCGGACAAGGTTGCAGCTTCTGGATTCTATGTTGTGGTTCCTGATTACTTCTGTGGAGATCCTTACATTCCCTCTAACCAGGAGAGACCCATCCCTGTCTGGATCAAAGACCATGGCTGTGTTTGTTCCTCCAACTTAATACAAAATTTCCTAATCCTTTCTCAACTTTGATTCTGCAGTTCTACCATACAGTCGTTGTCCTATAGATGTCGTGTCTTCTTGTTTTTTTTTCTTGTTCTGATAGTTTCCATTTGAATTCATATTATCTTATCCCAGGATAAGGGCTTTGAAGACACAAAGCCAGTACTTGAAGCCATAAAGAACAAGGGCATAACTGCCATTGGAGCTGCAGGGATGTGTTGGGGAGGTTAGTCTTCTCTTTTTTAACTAATTTTTGCTTTACGCTGGAGAAGTTTTTGATATTCTCTTTCACTAGTAATATCTGGAAATGTCTAATGCACATTACTTTCCTCTCTTGTGTTATTACTTTATAGCAAAAGTAGTAGTGGAACTGTCTAAACAAAAGCTTATTCAAGCAGCTGTTTTGCTTCATCCTTCTCTTGTCACAGTTGATGATATCAAGGGTAAGTGACTTTGGTACTTTGATAATATCTAGATACTTCCATAAACAATTGAAACTTGGTTCTCACGCCTCAGCCTAATGCTTTGTAACATTTAGAGAGTTACCTATAAGATTCTGTAATTGATCCTGCCAAGATTAGATAATCATTGTGGCTTTAAATATTGTAAATCCAATGCCTTTAGGAGTAACCAATGCTTCGTCATTACAGTAAAGAATATTAATGTAGAAACACTGATTTAGTCCAGTTGCTTTGTTTTACCAGTTTTTGATTATCTCCTTATCGATTTTCACGGTTTCCTGAAGGTGGGAAGGTTCCAATTGCTATATTAGGAGCTGAGATTGATAATTTGTCCCCACCAGCACTCTTGAAGCAGTTTGAGGAGATTCTTGCTACGAAACCTGAGGTAAGCTGCTTCTGCAACTCAAAACAGTTTTATCGCCTGTATCACTCTTGGAAACAGCTGAAAAGAAAAGAAAAAACTAACTTTAAACGGATGATGTAGATCAATAGTTATGTGA
This sequence comes from Pugionium cornutum, assembly GCA_018901935.1. NCBI lineage: Eukaryota > Viridiplantae > Streptophyta > Magnoliopsida > Brassicales > Brassicaceae > Pugionium > Pugionium cornutum. The sequence goes on from CM032161.1 coordinate 25,303,936, forward strand.
AGATACACCCGAAAGTCGCCCACGGTTGGACAGTTAGGTACGATGTCAATGACCCAGTCGCGGTTAAAGCTGCGGAAGAAGCTCACAAGGAGATGCTTGATTGGTTTGTGACTTACCTCAAGTAAATGAGAAAGGCTTTGGATTGTTCATATTATAACTAATAAAAGAAGAGAACCTTAAAACTCTTGGTTTGTGTCTTACCCTCGATTATCTTGGCTTGAAAGTTGAAAGCATGCGACGCCTTTTGTTTTTATCATATCTAACCTATCTACTTATATAAAATACATAAAAATCTATTTTTAATAAAAAAAATTTAAATCTTAAATTAGAACTCAAACTTTATATTTTAATTTTATATATATGATATTTTAAAATTTTTATTTTAATCTGTTAAATTTAAAAAATAAAGAGTAATACCCTAAAATAGCATTTTTCAAATTTTTCTTCCAAATTTAGTATCTCAAAATTAAATTCCCAAAAATAACACAAATACTTATGTAAAAATATTTATTTATTTTAAACAAATTATATGTAAATTTAAAGTATTGTATTTGAGTTCATTTTTTCCAATTTAAGGTTTAGTTTTTTTCTTTTAAAATATAGTTTTAATGCATTTTAATCTTAAATTTGTGTTATTATTGGAAAAAACTAATGATGCTATTTTGGAATAAAAACTTAGAAAAGTACTATTTTAGAAATTTGCCCAAAAATAAACTTGAAAAAATATTATTTTAAAATATTATTCTTAAAAAATTATTCGGTATAATTAGATAGAACAACATAGGATATTAAATAAGTGAACATATATTTTACGAAACAAGAAAAAGATTGTGAAAGAAACATGCTCTATGATTTTTAAATTGGTTTTAAAAAATCTTATTTATTTTGTAAAACCTAATATTATTGTATTTTTAAATTATATTATAGAAACAAATGATTTTCGATAAAATTTTTACTAATAAAAATAAAAATAAAAATAAAATAATAGTAATAATAATTTTATAAATAGTTATATAATAAAAATATATATCGAGTTATCGCAACAGAAACACATAAATATTTAGAAATATTTAACAATAATTCATTCCAATCAAATAACATAAAATAGAAAAAAAATCAAAACATATAAATTTTAAACTTTTTTATCGATAGTTTCACATAGACACATTTCATTTTTCTTTAAATTCATGCATATCTTTTTCTCCAGTATAAAATAAAATCTATAAAAAAGATGAATAATGTAAATTAAAATAAGAATGCTCAAAATAGAAATAAGAAAATTAGTCACAAATATCATTTTCGATACTTAATATCAGTCCTCCCAAAACTAGATAAAAAAAAACAAAAAATAAAGCGAACGTTACATGTCTCAATTCTAAGATTTTCCTTTTTGTAGATACTCTATTTGCTTTTTCCATTTTTTTTTTTGTTTTTAATCCTTTGGATATAAAATATTAAATTATAAACTCGAATATAACCGTTTCTAATCTAGTTTTTTATTCTGTAAATGTAATTTCTAAGAAAAGGAAATTTTCCTTAAAGCTCTTTCTCTTTCTCTATATAACAAAGAGGCTGCGTTCGCAAAGTCCACCTGAAACTCTCATTCTTCTTCTGGGTTTCTGAAAATTTAGGGTTTCCTTTCCATAAATTCCTCCGAAATCAGTAGATTGATTTCGATCACTTGATATTAGAATATCAACGATGCTTGAATGTCAATCAATGCTGGAGAAATTCTCGCCGTTCATGGATATCAACTCTCTTGAACAAATTGAGTCTCTGAGAAGATTCAAACGCTTGAAACGCTATTCTGATTCAACTATCGAGACTGAGAGTACCTGTTTCTCATCGAACGCGGTTCTCGGATTTCCGCAATTGCCTGAAGAGCCAAACCGCGATTTGGATCGAAGCGTTTTGTGCAGACTCTGCGTTCGATTACCCGACGGGAGAAAAGTCGAGAGAAATTTCCTCAAGACAGAATCTGTTCAGCTTCTTTGGTCATTTTGCTATTCACAGATTGATGAATCCGAGAGGAAGAAGCCGTTCAAGCTGATTCAAGCGTTTCCTGGTGTTTACAAGACTCTTCATTACGGATCTAACACTACTTTTGATCAATCTGGTCTCGCGAACTCTCTGGTTTCGATGACTTGGGCTTGAAGGTCGTTACTGGTTTAGAACATTGTAAAGCGATTCAGTTATCGATTGTATTTTCTCATGAATTATCTGACATCTCAAGATCTTATTGGAATCTCAATCGTTGAACAAATATCCGATCAAATCGCTTTACATAAACCTGTTTCAAAGTCAAAGAATATCACTTCCCGTATTTGTTAGTCTTTTATTTTTGTGCACATTGATCAATAATAACCTTTTTTAGTTGAGTTGTATAAAAATGTCACAAGAACAATAATCAAAAGTTTTGAGTAATTAGTTTGACTTCATCTTATTTTTACAACTCTACTCTCATAAATTCATACTTCTTTTATTCGCTCATATGTGAAATTGAGCTTCGTTGGCTCAAAGAAAAAGAGAAATCTCTCTACATATCTATCAGAGTTTTAAAACCATATGCTATCTACTGAGTTTTATTCGGAAACCACTCAAGCACATCCCTTTTGATGAAATATTCACTAAATCTTTGACTCTAAAATAATCATTCAACTTCTTTCGATCCAATATCCAAACTGGATGTGATCCTTTAATATTGAGTAAATCCAAATATTCACTAATCTTTGTCTCAACATAAATCCCGGGAGAGTTCGGCAGATATTTTGCAAGGTAAACTTTTTTAACTATTAATGTTATTATTTTAAAATTGTTTTACATGAATTTATAATTTAATCGTTTTTCAAGCTGTTCCTTGTAAAAAAAAAAGAGAAGATTAATGGAATCGGTTTTCTACAAGTTGAGAAATCATCGGCTTCCGGTCCGTCGCTTCCTCGTGAGAATCCGCTTTTTCTTGCGTAGAAGTTAGAAGAGGCGGAAGTTTGTATCACAACCCCAATAGAATCAAATACAGCAAAATACCAAGAAGGTAATGAGCTATGAACTTATTTTGCATACTTCGTCAAGACTCAAGAACGATCCGATGTTTCGCGACACGTACAAAAAAGAAGCGGAACCAGATATGGATCTTCAACGATTTCAGAAAATCAGTGACAAACGTTTTTAAAACTATTATATTTGAATTTTTTTTGATATTTAACACAATAAAATTAAAATTAGAAAAATATCACAAATTATTATATAAAATATTTATATATTATAAATAAATATATATAATATATTTGTTTTTTAATTTAATATAGATATGTTTCCCTCCGAACTATCGTATATCACTAGATACCCTTAAAACTAATGTCACGATTTATTTATCCACGTCATTGAATTTGCAAACGTATTTTTCCTAATTACAAAATTCGAAACCAATTTCTCCATGTTGTTGGGTTATTTGGTTTAGGACACGAACTGGTCGATATCAAATCAAGTTACTTGTAACCGAGACCAAAACTGATCACCCGAGTTCGAAGACCAAGATCTGACCCGATTATTGTGTACAATTACCGAGTTAATGAAAAATCTCCAATTCGTCACTCTGAGAACCCTAAAACGATAAGGAAAAAGGGAGAAAGTGGAAAATTACTTTTGCAATTGAAGGAAAAAGGAAACTCGAAATCGATAAAGATGAGCAATACGCAACAAGTTGGTCGATTTGGAAATCATCTCGGTCCATTGCTTCTTCGTCAATTTCGGGAATCTCATATCCATCATCGCGCACTAGTAACGCTATTCCTCTTCTTCAAAAAGCTTCACGCGATGCCGGATTGTTGGGCTCGAAGCCGATTTTAGTGTTGGAGAGATAGATTGGAGAAATTGCAATTTAGGGTTAGGGTTCATCGATTTGGAGATTTTTCGATGGGTTGGGGTGTTGTTTGGTTTTTACTGGGTAATTTGGGTATTAGTAAGTTCAATTGGGTTGTAATATGGTTTACGTCCGGTTAAATATTCTCAAACTAATATTAACCACGGTAATGTCTATTCGGTTTCGAACTTTGAAGTTAGGGAGAAATTGCTTTTGAACTTTGTAATTGGAGGAAATACGTTTGCAACTTTAATGGCGTGGATAAATAAAACATGACATTAGTTTTAATGGTATCTAGTGTTATACGATAGTTCGAATGGGGAAATAGATCGTGATCCCATTTAGGATATACATTTTTCCTATTAATTTTTTTTTAATGTATTTTGATATTAAATTTATGCTATTATATATTGAAATTTAAATTTATTATGTTATTTTTGTAAGAAAAACTAAAATTTGATATTTTATAAAATTGCCCAATAATTTATATATTATTGTGGTTATTTAAAAAATTGCATATTAAATTCCTAATAAATAATTTTGTATATTAAATGAAATTATCTCTAAATAAAAAATATTCTCTAACAACACTAATTTAAATTTTCAATAATATCATAACTTTAATATTAAAATATTAAAACTTTTTTGTTATAAAGAATATTTAAATTTTAAAATAGAACAGAGAAAATCAAACATAATATTTTAATATTATTTGTAGGTTTTATAGGATAAATAATTTTTTATATAAATTTGTGTTATTTTGGAATTTTAGTTTTAATGTCTTAATTCCATAATAAAAATTTTAAAAATATTATTTTGTAATATTACTTTTATTATATAGTATATGTAAGAAGAGAAATAACTAAAATTTTAAAGTTAAAGAAATAGTAGGCTATATCATAATTTGAAAAAACTATTTACATACAACAAGTGAATATCCTGAATTTCAGAACACCAAAAATTATAAGAAAAAATAGTTCGTTTTGAATAACTTTTTTAAAATGAATCGTTTTGGCAATGTCAAAATATTGTTTACAAAAATGGCTTCAACCACATGTTTCTGTTGAATAATAATAGAGAGATAGAGATTTTATTATTATACTGATTTTATTAATCTTATAAATCTTACAGAGAAAGAAGAGAGAAAAAGGAGGAAAGGAAAGTTACTTCATATGAATGAAGTAACATACGTATTTATAGAGAAGGAGTAAGTCGGCAAACGTACGTTTATAAAATAATCACTTTGAGAAGCCGTAATTGTTGACTTTCTCAACACTCCCCCTTGATTATTTATTATTATTGAAGTATTACGTATTGCCTCGTTAAAAACCTTATCATGAAAAAAACCCAACGGGATAAAAATCATGATAAGGAAAAAAGAGTACAGATACGTAATCTTCCCCTTGAAAAGATAGTTGCGTTTCCCTTCATAAATCTCGAAGATGACGCATTCTAATATTCTGAACGTATTTTCTGAACGTTGTCGTAGGAAGCGCCTTTATAAAAAAATCTGCTCTATTATCACTTGAACGAATGTACTCGACGTCAAGTTCTTGATTTTTCTCAAGTTCTTGGATATAGGAGAAAAATCTCGGAGGAATATGTTTTGTTCGGTCACTCTTGATATAACCTTCTTTGATTTGGATCACACATGGAGCATTATCTTCGAATAATTTTGTTGGCTCCTTATTGTTGATTAATCCACTTGCTCCTTCTATATGTTGATTCATAGATCTTAGCCATACACATTGTCTGCAAGCTTCATGAAGGGCAATGATTTCGGCGTAATTTGAAGAAGTGGCAACCAAAGTTTGTTTTTGAGATCGCCACAAGATTGCAGTTCCACCAAGTGTGAAAACATAACCGGTTTGGGACCGAGCTTTGTGTGAATCTGATAAATATCCAGCATCTGCAAAACCAATTAAACCAAACTCGGGGTTTCTAGAATAAAATAATCCCAAATCAATCGTACCTTGGAGATAACGGAAAATATATTTTATTCCACTCCAATGTCTTCGTGTAGGTGATGAACTATATCTCGCAAGTAAATTTATAGCAAATGCTATATCTGGTCGAGTGCAATTTGCGAGATACATAAGTTCATCGATAACACTCATATAAGGTACTTCAGGACCTAATATGTCTTCATTATCTTCACAAGGTCGAAATGGATCCTTGTTTATATTAAGCGATCGATTAACCATTGGAGTACTCAAAGGATTCGCTTTATCCATATTAAATTGTTTCAATATCCTTTTCGTATAATTTGATTGATGCACAAATATCCCATCTTGGAAATGTTCAATTTGGAGTCCTAGACAAAATTTTGTTTTTCCAAGATCTTTCATTTCAAATTCTTCTTTCATATGAGTTCTTGCATTATCAATTTCCTTTTGAGTTCCAATTATATTCAGGTCATCTACATAAACAGCAATGATCACAAAGCCTGATGGGAATTTATTTATAAATACGCAAAGACATATCGCATTGTTAATATATCCCTTTTTCAACAGATATTCACTTAAGCGATTATACCACATGCGTCCGGATTGTTTTAACCCATATAATGATCGTTGTAATTTGACTGAATATAGTTCTTTGGGTCCTTTAGAGATCTTTGATCCTTCTGGGATCTTGAATCCTTCTGGGATTCTCATGTATATAGGGTTCCATACAGGTATGCAGTCACGACATCCATAAGGTGCATTTCTAACCTTTTGGATGATGATAAACTCATTAAATATCTAAATATAATTGCATCTATGACCGGAGAATATGTTTCTTCATAATATATTCCCGGCCTTTGAGAAAACCCTTGTGCAACAAGACGTGCTTTATATCTAGTGACCTCGTTTTTCTCATTTCTTTTTCTTATAAAAACCCACTTGCACCCAACTGGCACTACATCTTCAAGTGTAATGATAATGAGTTCGAAAACATTTCTTTTTTGAAGAGAGAATAATTCATTTCTCATGGCTATTTGCCATTTTTTCCAATCAGATCTTTTTTGACATTCTGTTACAGGCATTGGTTCTGCGTCATCATTTTTATTTTCAATTTCTTTGGACACAAAAAAGGAGAATATTCTATTAATATCCTCTATTTCATTTCTAACCCATAATTTTTTATTTTGGGTATAGTTAATTGAAATCTCATATGTTTCTATATTGTGTTCGTCTTCTGGACGGAGTTCCACTTCACGGTTTTCAAAAACTTGTTTGCATATGTCTTCCGGACATTCCGTTTGAGTTGGTTCCTCTATAATCTTTTCACAAGTATTTTCGAGACGCTTTTTGTAAGGTTCTTCCAGAACCTTTTGATTTTGTTCTCCCAAATACTTTTTCTTACGGCGATTTTTATCTTTTGAGCCCATCGGTCTCCCCCTCTTTAACTGAACTCTGGGTTCATTTATTTTATCGCCATCAATATGTTCTACAAGAACATTAATTCTTGATGGGATATTCACAGCAGGTATATATGATTTCGTCACTCGTTTTGTATCTGTGAATGCATCTGGCAACTAGTTTGCAATATTTTGCAAATGTACGATTTTCTGAACTTCCATTTCACGTTGTTTTGTGGGAGGATCAAGATACAACAAAGATGGCGTACAACATTTAATATCTTCTTGCAGTTGTTTAATTCCTCCCCCTAATGTAGGAAATTCTTCTTCATCAAAATGACAATCGGCAAATCGTGCCATAAACATCTCACCAATTCGTGGTTCAAGATACCGAATAATACTTGATGATGTAAATCCAATATATATTTCTAATCTTCTCTGTGGCCCTATCTTTGTTCTTTGTGGTGGGGCTATAGGAACATAAACCGCACACCCAAAAACTCGGAGATGAGATACATCAGGCTTCTGGCCAGATGTTAATTGTAATGGGGAATATTCATGATATGCACTTGGTCTTATTTGGACCAATGCTGCTGTATGCAATATAATATGACTCCATACTGAAATTGGGAGATTTGTTCTCAAAATTAACGGTCTCGCAATGAGTTGTAACCATTTTATCAAAGACTCAGCCATACCATTTTGTGTATGAACATGCGGAACCGGATGTTCAACATCGATTCCAAGAGCCATACAATAATCATTAAAGGCTTGTGACGTGAATTCACCAGCGTTGTCAAGTCTTACTTTCTTTATAGTATAATCAGGGAATTACGCTCTTAACTTGATTATTTGGGCAATGAATCTTGCGAAAGCCATATTTCGTGTGGTTAACAAACACACATGTGACCATCTACTAGATGCATCAATTAAAACCATTAAATATCAAAATGACCCAAATGATAGGTGAATAGGCCGACATATATCACCATGTATTCTTTCTGAGAATAATAGGGATTCATTACTAATTTTGGCTGGTGATGGCCAAGTAATAAGTTTTTCTTGAGAACATGCTTTACACGAAAACTCGCGTGATTGAAAAATCTTCTGGTTTTTCAATGGGTGGCCATTAAAATTCTGCATAATTTTTCTCGTCATAACTTATCCAGGATGTCCTAGTCTTTCATGCCAGACTTTGAATATACTCGTAAACTTCTGGTTTACCATAATATACGATTCAATTATATTTATTTTTATGTAATATAATCCAGAGAACATCATTGGTAATTCTTCCAATATTTGTTTCTGCTCCCATATAATGCAAAGATATTCAATGTTATTTTTGCTCATTGTCTCTATGTGATATCCATTTGTACGAATGTCTTTGAAACTTAATAAGTTTCTATGAGACTTGGAGGAATATAAAGCATTATTTATTTCAAATTTTGTTCCCATTGGCATTAAAAAACTAGCTCTTCCGGAGCCTATGATAATATTTGCATTACCCGATATTGTATTCACGCTTTTGGCAGAATCTTTCATTTTGAGGTAGGAGAAAAACTTTTTATCTTTAAGTATTGTATGCGTTGTAGCACTGTCTGCTAGGCATATATCTCCATTTTCATTCTAAAAAAATACATTTTCTGGATTAAAATATTGATAAAGATGTATTAATAAATGTTAAACACACATATTTCAAAATCAACTTATATTATAACAAAACTATTTTACATTAAGTAATTAAAGTTCAAACTTACATATATTTTTTAAAAAGATATTAAGTTTTGTTTTTGTTCGTAAGGAAACTAAATACAACTTTATATATATAACATTAAACTTAATTATTTTGTTCTTTGGTATTCTCGGAATCAACCAGAAAATCTGCAACATCGAGATATGCATTTCCATCGAAAGAAGGTTCGGGTTTATCCGAGATAAAGTTGGTTTCACTTTCTTTTCCTTTTTGTTTCTGTGATTCTTGATACAGATTAGCCAAATGTTTTGGTGTACGACAGGTACGAGACCAATGTCCTTTCATGCCACATTTGTAACAAATATTTTCATATTGTATATTTTGGCGTACAACAGGTACACGGCCAATTTCATTTTCGTGGACTTTATTCTTTCTCACGAATTTGAATTCATTGGAACGAAAACCTCTTCCTTTTCCTCGTCCACGTCCACCTCCTCGTCCACGTCCACGACCACGACTATGGCTTCGACCACGTCCATGTCTTTGCCAATTATTGTAACTAGATGATGCAACATTCACTTCTGGGAATGGAGTTGATCCAGTGGGACGAGATTGATGGTTCATCATCACAAGTTCATTATTTTGTTAAGCAACAAGGAGAACTTGCATTAACTCCGAATAACGAGTATATCCATTTGCTCGATATTGTTGTTGCAGGATTAGGAGGCAACGCCTACCATATCTAAATATTATATGGTAGGCTCTACCTCCTGGATATTATTTGGTAGGTGTTGCCTCCTCATTTATATGGTAGGAAGCAACAAAGAGGCATGACCTACCATATAAATGAGGAGGCAACACCTACCATATAATATCCATGAGGCAGAGCCTACCATATAATATTTAGAAGGCATAGCCTACTATATAATATTCAGAAGATAGAGCCTACTATATAATATTCAAAAGGCAGAGCCTACCATATAATATTTAGAAGACAGAGCCTACCATATAATATTCAGAAGGCAAAGCTTACCATATAATATTCAGAAGGCAGAGCCTACCATATAATATTCAGGAGGCAGTGTCTACCATATAATATTCAAGAGGCAGTGCCTACCATATAATATACACATGTATTAATAAAACAGAATTTTACCTTATTTTAGTATCTCAGGTAGATGGTAGAAACACTCGGTGCTGATAACGTGTTGAATAATAATAGAGAGATATAAATTTATTATTATATTAATTTTATTAAATTTATAAAATCTTACAGAGGAAGAAGAGAGAAGAAAGAGGAGAGAAAATTACTTCATATGAATGAAGTAACATACATATTTATAGAGAAGGAGTAAGTCGGCAAACGTACGTTTATAAAATAATCACTTTGAGAAGCCGTAATTGATGACTTTCTCAATAGTTTCGTCTTTTTACCCCTCAAAACCCGCAATTTATTCAAAAAAAATACACATACTATACTATTGTTTTTCAAATAGTATGCTATATTTTTATGATCAATTAATTCTAACAAAAGTTTTCTACGAAATCATATCTGTTGGATCTTAGATTCCGAGAATGGAATTTGTTATATCAAATATAATGGTTGTCGCAATTTGCTTGGAATGAAAGATCTTAGAATCAAAGAGAAATTTGTATTGTATTACGTAAATCTATTACAAGTTTTCTGAGTGCGGTAGTGGTTCCGAGCTATTAAAAATCTATATCAAATTATGGTGCGAGCCTCCTCTTTTATACTCTCAGCTCACTTAATTTTCAATATCGTAATCATTGTCACTATTAAATGCTCATAAATATCATTTAATGTTGATAGGTTTTTTGCCGTCCTCGCTAGTAGATGAGATCGAACAGGTCCTTGACTTGCTCGGCGGCTCTTCGATAAATGCGCATCCACTCTCGATAAGAATGGGTATTCGTCCTACTGGGCCTACTTACTTTGGGCCGAGCTCGAAGTTGCACGAAAGACGCAGCCCACCTCCAACAATATCCATTAGTGGACCTTATGAAACCTTGGATCTGTCTGTTTAGGAAAAAAAACTATTTGGAGGTAAATTTGAAATGTGTATAACATTTGGGGTCATATTATAATTCTCTTTAAGTTGCTTCCATTTATGAACTAAAACCCTATCGATAATCGAAAAACCTCTTAGTTAGCTTCTTCCTCCGTTTCTTTCAAAGCCGGCGATTTATCAGTCATGATGGAAATACGAACTCCAAAGACCGGCAAAGCCAAACGTGTGCTCGAAAAGCGCGCTCCTAAGTTGGTGAGTTCTATTATTTTCCTTCTTATACATTTGATTCGATATGTAGCTTCTCTGAAAATCTGAGGGAGAATAAGAAGGAATTTTGGTTTAATCTTATAAATTGAGAGATGAATTATGGCTAGAAATATTTGCCCATTTTTGTTCTGATTTTTTTGTCTAAAAGTTTCTTGTAAATCTCGGAATTGTAGGTTGAAAGTGGGAAGAAGACTTTGATACTTCATGGAACAAAGACGAGCGCTACGCTTAACTCTGTATTAATGGAACTGTACCGTCTTAAGAAGGGAGGTGCCATCAAATACTCGAGGAGGAATGAGAATATTAAGCCCTTTGAGACTGGAGGTGAAACCTCATTGGAGTTCTTCTCTCTCAAAACTGATTGTAGTATTTTCGTGGTAAGTTTTTTTTCGGTATTGTTCATAACAGAATCAATGGAGTCCTTTTGAAAATCTTTGGGAGATGTTGCAGCTTGGTTTTATCAGTTATGATGTGACAAACTGAGATATCTGCATTGATTTTGATTTTTCTGTAAATTTGATTTGCTTTTTAGCTTAGATGGTCATTTTCTGTCTAGCTATGTATGAATTGCTCAATATTTATCATTTACGGATTCTTGATTATCGGAGATCAAATTGTTATAAAGATGATGTATCCTGTTTTGGTTCATATTTATGGCATCCTCCTACTGTCTTGTGATTGTGAATGTTTTTATATTTTCTTATGGTTGAAATTGGTATAAGAATTTAAACTTGTTCTGTTATATGCTAATTTGATCTCGTGCCAAAATAATCCACTTGAAAATGCTCTACGAAGTTACTTTGATGAAGTGTCCTAACGTTGGTGAATGTTATGTTGCAGTATGGCTCTCACACAAAGAAACGGCCTGACAATCTTGTACTTGGGAGAATGTATGATCACCATGTCTATGATCTTATAGAAGTTGGGATAGAGAATTTTAAATCCCTGCTATCGTTTTCATACGACAAAAAAATAGCACCTCATGAAGGATCAAAACCTTTCATTTGCTTTACTGGAGAAGGGTTTGAGAATGTACAAGAGCTAAAGCAGCTAAAAGAAATCCTGACCGATCTGTTTCGGGGCGAGGTGAATTTGTCTTTCCCCTAATACCTTATGGTTTTTGTTAAGTGCTAATTCCATAATCAACATCAAGGAATATAATTTCATTATCAGAATGTGATAATGAAATTGGGGCCTAAATCAGAATGTGAAAAAGTGGAATGATTTTTTTCTGTAGGTTGTGGATAATCTAAATCTTGCTGGAGTAGACCGTGCTTACGTATGTTCAGCCATATCCCCAAATAAAGTTTTCCTTACACATTGTGCATTGAGGCTTAAGAAGTCAGGGAACATCGTACCTAGAATGGAGCTTGTTGAAGTCGGTCCATCCATGGACTTGGTTATCAGACGGAATCGTCTTCCCAACGAAGGCCTAAGGAAAGAAGCAATGAAAACATCTAAAGATAAGCCTAAGAAGAAGGTATAAAAAACATAAACTTTACTCAAATTAGAGAGAAATTAAATGACCAATCATTCCTTGTATGTATCTCAATTTACAGGAGAAAAACGTTGATCAAGATGCAGTACACGGGAAGACTGGGAGGATTTATATTCCTGAACAGAATGTAAGAAATAAAGCACATAAAGCACATAAACACATAAAAAATGTGTAAACTGATTGTTATTATCTTGAAACTGATTGTTTCAATCTTTTTGCAGGTTGGAGATAAGCCATTGCCCAATAAATATAAGGGATTGAAGAGAGAGCGGAGAGAAGCTAAGCTGAAGCATAAAGAAAAAGGTTCTGCTCCCAAAAAACAGAAAGAGTCTGAGTAACTCATCAACAGTGCGATGAGGAAGATTCCAATTACCATTCTGTAGGATTTTGTTATTCATATAGATTCCATTAAAACTCACTAGTTATGCTGAAAAAATGATTCTACAAATTCCTTGGGATAAGTTAAAAAACTAATAATTCAAACTAAAATTCATAAGGGCAACTGAAAGAAATAAACTGTTTTAAATTTTTATTCTAAATATATTGTCATTAGTTTAAATTTTTAAAAGTAGCACAAAATTAATATTAAAATATTTTAAAATTTCTTTTTAATAAAGAAAAATTAAAGGGCATATGTTTAAAATAGCATTTTTCTAAATTTTTGTTCTAAAAATAGCATTATTAGTTTAAATTTTCAATAATATCACAAATTTAATATTAAAATGCATTAAAATTATATTTTAATAGAAAAAAATTAAATCTTAAATTAAAAAAAATAAACCCAAATATAATAATTTAAGTTTATGTATAATATATTTAGAATAAATAAGTATTTTCACATAAGTATTTATGTTATTTTTGGGAGTTTAATTTTAGTATGTTAGATTTGGAAGAAATTTTTTAAAATGTGGTATTTTATGGTATTACTCAAAATTAAATTCTAAATCGGAGAAACAATCCAAATATAAATTTTTATATATTTTTTTAATTTATTTATGATAAATATGTATTTTTAGAAAATTATTTATGTTATTTTTGAAATTTCAAATTTAGAATGTTAAATTTAAAACAAAAACCTGGATATTAATCAATTCATAAACTAAAAAAATTGAAAAGCTAAGAGATGAAATTAATATAAATAACAATATAATTTGGGATTTAGGTGTAGAGATCAACTTACAAATCTATTTAGTTCAAATATTTTGGAAGTAATTAGGATTAAGATTTGTTCGGAATTTAAAGTTTAAATTTTCTTTAGATTTTTAATAATATTTTATAAATATAAACATAATTTTGCGATAAAGAGAATTTATAAGTTGGAAAGTGACAACAAGCTTCAATGTTTAGATATGGTTTGTTTTACTTATTGTTTTGTTGGGATTGTCAAGTCTAATTAGCAACAACAAGTCGATATAAACATATGTTTCTGACACCTTCGAATAGTAAACATTACCTTATAGATTTTTAATATGTCATTAGCAAAGATTACTTAGTTCCATATAGAAAACAATGTAAATGTTGTACAAAATATCATTTACAAGAATGAAACGTCACAAAATAGCTAAGAAACGTTTAACATATTGCCATTCTTTGGTTTTGTAAATGAACGCACATTAATCTGGAATTTGAAAAATTTGAGAATTTTAAGTGAAATTTCAAAATATAATTTCTGTACAAATATATATCATATTTGCTATAAGCGGAAACATGGAATGATGTTCAACATAGTCACCAAAATATTAATGATGGATCGATAATATAAACAGTGATAAAAGTGTTTATAATTTTTTTTTTATTCTTTGTTGCTAGAGAGAATACTATACTATATAAATTTATGTTGTCTACACAAACTAATTGATAACATCTTAATCTCACACTAACTTTATAAATGCCTTTATAATTATATAAATAATCACATTTAACACATCCCTAATATATTATTTGAGAAATTTTTTAACAAAATAACCTTACTCTGACGTGTTAATAACAAAAATATCATGCTGACGTCTCAACACACATCGAGTTTCAGCTTAAATATATAAAAGGATTTAAATTATTAGAATAATTATAATATATGTCAGTGATATTAATTTGGTTAGAGAATACATACCACTAATACTAGAATAAATATATGCCACTGATTTTACAATACATGTCACTGATATTAATTTGGTTAGACAATATAATTTATTCAACTAACCAAAAAATAATATTACATTTGCAAAAATAATAATTTTTATTTCTTTTAATTTTTTATACCTTAATTTATAAATAATTTCAAATAAATATAAATAGATTTAAGTTACTACTGTAATCCCTAATATATTATTTGAGAAATATTTTAAGAAAATAACCTTACTTAAACGTGTTATTAACAGAAATATCATGCTGACGTGTAATCACTACAATAAATTTCAAATAAATATATAAATGAGCTTAACTTATTAGAATAATTACAATTATACCATTGTTATTAATTTGGTTAGAAAATCAATATATTTTATTAAACGAACAAAAAAATTATTAAATTCGTAAAAAATAATTATTTTTCTTTTCTTAATATATATATACAAAAATTAATGTTAAAAGTAATTTTAAATAGAAGTTAAAATTATATAAATATTTAATTTATATTTACTAATAAAATATAATTTATGAATATTTTTCCCACGCATGGCGTAGATATAAATATAGTTGTGATTATTAGTGCAAATAACAATAAATCATAATTACATTAACTGAATATTGACACATTGTTATTTGGGTAAATTTTTGGTTAATATAATCACAGTGTGTTAAATGCGATTACAATGTATTGATTGCAATTTCACATCAAAATCATAATTTATAAAATTTTAAAAATATTTATAAAATTCGTGTAAAATTAAAAAACGAGTTTAGAGTTGTAAAATTCAGGTGGAAAAATCATGTAAATCATAAATTTATATGGTATAACAGTATCGTGCCTTGTTTTTATCATATTTTATATTAATAAATTATATTTAAACTACATATATTTTTATATTTATATAATATTACCTAAGTTAAACTGTATTTAGTATTACAAATATCTTTATATTTATATAATATTACTTAAGTTAAATTATATTTGTTTTATTTCATCATATTCCTTTAAACAACTATTGTGACATAAATATTTCTCTACCTTTTTTACCATCGATTTGAGAAAAATCGTTTGAAATACTAATTAATCTCATTATAGAGAAAACTACTCGATATTCGATCATTTATACATAGATTTCAGTTATAATGTGAATTTATGAATGTTAGTAACTATATACATATTTGCATTTCTCTGTAGTTATTTATTCCACTAAGCCAACACCAGTGCATACCCATTAGTTTTTCTTCTTAACATATACTTTTTTTGTTTTTAAATATATGTTGTTTACATTTTTTCTTAAATTGTTTTTTAGATAATAAATTAAGTATACAAAAAATCAGTTTAATATGATAATCGTTTCCAACCCATTTTATTTTAAAAATAAAATACTTCCAATCATGAATTATTTACTTCTTATATTTTATTTTGACAACGTTTGTTTGATAAAACATTAAACAAAAAAATCTAAAAATATAATAAGAAAGTAGAAATTTTTAAGAGTAATACCCTAAAATAACACATTTTAAAGTTTTTTTTCCAAATCTAGTATCCTACAATTAAAATCCCAAAAATAGCACAAATAATTATGTAAAAATATTTATTTACTCAAAATAAATTATATATAAACTTAAAATATTTATTTACTCAAAATAAATTATATATAAACTTAAAATATTATATTTGGGTTCATTTTTTCTAATTTAAGGTATAATTTTTTCTATTAAAATATAGTTTTAATACATTTTAATCTTAAATTTATGCTATTATTGGAAATTTAAACTAATGATCCTATTTTTGGAACAAAAACTTAAAAAAATGATATTTTAGACAGTTGCCTAAATTTTAAACTATTTTTTCTTAAAATAAAATATTACTTAGAAAAAATTGAAAAAAAAATAAAGAATAGAAATGTAAAAAATGCTAACTATCTAAAAAACAGTGTTAAGAAATGAGAACCACTTATTTTCTCTTCTTTTTTTTACCTTATGGATTTGATTTATAATCAAAAATGATTATACCCACTCAGCATCATATTCAAATCTAATAGTTATAAAATAATACTTTAACAGAAAAAGTTAATAAAAATAGAGGTAAAAGAATGGTAGGCATGAACATATTTCCTCCACACTTTTAGATGAATATTCTTAATTATAAAAAAAAAAAGTTAAAATGATGATGATTACTAAGTGTATTTTTTTACCTAACAACTTTTAAACGATAATGACTGTATCAGTATTTGAGTTCAAAACCTAATTACGCTTTTATTCCACACTATGCTTTATACCTTCCCTAAATTTGAAACCTACCACACTAGTTCATATATTTGGATATATTGTTGATATTTTGAAAATTTGTACAATCTCACACGTATATCTGGATTATCTGTACGTCTATCCTAGAAATGTGAAATTTTATTCTATTTTTTTCATATGAGTATGTTAAATTTTCGTATGAAAATATTGGAATAGTAAACTGATCTGTTGTGATTTAATGACAAAAAATAGAGATTTAACATGGTGTTAACTCTAACTTCTAACGCACAAAATTAATCATTGATAATATTATGTTTAAGATATAAATAATCTTTTCGGAATGTTTAAAAAATTTCAAATATATCCACTTAATTGATTTTTTTTTAATAGTAAAGCATTAAAGTTTTTGGTTTGGGTATGAATTATGAATATGTTGGTTATAGGATGAAATTAAATTGAGTACCATTAATTATGCGGTTAGGGAGTTTGTTACTCTTGTAAACGCGTAAAATTAACGACAGTCCAATTTGATTACAAGTTTGGAGTGAATGCATGAACGTACACTCGACTCCTACATGATTGACTAACATCCCCATTGACCACAAATAAAATATACACCGATTATATCATATTCATTTATCATTTACGCGTGTTCACCAAAATATTAAGTACTTATGTTTTTCTAGAATCGCGAAGTCATTTAACATACACACGTATATATATATATATATTAAGATTTTGACTATTTAGGCAGTTGGAATCGATGTTTTTTGTGTAGCAAATTACCAATAATACTTTTGAAAAAATGTGTGCGAATAATACTATAAATAATGCGTTTAAAATAGAGAAGAAATTCGGTTTAAATTTTGGCATGGTTTCATCATTCAAATGGTTATAATTTTGGTTATAAGGATATTATAAGTGGTATCATAATCAACTAAATTAAGCTTTTTGTTTTTAAAATATGACTATTAGTTAATTTTTGGTTATTTTTTTAAAATAGTATATTTTAATTTTTTGTTTTAAGATAGCTTTTTATTTTAAATTTTCAATAATATTACAAATTATTTTATTTTAATAGAAAACGATTAAATCATAAATTAGAAAAAATGAATCCAAATATAATGTTTTAAGTTTATGTATAATTTATTTGGAGTACATATGTATTTTTAAATAATTATTTGTGTTATTTTGGAATTTCAATTTTAAAGTGCTATTTTTAGAATAAATTTTTTTTAAAAATATTATTTTAGAATATTATTCTTAATTTTTTTTGTAAAAATTAGTCAAAATATTCAACATATTTTCAATCTATTTAATATTAAAAAATATTTTGACAGCTAAATCAATTTGTTGAATTTGTTTTAAAAACGAAATTCGTAAGAAGATTCTAAATTCTGTTAAAAATAATTAATTATGTATAAAACAATATGTAATGGATCTTCTCAATGTTTTTGGTTTTTTAAAGTATAAACAATAACTATTTTTTCCGAGTTTTAAAATATGTAATTTAGTTCAATATTGTTCGATTATTGAAGAATCATCTCTTTAGATTTTCTATTCCTTTTCAATATATATTTTTTATATTTTTACGTTTTTTTTTATTTCTGATTTTATGCTTTCCATTTTTGTATTCGATAAAGAATAATAACTAACTTTTCAAATAAATAAAGTAAAATTAGGAAATAGGAATTAAAGAAGCGGCTAGTCGTCGAAGAGAGCATCTTAAGCACTCTTGGTGTGGAAGACAAAGCATGAGATTAAGATAAACTAAATAAGTAGCCTTAAGTAATTAGAACCACTCCTTTGACGGTTCATCAGGTAATTATTATGCTCCATTATGAGTTTAATATAATATTTATTAAATCCATTATTTTAAAACGACTTGAAATTAATAAAGAAATGTGTGAGGAGGCATATTATGTCGAGGTGCAATTTCTTAATCATAGTCTAACTAAATCCCACGGTGTGTGTTGAATCTGGATTTCCACGATACAACTTAATCTTTAGTAAAATATGATTTCAGTTTAAATATGAAAACTGATATTTATATAATGTAGTTCGACAATGCTAATACAACGAATTATTTAATAATCTCAAATTTAAATTTTTATCTCACTTTAAGATCAAATTTTTTTTATATATTTGTAATTTGATAAATTTATTAAAATCTTTGTATTAAATATCATTTTAATGCTCATAAATACTCTATTAAAATACCCGTCGTCTTTGATTTACGGTAACATCAAACGTTTTTAGAAAATATTTTTGGTCCGTCGAAAGTAGTAGAAATCTTCTGTACTAAATGATTATGTGCCTGAATTGTTAGCTCGATTTTGTTTTGAGCCAAATTTGATGGTGAGGTGTGAAATCCACCTCCAACACATATAGACTTGACTTATATTAATGTAATCACGTAGAAGTAAAGTAGAACAACAAAAAAAAACAGTGACTTACATTTATTAGAGATAAAAGAAAATTGATTAGGACAAGAGTAGCTACATAAGTTTCGAACGTAATAGACGATTATGAAACTTAAAATCATTTATGAATATATTTTGACATTACCTTCTTAACCACACAAAAAATTAGGTCAAATTAGCTTTCATACTCGAAATTAATTTTTCATTTTCTTGCATTTCAGAGAGTAATATTCTGCTTTTCTTGCATGATTTCCAAAGTATATTATGTTTTTTTTTGTCTTTAGCCAATTTTATGTAAAAGAATTTAGTCAGAAAACAAATTAAAAGTTACGTATAAGCATCAGAATCCACTAAACGGGAAATTAAATTAGGTTTCCGAAAATATCAAATCCACCCAAATTGTGGACAGAATCAAATAACAAAGTAATACTAATTTAGTAACAAAATATTTTGATGAGAGCCTTGGAAATCCTATTTAAAATTTAAACACAAATTTTTTTGTTTGTATTTCCATAAATTTTCTTCGAATTTGTTTAGTATATATATATGAAAAGAGTAAAAAAAATTCATACAACATTCACGTATTCAATTCATTTGGTGCAAAATACCATAGTTTTGGCTCAATTTTTTAGTAAATCTATTATTTGTTACCTTATGCTATATATATTAATCTAAATCAAAATTTGACTGATCTTATTTTTATGGATAGATATAAAACGTGAACAGTTGAAATAGTTATAACAATTGAAACAGTCTTTTATAACTATTATATATATATATATAACTAATTAAATTATTGTTACAAATCGTTTTAGCAATAATTGTAATAAATCATATTTTATCTCGCACACGTACGGGGCAGACTTTCACCTAATTGATAAATGTAGCTCTCACCTCCCAACATGCAGGTCACCGACTGAGATGGACACATTATTTAGTCTTTCCGCTCGTGTGACAATAACATTTAAATATACAATCCATATGTTGTAAGTTGTATCAAATAGAATATGTGGGACTAATTTTTCTTTACAAGATTAATAATTTAATTTTCTGTGATGTCCCACATTAACTTGGAAACAGCTTTGCACAATGACGGTAAGATGATAAACTATATATACATATATGTGGAATAGCAACAAAATTATATTTTATTAGTTAAATTCTTACACTAATAAAGATGAAGTGAAGTTTTAAATTGTTCTACGGCATTATGACCCTGAAACCAATCAATTTTGTATCTCCAAAAATTGTATAAATTTCTTTTACCTTCAACAAATTATAAAAATATTTAAAATATTAGTATTATACGTTGTTCGTTTCACGGCCGACGGTTGCAGTTGTGGTTGATCGCAGATTTTTAATCGCACCACTGTTTTAATCAACGGTCGAAAAAATTACGACAAAAGACGTATCGTCTAACTGTTGCGTCTGTCACAAATACTTGCGGCAGCTAAACGAACAATAATATACCGCATCCAAAGCCGAAAGTTCATACGGCTGAAAAACAAAAATTACCATTATATTTAGGTTTATTATGTAGGATCATATTTTCTTATTGAAATTAATTTATGGTTATTTTCATATTAAATATGTGGTAATTATGGAAGGAAAAAATAATGAGAATATTTTTTAAAAAATATTTTTAAATATGTTGTTTTTTGGATTGCCCTTAATTGAATTAGATTGACGATTAATCAAATTTATAAAATTTAATTAAGGTTTAATCTGAGGTGGTGTGACCGATTTTGGATGTTTTTGGTAAAATATCTCTGTTAAATTTTTTAATATTAGAATATTCTAATTAGTATATATCATTTCAAAAGACAACACGGCTATATAAGTGTATTTATATTGCCTTCTTGTTTCTCAAATCTTAAAACTTCAAAAGCATTTCATATCTTTCCCCATTCTCTCTTTCAATCTCCAGTCTTTCTAAACACAAATTTCAAAACTTTTTCTATAAAACCAAAAACAAAAGTTTTAAAGTTTTTTTTACGACCCACGACTCGTTGAGAGGTGGTCTCCCAAAAGGACTAAACAACAAAACCTATTTTTTTTCTTTACTGAAAAAGTGAAATCATCATGAAATTCTCAATTTCAGCACTGAAGCAGGTGCAACCAATCTTGAGCTTCAAGAACAGACTTACTATGGTCAACGTCAAGTCTTTCCTCAAAGAAAAAGTCGTCTTCGTGATGGGAGCCACTGGATCCGGTAAGTCCCGTCTAGCCATCGACCTAGCAACTCGTTTTCAAGGAGAGATTATAAACTCCGACAAGATTCAACTTTACAAGGGCCTTGACGTCCTCACGAACAAAATCACCTCTCAACAATGCCGAGGCATAGCTCACCACTTGCTCGGAGTATTCGACTCCGAAGCCGGGAACATAACAGCCACCGAGTTCAGCCACCTTGCGTCACAAGCAATCTCAACACTCTCAGCTAACAACAAGCTCCCCATTGTAGCAGGTGGATCAAACTCGTACATCGAAGCACTGGCTAATCATTCCACAGGATTCTTGTTAAACAACTACGAATGGTGTTTCATTTGGGTCGATGTTTCCTTACCGGTTCTTAACTCCTTCGTCTCTAAACGCGTCGATCGCATGATGGAAGCAGGATTACTTGAAGAAGTTAGAGAAATGTTCGACCCGAAAGCGGATTATTCAGTGGGTATAAGACGAGCTATCGGAGTCCGTGAGCTTCACGAGTACTTACGTTACGAATCTTTAGTGGACCGTGACATGCAAAGGAAGATGCTTGACGTAGCAGTTAAAAAGATAAAAGAGAACACAGAGAAATTAGCTTGCCGACAGTTTCAAAAGATTCAACGGCTAAACAAGAAGTGGAAGTTGGCCATGCACCGTGTGGACGCGACGGAGGTGTTCTTGAAAAGCAGCGGAGAAGAAGCAGACGAGGCTTGGGAGAATCTCGTAGCGAAGCCGAGCGAGAGAATCGTCGATAAGTTTTGTAATAACCCACTGAAACGTGATGATGATGTTGAGCACTGTCTGACCACCATTGCTGCAGCGACTTACAGTGGAAAAATTGGAAGTAGGGTCCACAATATGATATGAAAGTTTTGTCTTTGAATTCCTCGGATGTTCTTGTAACGTACAGGTGTGACATAGTACCACGAAAAAAAGAAAAAAATATAACAAAAAAAGTTTTCATTTTTCTTTTAAAAATGTTTGATACTACGAATTCACAAAAACCAAAAAGTTTTAATTCTCTGTGCCACGATATTATATTTATGTGTGTCGTTTATAAATAAAAATATTATTTCCTTACTTTTTTTTTTGTTGTATTTGGTATATTTTAGTATTAGATATTTCTAATATATTATTTGAGAAATATTTTAATAAAATAATCTTATTTTAAATATAATTAACATAAATATCATAAAAATGTGTAATCGTGATTTTTGAATAAGTATATAAATAAACTTAATTTATTAGAATAAATATAATATATATCATTGTTATTAATTTGGTCAGGGAATCAATATATTTTATTAAATTAATAAAAAATACTTAGAAATTTATTAAAAAAAAAGAAAATTTCTTTCTTAATTTATATATACAAAAGTCATTGTTAAAAGTAATTTTAAATTAAAATTAAAATTAAAATTATATAAATATTTAATTTATATTTAATAATAAATAATATTATATAATTTACGAATATTTTTTCCACACAAGATGTAGATATAAATCTAGTACGCATTATTCATAGCTAATTAACAAACTAGTTATACCAGTTAAATTACCCTAATTAGTTTGAAAATGACTTTCCGAATAATAGGTTAATTAATTTGACCAATATAATGAAACATTACCGAGCAAAAAAAACAACGAAGCTTTGTAACATTTAAGATAATATGTTTTTTTTTGTCTTTAGCCACTTTTATGTAAAAGAAATTAGTCAGAAAACAAATTAAAAGTTACGTATCAGCATCAGAATCCACTAAACGAGAAATTAAATTAGGTTTCCGAAAATATCAAGTCCACCCAAATTGTGGACAGAATCAAATAACAAAGTAATACTAATTTAGTAATAAAATATTCGTTGAGAGCCTTGGAAATTCTTTTTTAAATTGAAAACACAAAATTTTCTGTTTTATATGACTAACCACAAAATATATGTCTTGTAAAATGATTTATTCGTCAAAAAAGTTTGTATTCCCATAAATTTTCTTGGAATTTGTTTTGAAATATATATATATATATATATGACTATATATATATATATTAATTCAAATTAAAGTTTGGCGAATCTTATTTTTATGTATAAATATAATTTTTTAAAAATAAACAATTGAAATACTTATACTATTCTCTATTCTTTTCAATTTATTTCGATTTAATTTCACATAATCTGTTTTAACTCCACTATGACATACTATCTTTGAATTTTACTAGAAATGCTTTTCGAAAAAGATAAAAGTTTTAATATAAATGCATAGTATGTTAAATTATTTTCCCTAACTTATATACTAAAAACTTTAAATTTTAAACTAGTAAAAAATGAATATTGATTAAATGCCTAAAACATAAGAAAAAGTAGACCTATGAGTCTATCTTTTGTCAAATTATTTCAGACTATGTTTTTAGGCTGTTAGCTTTAGTGATTATTTTTTCGATGGTAAAACTGTAACCACTATCACAAAAGGATAACAAAAAAAAAATGAGATGGATGATTTATTTTTCCACGAAAAGTATAGTATAGTATCTCAAAATAAAACCTAGTTTCAAATTGGGACAGCTCAAGTAAATAAAATTCTTGAGCAATTATAGTAAAAAAATGAAAGAAGGAATCTTCATGATGGGGATCGAAGAAAGAAGAAAGAAAAAGAATAATATTATGAGACGCGTGGTGAGTAAGTGAGTTAACAAGTCTGTGTCAACGAAAGCTGGAGAAAATTGCACTTACAGCTTTAAGTTTAGTATCCTCCTTACATAAGAGCAAAAACGTGTGGAGAAGGTTGCTTCATCAATCAATAAAAATGACGTTCGTACAGTTTTCTTATTGTTCTTCATTCGTGGAAACATCTTATGTCTTTCTTTCTTTCCCTTTTTCTTTTTGGTTTATAATTCTATTCAAATATTTTTATTTTTATTTTCTTTGGTTTACAAGTACACAATTGTAATGTTCTGATAATGACTTGTGGAGTTCGTAATTTGAGATGAATTTGAAAGTACTTAATAGAAAAATTGTGTTTAGGATTTGGATTCTCATTTTCATTAGTTAATATCCATCATAATTGCTCAAGGATAAATTAGAAAATATTACCAGCCAAGATTTTTTTGTCAGCAATGGCTCCAAAATGGAACTAAAGGATCAGTGTTTGTTTTTTGGGGGTTAAAAAGATGAAACGATGACAGAGATTGAACATAGCAAATACCAAAAAAACTCTTTATTTATTCCTCCATACTCTATTATCTACTTCCTCAGTTATAAACTAAAATTTTTTAGTCTTTTAGTCCAAATGATATTTCAGTTTTAATGTAAAATTTATTAAAAAAATTAAATGATTTTTAAAAATTTGTATGTTTTTTTTTTAATATTATTTAAATTTATGAATAGTACCAAAACCCTGCTTTATATATCTGTAATGCAAATCAAAATTTGTATTATTATGGTGCATTATATCTCTTATAAATTTTATTGGTCTAATTTCAATAGTTTATTTTTTAATTTTTTTGTGTCATCTTTATCACAACAAACTTGTGCAATATATAAACACTTTGATATAAAAAATGTAAAATCAAACTACAACAATGTTAACTATTTTTTTATTTTTAATTTTGATTAATATCATAAAATAGTATTTTTAAAGTTTTTTTTCCAAATTTAGCATTTTAAAATTAAAATTCCAAAAAATAGCACAAATAATTATGTAAAAATATTTATCTACTATAAATAAATTATATATAAATTTAAAATATTATATTTGGGTTCATTTTTTCCAATTTAAAGTTTAATTTTTTATATAAAAATAAAATTTTAATGTATTTTAATATTAAATTTATGTTATTATAAGAAATTTAAACTAATAGTGTTATATTTGGAACAAAAATTTAAAAAGTATTATTTTTTTAATTGTACCTTTTTTTCATCGTATTGCATTATATATATTAGTATTATTTATCGGACCATGCTAATCTAACTTGCAATTAATTTTTACACTATTTTCAAATTTATTTCCCAAACCAACTTATTTTATTACAAGAACAAAGACATGTTTTGGATACTTGAAACTAGAATTTAAGCATCTACTCTTTGATCATTAGTTAATTTGATCACTTACAAAATCATAATGAACATAGCATATATTTGGACAATATACAACCATTACTATTTGTAAAAAGTGTAATACACAATTAATGAAGAAGTGAGGCTACTTAATTATACGATAGCATTTCAGTAAATTACTTAAACGTAATATTAACAACGATAACATTATATATTGAGTTACAAATTAATGAACAATAAACACATTTACATTAGCATATCAGCAATTTGTATTTTTTTATATATATATGGGATGTTTTATATGAATGTTAGTTCGTACTCCTTCTATGAATATTTTTAAAAAGATTTATAACTATTGGTATTCTGAGTTATTTTTATTGGGATAATTATTAATGTTTTAAAATTAAAGCACAAAAAACTATACAATTTATTTCATTTCTTAATGTTTGTGGTTTTAAGTAGAAAGATCTTATAAAGGAAACATAGAGAGTATTTGATTCCTTATATATAAAACAACACTGGATAATTTATATCAATGTATAATATAATGTATTTAATAATAAAGGAAGAATTGAAAATTTTACATTATAAACATAAAAAAACATTATTATCTGTAGTATGAATGCAAAATCATAAACCTAAAAGAATTATTAGGAAACTGTGAGAATATATCAATCTAGAATCTGACAATTGTAGAATTTTAGGCCTTCGATTTTGTATCTCTTCGTCTCTTTTAGATGTGCTTTTTCTTTTTTAAAGCCTATTTTGTGTTGTGTTTTTTTTATTCTTAAAATTTTTATACTTACAAGAAGAATATAAAAAAGTCAACATCAGCTTTTGCAAAGGGAGCCTAAGTTCAATGCCAAAGTTCAGTTCGACTCCGGTACTCGTATAACTATATTAAATTTTTGTATGATAGTATTAAATATTTATATAATGATGTTAAATTTTCATACGAAAATATTAAGTTATTGGATCGATTCTTTGTGGTTCAGATGAGAAAAAAACTAACAAACTTAATTTCTAAAAAAAAATTATTCCAAGTCACAACTCACACTGTCATGAATTTGTTCAGATGAGTTTTAAATTTATTACTAACACTTGGGTTTAGAGTCCCAAAAAGTGTAAAAAGGCTCAAGAAACAGAATTGAATATTACTAACCGAATACTAACTTACCTAACTAAAAATAAACCAAGTCGAAAGCAAAAATGTACGCTTGTGTTTGTTTGTTGCTAGCAGAATGTCGCGGATGGATTGGTCAATTCATCTGAATATTGCTTACGGAGTAGAAGCAGAATCTCCATAGAATTTTTCTATGTTTGCTCTCACAAAGAAATCTAAATTACTTATGCATCTCCTCTTTTTATTCTTCCAATTACATGAGTTATGATCAAAATTTTGTGTGTCACATGCCAAGGGGATACTTATTTTATCAATATAATTTTAAACTTTAATGTTTTAACACTTTATGATTTGATTTTTCACTAATTTTTTTATTAAATTGTAAAAAAAACAACGTGAATTGAAATTTTGGTAAATTTTCAAATGCACCTTACTAAATTTTGTAATATTATAGAAATTATTATTAATTCGTTTATCTTTGGTAACTTTACCATGTTGTAAATCGTCGTATTTTAACGAGATTTTTAATTCAATTTTACTTGGTTTCCAATAGTGTTCACATAATAAATTGAAATTTTAGAATTTATCAAGAACATAAACCAAAAATAAGGATATTTGATAAACACGTTTTACAAAAATGAAACCATGAAAATTCTTAGAAATTCAAACAAACCTTCAGTTGTAGTTCCTTCATAAGGTTTTTTTGTTCGTTACAAGACTTTTTATGTAATTGTATCCACAAAAAATTTGGGTACAAAATTCATCTGATCTTTGCGATGAAAGCACCAAAAACTAAAAAAACAAAAAGTTTGACTTTTTAGATCTTTTAATGCATATTTAATTTTTAAACTGTTAGATTTGAAAATTAGATAAGTTAATGTTAGTTTGTTATCTATAGTTTTTTGTGACTGCGACTATGGCTGTAACAAATTATTGTTCGTTTATCTGTCGTAACTATATACGATTAGTCGCAATGGTCAAATGGTAAATTTTGTGTCATAATATTTTTGAGACCACAAAAATAATGATGCCTTACATACTTATGTTATTTATAACATTAATTTTCTATTTACATAAACTGCAAAAGAAAATTTAGAAAGGAACCAATAAATAAAACAGTTCATTCTATACAATCAAACGCAAATGGTATGAGTTGAAAACAAAAAGTTATTGAATAAAGTTTTGAAGAAAAACCTACGTTTCGTGTTTGAGAAGAACATATATAACTGCTATCAACAAAGAAACCCAGATAGTGGAATTGATGTATTATAAATTTACCCTTTTCATGTTTAACTATTAATCATGTTTGACTAAGATATAGAAACAATAACATAGTTTCTTGTCAAAAGGTAAGAAAAGACATAAAAGTAGAAAGTAACAACGGATGAACTATTTTTTTCTTTCTTTTATTTTGAAAAAATGATTGTATGTTCCATGATCACACATTTGTAATTTCAAAATATATCTAAAATTATATAAAATATAGATAACATGATAATATATACAAACTATTATAAAATATTTGATTAATATTATATTCTAATTTTTGATTGGTCAAACTTTAATCAATAATGTTAATATGATGGGTAAAAAAAACTCAATCTTTATTAAATAGAAGGAATCGTCATTTCGGATTTGGTTGATTTTTTTTAACTCATCGAATTAACACCGTTGATTAAAATTTCAACCAATCGAAAATTAAATAATGATGTTAAACATATCTTTCTAATTTTTACATATCACTATCTTATCTATATAATTTGTATAGTTTTACATTTCAAAATTGCAGTGTATGATTATGTGACCGAGTGAATTTGTAAATATTCATTCACATAAAATGAAATCCTAAAATAGTATTGGTGTCAGTCATTTTTCACTCATTACGTGTTTTTCATTTTTTTGTCACATTCTTATGAATGTTTTTTTTTCTTCATATTCTTCTAGTTTTCCTATGCAATTTTCACAATAGTAACTTAAATTATTGATCAAACAATCTTCGTATATAATTGCCTAGTATGTAGGATCATAATGGTTTATATTTTCATATCTACTAGCCATGAACTTAAATAATTTGACCAAATTTGTATCCTCATACGTCCAATCAATCTTTTGTACACAGAAATTATGGAAAATATTTCTTTCGAGAAACTTTGTCCAAGATCAAATTATTTTTTAATTTTTTATCACAGAAGTAAACGTAGTTAAAGGAATTCCAAATATAAATGTATTACTAGATTTAAATCCACCAGAAAAATATTCATATATTATAATTAATTATTTATTTAATAAATATAAATTAGATATATATATAATTGATTTTTTATTTAAAATATTTTTAAAAATTAATATTGATTATACAAATAAAATATATAATAAAAATCAGATTATACAAACAAATTAAATTATCAATATCTTGAAAAGATAATATTATTAAATCGGTAAAAATTGTAAATGTGATAAATATTCAATTTTATTTTATATTATGTTTGTTTTATGTTAAAATATTAGTTATTTACATATAATGTAATAATAAATATGGGTTAATGTCATTTTCATAAATTATGTGTTATATAATATTTGATTTAAAAAATTCTTATGATGTGATACGAAATCATGATATACTTGTAAATAACGTGTAAAGATAAGATTTAGTTTTTAAAATATTTTTTAAATAATATATTAGAGATTACAAAAACACTAAATATATTGAAAGAAAAGTTAAAACGTCTTTACCATTAACTAACTATTACAAAAATAATCACCTTTTTGTTAGATTTGTTTACTGTTACGTAGAGAAAACTATATAGCTGAAGCAACTAACATAAAATATACACTTACTTAACAAAAAGATACATATGATTATCCTAAATACTCTTAAGAAAAATATTCTAAATCAATCTCCATTGACTCCCCACTTTGTGCAGAGTGTGTTAATGAATCGATCACCATTGTTGTTAATAGTCATCCCACCGTAACAAGAAAAGCAAACACCTCAATATGATATAAGCACGTGTTCTCTGCTCCTTACACCATTCCAAACACCGGAGCTTCCATATTCGACCCCTCGCCAACAACTTCATCTTCATTCACGTACAATCTCAATGTGTTGTGTTCTTTTGTTGTTGTTGTTTCAATGTTTATTACACCTCTATGTGTTGATATGACTAGTTTTGGAGTATCAAGAAGTACAGAGAGTTGTGGAATATATAGAGAGGCTAAAGTGGTAATTGAGTTTACGTGTAGAGAGAGGTGACAAGAACAAAAAGAGTGGAATCCCACTCTATACACAATATGACAAGAAAAAGCTGAATTTGCTTGGTTTTTCTTCAATTGTCTTCTTCTTTTCACTGGCTTTGCCTTCACCAATCACTCTCATTTATCACATTTTACATCCACAAAAGGGGGAAAAGGATGATATAAAACGCACAGTTGGATATTTGTACATATATGTTATCTAATCGCAATGCTCAAGCATGTTACTACATGAACGTTTTTGTACGATTTTGCTCGATTTGACAATTCTATGTTTCGGACTTTTACTGAAATTGGATTTCCTCTTCTTTGTACAAAAAAGTAGATATTATTAAGTTTGTCGGTGTAGGATTGAAGTTTAAGTGGTAGCTCAAACACACCATCTTTTATAATTACATCGGAAATTAAGTTTGATTCACTAAAACCTTGCAGCATTTATTATATGTTTTGTTTTGTATGTATGATATTATATCTTTAATATATTATTTTATATTATTTAAGGAAAATTATAAGAAAATAACCTTATTCTAACGGATTATTAACAAAAATGTCATGATGTCATATCATCACCATAATAAATTTTAAATAAATATATAAATAAGTTTAAGTTAATAGAATAATTACTATATATGTCATTGTTATTAATTTGGTTAGAGAATTAATATATTTTATTAAACTAACTAAAAAATATTATTAAATTCGTAAAAACAATTATTTTTATTTTTTTAATTTACATATACAAAAAATTAATATCTAATTTACATTTACTAATAAATATTATTATATAATTTGAAAATATTTTTATCTACGCAGAACGAGAGTATAAATCTAGTTTATATATATAACAGCTAGCTAAAAGAAACAACTGGATCATTGGCTGTACCATTTTTGGTTTCATCTTAATGGTATAAAATTTGAGTATATCTTTTTATCGTATGAAGATATTGTTAAACCGCTCCGGTTGTATCACATATGATTATATATAACGGCTAATATTTATATACTACAAGAAAATAATTATTTTTAATGAATTTATTATAGTGAATCATCGATCAATTCGTTAGTTTCTAATCCATTTTTGTATGATTTTGGTTAGGATTATAACTAAATCATTTTAAGTTGGCTTCATACAAAATTTAGCAGTGACAAAATTTGGCAGTAAAAAAAAGTCTCGGGCGAGCTCACAAGATATTTTAGATAAGAAAATCGAAATGGGAACTAAACCGGGTTGGATTTCCAAAGTAACAACTCTAGGCAATAAACACATTTCAATAAATGGTTGTCTTTTGGATTATACATGCGTTTGTTAAATCACTTTCACAAGTAAAGATATGTGGGACATAAAAAGAACATAAACTAAACAGTTGTGTCTTTGTTCCTTCTACTTCATTTTAGTTGTTATACGTATACATGTTTCATAATGCGACGCATAAACTAATATATTTCCAGGTTATGCGTCATGCAGATGTTACCTATCGGTGCTGCTAAGTACCATTATTTGTTTTTGTTTTTTACACATATAATTTAAGTTTTGGTCTTTGAATTGGACTGATTTTGAAAAAGAAACGAACTAGTATATTATTTTTTAG
This sequence comes from Pugionium cornutum, assembly GCA_018901935.1. Classification (NCBI taxonomy): domain Eukaryota; kingdom Viridiplantae; phylum Streptophyta; class Magnoliopsida; order Brassicales; family Brassicaceae; genus Pugionium; species Pugionium cornutum. The sequence continues at coordinate 25,335,643 of CM032161.1, forward strand.
TCTTTGATAATATTAACTTTTCCAAGATTGAGTGTATATACAATAATTGTAACAATTCAATAAAAATCAATCAATCACACAAGAACGTGTCGTCTTTAAGTTTTTCAATCCCAATTCTATGAGGTGATAGATACAAATTGTACCATCACGGTTTAAATTTAAACCGTGAAACACAGGAAACTAAAATTTAAGGTATAACGGATAATTTTTCTGAAATCTTAATTAACGCTAATTGCTATATAAAACGTCATCAAAAAGAATTACATGCTGCCTTTCATCAGAAACAAAAACAAAAAAAAAGAAGTAGAGATTTTGATAGAGTATAGGGACAGAAAATTCAGCGTTGCAGAGTACAGGTGTTCGTGTGTACCATCGTTGGAGGGAAAGAAATTTACGCGTGATCGACGATTCCAACATTCCATTAACCCAAATTTCACCTTGAGCTGAGACGAGATCTACGATTTTCATTATACACTTATGTATATGTATTTTGATGAGTATCATTTAGTGAGAAAATTAGATCTAGAATCATGTGTGAAGTTAGAGTTTTAGTTAATTATTGCAAAAATAATGGTCTTTTATAAGGAAAAGAGAGTTAAATTTATTACGAATTTATTAAATAATAAATAAATATTAAAAGATGAATAGAAATGAGGTGGTGTACGTGTGTGGTGGGGAAGAGGTAGAAATATTAGGTTAATTTATTATTTTAAAGGAGATTATTATGTTGACTTATTTATTAAAAAAATAAATTATTATGTGTTAGTTTATCGGTTAAAGATACCAAATTATTTATGGTTGATTATGGTATAGTAAAATAAACCATAATCAATTGAAATACATTAATATGATTATTAGAAAAATATTAAACATTTAGTCTGAGAAAATATAATATTTGATTTATTTAATATGAGAATAAATTTCTGATTAACGTGATATTTACGTAACGCGGGTATGGTGGATTTAAACAACGTTAGTTGGTTCAACTGTGTTGATGGGTGTTGGGATACGACAACAGCGGTGTTGAGTCGTACTTCATTAACGGATGGCAGGCTGGAAACAACCGTCGACGTTCTATGTGGCGGAAGCTCGACGTGAGCAAATAGGTCGATGTGACTTTGGGAGTTCCAAATCTTTAAACTGACGTGGTTAGGGATGAGAAGGAGTGGTTGTGACTTATGCAAACACGGTTTAAATACATATATCTTGTTAGTATTGTTGTCCACTTTTTATGGAACTAATCGTGGTAGTTTTCATTTCTAAATAAAATAATTATCAAGATTATATACATATTTGTATAATGTGGATATGTGGCTAAACATGATCGTTTCATTGAGTAATTATGTTATTCATGCCTCATTTTGTATGCAGGTGAGTTCGAGCAGTAGTGATGCAGTGACTCAGAGTGATTCTACGTTTTGAGAATTTTTTAATATTATTTATTTATTTTATTTTGAATTTTGAAGATCGTTGAATTTTTAAAATTCTTGTATTATGTTTTTTTAAAAAATAATTTTATATTTGATTTTAAAGAGAGTTGTTTTAATAAAAAGAATTATTACTTATATTTTATCTATTAAATAAGATTTCAAATGAATTATAAATTAAATATGAGAGGATTATATTTATCATATACTTTGGAGATGGCTCTCACATGAATAGTATAAATAAAAGTAGACTTCCTAGACTTTTGTGGTACTTTTAGAATATGAGAACTTACGGCTATCATGTCGTTGAAATTTGAAAAGATAATATTACAACATCTTTCTTGACTGTATAATTCAAGCTTAAGAGATTTGTACAAATCCAATGATTACAAAATACAATATTCTCTAATCTATTAAAAATGGTAAGAAATTAAGTAAAAACATAATGATCACAATGAACAAGGAATAACAAAATCAATAGTTGTCATGGGAAGTGAGAACTGAGATTAATAGTGTTTTTTTTTTTTTTTTTTTTTTTCACCTTTTACATGCTATCATTGCAGACACGTTTACTCTAAAAGAAATATTGATATAGTAATTTTTCACATTTTACATGCTATCATTGATAGAAACATATTTTTTTTAAAAAAACAAAAATATCATAAAATCAAGTAACTAGTTAACTCGATTGCAGATTAAAAACATGCAAGACGATATGGAAAAACACAAGATTTATTTTTCATAAAGAAAGTAAATTTCAGTATTGTATAAATGAGAATAAGGTATGAGAAAAGCCTTTGGGATAATCTGTAAAACTAATTGATTGATTTTATGAATTGTCTAAAATAGTAATATGCATATTAGACAAAGATAAACCCACATGTTGAATAATAGACACGGATGGTTTAATGATGGGCTGGTTATAATAAATTTTCAATTTAAAACTAACGAACAATTTACTAGATTGACACATATCTTTTATATAATATTTCGAAAAAAAATTCAACTATTTATTTGATAACAATTGATTTCTTGTTGCATATGCATATGCATGTTTCATAGTTCATTTTATTTACTTTTTTTCCTGTTACTTTGATTTTTTTGCTTTTGGTCAACTATTATGTTTTTTTTGTATAACTTAATTTTTTTTGTCTAAAATTCGTCTTATATTATTATAACCAAGTTCTAATGAAATATTCAGTAATTTTGTAGGATTTTTAGAAGTTTTATAGTGCTTACATTTAATTTTTAATTAGTTAGATTTTTTACTTAAAAAATTTACAATCTTTTTTTATCTTATTCTTTGGTGAGTTATTTGTTTAAAGTCTACTCAACATAATTTTAATGACGAGTAAGAAAAATAAATTTAGTATAATTTTAATTATGAAAGAGAAAAATATTTACCTATTTTTTTTACCTCCCAAAAATAGAAAACATTTTGTATTTTTCATTGGTTTTAATTATCAACAACACTATTTTACTACACATACTATAGTTGTTCACGGTTTTTCTATCTGAACTTTGAATCTTTCTATTAGACCACACAAACTAACAATAAATATTTTAATTTTATACAAACTATTGACATATCTTAACAATTTCACAAATCGTTATTTTTAGATAAATCGCGATCAATTGAAATTAATTACATTTACCATATAACCCGAAAATCGACCAATTGAGTAACTGCGATTGGCGAGTTTACTCCTTCTGACCAATTAAGTAAACGCAATTGTGAAAACTCGGATCATGTGAGTTATGTGGTAAACGCAATTAGTTTTAATTGATTACGATTTATCCAAAAAGTAATGATTTGTGGAATTATGAAAATATGCAAATAGTTTATGTAAAATTAATATGCATGTTGTTAATATGTGTGATTTAATAGAGAGATCTGAAATTCAAATGAACAAATCGTTTTCATAATCTGTGTGGTAAAATAGTATGGTGTAATTAAAATTTCATTTAAGAGTTTGCAAACCTAAAAACTTAAAAGAATTGTCCATACCAATGGACACTAAAATGGTAGAACATGTAAACCAAAAAATAAATTGTGGCATTTATCGCGAGCAATATAAAAATCAACAAAATTAAACCACGAAAGTTAAAGCAACCAATGGAGAGATCATGTCTGACACAAGCATCGTCATCATTTACAAGCGGACCTCGAGCTTCTTCCTTCTTCTTTAATAGTCGCTATCATCTTCCCTCGCTGAATCCGATCGCTCCGTTGCTGTTCCTTCCTGCAATTAGTTCCTCTTCTCTCGTCGTCAAGAGCGCTTCCAGGTTGCTTCTTGTTCCATGTCATTTTTCCTCTTTGCTATTTCGCCGTTTTTTCTCTTCGCTTTTGCTTTTGTTTAGCCTTGATATCTCTCATTTGGAGGATTAATTTGATTATTCTATGGTGATGTGTTTAGCTTCTGTGTATTGCAATGATCATAAATGCTTTTTATATAAAAGTGATTATCGATTCAATTAAAGTCCACAATTTTCTGTAATTGAGAAATTCAAAATGTTATCGATTATTATGCATGCGCTGAAGAACAAAGTTGGAGATGAATTCTCAGAGTATCTTCCGAAGTGTTTTGTCCTTTTTTCTTCTTCTCTTCTCTGTGTTGCTCTTCTGCTCAGTTTTAGGTGACAATTTATAAGTCAACCTTGCTTTGAATGTTTGGTAGATAACGTGTAAATGGAGACTAATGTTTCGTTGTGCCCTTATTTGATTGGAGAAATGTCATGCAGAACTTAAAAGGGTTATACAAGGAGTACTTACTAGTACAACTACCTTGCATGCAGAAGCAAGGGAAACAAATCTTTAGCTAGGATGAATGTGACTGGAGATAGTTTGGAAACTATAGAGATGACTCCAACCGATATGATTTTTGAGCCAATTTTGGAGAATGGAGTCTTCCGGTTTGACTGTTCCCTTGAGCATAGGAAAGCTGCATTTCCAAGTGTTTCATTTAAGAACAGCAAAGACCGGGAAGTGCCAGTTATAAGTAACAATGCTCCAAAATTTACTCCTACCTGTGCTTGTCTTAAGGAGCAACAAGTTGTCACTTTTGAGGTTATTGTTTTTATTCCTTTTATGTCTCCCAAAACGTATCTTACAATATTGACATGATCCAGAAACATACTTGTAGTTCATTTCACTTAATGCTAACTGGTTATGCAGTTTTCTCCAGGCACGTCCTTTTATGGGACGGGGGAAGTTAGTGGCCAGTTAGAGAGAACAGGGAAACGGGTGAGTCATCCACTTAGCATCCATTATCAATTATTAGCCTAATTAATTTGGTGACTATAATGATCAGGTTTTTACATGGAACACTGATGCATGGGGATATGGCCCTGGAACCACTTCTCTGTATCAGTCACATCCATGGGTACTAGCTGTACTTCCAACTGGAGAAACACTAGGAGTTCTTGCTGATACAACACGAAAGTGTGAGGTATATGAATCTCGCTGCTAGTGCCACCCCTCTTTTTTGGACCCACTTGCATGTAATCTGTCTTTTCCACTCTATTAACATTTACATATTTTCTTGTCTAGATTGATCTAAGGAAAGAGGGAATCATTAGAATTATCGCCCCAAGATCATATCCGATAATCACATTTGGTCCATTCTCCTCACCCACTGCTGTCTTGGAGTCCTTGTCGAATGCTGTTGGTAATTTCTTGATTGTGCTTCTCTATGCCATCATATTTCACCTGTTAACTTGGCTTGGTGACATGTATCTTAGGAATTAGTCTTAGTAAACGATCACTGTTGGTGCAATTGAGTGGTTTGCTCATTATCTTAGTAAATATTATTCATCTTCTCATCAGGAACTGTTTTTATGCCTCCAAAGTGGGCCTTAGGCTACCACCAATGCCGTTGGAGTTATATGTCTGATAAGCGAGTAGCCGAGGTCAGTGTTTTTTTATACTCTAGCTGTTTTGTGAAGCTGATGAAAGGAATGAAATTTTATGGTCAGTGTTCTAAATTTTGGGCTTCCTTTTTTCTTCATTGTGCTGATGATCGCAGATCGCTCAAACATTTCGTGACAAGAAAATTCCTTCTGATGTTATATGGATGGATATTGACTACATGGATGGCTTCCGTTGTTTCACATTTGACAAGGCATGTTTTTTTTCTCTAGGATCATCCCAAGTGGATTTTCCTCAATGCCTAGCATGGTTTACATAGACTCAAGCATATAAGTTTTAGGTATTGACATTATAGAAATGCGTGGATACTATGTTTAGGAGCGTTTCTCGGATCCCAGTGCTTTGACAAAATCTCTCCATAATTGTGGTTTCAAATCGATCTGGATGCTTGACCCGGGAATAAAGCAGGAGGAAGGTTATCATGTCTACGATAGTGGAAATCATAATGATGTTTGGATTAGACGAGCAGATGGGAATCCCTTTATTGGTATTTCATTTCCATGTTATAAATTTATGCTCTAGTCATGTTACTTTGATATCTTTGTAAAAGTACTGAATTTATGTTTGATTTTGCTAGGTGAAGTATGGCCTGGGCCCTGCGTTTTCCCTGACTATACAAATTCCAAAGCTCGCTCTTGGTGGGCTAATTTGGTTAAGGATTTTATTTCAAATGGTGTTGATGGTATATGGAATGATATGAATGAGCCAGCAATTTTCAAAGTAATGTTTCTCTGCTTTGCATTCATCCTTTGTTATTTCTAGGCAGAATCTGTTCCACTCTTTATGTGGTTTATTTCTTCATATCCAGGTCGTGACAAAGACGATGCCTGAGAACAACATTCACAGTGGAGATGATGAGCTTGGAGGTGTTCAGAACCACTCACACTACCACAATGTAACTTTCTTCATCTACTCAAGTCTCAAAGTTTTTCTATGCATGTATGATGTTAATTTAGTTACGGAAATATGTGGAGGGTCCTTGGTTTTCTGGAGTTTCACCGTTCCGAAGTGGTAATGTGTATGTATATGTAGATATAGAGTGATAGACAGATACGACTATTACATGTCTTTGGATGGTTCTCTGTTACTGCTCTTAAAAACTTCTCTGTCAGCTTCCTAAAATTTTTTTATGAATCTCTATGCTGAGGGACATTTGAAGTTCATCTTAGAGTAAAAGTAGTTTCCTCAAGAATAAACATTTTGTTCCTGTGGTAGCTACATCTGTGCATTGATGTAGGTCAAAAAATTTCCGTTGTCTAGGTCTATGGGATGCTGATGGCAAGGTCAACATATGAAGGGATGGAGCTAGCTGATAGGACTAAGCGACCTTTTGTATTGACAAGGGCTGGATTCATAGGTAGCCAGAGATATGCTGCAACTTGGACAGGAGATAACCTTTCAAACTGGGAGCATCTACATATGTCTATATCCATGGTACTTCAGCTGGTAAGAATTTCAAGAATCCGCTATGAAAAAATTAAAACTTTGAGTGTGATTTTCAAGTCAAACTTTGAAGACCCAAATTTATACTTGTGAAATTTGTTGACTTCTTTACATCAGAAAATGTCTTTTGTTCTTTTAGTGGTATTCCTTATTAGTTATAACCTATAATTTTCATCACTTCAGTAGAGCTAATAGCAGAAATAATTTGCTTACTGTTACTTTAGCCGCATTAAAGAGGCATTCAGTAGGCAAATTTTGTTTGGCTTTGCTGTATATCTTGCTCATGTCATGCCATAAAGTAACAATCTGCAACACCTTTTAACTATGATAATTGCATTCAGGGGCTTAGTGGTCAGCCCTTATCAGGGCCAGATATTGGTGGCTTTGCTGGCAATGCTACACCACGGCTATTTGGACGTTGGATGGGTGTTGGAGCTATGTTTCCATTCTGTCGTGGCCATTCTGAGGCAGGCACTGTTGACCATGAACCATGGTCCTTCGGAGAAGAGGTGGGTTTCAGCATTACAACTGTTATTTTACTATTAAAATAAGAATAATTCTTATAAGATATGCATGGAAAATACTACATCTTCTCCAAATAACACACAACCACTTGTAAATTTGCAATCTCTTAAAGAAAGTCTACGAATCCTGATTTCTGGATTTCCTTGGTCATTTACTAACTATAGTCTTTTAATTAGTGTGAGGAAGTCTGCCGTGCCGCATTAAAGAGGCGTTACCAACTCCTACCACATTTTTACACTCTATTTTACATTGCGCATACAAGTGGTGCTCCAGTTGCTGCTCCGATTTTTTTTGCTGGTAGGCTTGTGTAAAATATTGTATTCCACCTCTTGAACTTGTGCATTCTTATCTTACGCTCTCTGTTTCCTCTGTGTCTTCATAAAATGCAGATCCTCAAGACTTTCGATTAAGGACTGTTGAAAACGCCTTTCTTTTGGGTCCACTTCTTATATATGCAAGGTTCTTTTTCTTCCCATCAGACAGTGGAACTATGAAATGGCAATTTTGCATGTAGAATTTCTGAATCATTACTTCCCTTTTCTTAGAGCTCAGATTTCATGACTTCGCTCTGTTTGGGATTTGTGTTCACTTGATAAAGTGTTTCAGTGCTATGTGACTAATTGGTACAAATGATCAGACTAGCTTTCTGGAAAAGTGTTGTTTATTCATCCTTGTGAGTTACTATGTAGTATATAAACTTCCAAACATCTATACTCATCAAATTGTCTTTGGTTTATTTCTATCATATTGTCTAGTACTTTGTCTAATCAAGGATCACACGAGTTGCAACATATACTGCCCAGAGGAATTTGGTTGAGGTTTGATTTTGAAGATTCACATCCGGTATGGTTATTAACACTTTCGATTTCCTCTTCTCTTCTGTTGAGAAAAAAGTTCAACAGTGTTTATGTTTTCCACGTGTTTGTTATTCCGCTCATGCTGTTAGGATTTGCCGACACTATATTTACAAGGTGGATCCATCATATCACTTGGTCCTTCACATCTTCATGTTGGGGAATCTAGTCCGACAGATGACTTGACCCTACTCGTGTCATTAGATGAAAATGGTAAATTGAGCTTCTGATTCAGACAGGGGATGAATGCTTTGGATTAAGCTTTGAAATTTTTCCATTTTGCATCCCGTTTGGTTTTTATTACTTGGGTTTCGGACAACTATCCTTTTGTTGAAATCCCTAGGAAGAGAAAAACTTGTAATGTAACAAAGGTACTTCTGGCAGTCCTGAAATCCAGGGAAAGAGAATAAATCTCAGTGTAACAATTGGAGTCCTTTTGCTATGTTTCGGTAATGTTCTTGCTCAGAGTTTTGATACTCATCAAATGCTGAAGTCATGCACTGGTTAGACTGGTTGTTATGGTCTTTCTCAGTGGCTTTTGATTCTTAGTAGTTAGTATTCCCCATGTCAGGATTATGAATTAAGGTTCTATAACTTCTTTGTGGATTGCCTCGTCAGCTTTATGCTCATATTTTGAATCTCGTACTAATTCTGATAATATTTCTTGTCTTTTCCAGGGAAGGCTAAAGGACTCTTGTTCGAGGATGATGGAGATGGATACGGTTACACTGAAGGCAGATATATAATTACACACTATGTTGCTGAGTGGCGTTCTTCTACTGTTACTGTCAAGGTTTCAAAAACCGAAGGAGACTATCAGAGGCCAAACCGCCGTGTTCATGTCCAATTATTACTAGGAGGAGGTGCAATGGTACTGCCCTTTCTCCTATAAAAAAATTATGTGCAACATAAGTTCAAAACATTTGAATCTTAATGTTGAACAGCTTGATGCTTGGGGGATAGATGGAGAGATCATTGAGATTAAGGTTCCTTCAGAAAGTGAAATTTCAGAACTAATATCCAAGAGCAATGAGCGCTTTAAACTTCATATGGGTAATTCTAAATCTTTTCTTCTAAATATGTCTCTAGCTACGTGTTATTGAGATTTTTTGGTTCTGGTTACTCACTGCAGTCTTCAAGGTCTATATAATACCTTTACATCCTTCAGCTTTATATTGCATCTAAATTCCTTACTGTGTTAATTGAGATGTGGCCTGCCGTCATTATAAGAACTTCAATTCCATGAACCTGTACATACTGCAGTAAATTTTTGCAGAGAAAATGTATAGCAGCTAGTCTCTTTCTGAGTATGTGCTACTCATCTGTTAAGTATCAAAATGAGAATCACGATCTGTTCCTTAAAATAAAGATAGAACCAACAAACAGTTTGAGAGATGGATTAATGGAGTCTCTCCCCTTCCCCTTACCTCTTTCTTTTCTTCCTAATTCTCTCGATGCCTTTCTCCTCTTTTGTGCTTTCCTTAAATACTGCTGCTACCGAATCTTCCTCCTGCAACCTCCAACGGATTCGCGTACTAGGAGTGTTAACTGGACCATAGTTACTTCCTCACCCTGGTAGAGTTATCTTGTTGATTGGGTTCTTCTTGGGCCTTAGTCTTCTTGAGTCTCCTCCTGTAGGTGTATAAAATAGGAGGGTGTTGGGCTTCATAGTTATCAATACCCCCGCCTTTGAAATTCACCTTGTCCTCAAGGTTGAAGTGTGGAAATTGACCCTGAATCTTGCTCATCCATTCCCAAGAACTTTCAAAATTCGGTTGATCCTTCCATTTGATAAGTACTTCGTCTTGACCGGTCACTGGGTGCACGCGAGTGTTTAGAACAGCTTCTGGTTCAGCTTCCAGAATACCTTCTGTCGTGAGCTGCTCCGGAATCGATGTCGTTACTACTGCGGAACCCACAGCTGGCTTGAGTTGAGAAACGTGGAATGTGGGATGTAATTTAACTTCTGGAGGAAACTTCAACCGATATGCCACTTTACCGATGCGCTCCTCTATTTCAAACGGCCCGTAAAACCTGGCAGCTAGCTTCTCATTAGGACGATGCGCTAGAGTCTTCCTCCTATACGGCCGCATCTTCAAATAGACTTTGTCACCCACTGCATATTCCACCTCTCGCCGATGACTATCTGCCCGAGACTTCATAATCTGTTGCGCCTTGAGGAGGTGAATCTTAAGTTGTGCCAGAGCTGCGTCTCTAGCCTGCATTCTGTCCTCAAGGTCAGCATTAGAGGTCATTCCCAACTCAAACTTAATAATAGCAGGGGCCTCCCGCCCATAAACTGCCTGAAAAGGAGTTGTATGAATGGAAGAATGATAGGATGAATTATAGCATAATTCTGCCCATGGAAGAAAGGTAGACCAGGAGCGTGGTTTGTCCCCTGCAAAACAACGGAGATAAGTCTCCAACCCTCGGTTAGTTACCTCAGTCTGCCCGTCTGATTGGGGGTGATAAGCTGTACTGAAACAGAGCTTAGTGCCTGAGAGTCTGAATAATTCACGCCAGAATTGACTCGTGAAGACCTTATCGCGGTCGGAGACGATCGTGCGTGGAAACCCGTGCAGCCGTACTATCTCCTGAACAAAAATGAGGGCGATGTCGGTTGCGGTGAAAGGGTGCCGAAGACCAATGAAGTGGGCGTACTTCGTTAAACGATCGACCACAACAAGCACCGCATTCTGTCCAGCTGATTTCGGTAGTCCCTCAATAAAATCCATAGATAGGTCTTCCCAAACTCTCTCTGGAATGGGAAGAGGTTGGAGTAATCTCGCCGGGGCAAGAGTGGAATACTTGTACTGCTGACATACCTGACAAGCCGCCACATACTTTCTGATATCTGACATCATTCCAGCCCAATAAAACAACTCCCCAATCCTCTTCTGAGTCTTCAAGACACCACCATGACCCCCTAATTTCCCATCATGGAATTCCTGAAGAATTATCCCAATAAATCGTGAGTGTTTGGATAATACTAACCTTCCGCGGCGAAGTAATCTGCCCTGAACCAGCTGGTAATCCGGGTGAGTGAGGGCGTCTTGCTGTAAGGCTATGATGATTTTCTTGAGTTCCGTATCCCCATCAACCTCGCTACAAATGTCCTCCAACTGAATGGTGGCTGGTATGGATAAGGTTGTCATTTCTACGGTCTGAGTCTTCCGAGATAAAGCATCCGCTGCCTTATTTTCCAAACCTGGCTTATAAGTGATCTCAAAGTCAAACCCCAATAATTTAGTTAACCATCTTTGATATTCCAGATTAATCTCACGTTGCTCCAACAAAAAACGCAAACTCTTTTGATCGGTCCTTATCTCAAACTTACGGCCTAGAAGATAATGCCGCCATTTCTGAACTGCCAAGACTACTGCCATTAATTCCCGTTCATAGATGGATTTGAGACGCTGTCTTGCTGTGAGAGTCTGACTGAAGTAGGCGATTGGTTGGTGTCGTTGCATTAGAACTGCGCCAAGACCGGTACTTGAAGCATCCGACTCCACAACAAACAGTTCATTAAAATCGGGAAGAGCAAGTACTGGTACCTTAGTCATTGCAGATTTCAGCTGATCAAACGCGCATGTAGCTTCTGGAGTCCAACTGAACTGGTCCTTTTTAAGGAGATCCGTGAGTGGTCTTGCCATCAGTCCATACCCCTTGACAAATCGGCGGTAGTAACCTGTCAATCCAAGAAATCCCCTTAGATCCCTGATGGTACGAGGAAGAGGCCAGTCAACCATTGCTTTAATTTTGGCGGGATCCGCGGATACTCCTTGAGCAGATATCACATGCCCCAAATAATCCACTTGAGGAGTGCCGAAATGACACTTTTTCCGATTGGCAAACAACTGATGCTGATGTAGCACTCTGAGAACTTCCCGGAGATGAGAAAAATGGGCTACCTTGGACTTACTGTAGACCAAAATATCATCAAAAAATACCAACACAAATTGTCGTAGAAAGGGTCGGAATACCTCATTCATCAACGATTGGAATGTAGCTGGTGCGTTGGTCAGTCCGAAAGGCATTACTAGGAACTCGTAATGCCCATCGTGTGTTCGGAAAGCTGTTTTGTGAACATCTTCCTTTCTGACCAGAATCTGATGATAACTTGAACGGAGATCCAGTTTAGAAAAAATTACCGCTCCGCGCAACTCATCCAGAAGTTGGTCGATCATTGGGATCGGGTAGTTGTCGGGGATGGTGGCTTTGTTAAGTGCTCGATAATCGACGCAGAACCTCCAACTGTTGTCCTTTTTCCTTACGAGCAACACTGGACTGGAGAATGGGCTGCTGCTTTCCCGAATTAATCCGGCTGACAACATCATGGCGACCTGCCTCTCAATCTCCGCTTTTTGTGCTTGTGGATAACGGAATGGTCTAACATTAACCTGTTCAGCACCACATTTAAGAGTGATAGCATGTTCTTTACCTCGCGATGGGGGAAGACCCTGAGGCTCAGAAAACACATGCTTAAACTCCTCCAGCAATGGTTCCAACCCGGTCCAGGAAATCTCGCCTTTGGTAGACCCTGTTGCTTCCATGCTACCATATTCCACGAGCACTCCTTCTCCGCCATGCTGTAGCGCTTTCAGCAATATCTTCATCGATACTGGTGCGTTACATAAACTGACATCACCCTGCAACACAACTGTCTTGCCTTCCTCCTAGAATCGCATCCGCTGCTCCTTCCAGTTAACATGTATCTCTCCTAAGGTCTCCAACCACTGAACTCCGAGTATGACATCCGCAGTTCCTAGCTCCAATGGTAAGAAATTGGCTCGAATCCTGCACTCCAAGAGAATGATCTCCACATTCTTGCATATACCCTCTCCTCGCACAACCGCTCCTGTCCCTGTCACTACCCCGTATCCTGCTGTGGTATCGACCAGTAGCTGGAGTTGCTTGACCAATTTTGCCGAGATAAAGTTGTGTGATGCCCCGCTGTCAACCATGAGCACCACCTCGACTCCTCGGATTTTCCCTCGCATTTTCATGGTTCTGGGAGAAGAGATGCCGACTACTGAGTTGAGAGAGAGCTCGGCAAGCTCGGTGAGCTCGGCACCTTCTTCCTGTCGAACTTCCGAGTCGTCGATCTCCACCTCGGTGCCATCCTCCTGCACCCACAGCACGCGCAGCTCCTTCGACGCGCACTGGTGACCGGAGAACCAGCGTTCATCGCATCTAAAGCAAACGCCCTTCGCCTTCTTTTCGCGCATCTCAGTCTCAGACAATCGTCTGAAAGAAGGACGGCGCGTTTCTTCTGCTCGTGGATTAGGGTTGCTGTTCTGGGCCACTCGAGTTGCTACTGGGCTCGAAATAATGGGCCTCTGAGTTGGTGAAAAAATCGGTTTGGGCCTTAGGGTTTGTGGCCCATACGCCGATGCCCACCCTCCTCCACTTGGGCCCTCCTTCCTGGACGAGAAGTTCGACTGCAGCCCGCCGCCAACTCGTGTCGTCTTGGTGGTCCCCCTTGCTTCGCCGTTTTCCCCTGAATCATCCATGTACGTCCATTCTTCTACCTTTCTGGCTAAGTTCATCATTCTTTTCAACCCTCTTGGTTCAAAAATTTTCACTCCAGCTCGGGTTTTCGGCTTGAGACCGTTTAAGAACGCCATTTCCAGCACATCGTCTGTCAGTCCTGGCGCGTTGGCAGCAAGCGCGATGAACTCTTGGCAGTATTTTTTTGCCGTGTCTTCCTGTTTGAGGTTGAGAAGCCTCTCTCCTGGCGAGCAATCCAATACCTCTGAAAAGTATTCGAGAACTCTATATTTCAGCTGCTCCCAACTCGAAAAAGGTTGCCGTTCTCTTTCCCAGCGATACCACAAGAGTGCCTCGTCACTGAAACACATTCTCACCGCTTGCATTTTCTCCGTTTCAGAAAACCTCTCTAACTCAAAGTATTGCTCCACCCTTAAGATCCAGTTCTCCGCATTCTCTCCGTCAAACAAGGGTATCTCGATCCTCCTGGTAAGTGGCCCTTGGCTACGGTGCTCACTGTTCTCCTGGGGTGTGGGTGAAACAGGGCGAGAATCACTGGGTCGCTCCTTTTCTGAGTGATCAGCTACGACTCCAGATGACTGTGATCCCATGGGTAGTTTCTCCCTCCTGGCTGTTTGTATCTCCTGCTCTCTGAACCTCTCCTCAATCTTGTCCAAGATACTCAGCTTACCCATCTGTGCCTTGAGCTCGAGCACCACATCTTCCAGCGACATCAATCTTTCCACGTCTTTCTGTAGCTCGGTTACTGCCTTTTCCCAAGAAGCTTCATCTTTCTTCGGCGGCATGTTGATCTTCCCACAATCGATGCTCTGATACCAAAATGTTAAGTATCAAAATGAGAATCACGATCTGTTCCTTAAAATAAAGATAGAACCAACAAACAGTTTGAGAGATGGATTAATGGAGTCTCTCCCCTCCCCCTTACCTCTTTCTTTTCTTCCTAATTCTCTCGATGCCTTTCTCCTCTTTTGTGCTTTCCTTAAATACTGCTGCTACCGAATCTTCCTCCTGCAACCTCCAACGGATTCGCGTACTAGGAGTGTTAACTGGACCATAGTTACTTCCTCACCCTGGTAGAGTTATCTTGTTGATTGGGTTCTTCTTGGGCCTTAGTCTTCTTGAGTCTCCTCCTGTAGGTGTATAAAATAGGAGGGTCTTTTGAGTCTCCTCCTGTAGGTGTATAAAATAGGAGGGTGTTGGGCTTCATAGTTATCATCATCATTATAGCTTTTACTTTTAACATCTAGTTTGATAAAATAGCCATCTTCATGAATTTGTGGATTTACTCATCATGAAATAGCTACACCAGAATTCTTATTTTCAAAGTTCTTTGCTTACAGTGTATTATTGAAATGTAGAAAATACAAAATTGATACCTGAGAAAGAAGTGCTACCTGGACAAAAGGGAATGGAACTTTCAAGGGAGCCAATTGAGCTAAGCAGTGGCAATTGGAAACTTAATGTAGTTCCTTGGATTGGTGGAAGGATATTGTCTATGACTCATGTTCCATCAGGTAAATATACTAATAAATTGCTTTTGCCGTCTACTATTAAACTTGAAGAAGTTGCAGATGCTTGTGAATGTTATCTTTCAACGTTTTTTTTTGTGGAGACTCAGGATCAATTATCATACTAAAGTTTTATTTCTTTGAAGCAAACAATCTCGGAAAATTGTGATCAACCAGAAATTTCCCATATCTCTGTATTATTCAGATCGTGTCCTTGTCAAGAATAATGACTGCTTTTTCAATAATAGTCTATTTTTCTGCAATAAAAAGAAATTGAATTTTCGCTTTGTTCCACTTGTCAAAAAGGGGTACCTTTTCTATATTTTTTCATTTTTTTCATATTAGCTCACTAAACTTATTCTGCTGCCATGACTAATACTTGAAATTTTGCTGAATTGTGTAGAATTTATGTGACCTAAGAATCAAATCATGGTTAATTGTTAACAGGTTTATGTCCATTTTGACTTGTTAGAACTACAAGAGATTACAATTTTGGATTGATTACAATTTGCAGGAGTTCAATGGCTTCATAGCAGGATAGATATCAATGGTTATGAAGAGTACAGTGGTACTGAGTACCGGTCAGCTGGATGTACTGAAGAATATAATGTCATCGAGTGAGTTTACTTGATGCTCTCTCTTACACATGCACATTTTTTGTAAGCAATGATATTGATATGACACAGTGCCCTCTGCATTATATTTGCTTTTGCTTATGATTTGGTTGTTCGTGTAGGAGGGATTTGGAACATGCAGGAGAGGAAGAATCTCTTATCTTAGAAGGTGATATAGGTGGAGGACTGGTTCTTCGGCGTAAGATAAGTATGCCTAAAGACAATCCGCAAATTTTTCAGATTGCCTCTAGCATTGAAGCCCATAGTGTAGGTGCTGGTTCTGGTGGATTTTCAAGGTTTGTCCACTTGCTTCACATTTTCTTTTTTTTTTTTGTTAGATCTTTCTAGTCACTACGAAAAAGAGAAATTTTGCATTTAAAGTAGTCAAGCCGATTTGAAAAATTGGACTCTCAGACTACTCTTCCAAGGTTACATAACCGTAGGAGAACAATGAAAAAGCAATGTGTAATTTTGCTGTATAAATTAAGTAGAGTTTGAAGATAATAAGTGGTTGCAAGTCACTAGGGGGGTTTTTCTGGAAGCTGATACACGGATGCTTGAATCCTTTTGTGTCAAGATATGATTCAAATTCGCTGCCACTTTTATTATTTGTTGGGTCTGGAAAATGATGGTCGTTTTGGTGTTGGTCACTAAACGCTGCAGACTGGTATGCTTAAGAGTCCATCCAACATTCGCTCTTTTGCATCCAACCGAATCATTTGTCTCATTCAAATCGATTGATGGTTCAAAACATGAAGTTTGGCCAGATTCTGGAGAGAAATTATATGAAGGGAACAACCTCCCAGATGGCAAGTACCTCTATGCTCTTCTTCATATCACTTTCATATGTTAATGAATAACCAAAAAAAAAAGACAGAAAGAAGAATGAGATACTTCAGTTTAACAGTAGGGAAGGACTAAAACCCCCGACAGCAAGGGATAACCTGGAAATAACTTTTCCTCGTGATACTTTTGGATCATGTAAGATTTGTGTAAAACAATCTTTTCCTGTTTTTTGTTTGTTTCAGGTGAATGGATGCTAGTGGACAAGAGCCTCAATCTTTGCCTGGTAAACCGGTTTGATGTTAGCCAAGTCTTTAAATGTACTATCCACTGGGACTGTGGAACCATTAACTTGGAGCTATGGTCTGAAGACAGACCTGTTTCCAAGGAATCTCCTCTGAAAATAGAGCATGAATATGAAGTCATAAGTTTCCCATAAACGTAAAGTATCAATGAATGCATTGACTTGTTGGATTGTAATTATAATTTATGAGTGCATAAATAAGTGAATGAGCAGTTCTGGTTTAGTTTACACTTATCAATGTATGAGACATTGTGTTATATTGGATATTTGGCTACCCATATAATCTAATATGTGAGCTTGGTCTAGTATATAATTGAATATGTGATTTTATTTGAGATTAATTTTCTTTTGTTTTTTCTTCTTATAACGTTCTTTCTCTCTAAGCATTCTTGATCTCGTTTCTTATTTGAGTAAAACAAAGAGACATTGGTGTTTTTTCACAAGACTATAATCAAGAGACAATGTTATTATAAAAGTGTGTCACTGAGTTTTAAAGGAGAAGACAATAGGGGGCTGAAATTCTTACTTATTAAACATTAGTATATGAATTATATAAAAAAATAATCCATCGAATATATTTGTTTGAGTTTCAAATAAGATATTCGCATAACAATAGTTTCACTTCAAGACTGTGCCTAGTGGATGTATGAGTGAATCGATCAAACAATAAATGAAATTTTTAGAAGAATTTTGTTTTCATGAAATTTGCTAAGAATCAACCATTATTTTGGAAAATAATAAGCTTATTTTGTCCATGTATTTGTGAAAGTGGAAGCCTAGTTCAAGAAGAAATGGTGTGGAGTTGTATATGTAGCCATAGTTTTATAGTTTTGAAAATGTTTGATTCTCAAATTCTGGTATTAATACGATGTCGAGATTTGGTCCGAATATTGAAGCATTTAATATATTAACCGAGAAATATATCATTTTCTAAATGTAGAAACACGAGAACATATTAAAAAGTATTCCTTGATTTTGTGTTTTAAGTCAGTAAATAACTAATTTATTTTATGTTTAGATAGTTTGAATCTATCTAATATATTAAAACATAATCATTTGTTGTGGTTCGTGATTTATTATATATAATTTGTCACCGATGAACAATAATTGATGGTCTTGAGAATTTTAGTCTCTAAGTAGTCCAAATTGTCCCAAAAAGAAAAAATATGAATATTTTTTCATCAACCATTGATAGAAGAGTTTGAAGATTTCTGTTTTAACAACGTTCAAGTATTTGTAAACAACTTTTTTTTATTACAAGAAGTATTAATGTATTGTGAACAACTTCTATGTTTATGATATGCTTTATGTATAGACAACTTATGGTCGATTGGCTTGTCCCTATTGTCTGAACGACACCAACACATATTAGTTGAAAAATAGTAGAGAAAATTTTGTCAAAAGTTTTCTTTTTGGTGTGTGCATGTGGTTTTTCAACGATGATCGTTGATATTATAACGTTATAAGATTAGGGCTTTTAGTATTTGAAATGGGACTCTTTCAGAGAAAAAGAAAAAGAAAAAGAAAAAGAAAAAGAAAAAGAAATATACTGGGCTTTTGGATTTACCGTCATTTAATTGGGCTTTCCTTTTTAGGCCCAACCCAATATAATATAGAAACCACGTGCCATGTAATATCCTACTAAAAAATAATCCTAACGGTCGAAAAAACATGGGCCCTAATCTAGTATTCACCGTTGGATTCATCTCGCGATCACGGAGATTAGATAAATAACATGTGAACAAAGTCCACGATCTAGAAATTCAAATTCTTGCCATTAACGGCTATCTCTTCTCTCTCCTTTCCTTCTTCCTCGTTTCTTTGCCCGAACGCCGACTGCTGCAGCAGCAGATTTGCTCTTTCTGTTGGTATTCTAATTGGTGATGAAGCATTTCATGTTGCCAAAAAACGCTATCTTGCGGGATCTTGGAGAACCGCAATCTCCGAATCCTACCTTGACAAAATCGAAGTCCCAAAGGAAGATGAGATCCGCCAAAGAGAATGCCCCACCTCCTGATCTGAACTCGTTGATGCCTGATTATAAGTCATCTCCTGCGAAACTGAAGAATGCGTTACCTCCACGTCCGCCGCTGGCTAATCCTCTTAAACGGAAGCTCATCTCGGAGGCTGCGGCGGAGAGTGCAGTATCTGGGTTGTCAGACTCCGGTGTAAAGGTATTTTTAGCCTTTGATACTTTGTTTTTCTTGCTCTCCTAATCTCTTGGATGGGTTGTTCAAACTGTGCTCCATAGCTCTTGTATTTTTAGAAGGTTTTAGTTTCAATTGGCTTCAGTATGATGTAGGAGAACTGAAATGTCATTCCACCAATGAAGAGAAATTTCAAGAAAACTATTAACTGGCTGAGTGACAACTGATTTTCTGCTACACCCGCAAGTCTTTGTTGCTGCATACCAACTTAAGCTCTCGTCTCGTTTTGTAGGTTATAGTCAGAATGAAGCCTCCAAACAAAGGTGACGAGGAGGAGATGATAGTAAAAAAGATATCCAGCGACGCTCTCACAATTAATGAACATACTTTCACGTTCGACTCAGTTGCTGACCCGGAGTCAACACAGGTAAGAATTCAGTTTTCATGATTTGGTTGACATTATATTATATTATCTCATGATTTACATAGGCTAAGTCCTTATTTTCTTGTATTCTTTGCAGGAAGAAATCTTTCAGCTTGTGGGAGCTCCTCTTGTGGAAAACTGTCTGGCTGGGTTTAACAGTTCCGTTTTTGCCTATGGACAGGTAGTCACATTTTTCAATCTGTGTCTTTGGGCTTGCATTGCAATTTCTTGAACCAGATGATTGTAAACCTAACTTCTGTTATCATGAAAACATTTTTCATCAGACTGGTAGTGGGAAAACATATACCATTTGGGGTCCTGCAAACGGATTGTTGGAAGAACACCTTAGTGGTGATCAAAGAGGTTTGACGCCACGTGTCTTTGAATTGCTCTTTGCCCGTATCAGTGAGGTGACGCTTGATTTTGTTTTTGTTAACTTCAGTTTGTTTCATCTTGTAAAAGAGGCAACACATTCAAAAGTTGATTTCTTTTGTGTGCAGGAGCAAATGAAGCACGCTGAAAGGCAGCTCAACTACCAGTGCCGCTGTTCATTTCTAGAGGTACATGAGTTGATGTAACTTTAGTTTTGGGTGCTTTTGGTGTTCTCATTTTTTTTAAAGCTTGATTTGTATGGCTCTTCTTCCTATCTTTCATTTCAGATATACAACGAGCAAATAACAGATCTTTTGGTTCCGAGCCAAAAAAACCTGATGGTAAAACTCTTCCACTTGATTTACATTTTTGGGAGAAAGAACCTGGGTTCATCGTTTTTATGTTGTACCAGATTAGAGAAGATGTCAAGTTCGGTGTTTATGTTGAAAATCTGACGGAGGAGTATGTGAAAAACTTGAAGGATTTGTCACAGCTTCTGATTAAGGTTTGTTATACCCTTCATTTCATGCTCCTCTTTGGATATTAATCCCTTTCTTTTTTGAGCGATTTATAGAGTGATTGCTCAAAACATCCAAAAACTTGGGTTCTCTAGGTGTGATACCATTTTTCCTTAAATTCTAAAAGTTGAGATGCAAAACTTTTCTTTGTTACAGACAACACTACAGGAATTAGGAAGACTGATAATAGGTCTCTAGCGTTTCGGCTTTGTTAGTGATGACTAAAAAAGATTTTTATATCAGCAAAGCATTTCATAATCTTGCAGTCTAGACAATGAGCTACTTTGTTGCTTTGAAATGAGTATCTTCAATATAATGCTTGTATCTAAAACTGGTGCAGGGATTGGCAAACAGAAGGACTGGTGCAACTAGTGTAAACGCAGAGAGTTCAAGGTCGCATTGCGTATTTACTTGTGTTGTAGAGTCCCACTGCAAGGTTGGCTGTTCTCCTTTATTACATTATTCAAATCAAATGACAACTGCAAGGTTTTTAAGAGTAGGCTTACGTGGCTCAGATGATACTAGTCTAGCATTTATTTAGTTTATCTTTTATTATGTTATGGGAATCGTTATTTAACTGCACTTGAATGTAATTAATTACAGAATGCCGCAGATGGTTTAAGCAGCTTCAAAACAAGTAGAATAAATCTTGTTGATCTGGCTGGTTCAGAAAGACAAAAATTAACTGGTGCAGCAGGCGACCGTTTGAAAGAAGCTGGGAATATCAATAGGTCACTTTCTCAACTTGGGTAAGATCAGAAAGGTCTACGTATCGATAGGCGCTTATTAGTTTTCTTTTCCAGTTAATACTGCACTTGTTTCCAGTTAATACTACATATAAAACTGAATTCTGATGACAAGGACTGAAACTTTAGGGTAAAAGGGAAACATCTGAACAAAATTGTAGTAACTTCTGACTTCTATGCAAGTTATTTTTTATTGACATTTTACAAATGCTATGCTACTGTGGATAAATGTAAACCTTATGAGCTTTTACTTGCAGGAATTTGATCAACATTCTGGCAGAAATTTCACAAACAGGGAAGCAAAGGCATATACCCTACAGAGATTCCAGGTTGACATTTCTATTGCAGGAGTCTCTTGGTGGGAATGCAAAATTAGCTATGGTTTGTGCAGTTTCTCCCTCGCAAAGGTAAATCGAGAACCCAAATTTCTTGTTCAGAAATTATGTTGTCCTCCACTTTTCTGCAAAATAAAATTGCATCATATTTGCAGTTGTAGGAGTGAAACCTTTAGCACCTTGAGATTTGCTCAGCGTGCAAAGGCTATACAGAACAAGGCAGTTGTCAATGAAGTAATGCAGGATGATGTAAATTTCTTGCGGGAAGTGATACGTCAGCTGAGGGTATGCATCTTTTATTTATCTCATAAATATGAAGACAATATGTAAATGTAACTTCTAATGTACACTACGCAGGATGAACTGCAAAGGGTGAAGGATAATGGAAACAACCAAACCAACCCAAATGCAGCTTATACCACTTCCTGGAATGCGCGTAGAAGTCTGAGTTTGTTAAGAAGCTTTGGCCTGAGTCATCCAAAGTCATTACCCCATGGAGATGATGATGGGGATATTGAGATGGAAATTGATGAAGAGGCTGTTGAAAGACTGTGTGCTCAAATGGGCTTGCCATCATCTCCACCTGTCGAGGAAAATAATCAGGACATTAGCAGAGTACATAAAGTTAATGCATCCTTACAGACTGTGGCCCTGAAGGATGAAAATTACAACTCCGACTTTATATCATCTGATGGACAATCTACAGGAAAAGAGTTTCCTGAAGATACAGATGTTAACATGGAAGATGCATGTCTCCTAACTGGGAAACATGAGCCAGGGACTATTGATATTGCGATAGCTGTGGCAGAAACTGGCATCACAACAGCCGTGCTAACTCTGGATCATGGTTCAAGTGTACAGCCTTCTTCAATAACCAATTCTCTAGATTCATTTATAAGCGACATAAACCATGAAAATTCGCCAAGCAAGGTGGAAAGTGTTCCCTCATGCCAAGACTTGGTTCCCGAAGCTCTTGTTCCTGCAACTGCATCAGTAGCTGATACATCAAATGATGCAGAACACTTCTCAGTAAATCCCGCGTTAGCTTGCCTCAGCATAGATCCAGTGAGTGTTTCTCCTGAACTAATACCTCCAACTGACAGCGTCTCTCCTAGGATTCGAAATAGCAGGAAAAGCTTGCGGACTTCATCAATGGTCACTGCATCACGAAAAGATATAGAGAGAGAGAACCAATTAACTACAGATGTTGTAGAACCTTCTCTGGCTACGTCCACGGAGAAGTTAAACCTATCTAGTGCTCTGTCTACACAGAAAAGCGAAGCTTTTCCTGTGCCAACTAGGAAACTGGCAGCTAGCCTCCACAGGGGCATGAAACTTCTTGACTCTTATAGCCAGAGTACAGCTCAAAGAAGATCGACATTCAGGTTTTCCTACAAAGCTCTAGAATGCAATCCTTCAACCGTTTCAAGGCAGGTATCAGTAGGTATTCAAACTTATCCCGAAGCTAGTATGACACTGGAAGAGAACCACAAAGCAGTTATGTGCAGTAAATGCAAATGCATAGCAGAATGTGATGCCCAAGAAATAAGTGACACTTCAAATCTTCAGTTAATACCTGTTGACAACTCAGAAGTTTCAGAAAAGTCCATTTTCCAAGTTCCTAAAGTAAGATTTGTGGTTTTCATTTACAGCAGATTATCCGTTCCGCACTTGTAAAATGTAAAGTCTAACATGATGGGAGTTTTTCTGCACCTTATTATAGGCAGTGGAAAAAGTTCTAGCAGGATCTATCAGAAGAGAAATGGCTTTGGAAGAGTTCTGCACTAAGCAAGCCTCTGAAATATCACAGCTTAATCGGCTGGTATGATCCTTGCTTATGATCTGTTTTGTTATGTTCTATACTTTCTGCATATGAAAAGAACCTATCTAATTATCTCTGGAAAATTGAATAGGTGCAACAGTACAAACATGAGAGAGAATGCAATGCCATCATAGGACAAACAAGGGAGGACAAGATTGTTCGCCTTGAAAGCCTCATGGACGGCGTGTTATCTAAAGATGATTTCCTTGATGAAGAGTTTGCATCTCTCATGCATGAGCATAAGGTAATTTTTCGGGTTACGATTAGTTAGAAGATTACTGATCAGTACAGAACTGTTTACTTACATATATAATGCTGCAGCTTCTGCAGGACATGTATGAGAACCATCCCGAAGTATTGCAGAAGAGGATTGAGTTGAAAAGAATGCAAGAAGAGCTCGAAAGTTTCAAGAACTTCTATGGTGAAATGGGAGAAAGGGAAGTATTATTGGAAGAGATTCTGGATTTAAAGGCGCAGCTACAATGTTACATTGACCCTTCTCTTACATCATCACTGAAAAGAGGATCCCTGCTTAGACTAACATACACTTGTGACCTTAATCAGGCTCCACCACTTAACACGATTCCTGAGTCAGTGGACGAGAGTCCTGAGAAGATATTAGAACAGGAAAGACTTTGTTGGATTGAAGCAGAGAGCAAGTGGATCTCTCTTGCTGAGGAATTAAGAACTGAGCTAGATACCAATAGGACCCTAATGGAAAAGCAGAAACGTGAACTGGATACCGAGAAAAGATGCGCAGAAGAGTTGAAGGAAGCAATGCATATGGCGATGCAAGGGCATGCACGGATGATTGAACAATATGCAGACCTGGAAGAGAAACACATACAATTGCTAGCAAGACATAGGAGGATCCGAGAAGGAATAGACGATGTTAAAAAAGTAGCAGCCAGAGCAGGAGTCAGAGGAGCAGAGTCCAGATTCATAAATGCACTTGCAGCAGAAATCTCAGCTTTGAAGGTGCAAAGGGAAAAGGAGGCCCAATACTTCAGAGATGAGAACAAGAGTCTCCAGTCACAACTAAGAGATACAGCTGAAGCTGTTCAAGCAGCTGGAGAGTTACTTGTTCGACTTAAAGAAGCTGAAGAAGGATTGACAATTGCACAGGTTCATATGAAGTTATATTTCTAAAATTAACTGTGATGTACAAAATCAAATCTCACACATATTATGGCTTGTGTATTCACAGAAACGGGCAATGGATGCAGAGTATGAAGCATCAGAAGCATATAAACAGATTGAAAAGTTGAAGAGGAAAAATGAAACCAGAATCAGCTCTATTAATCAACAACACACAGAGTCACACATTCCCATAGAATCTTTGCAAGCTTCTATTAACGGCGATGCTATAGCCAAATATGATGAACCAGTGGAACCATCAACAAGTGCAGGTGATCAGCAATGGAGAAAAGAGTTCGAACCATTTTACAAGAAAGACACAGAGTTGTCAAAACTCGCTGAACCTTCTTGGTTCTCGGGGTATGACCGCTGCAACAAATATGATGAACCAGTGGAACCATCAGCTAGTGCAGGTGATCAGCAATGGAGAGAAGAATTCGAGCCATTTTACAAGAAAGACGCAGAGTTGTCAAAGCTCGCTGAACCTTCTTGGTTCTCGGGTTATGACCGCTGCAACATATAGTTTCCCCCACCATTTCTCTTTCTGTAATGTGTGTATAGATCTTAAAAGACATGCTGTTGTTGGAACCTGATCTGACTCTGCGAGATAATAGATCTTATCATTGTATTTTTTATATCCTACATAACATTTTTATGCATTTTTTGTACTCATCTGAATGATATCTATGTTAAATTCTTTGTAAGAGAGTTTGATTGATCACATTATAGAGAGAGTCAGAAGCTCTGTTTTTCTCACTGAGAACAAGTAAACTGTTACTCAAGCCTAAGGTTTCTGCAGTTCAACTTTTCAGATGATACCTACATATAAGCTTAAAAGAATCACTTCTAACTTTGTGTTCTTGTATATAGTACTAGTTTTTTTACTTCTCTGTATATAGTACTAGTTTTTTTTTACTTGTATATAGACATCTCTGTATTATTTACTTCTAACTTCTAGTAATGATAACTACATGGAAACTTCAGTTTGAAATTATTCTAGTTTTCTGAATGTGCAAAGGCCAAGATTGCTTCTTTTCATAACACCTATCAATATTGTTTTCTTATATAAGGTGTGAACAAAAAAGTATTCCCATTTCTTATAATTTGAGCAATAATACATAACAATTGTAAATAATACAGAGATGTCCAGAAAAAAAGTTCTCCTCATTTTTCACATTCTGAAGTTTCTTCTTCTGTTTTTTTTTTTGTCTCAGCAGAAATCAACAGATGCACAAGCAGAGAAGAAACGATAGTAAACATTAATTCCACATGTTTCACTCCGAACCCATCACTACTTGGTTTTCTGTATGTACAGAGATATAATAATAAACATCTTTTTTAATCAGTTTATGGCTCAAGCTTCATCTCAAGTGTTGGCTCATAACCTGAAACATAAAGATTAAGACTCATAAGACATTAACATTAGACTGGTTCTAAAGTTTCAGTTGACAGTGAAATTCATAATGTTTATTACAGTTGTTGTTGTTGTTGCTCTGTTGGTGGACATCTCCAAACCCCATCTGAACAATGCTTTGCAGGTCATTTTCCCATAATCCTGCTGTCTGAAATTATTCATACACACAAAACGATTGAGCAAGAGAGAGAGAGAGAGAGTCCAGAATCTGACATAACTACTAATTACCTCAGTTTGAACGAATCCATCGATTGAAGGGAATTGTGTGTCTGAGAATCTGGGCATGTTCTTGCCAAGGGAACGGTATCCTGATTGAAGTCTTTGCTCTGAACAAGCAATTGCGTAAAGAGATTGCGTTAAAGACTCCCCCGGTTGTATCATCTACACATACAGATGCACACATTATTGATGGAGAACATTCGGTAAGCGGAACATGATAGCACAACATCAAAAGCAGAATTTTTTACCTCTGTGGATAAAGCAGCACTCGCAGTAAACTCCATCCTTGGATTTATTGTAGCCAGCTTCATGGACAAGAACTAAAGAAACAGAACACAACTTTCAGATTTAAGCAATATTCAATTTCAATTTCAAGAACATTTTTATAAATCCCGGATTCTACCTCAACTTGTCTCTGCAAGGACTGCACATAATTTATAATTTCATCAAGCATGACCGCTTTCCCTGTAATCCGGTTGCAACCAGGAACCAGATCCTGAAGCAACGTCATTCTCTCACTTATCTTTTCTCGTCTTGCCTGATACCAAACACACAGCAAAACCATCAATATTGTCATTTGAACAGAAACATCATAATAGCCGAAAATTGACAAAGTGAGATCGGTTTCAAAGGTTTTAGTACTCTTTCAGCGAGACTGTGGCTATCAGTTGCCTGACCCCTTCTTGCTCTAACATGAATATAATCTTTAGGCAGCTCGGGAGGCTTTGCATCATCCTTATTATTGCCTTTACTATCGCATTTCTCTATTCCAAGTTTACTGCTCCCAGCTTCATCTTGCTTGCTTCTCTTCCCAGCCTTGGAACCACTATTCTCTCCGGAAATCTGATCATAAATCCAAAAAACAATCCGAGATTTTGTCATTAGCTAGTTAAACCATCTCCAGAATACCAAGAACACACTAAAAGTCATGTAATATGCAAATATCTGCACTAACTAAACACAACTACTCTCTTATCCAGATGGTTCATGTATCAAGAAGGCTACAGTTTCCCACAGACTACATTTGTGAAACCAAAAATATACTAAAGCAAAAGAGATAGTGAAGAGTTGTGAATCAAAAACCTTGGAGTTAGAAGCTGTAAGAGACGAGGTTGCTGGAGATTCCTTTCCATTTCCAGTGGGGATCGATTTTCTCTTCCTGGAGTTGGATTTCGTGGCCTGAGCTCGATCTGATGCAGCGGAAACTGAATCTGGATCTAACAACGAGCTCTTGTTGCTCTCCTGTGTCGTTGGTTTCGACCCGAGAACCTCAAATTCCCGTTTGGATCCAAATTGCCCTGGATACTGCGGGAATCGGATTCCTCCAGAAATCGGAAAATTCTCAGAGATCTGAGAATTAAACGCGAAGGATTGTAGAGTTAAAGGTGAAATCTCTTGAGGATTGCAGAATCTTCCGATAAAATCGCTGATCGTTCCGTCATTACCATTGTCAAATGGATCGCTCTGAACCAAAGGTAAGTAGTTGAGGGTTTGTTCTGTTACCTTGTCCATGTTCATCTAACCAGCAGATTATTGTGACAAAAACGATGAATAAATTTCAACAAACTCTCTAGTAATTCTGAAGAAAACACAGATAATCAATGAGAATCTGAATCAGAAAGAAAGACTCAAACTTTCGGTGCAGCAAAGGGAAAGAGAAAGCTGCTTCTACGTGGGAATTTGTGAGATGACCAAATCGAGAAGTGTAAAAAAAAGGCAAATTTTCTGTTTGATTTTTCTCACACTTCAAACAAGTGACAATTATAACTTAAACCCACCGAGAAGGAGACTGAATTTCCCAGAAAAACGTAAGAAGAAGAAGAAAAAAAAAAGCTTCTTCTTAAAGTCGAATCCCAATCTGGGTTTTGTTTCGTCCCCAGTGAATAGAAATTTGCAGAGACAAAAACTCAGCAATAGAAATGAAGAAACATCATTGATCAATCAAAGTAGGAAAGAGGAAAGAGGAAAGAGAAGACGGTGACTGTTTTTTTACTGATCAAAGAGAGGAAGGCGAAGAAGAAGAAAATAAGGTTTAAGAGAAAATGACAAAGAAGAGAGAAAGTAATGATAAGAAATTTAATTAAAAAAATAATGAATGAATTTACAGTACAAAAGAAGAAGAATCTAATGTATGTTTATGTTAATGTGGGAGCATTAGAGGGTGAAAGTGGGTAGGCTGCTTAGGCTGGCCTCTGTAATCATTGGAGGTGAGGAAGTGAGAGAGAGAGAGAGAGCATGTGCATGGCAGAGAGAAGAAAGTTGTGTGGGAGAGAAAGAAACAAAAAGATAACAACAATTTTAGTTATCATGTTTAGTTATTCTTGGTTAAGAGACTATTATTAAACAAAAATTATAAAATAAAGATACTCACCAAAACATGGAAATATTTTGTCAGCTGATTGATTGGTCTCAAAAGTCAATAATTGACTTTTGAAGAAGGTTAGATCTTGAATATGATGACTTATTTTTGTTAATGGATTTTTAATGTGAACCAAAACATCGAGTATGAATATATCATTTTCATAGGTTGTTGTGTTACATACAAATGAATTTGCATTGTCCTTTATAGCTTCTCTAGCTTCTCTGAAGTAGCTGCTCCACTTGTGAAGTACATTGTTTGTGGTGACTAAGAGTTGAGATGCATATGGATGAAATAGAACTGAGAAGCAAGTCTCTTAGGGTTCTTAGGGGACGCGTTCTAGCACTCTCTGTAGCGCTTTCTTGATTCCTTGTTGATCCAGAGATGTTGTCAAGTGTATCTCTTGCACCTGAAATGTTAAATCAACAACATTTTAACTTGAATCAAACCAAGAACCATTCATCTATGGTGTTACAAATGCATGAATGAACTTTCCAAGGGATGGTTTCTGAGATTTACCTGTCTTCCAGCACGGGCAAGAAGAACAAACTTCCCTTCAGAAGGCGGTGTCTGCGTGAAACAGGCGCAGAGAATTGAAATTTTTGATAAAGTAAAAAAGAAAACAAAGAAAGAAGATAAATTTATTCTTCATGGGAAGATATCAAAAGAACAGTCACTCACATTTGAGAGCCAAAGTTGCAGGTCTTGTGAAACCACTCTTTTCTCAAATCCTTGCCGGTTGATTTTAACAGCTTCGATTCTGCAACGTGGAAATAATTGTATTTGCTACACACTGAAACCAGAATGTTCTTCCATCTTTAGATGGTTATGCCTGAAGATTACAATCTAAAACTAATCCAAGTAGCAGCCAGATAATGCTTCATTGATATGCATGAATTCAAATGCAATCCAGGAGTCATCCACGGCAAGATTTTCTTAGGGAAATTATAAATTGATATTGTCTATATACCCGTCTTCCTGCAATAGCTCATCAAGTATTGTTTCAAGCCCCGGAAGAGGTTCAATTGTATCCCCATTGTTCGAGTTAAGTGAAGGAGATCCACCAGAACTGTCCTGTAATAATATTCAGTTATCTATTACAGAACAGATAACCCATTCACATTGTTTACCTTCAAAATAACTTTGTCCAATGTTTCTAGAAGAGGATCATCTTCCAGTTGTTTGATTGATAATGTAATCCTTGATTTCTCTCTGCATATTTAACAACTCTTGATCAAAAAAACATACGTATCAGTCATGATACGATTCAGTAACGAAAAGAAGAAACTCACTTGTCGACATTTGTGACTATAACCCGAACCTCATCACCATCGCGTAGTACGTCTCTGACATCTTGAACATAGTCCCACGAGACTTCAGAGACATGCACTAGCCCGGTTAGATGATAAAGACCTATAACCATCAAATGTCACAACTCAGAAGCAGAAGAAGCAATCAAGTAATTTGGTGAAACCAAAAATACCATCATCGAAGCGCAAGTGGATAAAGGCACCATAATCCTCAACAGAACCTACTCTTCCGGTAAATACATCTCCCACATTAACGTTTTGTGAGTACTTTGGCCATAGTGCTAACTTCTCAGATAAAATCAGCTTTCTATTTTCCTCATCAGCTTGAACAACCTATAGAGATTTAAATTCGAATAAAAATCGGTTGTACAGATCAGGCAGTTTCTAAAAGATGGCCAAGAAATATTTACCTTTACAGGAAGTTTTGAACCAACCAAAGTCTTAGCTATCTCATGAATGCTTTTCTGAGGCTCTTCAATGAAACACACCAGTAAGAAACACAACTGTCAATGACTCTTGCAACAGAAACAAACCGATTTGGTTGCATTAGTGAAAACAGAGTTTTAATACCTTTACAAGAACGTGAAGGACTCAACTGTGGATAAGGAAGAAACCCCACAAGAGAATGAAAACGAACAAGCAAGCCTCCGCCATTAAATCCTTCGACTTCACCTTCAAATGTTTCACCACTCTTGCAGTAAGCCTTTGCCGATATCCAATCGCTAGATATCTACATCATTCATAAATCATCAAGTACAGTTAACGTATGCAAAGAAAAAACATTGGCGAAGAAAGGAAAATTTCTCAGATTCTGTTCGGCATTACAAAATTTCTTAAATCAAAACAAACATAAAAGCACCAAAAAACCCACCCTTGCGGGTCCGGCATCGTCGGAGGTATCCCGGAGAAGAGAACTGGAGGCGGAAAAGACGGAGGATTGATCGGAATTCGTATCAGTATCGGCTGTGGCGGAACCTGAGAAGGACTTAACGACGAAGAGGAGAGAGTTTCTATGGGAAGAAGAAGAAGACGATGACGAAGAGGATGAAATAAGTCGAAGGGGGCAAGAGAGAAAACTAGATTGTTGGTCGAAAAGGTGAGAGGAGAACGAAACAGAACCCAAAGTAGCGCCACCTAACACCGCCATTGTATCGCGGCAGAGCAAAGGCCGCGAAGATGAAAGAAGAAGCTGAAAATGGTAACGGATTCGGATAAGCAGAGGGAAAGTGAGAGACTGAAGATTACGGTGACGTGTCACTTGTCAGCTCACAGGAGAAAAGTCTTCGGTTTTGAGACGTGGCTGATTCTGAGTGGATTGTATTGTTAATCAATAATGACGTGTCTAGCAACAGAGGGTTATAGTTTCGTTTCTCGATCAAAATGATTAATCTTTACGCAAAAACCCTCACTACTACTCTAGTTTTCTCAGTCACAAGCATTTTCCCGAGAAAAAATGAATTCAAACAGTTTCTCACCATCGAAACAGATAAACCAGCTAAACATACAACAATCCATGTCGACTATCCAAGCTGATTTACGTTTCAAAAATCCGTAATACTCTCTTTAACCCAAATAAGAACAACTTTTCTGGCGACAATATTCAATTTCTTCTTCTGCTCCCAATTCTCTGCGAGACCAAGCTACGCAAGCCCTTGATTCCGGAATATCTCGCATCAATTCTGTTTCCCGCTCTGGTAACGCAGCCCTCTGGGCAAGAATTTCTGACGACGGCGCGAAGACTCAGGTGACGGGTACGATCTGCGGAAGCGGCGGCGTGGAATTATCTGTCGCCTCTATCTTCAGTCAAAGAACTTGATCCTACGAAGTGAATGTAAACCTCCAAATCAATAACGAAATTTTGGTAAGAACGCGAGGGTTAAACTAAATAATTATGAATAAAATTATATATAATAAAATATAAAAATATAAAATTTTTGGAATATTGGATTTGCAAATGGAAAACACTTTTTGTTAATTTTGAAAATATTATGTAATTTTATGGTTGTATGACTTTTCAAATCTAAAGATACAACTATAATTATTATGTATTATACAACTTAAAAAAAATCTAATGAATGTTTTTTATATTATAAATTCATATTCAATATGTGAAAAAAAATTTTATCTATATTTTTTATATTTTTAAAATAAGAAAACCAAAATTTTCTTATTTTTTGTCATTTTCTTTTTAATATTCACATATGAACTTATAAAAAAGTTCATTAATGAAAATTGATTATACACTAAAAATCATAAAGTTACCAAACAGTAAATCAAACTAATTTGATTGTAAATTGTAACTTAACTTAATTAAAGAAAAATTAATTATTAATTCTGTCAACAATTAATAAATAGGATTTGAACCAAACCACAATTATAATTGTACTAACTATTCATCTATTTCCTAAATTTCGAAAGCTCGAAATTCGAGTTTTGTTATCTCTTTCAACTAATACAACAAAATATATCTAAAGTTTGGAATTTCGTTATTGATTCTCCGCTTGATATTGTTGGATATTCCCTCCATTAACCCAAATAATGAATATAAGTATTAGCCCAATCCCAAATATAAGAATAAAGAAAATCTAGAATTATAGAGAAAAAATGAATTGTCTATATAATTAGATAAGGATAAAGATTAACTAAAGTGGATAATCCTTATCTAGATAAGTGGATAAAGATTATCTAGATAAGTGGATAATGATGAGAGTGTTCTAGATATTTTAGTACTCACCCACCACTAATATAAATATGAGTGTTGTGTGTCATTTGTAATGACAATTCAAGAAAGAAATACAAAAGAGTTCTCCACAAATAAAACCATCTTAGTAAAATCCCTTTCCTAATATAAGAAAATTATCTTTCTATTACTAGTTTCTAATTTCCATCTTCATCACACTAAAGTATTATTCGGTAAATATCCCAACAATTGGTATCAGAGCTAGATTGGCTTAAAACATCGATAACTCGTGCGTATCAAGATGGAGGCTATCGTTACCGTTGAAGGTGACATGTTCAAACTTACGACAGAGAACTACTCCTATTGAAAGTCGATGATGGAATATCAAATTTATTTCAAGGATTTGTACGAACCCATCACCATGAAAGACAAGCCGGAAGAAAAGGATGACAAGACATGGGAGATTTTGAATCGAAAAGTAGTCGTCGTAATCCGTAAATACATCGATTGAACTCTTTTCGAACACGTCTCTACTTACACCAATGCTTTTGAGTTATGGACAAAACTTGAATCCATGATACAAAAAAAACACCTTGAAACAAGGCCCTCCTTGTTCGACGGTTGGTAAAGTTGAAGTATAAGGATGGTCAAAGCATGATGGAGCACTTGAATAATTTCAAGGGACTCGTAAATCAACTTAACAAGGTCGACATAAAGGTCGAAGACGAGATGCAAGCCCTTTTACTCCTCAACTCCCTACCAGAGAGTTGGGACACAGTAGTTGTCACCCTCAGCAATTCAGCACCAGAGGGAAAGCTTACCATGGATACCGTTAGTGATAGTCTTATAAATGAAAAAACTAGGAGGAAAGAATGAGGTTCAGTCACTCAGTCGGAGGCAAACGTTATAGATAGACGAGGTAGAGACGAAACACGTGACAATATAAGCCGAAGTCAAAACCAATCTTGAGGATGATCCTAATCGCGTCCTAGAGTTACTTGCTATTATTGTGGAAAGCCGGGTCACCAAAAATCAGAATGTCGGTTCTTTAAGAAAGATCAACATACGGGTAACGTCAAGCCGGATCGATTGAATCCCATAAAAGGCATGATGACAAGACCACCACCATTGTTGAAGATGAGGATTAGGATGTATATATCGTTGGAGAATGCAATCTACAAAACATCGCCTCTAATGATACTTCATGTATCATCGACTCTGGTGCTTCCTTTCATGTCACCCCCTATAGAAACTTCTTCACAACCTACCAATGTGGTGAATTTGGTAATTTTCAAATGGGAAATCAAGGAAGAAGCAAGATTGTTGGAAAGGGGAATGTCATTCTCACATCAAACACGGGATGTAAACTTGTTCTTAAAGATGTGAGGCATGTTCCAGACACGCGGCTCAATCTCATATCAACTGAAAAACTTGATGATGCTGGTATGGGAAACCATTTTGGTGAAGGCAAGTGGAAGTTAACCAAAAGAAGCTTGATCATGGCTCGAGGAAAGAAAGAAGGATCATTATATGTGACACAAGCTAAGCTATGGAAGGAGGAAGTAAATGTTGCAAGTGATGACATAGAGATATGACAGCAGAGACTAGCGCACATGAGCGAAAAGTGTTTAAATATCCTTGTTCGGAAGAAACTCTTCCCTGATATGAAAGGTATATCCCTTGAACCATGTCTTGATTGCTTAGCTGGAAAACAACATAGGGTTGCTTTTCAACGATCTTCCATATTTATGAGAAGAAAGCACATTCTTGATCTTGTGCATACCGACGTATGCTCCATTTCTGAGAAATCCATTGGTGGTGCATCATATTTCGTCACCTTCATTGATGATCACTCAAGAAGAGTATGAGTTCACTTGTTGAAATCGAAAGATCAAGTTCTTGATGCTTTTAAAGAGTTTGTAGCTCAAGTGGAAAGAAGCACATGCCAAAAACTCAAATGTGTACGATTAGAGAATGGTGGTGAGTATAGAGGTCCCTTCGAGGCATTCCGCAAAACTCATGGAATCAGGATGGAAAAGACTCTACCTAAGACACTACAATTAAATGGTATTGCTGAAAGAATGAATCGTACGATCGGAGAAAGAGTTCGTTGTATGCTCTCTCATGCAAAACTACCTAAGTTATTTTGGGGAGAAGCGATAAGGACCACGGTTGACATCATCAACCTCACTCCATCAGTTCCCTTGGATGGTGAAATATCTGAGGAAGTTTGGTCCAAAAAGAACGTCTCCTACAACCATTTAAAGGTATTTGGGTGTACAGTTTTCGTCCATATTCCTAAAGATGAACGAGCTAAACTTGACTCAAAGTCAAAGGAGTGTATCTATCTTGGATCGCCAAGAGACGAATTTGGTTATCGAATTTGGGATCCGATAAATAGAAAAATCGTCAGAAGTCGGAATGTTGTGTTCTTCGAGGATCAGATAATCGAAGACATTTACAGATTGGAAAAACCAAAATTAAGGGTTAGTAAAAATGCAGAACCTCATCAATCGCATAATGAATCAGAAGAAGCAGTGGAGAATGATGACGTTGACCTTGAAGAATGTGACATTATCTCTAATCATAATGATCATGATACCAAAGAAGAGTAGCATGACGTTGTTCAAGAGCCTGAACTAAGACGGTTAGCTAGAGGATTGATACCATCTAGAAGATATACTCCAGATGAGTATGTGACCCTTACGGATGAGGGGGAGCCTCAAAGCTATAAGGAGGCCATTGCTGACACGTATAAAGATGAGTGGTTAAAAGCCATGCAAGAAGAAATGCAATCCTTGCATGAGAATCACACATTCGAGCTTGTGAAGTTACCAAAAGGGAAAATAGCTCTAAAGAACAAATGGGTATATCAGATAAAGTGTGAAGATGGAAGCTCAAAACCAAGATTTAAAGCTCGGTTGGTTGTGAAAGGATTCAACCAAAAAAAAGGCATAGATTTTGAAAAAAATTTCTCTCCAGTAGTAAAGATGTCCTTTATCCGAGTTGTTTTTGGCTTAGCAGCTGTTTTGGACTTGGAGATTGAACAACTTGATGTCAAGACCACATTCTTGCATGGTGATCTAGAAGAAGAGATCTACATGGAGCAACATAAAGGTTTTAAGGTTCCAAACAAAGAAAATTTGGTGTGCCGACTAAAGAAAAATCTTTATGGTCTCAAACAAGCCCCAAGACAATGGTACAAGAAGTTTGAATCCTTCATGGTAGATCATAACTTCCAAAAAACCATGAATGACCATTGTGTCTTCATAAAAAGGTACGCTAGTGGTGACTTTCTCATACTTTTGCTATATGTTGATGACATGCTGATTGTAGGCCATGATTGCACTAAGATAGATGATCTAAAGAAAGACTTAACCAAATGTTTTGCAATGAAAGACTTGGGATCAACAAAACAAATTTTTGGGATGACGATCATTCGTGATAGATCGAAAAAATTGTTATGGCTATCCCAAGAACGATATATTGAAAAAATGTTGGAAAGATTCAACATGCACAAAGCAAAGCCGGTGTGTACACCACTTGCTGGACATTTTAAGCTAAGCTTAGAGCAATGTCCAACAAATGAGAAGGAAAAGAAGGAAATGAGAACTACTCCATATGCATCAACAGTCGGTAGTCTTATATATGCTATGGTGTGTAATAGGCCTGATATCGCCTATGCAGTTAGAGTTGTGAGTCGCTTTCTAGCTAATCCGGGGAAAGAATATTGGAAAGCAGTTAAATGGATTCTCCGCTATCTACGAGGCACAACTAAAAGGTGTCTTTGTTTTGGTAAAGGAAAGCTTGAGTTGATGGGCTATAACGACGCATATTGGGCCGGGGACAATGATTTTAGAAAATCAACATCAGGGTATGTAACTACCTTTGTAGGGGGAGATGTTTCCTGGCAGTCAAAGCTACAGAAGTGTGTTGTTTTGTCTACCACTAAAGCAGAATATATCACAGTCAGTGAAGCTTGCAAGCAGATGTTGTGGATGAAGAACTTCTTACTTGAGTTGGGAATAAAGCAAGAGAAATATATCATGTTATGTGATAACCAAAGTGTTATTCACTGAGCAAAGAATTCAACCTTGCACTCCCGTTCAAAGCACATCGATATTCGACATCACTGGATCCGAGAAGTTCTCTAAGAGCGACTTATGCATCTCGACAAAGTACACACAGAGAAGAATTGGTCAGACATTATGACTAAAGTATTACCGATAAAAAAAAGTTTGAAGCTTGTTGTGAAGGCACCGGCATCGTGACAACCTTGAGCTAAATCGGGAAGGGGGAGATTGTTGGATATTCCCTCCATTAGCCCAAATAATGAATGTAATTATTAGTCCAAGCCCAAATATAAGAATCAGGAAAATCTAGAATTATACAGAAAAAAAAAATTGTATAGATAAGTAGATAAGGATAAAGATAAACTAAAGTGGATAAGGTTTATCTAGATAAGTGGATAAAGATTATCTAAATAACTGGATAAGGATGAGAATGTTCTAGATATTTTAATATTCACCCACCACTAGTATAGATAGGAGTGTTGGGTGCCATTTGTAAAGTCAATTCAAGAAAGAAATACAAAAGAGTTCTCCACAAATAAAATCACCTTTGTAAAATCTCTTCCCTAATATAAGAAAGTTATTTTCTATTATTAGTTTCTAATTCTCATCTTCATCACACGAAAGTATTATTGGGTAAATATCCCAACAGATATATTAAAAAAGATTTTACCTCAACTTTTAATGTGTGACCATTTACATTTGTTCATTTTATGTTTATCAATCAATCCACTTTATACACTCAGTTCTTGTTCAAACAAAATTCGGTTTTAACATGTTCATTAAAAAACTAATCGGAAAATAATCGACAACTATTTTTTTTGTAAAACCGAGTTTCAATAGTGAAAACAAGAGCTATCTTTCTTCAGAAAGGTTAGTTAAAGTTACAAGACCGCGTTTTCTTATCACTTTTTTCCATACGCAGGTTGCATGATACGAACGCTTGAAAACTGTGTTGAGTTCTGACAGGAGAATTTGGTAAAATCCCTAATGCGAGCTTCCCAGCAATAGAATAGGCTTAACCCTACTCTCAAACCAGGCGACATTCAGGTTTCACTTTAGCTTATTCTTATCTCATACTGAAATGCATGATTTTGTGTATTTATTATTTTTCACAAGTTACAGTTTTCGAAGAAATTGTCGAGGTGATGAAGGTAAACAAAACAAAGAAGTTGTTACTGTTATCCAGCATTTACTAAATCTATTTTTTGTAAAGGGCAATGTCAAACTGGGAGGGGTTTCGGCCAATTCATACACACACTTTCCTCTGTGGTTACGATTTGATTATAAACTTTGTACCTGTGTTATTTCATTCACAAACTTATTGGTATGCGCCACAACATACGTTGATTTGACGGTGTTAGTGAAACCGTTAAGTGCTGCTTAGTCAGATAATAGAAAATTAATAAATTTTAAATATTAATCATATAATTAGTTAAACGAAGTCGTTTTATTCGTTATATACAATTGTTGAAAACAACGTCGTTTGTTTGTTACTCGCAAATTAGGTTTAATTTCCCCAAATTAGAACGCCAAAGGTGGGGATTTTTCTCATACGAACAACCGAAATCGGGTGTCACAAAATCGACTGATTGGAAGCTTTTGGAGGTCTGTGGAGCTGCTAATCGAAGAAATGAGGTAAGGGTTTGTGTTAATCAAAGAAAATCGATTCGTTTTAGGGTTTGTGTAAACTCGGATGTGAATCGAAGAAAATCAATTTGTTTAGGGTTTGTGTGTTCCAATTTAGTTAGGAGTTTTGTGCGATTTGTTTATCTGTTCTTTCCCATCCTCTTCTTTGTGTGATTTTGTGCGATTTGTTTCTGACCATGAGGAAGAAACTCGATACTCGTTTCCCTGCTTTAAGGGGAGTTCTTTCCTTCCCAATTTCATATATTCAAGGCTTGATTGATTGATTGTTTAAATATTTATAAGGTGCTGAAATGAATTTTATATGTTGGTTTTGGTCTTTCTGGATTAGTTTTCTAAAACTTGGACGATTCTGGTATTTCCCCCTTTCATCGATCATTTGCCCAATGGATAAAATTTAATGGTTTTAATTAGGGGCTTTGGCCTGTTTTTATTGGATTCGTGTACATTGATTGAGTAATGTGTGAAGATGATCCTTCCTCTGTTAGTAGTCTTTTTTGCTTCTCGATATATCAAGATTTGATGATCTGAGGTTTATTTTTTCCTCTACTGCTTGATCCATGTCCCTTGAGTTTGGTAAATATTTTTTGAAATCTAATGCTATGTTGTTTATAATTTGTGTAAACAAGCTCATTTCTGGTCGTGGTGACTCTAAAAGGTGTATTTTGATTAAGGATCTTTGAGTCTAAAGGTGTATTTTGAACGGATATATTCTTTGATTTTGTTCCTTTTTTATGTGAAGTTTGCATATATTCTAAAAGCTTGAAGGAGTTCTCCTTTTTCTCTCTTATCGCTTACCTTTACTTTACCTTGAAGGTGATTGTTGCTTTTTACCATTTGCGCATGTTTGTTTTGATGGCATGGATAGTTATGATTTTGATATTTGAATTTTGATCCATACCTCATGCTCAAATCTCAGAAATACTCCATTTGACTTTTGATAGTTATGAATTAAATTTCAGGCACAGATAAAGAAAATAATGCATAGTATTTATGCGATTTAGCAACTGATTTTGTGCGATTTTGTACCATAGTATTTGTGGGATTTAGAGATTGATTTAGTTTGTTTTAGAGGATGATTTCGAGACTGACTTAGAGCCAGATTTAGTTTGATTTTATAATATTATATTGTATGTGTATTGTCTTCTCAGTTAGTTTGATGTTTCAAGAATCGATTGTTTCTTTGATTTTGTAGTGTGGATAATGATCCAAATGATCGAGACGATCCAAATGATGCTATATTCAGTTGTTATTATAATGGAAAATTTGAGACAGTTAATGGCATTCTGAATTATGTTGGAAGAGAGGTTTTGATTGTTGAGACACAACCTGAGAACATGTTTACAAGCTTACAAGCAGATTTAAGAGTATCTTTGTATGGGCAGTGACTGTGGTATAAGCTTCCTTTCGAGGCATTAACAGATTTGAAATACATGGTTGCTGGTGATGGAATGTTTCAAAAGATGTGTGAAGCAGCTCATTATACGCATGAAATAGATGTTTATATGGAGGCAGATGATGCTGAAGAATTGGTTGTTGAAAATGAGGAGCAAAATGTGGATGAAATGGATGGTCATAATGACAACAAAAATGAAGAAGCGTATGATGAAGAAACTCGGGTTGAATCACACGTTGCTGATTTTGTGGATGATGAAGAATATGTAAATTACCATGACACTCCAGATAACTCAGAAGACGACGAACCACAAAGTAGACGATATGAAACGTGGAGAAGAGGAAGTGGTGAGATTAAACTTGGTCAAGTTTTTGCTAGTATAAAAGAGTTCAAAGAGGCTGTCGTGGAGTATGTTCAAAAAGAAGGATGGAATGTCAAATATACGAGATGGAGACATGTTATATGCGAGGTGAAATGCGCCCAGAAAAGTGACTACCCTGGAGGCTTTATTGCTCATTCGAAGAACCGGTCGGAAAGTTCATGGTGAAGACATTTGAAAGAACACATAGTTGTATCCCCAACGGAACTTGTAGGATCGTTACTCAAACGGTGATTGTGAAGCTCTTTATAAATGAGATTAGAAAGGATCCAGATTTCAGACCTAAGTTTATACAAGAGCAAATGGAAGAACGCTATAAAATCGTGGTCACGCACGACCAATGTAGAAAGGGAAAGGCCTATGCACTTGAATTAATCCAAAACGAGCATGATGAGCAATTCTCGCGGTTGAAAGATTACAAATTAGAGATTGAAGAGTAAGTGATTTTGATTATAATAATTACAAGTTAGAGATTGTAGTTAAATATTATTGTTCTTACTAACTGAATTTTTTTTTTTGTAGGTCGAACCCGGGTTCAACTGTTGAGCTTGGGACAATCCTTGGAGAAAATGGAGTGGAAATGTTTGATCGATTCTATGTGTGTTTTCAAGCACTTCGAAACACATGGATTACAACTTGTCGGCATATCATAGGCATCGATGGATGTTTTTTGAAATCAACTATCAAAGGACAATTGTTGGTAGCCACGGGAAGAGATGCGAATAATCAAATATATCAAGTTGCTTGGGCGGTTGTAAATGTCGAAAACTCGGATACATGGTTGTGGTTTCTACGGAAGCTTAAATGTGATTTCGGCCTTGGAGATGGAGAAGGCTATACAATTATATCGGACAGACAAAAAGTAAGTGTGTTTTTTGTTGTATTTTGATTCTTATGTATATTTTACTTATGATTTATACTTCATTTCAGGGCTTGGTACTCGCGGTTGAGCAAGAGCTACCTAAGATAGAACATCGAATGTGTGCACGTCACATTTATGGAAACTTGAAGTCTAAATTCCCTAATAAGCCGCTCATGAAGCCATTATTCTGGGCCGTTGCAGAGAGCTACAATACAACCGATTATACAAAAGCCATTGAAGCAGTTAGGGCGTATGACTCCGAAGTTTATGACTTGATGATGTTGAAAAACCCGAGGAATTGTAGCCGAGCTTTCTTCTCAAGCATAGCTTGTTGTGAAGACGTTCACAACAACTTCTCCGAATCATATAACAGTGCCATTGAGAAAGCTAGGGAATTGCCACTTGTAGAGATGCTGGAAACAATAAGGAG
Organism: Pugionium cornutum; assembly: GCA_018901935.1. NCBI lineage: Eukaryota > Viridiplantae > Streptophyta > Magnoliopsida > Brassicales > Brassicaceae > Pugionium > Pugionium cornutum. The sequence goes on from CM032161.1 coordinate 25,376,807, forward strand.
ACAAGCAATGGTTCGGATTGGACTGCGAAAGAAAAAGTATATGGAGCATACAGGTACATTCACACCTAAAGTCGCGACAGCTGTTGAGTTGGAAACTAAGTACCAGAAATATTGCAAGACATTTGCTGGACCAAATGGGTGGTTTGAAGTTACAGAGAATGGGTCACCTTTTAAGGTGCATATGCGAAGAAGGACGTGTAGCTGTCGGATGTGGGATGTTTCAGGGATTCCTTGTCGCCATGCCTTATGGGTAATCCTAGACAAGAAGCTTGAGCTTGATGATTATGTGTCAAACTGGTATTTGGCTTCTACTTGGCGGCAACAGTATAGCGACTCAATTCTCCCACTAAATGGTACAAAATTTTGGAAGAATTCTGGTGAAACAATTCAAGCGCCTCCTCGTGATCAATCAAAGGGCCGAAAGAAAAAACATAAGAGGATGAAGAGCAGGCATGAATCTCCTACCAGAAAGGTCACCTTGAGCAAAAAAGGGAAGACAATGCACTGTGGAAATTGTGGTTTGGCAGGACATAACTCAAGGAGATGTACAAATGTTGGAGTCAAGATCACCAGGCCATCCAAAAATGCTTCTCAAACTGCCGCAGAATCTATACATGAAGACTACGGAGACGGACCAAGCCAGCCAACGCAAAATTCTGTGAATGTTTAAGTTGTTTTTCGGGTTAATATGTAGACAAATCATACTGTTTTCTGTAGATTGACATGCCTATTTTCTTGGTGTAGTCTATTTTGGTGTAATCTCTTTGTGTAATCTCTTTGTGTAATCTCTTTGTGTAATCTCTGTTTGTGGAATATTTTGTTTATGTAATCTCTTTAATCGAAGCCACTGTTTAATCGATGCATGTTTTTACCTTTTTAATCTGTTTGTGGAATGTTTTTTACAGGCTGTTTGTGGAATGCTTTTTACAGGTTGTTTGTGGAATATTTTTACAGGTTGTTTTTACAAAAAAAACAACAGTTTATTTGAACAGAACAAACAGATTATTTCATATGAACAAAAGCATAACATATAGTTCGATTATTTCATGAACAAAAGCAGAACACAAACAAAAAAGAGAGATAACTTCCAGCTTCAATTATTTGAACAAAAGCAGATTATAGTAACACACACATTTCATCATTCATAATAAAATAACCAAGTAGAACACAAATATGACAACACTAACTACAATTATCTTACGTAATTTCCGAATTTCACCATTATATTTTTCAATCTTTGTCTCCCAACCACGCATAACTGCTTTCATCTCGTCAATAACAGCTGAATAACAACTTCGCAAGTTCGTGTCTCACATTCGAGATTCTCGATTTTATTTTGACAATTTCGTAAACCATCCACAAGATTTCCCATATCTCATTTAACATCATCTACAATGATTTCAAGCTGCTCAATTTCTTCAATCAACGATTCATCTGCTCATTTAAACAAATGAAATTTTTGATTTTCGGATCTATTAGGACAACAATAGAAAATTCTCCCTGGATTTTGCTCAGGTCTTGAAGTTCGAATTATAGAAGATTCTCCACATCGACAAACTCTTTGAATGCCTTTTCCGCGGACAGCCCGATCGATTTCCTTGTTTACACTCATTTCTTCACGAATTTTCACCACTGTCAAAAGCACAAATTTCTGAAAAATTATAAACCCTAATTCGACACCACACAAAACGAGAACACAAAAAAACCCAATTCGAAATACATACCAGAGCCTTCTCCACCCTAATTTTGCGTCAAATTGATATTCCAAAATCTGAAAAATTTACAAAACCCTCATTTTTATTCTACTATTGTCGTTGCACCATGGGAAAGAGAAGAAGAAGTTGAACGACGACTTTTTTCTACTTTTCTTAACTCAATTAATAAAATTGTGTCGTCGCTGACCTGTCATCCCAGTCAGCTTCGATTAACGGTGGTTTACCCCTAATGTATGATTAATACGAATTAATCAAGTCAATGTATGTTATGGCGCTGACCAAAAAGTGTGTGAATGAAATAGCACATGTACAAAATTCATAATCGAATCGTAACCGCGGAGAAAAATTTGTTTATGAATTGGCTGAATCCCCCAAACTGGGACGACATAGTGTTTATACCGCCTGGTTTTGAGGTTTCAACTGAGCAAACCCAAGAGTAAGAGATATCCTTGGAGCGATGATGTTGTTAATGCTTCTCAAATTGTTAATAAAATGACATTTTGTAATATAAAATAAAATTTTAAATAACATTTTCTATTAAACGGAGGAAATATTTAATTAGGTTTTTGTTTGATTCAAAGTGGTTAAATGAAAGCAATACATTAAATTTCAACAATTTTAATATATAAAAAATTACAATACATATCATGTTAAATAGTGATGTATTACCACGAGAGGACTCTAATTTGAAGATTATTTACTATATTTAATTCCAATAAACAAAACATTCACCTTAAATCACTGTTATTGTGAAACCTAAGAAATTTGATTTGTTTTTCTTTTCTTTAAAATAAAAAGGATTTAATTTATATTGAGTTAGAGACTTGGCTTTTCCTACTAACCACATATTGTTGCTACAGTGAATTTTTTATTTATATTGACTAGTTCAAATTAATTTTCTAAACATCCTCAATGCACACAACAAAATGAAAAATGTGGTTTTTCTAAAAATAAACTACCAAACATATATCTAATTGACTTGGCCACACTTACAGATTATTACAAAAATCTATCTTTAGTATATTTTGAGCATATATATTACAACACAGAATAAAAAAGTATATGCTTATTACGAGCTTAAGATAAAACAATAAAAGTTTCTGCAATTAACAACAACATAAACAAATCTTTTACTAACCTTTTGGAATCATGAAGTTTGCTACTTGGCTTAGAATGTTATATGTTCTCATGTTCTTCATTTTTAACCATGTTGCAGGTAATATATTATTCCTTTTTAAAACTTAGTTTTTTAATTCCCTGAGTTATAAAATATTGATTATCCCTAATGAAAAAGCTGGTGTTGAATCGAGTAATATTATAAAATAATATTTTTTAAAATTTTGTTACAAATTTAATATTTTAAATTTAAAATTCAAAAAATATCACAAATTATTTTTTAAAATATATATTTATTATAGATAAATTATAAATATAATTAAAATAAGATAATTGTCTAAATAGCATTCTTTTAAGTTTTTGTTCCAAATATAGCACTAATCATTTAAATTTTTGAAAATAACATAAATTTAATATTAAAATAATTAAATATCTCTTCCTAATAAAAAAATTTAAAACCTAAATTAAAAAATTTGAATTTAAAAAATTATATTTTAATTTTATATATAGTTTATTTAAGGTAAATAATTATTTTTACATAATAATTTGTGATGTTTTAAGAATTTTATTGTTAATATGCTAAATTTAAAAGAAAGAACTTAAAAAATACTATTTTATGGTATTACTAATTAAAATATTATATTTAATTTTTTTTTTAATTTAGGATTTAATTTTTTTATTAAATAAATTTTAAAATATTTTAATATTTAATTTATATTTAGTGTTATTTTGTCAATCGAGTTCATTAATTTATTGTTTATTTGTGTGGTTGTTTGAAAATAATAGAGGTGAAATCGGAGAAAGCTATATGCAAATTTAATAACACATTCGAGGGAAGATGTGGTCCTAATGGAAAGAAGAATTGCCATAAAGAAATGTATCAACGTGATTTCCCTAAGGGATTTCCTCGTTGTGATTGTTACGAAGCAACCAGATTCCGAAATCGAGATCGTCATACTTGCTCTTGTTTTATTAAACTTCCTTGCAATCAATAGCTTCAAACACACAACCGAACTCAGTTTTTAATATAACCCAAAAAAAATAGACTGCAACTGAGTCGAATTTTAGTGAGGAAAATCACTGAGATGGATAAATTATCTCTCACTTTCAAAAAGCCAAAATGTATTGTTATTAAACTTTGTTGCATTTATCTAAATAAATTGTTTCAAATAAACTTTAATTATTGTTAAAAAGGGTTATTCACTTTTCTTTTATTATATAAATACTTGCGTTGCAGTGTATGAGTGAATTTGATATAAATCAATGTAAGAGTTTTTTTTTTAAACCCTTTCTAATTGTATACATGAAGATGGACAATGTAAGACAATCTATAACTAACATCTATGACTAAATCTATGATATAAAATCTATGACTAAAACATATGATGTAACACATGATTCATTGTATATTATTTTATATTGAAAAATCTCCGATTTCCACATTTCATATTTCAGTCAACATTTTTTTGTAGTTTATTTTAGGGTAATTGGTTAAAATATCAACTTTTTTAGTTTTTGTTCTAAAATAACATTATTAGTTTAAATTTTTATTAATAACACAAATTTAACATTAAAATACATCAAAACTTTATTTTAATATAAAAAATTAAAATTTAGATTAGAAAAAAAACAAATATATGTTTTAAATTTATGTGGTATAATAAATAAATATATTCACATAATTATTTGTGGTATTTTTGAACTTTTAATTTTAAAGAGCTATATTTGGAACACTAACTTTAAAAAATTACGTATTATTTTAAGATATTACTTTTTATTTTATTATAGTAATATTTAAAATTTACTATTAAGAAAAGAATTAAGTAAAGATAGAAAGCTTAAGATTTCAATAATTACAATATTTGGATCTGAACTCACGATTTTTGGATATCCACCATAAAATAAGGATATAGAGATCTAAATCGAATAAAGAAACCTATTGCAATAATCGTCATTAGTTGCAATAATGCTATATTTAATGCCAATGGTTAACTAACGTCCCATAACACTTAGTGTTAAACATTGAACTTGTAAAATTGCAGTGATACAACATACCGATGATAATACAAGGATTAGGTTATAATCTATATCTATATATTATATATATATATATATATTAATTGAGAATCATTTTAACAAAATAATCTTATCTTGACGTGTGATTTACAAATGTGTCACGCTGATGTGTCACATTATTAAAATATTTTAAGATAAATATTACTTAATACATAATTTACAAGAGTATTTACGAAAATTGTCATTATAAAGTATATTATATGTAAATCCATAATATTTCGACATACAATGTATTTTGTCATAAAATATAAATATAATATAAAACAAAAAATAAATTTTGAAAAATTAGTCAAACAAAATATAAAACAAAATTTTAGTTTAACTGAATATCTATCATATGTATAATTTTATCCAAAATAGATACAATTTAAATCTATTTCTATAATCCGATTTTATTATTTATTTCATTTTCGTAACAATATTAAAAATTATTTTAAATATGAGACAAATTATATATATATTTAATTTAAATTAACAAAATAAATAATTAATTATTGCCTGTGAATATTCTACTCTTATTTTTAAAAAAATCTATAATTATTTTGTTTGTAGCATCTTTTCCCTTGCTTAATCGCAATTAACGAGAGCAGACAAGATCGACATAGCAGTTTGAATCATGTACACATGTTAGTAACTAAAATCTAAGATTCATATTGAGTAATGTCGGATACAATCTGAAGCGCAACCATATTTTTCAATTTCACGTGTTTATGTATACGAATATTATTTTTTTATTTTTTTACATTTTCACCAGTAATCTTTGAATTTTGTACTCAAGCTTATGGAATGGAGATGATTAGGCAACGAGAGGTGGTTTGGTTAAGACCGATTGGTCCAAGGCTCCCTTCGCTGCTTTCTACAGAGGCTTTAAAGTTGCGGCTTGTACTTGTAAGAATACGATATCTAAAATGTAGATAATTGAATAATTGTGCATAAAAATTATATATAATAAAATGTAAAGTATTGATACAAGAATTTTATAAATATTGTATTTGTAGATACAAGACATTATTTCTTTAATTCTGAAAACGTCACATAGTATTATGGTTGTATGTCGTTCCGAATCTCAAGATACAATTACAACTATTCTGTCTTACACAAATCAAAAACAGAATCTAACGAATATTTTTTTATGTTGCATTTTCAGACTCAATATGTGAAAGATTTTTATGTGTATTTTTTTACACTCTTAAAATGAGAAAACCAATAGTTTCTTTTCCTCTTTTTTTCATTCTCATCATTTTCTTAATGGATATGAATTTATAAAGAAGTTATTCTATTTTTAATGAGAATTAATTTTCTACTAAAAATCATTATAATTTTTATGTTATAAAACAATAAACCAAATTAATTTAATTATATGATGTAACTTAACTCAATTAAGAAGATAATAACTATTTGACTTATGCAACAAATAACAAATGGAATTTAAACTAAAACACAATAATAATTTTATCAACCGTACATTTGCTAAATTTTGAAAACTCGAAATTCGAATTCAGTTATCTATTTACACTAATTCACCGAAGTGAATATAAAATTTTGAATTTTATTATAATTTGTGGTATATATTTGTTATGGCTAGTAACAAACAAACGAACTAGCCAAAGCTGAGCAAACGAAAAAAACAAAGATTACACACATAAAAGGCACAAAGATCACAGATAAACATGTGGAAAAAAGAACACATAAACTTGCTAATAGCATTTATAGCTTTTTTTGCGTATGCACATAAAAGAGGGTGATTTTTTTGTCTAATATAAACTCATGGTAATAAATATGATCACATGGACAATATGTATATCGGCAATTCAATCTAATGCTTCTCTTCTGCTTAGGATGGATAAAAGAAAAATACGGCTAATATACCTTTTCACTTTTCAAATAAAGACACATGAAACTGAATAATCTGGAGAAAGATGACACTTTTTTTAAAAGAAGGATGATCCTAGTTGCTTCTGGGTGATCTACAGATCGATCGTCTTCTCGTGGACGTAGTGTGCAAATTTCACTCTTGCTCGTTGTTCGTTCTGGAGAGAAACATGTAGATGGGTGAGAATCATGTGTTTATAACTGTTTCAACTAGATTTGTCTTAAACATAGAGCAAAATGATTTTTTTTTTAAAAAGAAAGAATTGATTATGGATAAACTCACGGGGATTCTGCAGTGAACTTGAAGATCATCATTCAACTGATGGAGACGGCTTTTTGCAAGCTCTGTAGCCTCAAAAGCTCTCTTTGCTGCTTCTTCAGCCTGTTTAAAGATCAATATTCAAGTTCATTTAACCCTCCAAAATAAAGCACAAGATTGTTGAAAGTTTCCAAGACAAAGTTGGCGCAAATTTGTTGAGCATTTTTTTACAAGTCTGTAAGAACTTGTGCATAGTTTAGTTGAGCATATCTCTTCTCACTTAGCTTACTTTAGTAAAGATACTAAACCAATTTGGTGTGGCTCTCTACCACTAAAAGAACTGTTTTTGGTGAGGTTTTGCACGTACCTGAGTTTTGTAGGATTCTTTGTGATCGGCTGAACCATGTTTCTCCAAAATATTCCTAAGATGATATATTTCTCCAACTAGATCCAAAACCATTACTTCGGTATCTTGTAACTGATTTCTTGAAAATTCAAATGCTCTTTCTGCGTTTAGACGGAAGGAGGAACAGTTTAAACAAGAGCACATCCCTCTACATCCTCTTACACTTCTCTTCAAAATCCCTCTCGAGGGAGAAAGAGATGGAGGAGTTTCCAATACAACCGCAAGGGCAGACAGCTCAGTTGTTAGATTTGAACCATTTGCCTCTAGTTTTTCTGCACTGTTTCTAGTTTCTGTTTTCTCTGAACCATTCATGTTTTCTTCATCTGACAACTTTTCGACAAATGTGTTGTTCAATGCAGATGTCGCAACCTCACTTGAACTTCTTGAGCTAACACGAGGAGGTGATAATGGGACCTCACAGCTCAAAACACTGTGATGTGTTTCCAGGTTCTTTTCAATATCTGAGATGACATGCTTAACTTGAGTTTCTAGTTCTTTGTCAAGATCAGACTCATCTGGGGATACAGTAACACGTTCACAGGGAAGTAGTTCGTTGTCTTCGTTAAAGCATATATCTGATTCTCTACCAACATTCGATGTCATCATTTCCTGTGACCCTTCATTGTCGACAAACATCGGTGATGGAGTATCCTCCTCCGTGTTCTTTTGATGATCTGGATAATTAACTGATTCATGCTCGCCTAGATAGATCATTCAAGACAAAGAACCAAATCTCAATTTTATTTCCTTTCAACACAAAATAATTATCCACAGAATACATTAGCAACTAACTGTACCAATGCATTGTTATTAACAACCCTGGATATAAACTAATAGTTCTATAAGGCTAAAATTAGCTTACAAGGATTAGCCTCTTGAACATATCTGAGATATGGAAGCATTCTTCTGTAATTAACGGATCCTGGTGTTTTAAACAACTTGCGCCTAGAGCACGCCTGTTTCATGCCAAAGAGACCCATGTTAAGACAGATGGAAAAAAGAAAACTGGAGCTAAAAGCTCAAAAAATCCATGAACTAAGCTAGAAGAAGAATCTTACAGATTTCTTGTTGGTGCTAGACGCAATAGATTTCTTCAAAGGGCTAGTGTTTCCACATAAGTTTACGGTTGCCTGTTTATTGAAGACTCTGTCCACGGACTGCAGAACAGGTCTGGTGGTTTCAGGAAATTGACATTTGGCTGTCATCGATTCACTTCCATCCTCCATTGGAACTTCAGGAGTTTCTTTGTTACAAGACAATTTTATATTTGGTGGATTCTTGTCAAAAGGTTTCTCAGATTTTGAACACCAGCCTAATGATATTCCATAGACAAAATAGCATATCAAACTCCCACCTTCCTCAAATCAAACTGGATACAATCACAGCAATTGGGAAAAAAAGAACCAAAGAAATACCATCTGCAGCTTGCATCAAGTATGGAAGAAGTCTCTTATAGCTGAACGAGCCAGGGTTCTTGAATATCTTTGCTCGTGAACATGGATGAAGAGCCTGTAGGTGTACACAGCAACGAGAAGCTAAATCAGGCAACCAATAAAAACAGAGAACATAGAAACTAAAACGTATTACAATCAATAGCAAAGCTAGAAAAACGCGTACCGATTTGCTACAGAGATTAGTCCCATTTTTCATCGTTTCTGGTCCATTGATACGCTCTACTTCATTTACCACCGTAATAGGTTCACTGCTTAACAATTCGTTCTCAGGTGGCGTCGTTTGTAAGAACTCTTCTGCTTCTGCATTTCCTAATCCACCATCATTAATTTTGCTTCCTTCTTTCGCTACTGTTTCACCAGCAAAACCATCATAGGTTTCAAAAATTAATATGAAATCTCTATTATGCAATAGATACTAAACAAGATATGAAATAGCGATAAATACGAAATAGTGATAAAGAAAGAAATTTACTGTTCAAATTGCGATAATCTAAAGAACATTCCTCATCTTGCACCTTGGTTTGATTTTCACCTGTTGATTTAATTTCCCAGTCGTAGGAGAGCGAACTCGGAGAGAAGACGCGTCTGAGACGCAGATCCTTGATGGTGACCCGAGGATACGTCCGAATAATTTTGGATTGAATTTTCCCGCTGATAGATGGCGACTGATGGCCGCGAAATCCGTTTCCAGAGTGAAATGCGGATGGTTCGACTCGGCTATAGCGACCTTTCTGATTCTGTGATTTACTTCTTGTGAGGATCTCACTAGCTGAAGAAGCAGAGAATCGAATCCTTTTCCGAGAAATCTGATTTGATTTCGCCATAGTTAAACCTTCGTCGACACAGAGATACAGCGAGAGAGAGATAGAGCCAGAGAGAGAAATATAGAGAGAGAGAGAGAAAGATTTTTCGTTTAATATTTCCTTTAATCTTCGCGGGAAGATACAGTTTGGCGGGAACTAGAGGGCGGGAAGGGAATAAAGCCTGACTTTTGTGCGGGAAAGATAATAACAGGCCTAGATGATATTGGTGAAGCTAGGCCCATGTAGCCCATGGAAAATTAGAAGGTCCAATATGGTATGAAAGATTCATTTAAAGTGGTAGGGCTAACGATCTATTTCCTCCTCACAACTATCATATAGCATCAAATATCCGTAGAATTAATGTTACAGTTTGTATATTCATGTTGCAAAAGTTAAAAACATATTTCCCCCTCTGCTGATAGTTCGAAACATATTTCCCCCTCACATGAAAGGTCGAAGCCTAATTAGATATTACCGTGGTTAAATGCGATTTACATAATTCGTTAAACTAAATTAAACCAAATTATCTTAATTAAACCAAGTTAAACCAATAACTATCCAAATTATGATCCGATAACCCGCGATTATAATTAACCAAACCCCCAAAATCTCAAATAGAAAAAACCTTAATTCCCAAAATCGGCCACCTTCGAAATCGATCCCCTCATTGTCGAAATCGAGCAACCCTAAGTCGAAATTGAACCCTAATACCACTATCCTTGTCGAAATCGAACCCTAACACCACGAAATCGACTAAATCACGAGGAGAAATCCTCAAAATCCGAAATCAAAAAATCCTAAATCCTAAAATCGGCCCCCTTCGACGAAATCGATCTCCCCATTGTCGAAATCGAGTTTCTCGAAGAAGGAGAAGAGCTTCACGAAATCGAGGATTTTCAGTCTCATTCCTTCTTTTCTCGTTTTAGGGTTTGTTTGATTGGGGATTTTCGATTTTGGGTGGGATTTTATGGTTGGATCTCGGTTTTGGAATCTGGTGGGATTTTAGGGTCAGATCTCGGTTTGGAATCCAAATGGGTTTTGGTCTGATTCGATATTCACCGGTTTTTGTGGTAAACCAAATAACCCAGCTGTTCGGGAGAAATATGTTTCGAACTTTCAATTGAGGGGGAAATAGGTTTCCAACTTCTCCACGATGAATATACAAACTGTAGTATTAGTTCTAGAGATATTTGATGTTATACGATAGTTCTGAAAGGGATATAGATCGTTAGTCTAAAGTGCTACGAAAACTTTAAGGGCTCAATGGAATCAAAATCTACAATTGGACAAGGATCAGACACACATTCAACGAAGACCAAGATTGAAAAAATTGTGGCTACCTCAGATTGGCTAAAATCTATTTCCAAAGCCACATGCAAGGCTTCTCCAATGGCAAGGATCTGATCACCGACCAATTATATTGTCTACACTGAGACAATAAGTGGAAAAGACAAAAGCTGGTTCGGTACATGAGAACTTATGGATATATAACAAATGCAAAAGATATATGGTATATGGAATGTTGACGTCCACTCTTGAATGTTTTGTTACAGAGGTGAAGAAATGTAGATGTCACCTCCAATACCGAGCCAAACCCAAATCAGAATCGGGTTAATAGTTATTTCAAAATCTTGGACTACGGACAATCTTTGTTAATTTTGAGAAATTATAGGAAATTTTTCAAAACGTCCGATTTTGCTATATATCGAAGACGACGAATATTTCAAAATAACATTTATGAACATCGTTAATGTGATATTTATGGTGAATATATAGATTTGGTGAATTAAAAGTATATAAAAAGTTATTGGTTTTTAATGATAATCCAAAAATTAGAAAAAACTAGCTCGCAACATTTTTCCTTTGTGGAACTGTAAACAATCTTTAGCTCTTCTTCTATACAATCGATTGTATTTTCTAAACTTAAATTATTCTATTTGTCTTCTAATAGAAGAACAACCAATTCAACAATAGACATGAAATATGAAGATGGAAATCCTCACATAATGCTAATTTGGCGGAAAAACATTCAGGACCTACACGACCAACTTCATCACGCATATGATTCATATTAACTTGATTATAATCGGGCTAACGATCTATATCCCCCTCGGAACTATCGTATAGCACCAAATACCCGTAGAACTAACACCACAGTTTGTATATCCATCGTGGAGAAGTTGGAAACCTATTTCCCCCTCAATTGAAAGTTCGAAACCTATTTATCCCGAACAGCTGGGTTACTTGGTTTACCACAAAAACCGATGAATATCGAACCAGACCAAAACCCATTTGGATTCCAAACCGAGATCAGACCCTAAAACTCCACCCAAATTCCAAAACCGAGATCCAACCATAAAATCCCACCCAAAATCGAAAATCCCCAATCAAACAAATCCTAAAACGAGAAAAGAAGGAATGAGACTGAAAATCCTCGAGTTTGGGAAGCTCTTCCCCATCACCGCGCACCATTAACGCCATGTATACTTCGTGAAGCTCTTCTCCTTCTTCGGAAAACTCGAGAAAGGGGCCGATTTTAGGATTTAAGGTTTTTCTATTTCGGATTTTGGGGATTTTTCCTCGTGATTTTGTCGATTTCGTGGTGTTAGGGTTCGATTTCGACAAGGATAGTGGTATTAGGGTTCGATTTCGACTTAGGGTTGCTCGATTTCGACAATGGGGGGATCGATTTCGAAGGTGGCCGATTTTGGGAATTAGGGTTTTTTCTATTTGGGATTTTGGGGGTTTGGTTAATTATAATATCGGGTTATCGGGTTATAATTCGGATAGTTATTGGTTTAACTTGGTTTAATTAATATAATTTGGTTTAATTTGGTTCAACGAATTCTGTAAACCGCATTTAACCATGTTAATGTCTAATTAGGTTTCGAACTTTCATCTGAGGGGGAAATAGGTTTCGAACTATCAGCAGAGGGGGGAATATGTTTTTAACTTTTGCAGCATAGATATGTAAACTATGGCATTAGTTCTAAGGATATTTGGTGCTATATGATAGTTCTGAGGGGGAAATAGAACGTTAGCCCATTATAATCTCCTAACTATTTTAAGAATAAATCCCAATTCAGATGTAAAAAAAAAAGAATAAATCAAAATTTTCTCCAGTCAATACCACAATTAATACTTACATAATCAGATAATCCAATGTTTCACGTCCAAATATAAAAGCAAACAATCCATTTTTATATATTTATCCAAATTCAATACGTCATAAGATTATAGATAGATATCGATTTATGAAAAAACTCTTTTTCTTTTTTTTGTTCCAAAATCCAGCAAGGCCGTCAAGAATCAAGATTCTTAAGAATGATTTTAGTCACAGCTCATCGATGTTCTTTTATTAAACAAAAATACAACAGCTCATCGTTGTTTTTATGCTCACGTAGTCACATTATTTTATATATTTTGTTGTATATACGATCATTTCAACGTAATTTATATCAAAATATTCAAACTCTTTTTCCAGCTATACACAGAAATTTGATTATAACGATAATGAAAGTTTTAGTTTTGTATATATATATATATATTATGTCCAAACAGCATTATTTTGATTTTTTATTCTAAATTTCAATTATTGGTTAAATTTTTATTAATAGCCCATATTTAACATTAAAACGTCTAAATTTATTCATATTATTATCCAAGTTTGTTTATTACAAAGTAACTTTGTTTTATTTGATAAATTTGGTCTGTACGCGGCAGTACGCCGTCTTTCCCTTCAAGATTTAAAAAGAAATTGACTGTTAAATATTATTTTAAAATACTGAGCAAAATTCCATTCGTCTACTATTTTAATATCTAGTTTGTGTACATTGAAAACTCTTTGATTTAATAAAATATATTTTGTTGACAATAGGAAAAAACTATAGTTAAAAGCTATGTGATAAACACTAATTAAAAATTATAGTTAATGACAAAAGCCTAAAACAACTCCATGTGACAATGTCAAAGAAGCCACATTCTTCTCTTTCCTTCGTCGCAGTTTACTTTGGCTATATTTCTCATATAAGTGTACTAAAACTGTATCACAGTTGTGTTTCATTTTGTATTCTTCTCTATAGAACTAATGGACAATGTATATTATAAATATTGTATAAAGCTTAACATAAAAATGACATGTAAGTCTATAAAAGACTAAATTTGAATGTTATCTCAGTGTCATCATGATCGTGAAACGAGAGAAATCTGTTTTTCTTTTAAAACTAATTAAATCAATTTTTATTTTAAATTTTGAAATAAACATCTAATTTACTGTTGACAAAAGATATAATACTATGATTTTCTTAAAATGTCTTATTTATATTTTTAAATTAAATTATTTTTTAATTGATATGTAAATATAATTATTTTATTAAATATTTTTAAAAAGTATATGTTAATAAAAAAATCTAACATCGTAAATTAAATTTTTATTGATTTTGAGTTGAACACTTATAATAAATCTAAATTTAACATGGTATCATTGGTGAAAATTTTAAATATATAAAATATATAAATAAGTTATATATATTAGATAAATTAGTTTAATTTAGGGGACGATATTATTATACCAAATAAATTTATGTTACCTATGGTTTTTTTACATGAAGTTTTGATTTCTTTATTGTATTACACAAATTAACTGATGTCACATTAATTTTGTAAATGTCTTTAAAATTTCATAAATCATGATTTTACCGTAAAATTACGTTCAACGCAGGGTAATCACATTTAATACATTGCGATTACATTAATTGAAAAATAGCCCAAATAATAATAAATCAAACCAAACATTAATACATTATTATTTGAATTAGTTTTCGTATAAAATTAAAATATGATCGGTTAGTTTGTATTACAATAGAAAAATCTAAAATTCAAGTGAAAAAACTATACATTATATAAATTTTGTATGGTATCAATAGTATCAAATATAATTGCTCGGTCGGAAGCGTGCTCGCAAGTGAATGTGGCCGAGGGTAGCCTGAAGGTCAACAGTTTATATGTGGTTATTGGTCACTCATAGGTTCCGGATTCGATCGCACTAAGTCATTCGGCACATAAAGAATGAAATCAACTCTATTATTGACTCCTTAAATTGTGCTTACAAATTTGTTTATTACCGACCACATTACCAAACACAAATTATGATTCCATTACTACAACCACCCGCCTTAATAATTATCTCAATCATATTACCCCTTTTCTATTATTATCATCTTATTATAAAAATAAACATTTTGAAATACCACAAAAATATATTTGTTCCAATGACAAACACTAAATTTAAGCTTAGTATTTTGGATTTAATTTTCAGGATTTATAATGTATTTTGTAGTGTTTAAAATTTTATTTTATTTTTGTGATATTTTTTAAAAAATAATAATTTTGGAAAACTAACTATTGATGATACTTAGAAAAAAATTTTCTATGTGATATTTTGAAAATTGTCCTTAAAGAAATTTATCAAAAACGAAATTCCGGTGTTTATTACTTACCGCGTGAATACCCATTCTGCACACAAAAATTTTATTTGATTTTTATTCAGATTTTTATAAATCTAAATATATAATTTTTTATAAAAATGAACAAAAAATAAATTAAGTTTGGATTAACTATTTGATCCAAACTTGTATAACTTTTTTTGTCATCTATGCTACAACGGGACGGCTCAATAACCCAACATATTTGTACGAAAATTTCATATTATCATACGAAGGTTTATATCTTTGGGATAGATTTTCAAATGATACAAGCAATAGACCACTTATTTTTCTTCACTCGTATAACTTTATGCATAGAGCAACAAATTAATCACAATTTATAGTTATAGATCATAATAAATATATAATGTAGTTGTCAAAAATCATTTTGTATTCTCATTTATTGATGTATTTTTTAAATAAAATAACAATCCTGATATCTCTTCTATATAATATTATAGATATTTGGGCCGACGATGAACTATCGTATGCTCAAACTAAGGGAGCAACCGTAATAGCCCCCAGAAAATAGTTAGAAACTAGAAACCCCCTGAACCGGAACTTCGAAACAATTTTCCCCCTACGTATTGGTTTTCTCGGTTAAATTCATAAATCCAATACCAACCCATAAAAACCGAACCATATACCCTTCTATCCGAATATGGCTAACCGAAATCCGAGATTTTTACCCAACCGACCCGATTTGTTTGCCCAACCAAAATCGAAAATCCCTATTTTAAAACCTCCAAATTTCATGAACCCTAAAATCGATTTTAGAAATCGATTTAGGGATTTGCATGCCCAGAATCGATTTTAGAGATGAGTATTGCTTCAGAACAATTGATCTTGTGCTCGATTTTTTGCGATTTCGCGATTTCGCGAAAAACAATCGATGGCTTCGACTGTTTCCACGATTTCGGTGAGGCTCGCCTTCGATTTCACCTTCGATGAGGCTCGCCTTCGATGGCTTCGACTGGAGTGTTCGAATTAGGGTTTCGATGGCTTCGATGGCTTCAACTGGAGTGTTCGAATTAGGGTTTCGATGGCTTCGATGATGGCTTCCACGAAGTGTTCGAATTGGTAGTTAATTTTTTTTGCGATTTTGGGATTAGGGTTTATGAATTTTTTCGCGGGTGTGAGGATTAAAATTCATTTGGGTTACGGAATAGTAAACCAATTATGCTTATGTGTTTATTACAGCATAAGTGATTAGACATGTGATTGTCGTAAATCTTACACTTGAGATTGACATGAATTGACAGAATTGTAATCTAAAACATAGAGAGTCGTAAAGTTGCGATGGAGATAAAAAAATCTTGTATATGAAAATGGTGGAAACGGTTGTTGTTTGCTGGACAACGGCAAATTTGGTTATACAGCATAATGAAGATGTTGTGATTGTCAACTACACTGTCGTGAGAAATTAGAGTGATTGTGGTGGAACACGTTTCCAATGTGCGTTGCTAGGAAGCACTTTGGATTGTCGATAGAAGAACTTAGGCTTGTAAAGCAATCAAATTTGTTTAACGAAAAGATGAAACATTTTGGTTTAAGTTCAGAATAAAATAGAAAAACTTTGGTTTTGACATTTTTTGAAGAAAAATGGTGAGAATATTTTTTTTTCGTTTTTTAGTAAACGAAAAATATAGAGAATTTGAGAAGAATTACTGAGAAACACTTAGGTTTTAATTATTAAATAATTTATTCAAAAGTTTATAATAGACTTGAATGATTTAGATTCAAAGGTTCATGATGTATTTGAATTTTTGAAGCATATGACCCAAATTTAGAGATACATGATTTGATAATATATACAAATATTTAATCTTAAAAAGAATTGAAAAACATGAAGAGAACCGATCATTATAACATTTCGACCAAATTCAAAGGTTTATGATAAACTTAAATAATACAATCACTTTGACTTTAAAAATTAAAAACTAGAAATCATTAGATCATTGTGGTTCTCATATTATACTGGAATTGATGAAAATTTATAATTGAAAGAATATATTATTGTTTTTAGTGGTGGATTCAAAAAATTTTATTTAGTATGTGATATATATTAAGACAAATATTTAAATAAATTTTATAATAATTTTTAAAGAATTTTTGTACAATAAAGAATACTAATGTCACAATCGTACAAAAGTTCCATGTGCTTTTCATATAGAAGATTACTGTTTATACAGATTTTGCTAATGGATCATTTAAAAAATTATTAAAACGCGTTTTTTTTGTTCGGGTGAATTTATTAAAAAAAAAAAATAAGGAAACGACGGTGGACAACGGAACGGGACGGAACGGAATGATAAACGGTTAGGTTTATAATAGTAATGATCTGTTGAATAGGCAATAGCGTCTTTATGACACCTCACTCTTCGCTTCCTTCCATTTTTTCATCTCTCTCTCTCAACATCAACAACAATTCTTTTTATCAAACCCTACCTTTTTCTTCTTCTTCTTCTTCTTCCTCCTCCTCCTCCTCTTTCGCTATCTATACACGCCGTTTCTCTGAGCCATGGAGGCTCATACTCCTCGTCTCATCCTCTTCTTCATCTGTACCTTCTCCTTCCTCTCTGCATCCATCGCTGACGATGGAGCGGCAATGCTCGCTTTAGCTAAATCGTTTCGTCCTCCGCCGTCAGATTGGTCAACCACATCGTCGACTAACTTTTGCAAGTGGACCGGTATACGATGTACCTCCGAACGCGTCACTTCAATTAGTCTCGCTGATAAGTCTCTAGCAGGCGGAATTGCTCCTGAGATCTCGACTCTTTCCGAGCTCAAAACTGTCGCTCTCCAGCGTAATAAACTCTCCGGTAAAATCCCGTCGTTTGCTAAACTCTCGTCTCTTCAAGAGATCTATATGGATGCGAATCTTTTCGACGGAGTTGAGTCTGGAGCTTTCGCCGGACTCACTAGCCTCCAGATCTTGAGTTTGGGCGATAACGAGAACATGACTGCGTGGAGTTTTCCGTCGGAGCTCGTGGACTCGACTTCTCTCACCACCATTTACCTAGACAACACCAACATCTTCGGTGCTTTACCTGATATTTTCGATTCCTTCGCTTCTCTCCAGAATCTCCGTCTCTCTTACAACAACATCACGGGGCCGTTACCACCATCGCTGGCGAAATCTTCCATTCAGAATCTCTGGATCAACAATCAGGCCTCGGGGATGTCAGGGACGATTGAAGTGCTTTCCGGTATGACGTCGTTGTCACAAGCGTGGCTCCACAAGAATCAGTTCGTCGGACCAATCCCGGATCTCTCGAAAAGCGAGAATCTCTTCGATCTGCAGCTGCGGGACAATCAATTAACCGGAATCGTTTCGCCTTCACTCTTTTCGCTCGGAAGCCTCAAGAACATTTCTCTGGACAACAACAAATTCCAAGGTCCTCTTCCTTTATTTCCACCCGAGGTTGAAAAAGTATCAGTCGACAACAACCATTTCTGCACTACCAAAGCAGGACAAAGCTGTAGTCCTCAGGTGATGACGCTTTTAGCGGTGGCCGGAGGTTTAGGATATCCGTCAATGTTGGCTGAATCTTGGCAAGGAGACAATGCTTGTAGTGGATGGGCTTATGTCACTTGCGATTCAGGTGGGAAGAATATTGTCACGCTGAATCTCGGGAAACACGGATTCGCCGGATTTATATCTCCGGCGATTGCAAATCTCACTTCTCTCAAGACCATTTACCTTAATGACAACAATTTAACTGGCGTTGTCCCCAAGGAGTTGACTTTTATGACTAGTCTGCAGTTAATCGATGTCTCAAACAACAATCTCACCGGCGAAATACCAAAGTTCTCTCCTTCGGTGAAGTTTAATTACAAGCCCGGTAACCCTTTGTTTGGAACTAAGACTGGAGATTCTTCTACTCCTGGAAGCGGTTCTAGAAGCAATGGTAGTCCAGGTGGATCTTCTGGTGGTAGTGGTGGTAGTAAGGCTCCTGTGGTCACTGGTGTGATTGTTGCGGTTCTTGTTTTTCTTGCTATTCTAGGATTTGTAGTTTACAAATTTGTTATGAAAAGGAAATACGGGAAATTTACTCGGACGGATCCTGAGAAAGCCGGGAAGATTATAGCTAGTGATGCTGTATCTAGTGGTAATGGTGGATATGCCAATGGACATGGAGCAAATAACTTCAATGCGTTGAACAGTCCTAGTAGTGGTGACAATAGTGACCGTTTCCTTCTTGAAGGGGGAAGCGTTACCATTCCAATGGAGGTTCTTCGTCAAGTTACCAATAATTTCAGTGAGGATAACATATTGGGAAGAGGCGGTTTTGGTGTTGTGTATGCTGGAGAATTACACGATGGAACAAAGACTGCAGTTAAGAGGATGGAATGTGCAGCAATGGGTAATAAAGGAATGAACGAGTTTCAGGCCGAGATAGCGGTTCTCACTAAGGTCAGGCATAGACACTTGGTTGCTCTATTGGGTTACTGTGTGAACGGGAACGAAAGGTTGCTTGTCTATGAGTACATGCCGCAGGGAAATCTTGGACAGCATTTGTTTGAGTGGCGTGAACTTGGTTACTCTCCTCTTACATGGAAACAAAGAGTGAGCATTGCATTAGACGTTGCACGAGGTGTGGAATATCTACATAGCTTGGCTCAGCAAAGCTTTATCCACAGAGATTTAAAACCCTCTAACATCCTTCTTGGAGATGACATGAGAGCCAAAGTTGCTGATTTCGGATTGGTTAAGAACGCTCCCGATGGGAAATACTCTGTTGAAACAAGATTAGCTGGCACATTCGGTTATCTAGCTCCAGAATATGCCGGTAAGTTGAGTTTTCCTATGTCAGCTCATTTTAAGTTTCACAATGTGCTATACAGTCTGCATTCACGGGTTTAGCCTTATTTGTGTTCATTGAATAGTTGATTTTGTGTTAGTTGTAAAAAGTTGTTGTTTCTTTCTTAGATATTGATTTTTTTGTAATATGATTTGCAGCTACTGGGAGAGTAACGACGAAAGTGGATGTGTACGCATTTGGAGTGGTTCTAATGGAAATAATTACAGGAAGAAAAGCATTAGACGATACATTACCAGACGAGAGATCTCATCTAGTCACATGGTTCAGGAGAATCTTAATCAACAAAGATAACATCCTAAAGGCACTAGACCAAACCTTAGAGCCAGACGAGGAAACACTGGAGAGCATTCACAGGGTTGCTGAGCTTGCGGGACATTGCACGGCCCGCGAGCCTCAACAGAGACCAGACATGGGCCATGCGGTTAACGTCCTAGGACCGCTAGTAGAGAAATGGAAACCTTCGTGCCAAGAAGAAGAAGAGAGTTTCGGGATAGATGTGAACAACATGAGTTTACCTCAAGCTCTACAGAGATGGCAAAACGAAGGAACTTCAACGTCAATGTTCCATGGAGATTTCTCTTACTCTCAGACACAGTCTAGTATACCTTCGAAGCCCTCTGGTTTTCCTGATACGTTCGATACAACTGATGGTCGTTGACAAATGACAACAACCTTTGTCGTCAAATCGTATGTTACTATGGCTTTGCTTTTCCCCCCCTCTTCTTATGATATATATTGTAAGCACATATGCTGTATTTGCGTCTGAGTTCTGACCACTTGAGCTTTTGCATTTGTTCATTCTTTTTAACGAAACTTTGTATTACGTAGCTTGTTTTTTTCAAGAACAAAAAAAAAGAGAGAAAATTTGAAAATTATTCCTACATTTTGATAAAGTGTTATGTAACTTAAAATCATCACGTCGTTGTTGTTGACAAATTTTGTTGTTATTTAAAAGGAAAATAGTTGCCAGCGGATATGACTGAAAATGTGAACGTCGCAATCATATGATGAGTTTTACAGGCTGTTTTTAACTGTATGAGCTATTGCCACCTTTCATGGCTCAAATTTTGGATATTCTTAAGACTTTTATTTTGTGTCTTTGATAAGCTCATACATCTTTTTACTATTTGTTTATTTGCTTTAATTAATCTTGTCTGTTTTTCTTTCCTTTTAATTTTTAACTAAGATTAGCGAACTATTACAATATCTGCCAGTTTTTTAGAAAATTATATAAAATTAATTAATTGTTTTGGTGTAATAAAATATAATTAATTGAGAAATGTACATTTTAACAAACGATATTTATCAAGGAAATAATATTAGGAACTCAAGAATGTATTAATCTTTTAATATCTTTCTTCATTTGTATATTTCCTTCTATGAATTTTTTTTATAAATCTATTTACAAAATCTTTTCAATTTTTTTTTGTTTTGTAAAATAAACTAAAACGAAAAATCTATTCATACAAAATTATTAATTAATATAGTTAATTATAACCTATAAAATTGAAATAAAAACTGGAAAAGGAGAACTGATGATAATTGCATGGGAGAGAATAAAAAGGAATATGTGATGGGAAAGGAGAGCATAGTCAGGGCTGGAAATTGATTTGGATACAACAACCAAACCACATGCCTACAACTTTAAGTGAAGCATATGGTTTTATTAAAAAGAATGTCAAAAGTAAGATCTAACTTATACTTTCTTTTTTATCAAAAATATATACTTTTCTTTTTATAAAAATATATACTTTTTTTTCAAAAAGGAATAAAGAAGAAGAAGAACCATGTTACTATGTTCCCATAAACTTCCATTTTAATGAAAAAAGGAAAAAAAATAATCTAGGATTTATATATGAAATGAACTAAAATATATGGTAATCAGTTCCTTGCATTGCACGTATTCAAAACATCACAGAATAACTTTTACTGTAACAACTTGGCATTGAACATTCTATGTTGTGGTGCAAAACATTTTTTATTATTATTTTGCCATATATTTGGAGGAGATGGTTAATTAATTATATCACAAAAGAAATTTCAAAAAAGCTAGAAAGATTAAGATGTTAAACATAAATGTCAGTATTATACTCATAATCTTGTTAGATAATTAAGAAAATGGATATCTAAATTCTTCAATGAGAAGACAAAAAGTCCTTAAAAAGGCTAAAACCCCTTTTTGTTCTGTCTATTAGGAACCAATTAACATATGCATTTTGGTCTCTTGACTTTATTCCTATTTCCCAGCATCAGTAAATTCCAAAGTTTGAAAAAGCATTTACTTTAGGATTTTGAAAGACCAAACTACCCTTTCAGACAAACCTAAGATAGTAAGATGTCTTGTGGTTTATAGTTGGGACTTGGGAGCCTCATCTATTATCTATGATAATATAATAATACCACACAGATTATCTTTTGAATGTGGTAGGATCTACATTTTAACTTATTTGTGACATTTTATTAATTGTTAAAAATTTGTATTGTAGATCCAAACCACTTTTTTTCTAGTTAAGATGATTGGTGCAAATGGATTCTGGAGTACAAGTAAGATAGGTTTGGGGACCAAATAAGAAAGTGATTCTTAGACATTAGCCCAATCAAGGCCTTGTGTATTAAGACAATCTCAATTACTCAGTCTTCTTCTTCTTTTCATTGTGGAAACAATAGACAGGAGCCTGCCATTTCTCGTCTTCTAGGACAGCTCCAACCTCAAATGTCATCACATGAGCTTCCCTACCTGCAATTATGTTTTCAATACACTGAGATATCAAGTTAAGCAAGAACAAACAAAATTATATTCTCATAAGTTTTGTAAATAGAATTTCACCTGTATAGAATATCCATTGTACAGGTCTCTTAGTGACAACATCTTCATAGTACCATAGGAAGTCAACCTTCTCCCATACGTTGCAGAGAAACCTATTCACATGTCTTTGACCCAAATACTTGGCTCCATCAAGCCAGTTTGGCCTCAGAATTCCAACCTTGATATCAGTTAAAATCATATCTAAAACTTAGTCTCAGCAATTTACTAAAATAGATCTGTTTCTGAACTAACAAAGATCTACAAAATCAACTATACATGACCAATGCTTATGTTAAACTCAAACCTGGACATATACTATCGTAAACAATACTGTGGAACCTTATGTTTCCATCACATGGACAATTAGGTTTTCCCATCCAGAGTCTTAAAGATCAATGAAAGAAGTCCCAGTCCAGAATATTCACAAAGTCCTGCTCTCTATTCCTAAATTCCCATTGTTTCAGATTATCATTATAGGTTTGAGTAAAATGTTAAATTTCAGATGAAGATAGGGTTTCACCAATCAAATAAGAATTACATACTGTGTGCTTGAAATAGAAATGCTCAATTCTTGCAGAAAACACTGAGATTTAAGACTAGACCAATCTCCCCAAGTTTGAAGTGAGGACAATGGAAACGTAGTCACCAGAACCAAAAAACAACTACAAATATATTACACTCACAGTCTCATAGTTCTTCTTCTTGCTTCAAAATCTCCTCAAGATCGACATAGACATACATCTACCTAGCAAATCCACATTACATTCAACAATTGACAGTGACAAAGTGACAAATACTGACCTCGAAGTGAACGGTGCGGCAAGTTCTTGAAGCGTCAAGGGTGTAGTAGAAAGAGGTGCCGTTGTTCCATTCGAGGTCGTAGGTGAGATTACGAAGCTGCTTCTGAATGATGTTAAAGTTACGTCCATTGACCCAGTCGTACCAGAGGTCTACAATCTCCAGGGACCCAGATTTGTTCATCAACATCAATGCGTGAAACTGCTCCGGCCATGGCGCAGGACTCGGGTCCGTCTCCTCCAGATCATTAGCGGCGGCGGAGAGGACGAGGAGGAGAAAGATGAGGGCGTGGATTGTGGTGGACACCATGTCGATTGGTTAAGTCATCTATGAGCTCTGTTTCAGACAAATGATAACTCATTCACACGCTGGAATAATATCTTTATTTTTCACATTTATATTATAATTATGAAAATTTTCTCCAACACCATAAATAATGTTATGTTTGGGAAGTTTTTTCATTAAGTGAACTTTTAATTTAAAATTAAGTGAACTCAAATAAAAAGAAATTGTTGTTGATTTTTGGCAATACTCTACAATAATACATTTTAAAGTTTTTTTTTGTCACATCACATTTTAAAGTTTTTGTTCCAAAAATATCATAATTAATTTAAATTAATTTAATATTAAAATATATTAAAACTTCATTTTAATTAAAAAATAAAGTATAAATTAGAAAAAGGAACCAAAATACAATATTTTAAGTTTATGTATAATTTATTTATAATAAATAATTACTTTTACATATTAATTATGATAGTTTTGGAATTTTAATTTGATGGTGCTAGATTTTTGAATAAAAACTTTAAAATGTACTATGGTAATATTTCTGATTTTTTATATAAGAAAAATAATTTGAATAAATGTAGCTAGTGAATTCAAATTATCTTTAAAAATCTTATATTAAAAAAAAAAATAGAAAAAGTGTTTTAAGATCAGTGAAATATGAATCATGTAATTCTGAAACTGGAAAATTACATATCCATGCATTGTACACAGCAATACATTTTGGGAAATAAGACTTTTGGTCATCTTTGAACCAGCCAACAACCAGTCTTCTTTAATCCTTCATCTGAGACACATATTTTTCAAAACAAAGAAAAGAAACACCAAAGAAATGTATGAGCTAAAGAAACAATTAATAGTTGAAGCAAAAGCTTTTCTTGCATGAGTGATTATATCTAATCCTTAAAGCACAACCCCATTAATCCCCTCTTAAATACTCCTCAACAAGTTCCTTCTCCTTCATCTCAAAATCCACTCACAATTCTCCTCTCAACATTCTCTCCAATGGCCTCTTTTGCTCTGTTCTTCTTCGCTCTCCTTGTCCTTTCAAGTAAGTCTCCTTGCAGTTATATTGATTCAATAATCAAAGTCACTTTAACACACAATCTTGTCTTATTAACTTTCTGATGATTTACAGGTTCTTGCTGCTCTGCCATTGGTTCACAGAACAACACATATTCTCAGAACAAAACAACGTTATCACTTGCAACCAGGATTGGTATTAGCTATGGAAGATTAGGCAACAATCTTCCTTCTCCTTACCAATCAATCAACCTCATAAAATCCATTAAAGCAGGCCACGTTAAGCTTTACGACGCCGACCCAGAAACCCTAATGCTCCTCTCTGAGACCAAAATCTACGTCACAATCATGGTCCCTAACGACCAAATCACCTCAATTGGCGCCGATCAAGCCGCCGCAGACAATTGGGTCCAGACCAATGTCCTTCCTTACTACCCACAAACCCGAATCAGATTTGTCCTCGTCGGCAACGAAATCCTTAGCTCCAACTCCGATCAAGACAGACGAATCTGGGTAAATCTCGTCCCCGCAATGCGGAAGATCGTGAATTCTCTTCGAGCACGAGGGATTCACAACATCAAAGTTGGGACACCACTCGCCATGGATGCACTTCAATCGACTTTTCCACCCTCGAATGGTACATTCCGGGAAGAAATCACCGTTCCTGTGATTTTGCCTTTACTGAAATTTCTCAACGGAACAAACTCTTTCTTCTTCGTCGATATTTATCCTTACTTCCCTTGGTCCGCTAATCCGGTTAATACCAGTTTAGATTTCGCTCTGTTCGAATCGAATTCCACTTATACCGATCATCAAACTGGTTTAAATTACACCAATCTTCTGGACCAGATGCTCGATTCGGTGATCTTCGCGATGACCAAGCTCGGTTACCCCAACATCCGTCTCGCAATCTCCGAAACCGGATGGCCTAATTCCGGTGATATAGATGAAACCGGAGCTAATGTTCTCAATGCAGCGACTTATAACCGAAATTTGATAAGGAAGATGACCGCTAACCCGCCACTCGGTACACCAGCTAGACGCGGTTCACCAATACCGACATTTCTGTTCTCGTTGTTCAACGAAAACCAAAAACCCGGTTCGGGAACAGAGAGGCACTGGGGAATTTTGAATCCTGACGGTACACCAATCTACGAAATCGATTTCAGTGGAACAACACCGGTTTCTAGTTTTGGTTCGTTGCCTAAACCGACTAACAACGTTCCATTCAAAGGGAATGTGTGGTGTGTGGCGGTCGAAGGAGCCAGCGAAACTGAGTTAGGGCAAGCGCTTAACATTGCTTGCCGAAGAAGCAATGCCACGTGTGCAGCTTTGGCGCCGGGACGAGAGTGTTACGCGCCGGTTTCTGTTACTTGGCATGCAAGCTATGCGTTTAGCTCGTATTGGGCTCAGTTTCGGAACCAAAGCTCTCGTTGCTACTTCAATGGCTTGGCGCGTGAGACCACGACCAACCCTGGTGAGTTTTCTTCTCTTTTATAAAACATAACAGTACTTGTCTCACAAGAAAACTATAGACAGACGAAAATACCCTTTTGTTTCTGATGTGGTTTCCTTGTAAGAGCAAGGACATTTCTGGAATATTTATGTTAATCTTGTGATTCTGATGACTTTTCTTTCTCAGGAAACAAGCGTTGCAAGTTCCCTAGCGTTACACTGTGATCAAAAGCTGGATTATTCGTATTAAGTCAATTATAATTCTTGATCATAATTGTTATTTTCCATTTTACTTACTCTTTTTTTTTGTTTCCCATTGTTGAGAAAGATCGAATAATCAATGCGAATTTGTTACTTAATCATATATTAAAGTGAAGATTGCATCCTCTCTCATGTCTCTCATCATCCAACTACACATTACTGATCGAAAGTGTTTGAAGAGAATTATAAATTTATAATCATCAATTCAAGAACATGATTTGATCATCATGACCATTATGAAGAAAGTTAGAAATACAAATTAATGACATATCTCATCGTATAAACTTTTAGTGTTTTCGTTTTTCGTGATTTGAATTTGATGTACAAAAATGTAAAAAACAGTTTGTATTAAACATGAAACCAAAACATACAGATTTTTTTCGTTTGCTTTAAAAAATCGTATTACAAATTTATATTGTTTCGAAAATTTTCAACAAAAGACAAAAAAACAAAAGTGTGTAACGAAAGATAATATCTCTTGAAGTCCGTGCGTGAGCGCACAAACGACCGGAGCCACCGCTTTATGAAAAAGCGGAAAACGTAATACAATCTTATTAATAAAGGATAAATACTTTATTGTTTTGTTTTCGTTACTCATTTTTTTTAAAGTAACATAATTTATTGGATAAAATTATTTATTAAATTAAATATATTATAATTAGAACTAAAATACTATATTGTTTTCAAATTTAGTTTTTTCTTATTAAAAATTGTTTTTACCCATTTTTTAATATTAAATTTATAATATACAAAAACATTTGATGATATATTTAAAATATATAATATTTGGTTAATAGAGTTATCCATTAATAGTGGGCATTTTATTTTGTCTAGTAGAATCCAATTACAGTATATGCTTTTATATTTTAAGTTATGTATATTTTTCTTATTTGATTAGTTTACTTATTTAAATAGAATCCAACTTTTTTCTTATTTAATTATTTAAATAAACAACATAGTGTGTTGTTGAAACTATACCGTTAGAAGATTCACACTTATGATATGTACTAATTCTCACATATTTATACTTTTAGTTAAATATTTTTATAACGGAAGAAATCTAAATTTTAGACTGGAATATAAAAATTTAAATGCAATATTTATAATGTTTTATGTTATTTTGTATAACAATTAATACTAATATTTTTAGAAAATAAATAAAAGTGAAATATTTTGAAGAATTTATAAAAATATAATTTTTATATCTTATATTATATTAAAGGAAAACTATTGGAATTATAATTTATTGATGTATCATCACCATATTCATTCTCAGCATTTTTTCTAATTAAATTAATAAAAATCATTAATTACACTTTCTAATTACCAAACAATCCATATTCCTTAATTTAAATTAATAAATTTAGTTTTTTTTGTTTCCAAACAAAATTAATATATTTCCAAATAAAATTTATATTATATATTTATTTTTAACAATCTATTCAAATTATTAATAATTATTTTATTATGACTATTATATATATAAATATTGTATAATATAAAAAATTATTTAAATTTATTAATTTTGTTAATTTAATTAAAACATATTACACAATATTTTACTTAATTAAATGTAATATATTTATACAAAACTAGCAAATATGTCAAATTTCATTAAATCTCTTTATTGTAATCAACAATGTAATACAAGTATTAATAGTTTATATATATAAATTCAAAAGATTTTTATTCTATTCTATATAGTAAATTTAATGTACTTCTTTTTATATTATTTAAACGAATTTAACAGCGTAAAATTAAATGGATAACCATTTATGATTTTTGTAATAATAGGTGAATGGTTTGAAATTTGTTTTAAAGAATTTGAATTTATTTTTGGTGGTGAACAAGTAAATTACTTATACATTACTTTCTATATCATTTACGAAATTTTTAAAGATTAAAACAACTATTTATTGCTGTTTATTTTTTAAAAAAGAAATTTGAATTATTTGTTAATCATATAGTAATAATTTTTAAAACAAACATAAATTTTCAATAGATTCAATAGATTTTTATAAAAAAATTTATAACACAAAAAAGAAAATATGATAAATCTTCGGGCAATTGTCTAAAATATCACCTTTTTAAGTTTTTGTTTCAAAAATAGCATCATTAGTTTAAATTTACAATAATAACATAAATTTAAGATTAAAATATATTAAAACTATATTTTAATAGGTAAAAATTAAACCTTAAATTAGAAAAAATGAACTCAAATATAATACTTTAAGTTTATGTATAATTTATTTATAGTAAATAAGTATTTTTTACATAATTATTTGTGCTATTTTTAGGATTTTAATTTTTGGATGCTAAATTTGGAAAAAAATTCTAAAAGATGCTATTTTAAAGTATTACTCTAAATCTTCGTAAAGTTTATTTAAAAATTCATTTTAATATAAAAATGTAAAATATTAAAAATTTTCCTACTATGCTAATATATATTATAAAAGTGAAATATATATATATATATAATTTATATTTATGTAAATATCGTCTCTGTTTTTGTTTTGTTTGATCTGGAATTCCCATGCTTCTGCAGCGGTGCCAACCAACGAGTCTTTCTTTTATTTTCCTGTGAAAATCGTAATCTCGAAACTGACATGCCCTCGTCTCTTTCTATGTTACTTGCTTCATCAGCTCTCTCTCTTATCTCTCTATGTAGACATCACGATAACCCTTTGGCTTTCTTCTTCTTCTCTCACCCATGGCGTCAACGTCTCTGGGACCTTCGATTATCGTTTCTAATTTCTCATATCCTCGTGAATCTCGCGTTTCTGGGCTCCGATTTCTGTTGGCTTACAAGGGTTTTGGCTGCCGAACTTCACGCCGGAGATTTCGAGTTCACTGCGAGTCCACGGCGAGTTCACTTTCTTGAAATTTTTTTCCTTTCTGGTTGCGTTCCTCTGATCGACTTTCTTACTGAGAACTAAATTATGTATTTGTACTTTTGGTTCGTGGACCTTGAAAATGGATTGACTTCCGGGCTGGTCAAGTAAAAAGCTTCTGCTAAAACTACACTGACATTTACCATGAGTGCTCACTCTTGTTAGTATAGGATTGTTGTCTAAGTTTAGGTCTTATGAAAGCTGAACTGCTTCTGATCACCAGGTTTTGAGGTGCTTGATCGTGAAATGCTTTATGCTTTTATAATTTTCTTTTCAAATTTGCGTTCGGTATTTGATATTTGATTATCCAGTCCTTGTTCACATTCACGTGCTGAAGGATCTGTAAGATTAATTGTATACTTAGTCTTGTTGGCTTTTGGTCCTATCCTATGAAAGCTGAATTGCATTTGATTACCTGTCTTTGATGAATTTGATTAAGAAATGCTTTTAAGAGGTTTCTTTTCAAGTTTTTAACATATTATTATCCGCCTTAAAGTTCATATTCTGAATGTTCTGCAATATCAATTGTGTACCTTTCTTTTAGATTCAGGAGAAGGAGCTAAGGCGTTGTTCGTCATTCTTGGAACGCCCATCACTGCCAGAGGCTGCTGATTTGCACTCTAATGAATGGAAGGCTGTTCCTGATATTTGGAGATCATCTTCAGAGAAGTACGGTGACGAAGTTGCGTTGGTGGATCCATATCATGAGCCGCCTTCTACATTCACTTACAAACAGGTAGTTTTTTTATATTGAATGGTGCCTTGTATCTCATTTATTGAGTCATTTGCTCTAATTTTAAAGATCCCCCCCATACTTCTGGAACAGAGGTTTTCTTAAGCATGAGTCAGTTTGAAACCTAGTAGTTTTTTAGCTGGTTTGGTCACTTTACATAACGAATAAAATTTTCAATACGCTATTTTAAATATTCTTAGGATAAAGGTACTGTTAAGCTGTTAAGTGAGCTATTCTAATGGTTTACAAAATCTTCTTTCTTCTTTCATTATTTTTTGTTCTGTAAATTTTCATAGGGAAACAACTGAAGTTCGAGGTTTGTTATTTTAGAATGATTGGCCTTCAGCTTTGTTTCTTCATTTGTTAGTTCTGTAGTGTACACATTCTGAAGCTGCATGTCTTAACTCCGTGTTAATAAAAGAGTGGCTAGATGGTGCTGAAGATGAACCAGATTGGGATGTTTTGAAGCATACTACAATGATACTTTTTGATGATTATTGTCAGGCATGTCCCTTGGGTGTTTGTTATTTGTACTTTCTATGTAAGGATCCTAGGAACCTACATTGATTCAATTATTAAGTACCTGCTTTTCTCAAAGTGTGTATCTGCCTGATAAATACTTTTCTAAATAATTCTTGTTGAGAAAGTATTACTTTTAAAGCTTTTAATGATGTTAAGCTTGGATGAGCAATGGAAGTTTTCATTTCAATACTGCAGTTGGAACAAGAAATCTTAGACTTTGTTGAGGGATTGCGAGTCATTGCAGTGAAAGCAGATGAAAAGATTGCACTTTTCGCTGATAACTCCTGTCGGTGGCTTGTTGCTGATCAAGGTAAACGGTTGAATATACTTACAGTTTAGAATTCTACAGTATTACATACTATACCTAATGCTTGCGTCATTAAAATTGGAATACTGAGCTTGTTGGTGTCGGTTCTTACTTTAATTATTGGTCATTTCCATTCCACAAACAACTAATGATCTGTTAGGATATGTTTTGCTCTGTTTCTGCTCTTTGCTTTTCTTCCTTATAAATTTGGAGGTGCTTGACTCATCCAAACATCTATGTGACATCTTTCCATTCTCTAGGTGTTTCTGAAAGGGAAATTTCTTTAACCCTAAGGCTTACTCTAGTTCGAAAGCCTTTCACTTGAAGTATATGTCTATATACTTGTCTATGGCAAAATTTCATGCCCAAAGAAGTGGAACTCTTGTTGAAATTTTTCAGTTGAAGAAAGCATGAAAAAATTTCAGTTGAAGAAAGCATGAAAAATTATATTGCACTCTCAGTTGGCAATAACCTCATGATGGTCGCATGTTAAGCATGGCAATAGTTCTAAATGTTTTGTTTGGTTCATCAATTTTTTCTTTTTCTCCGAAGGTATTGGTGATTTGGTATGTTTATGTACTCTTTAATACTTTATTCCAGGTATAATGGCCACTGGAGCAGTCAATGTTGTTAGAGGATCCAGATCCTCCGTTGAAGAATTATTGCAGATATACTGTCATTCAGAAAGGTTTGCCTAAACCGCTTTGTTCTTTTGTTGTTTCAAGTAAATATCTACTCGAGAGAGCTACCATATTACTTTATTCAATTTCATACACACTTTAAATTTTATTTCCGTATGCCAACCACATTTACTTACCACTTCTGTCATCATAAATTTTCTTCTGCTGAACCATTTTTAGAATTTCTGTCACTTCAGATTTCATCTAACTATCCTGCCTAGTCGAAGAGAGATTTCATTTGGTTTCATAATGATCTGCAGTCTTGAATAGGTGTAAATTTTGGTCATTGTATGCACCTCTCTTATTGAGGCATAATTAACAAGGAGATTCTTAAATGACAGAGATAGAACTATATGGTCTTTTGGTCTTTCAGTATGATGTGTTTTCCCTGATTTTGTGTAGCTAATGATTTTTGGTTGTCTTTTGAATTACTTTTTATGTATATCTCCATCTCCTTGTTCCAAATTTATTTACAATAAGGAGTTTTGCTAACTTCTAGTGAATTTTCTTGCAGCGTAGCCCTTGTTGTGGATAATCCTGAGTTTTTCAACCGCATTGCTGAGACATTTTCTTACAAGGCACCTCTAAGATTTGTGATTCTTCTCTGGGGGGACAAATCATCTTTGGTTACAGCAGGTAGGCAGACACCGGTCTATAGTTACAATGAAATTAAAAAGTTCGGGCAGGAGAGACGTGCAAAACTTGCAGGATCTAATGATGCTGGTAAGCAATAGATATACTTTTTTGAGATAGCAATTTAAGTGTTTTTGGCAATGCTAACGAATGAATGACTGTAGGGAAGTATGAATATGAATTCATCAATTTAGATGACACAGCCACAATTATGTATACCAGCGGAACCACGGGAAATCCAAAAGGTGTTATGCTTACACATCAGAATTTGTTACACCAGGTTCAACCCAAATATTTCACATCAAAACAGTGTGTTTATGTCATCGTTTATAAAATACTGAGTTTGCTATTACGTTCTGGATAAAAATCTTTGTTCTTTTTGTATCTTAATTTACTCTACAGATAAGAAATTTATCCGAATTTGTACCTGCTGAAGCTGGAGAAAGATTTTTAAGTATGCTGCCATCATGGCATGCCTATGAACGGGCTTGTGAATACTTCATATTTACATGTGGAGTTAAGCAAATGTATACGTCTATAAGATTCTTAAAGGTAACCCTTGAAAATGAGAGAAGATGACACTTTTCCCTGAGTCAAGTATTTCATTTATATTTTCCCTTTGACTTTGAATTTTTATTGGTATAGGATGATCTCAAGCGGTATCAACCACACTATCTTATTTCAGTTCCTTTAGTATATGAGACACTCTACAGGTATGCTAGTTTACAAGTAAAATTGTTTCACAAGATTCATATACTTTCAGATAGGATAAGAGCATGTGATTCACTAAGCCTAAGATTTCCCTCATGGCTCTTTTTACTCAATCATTCCATATTGAGACATTGAATTATTTTCTTCAATGATATTAGTCATTATATTTTTCTCTGCATCTTCAACAATTTTAATTGCTAATTCCTGATTTCTGAGAATTGCAGCGGGATTCAAAAGCAAATTTCTACAAGCTCCTCTGCTCGTAAATTTTTGGCACTTACGTTGATCAGAATTAGCCTGGCATATACAGAGATGAGAAGAATTTATGAGGTTCGTGACTTAGATATTGTCCTTTTTAGTTTTCCTGCTTGTTCCTATTTGTGAAGCTTGGTACCAGGATAATTTTTGTGCTCTGTTGTGCACAGGGTTTTTGTTTGACAAAAAATCAAAAGCCTCCCATATATATTGTTTCTTTGGTAGATTGGTTGTGGGCGAGAGTAGTTGCGTTTCTTCTATGGCCATTGCACATGTTGGCTGAAAAGCTTGTGTACAAAAAAATTCGTTCGTCTATTGGAATATCAAAGGTAGTATTCCAACATTCTACTTAACGTTCTTTTGATATCTCTTTTATATTTTTTTCCAAAGGAAAAATCTTCTACCTTACAAGAAAGATTGTATGACTGACTTGCAATCTATACTTTGTTTCCTCCAGGCTGGTGTTAGTGGAGGTGGAAGTTTACCTATGCATGTTGACAAGTTTTTCGAGGTTAGACCACCAATACTGTTTCTTGAAACTAGAGATAAATATGTACCTTATCCATATGTGTGCAGGCCATCGGTGTCAATCTACAAAATGGGTATGGTTTGACAGAAACCTCACCGGTTATCTCTGCGCGGAGGCTTAGCTGTAATGTAAGTTTAAACATTCATTTCAATGATCATGGCAAAATAAGTTCGCAGCTTCCACCAGATGTTTAGGTCACAGTTAGTTTAAAAGAGCTACTAAAGAATTCATCTAACAAAATAGATTTTAATTAGTGGCTATTACAATTCTCGTATCTTTCCTGTTTATATATTATTCATCCTCTTGTGTCTTTCTTTTTCTTCTCCTTACAATACAATATCTTGGAGTATGTAAACTAGATAATATTGTATTTCGTAATTTTTTGCTATGAAGGTTCTTGGCTCAGTTGGACATCCTATTAAAGATACAGAATTCAGAATTGTAGATCATGAGACTGGTACTGTTCTTCCACCTGGTTCAAAAGGCATTGTCAAAGTCAGAGGCCCACCAGTGATGAAAGGTTACTATAAGGTGATATACAATTTCTGCTCTTTGTTTAATTACGGTTTTTAGCTATCAGGTATTGTTCTATTCATGAGTATATTGGCTTCCATGGTGGGTCTGCTGATCGATGGAAACTGGGGAGAATCTGATGTTTCTTCTTTA
This sequence comes from Pugionium cornutum, assembly GCA_018901935.1. Lineage (NCBI taxonomy): Eukaryota > Viridiplantae > Streptophyta > Magnoliopsida > Brassicales > Brassicaceae > Pugionium > Pugionium cornutum. Next base: position 25,411,372 of record CM032161.1, read on the forward strand.
CCTTTGTCTGACCTTAGCTCTCCTCGGATCAGTTTATTATCTTAATAAAGATCTTACTCTAACCTGCCTTGTGCTTTCTGTAATGATGATGTTTTCTTGTCTATGAATATGTGAAACTTGTTTCATCTTCAACTCATCATTCTCAGTTTAAGGCATGTCACTGGAATCTATATTTCCCAAGTTGTTATTGCAACAAATGCAGACTCCTCAAAACATTCTATCTGTTTGGGTTTGGTGATTCAATCACATTAACTCATTGTTAGCTCAGAACCCAGTGGCCACAAAGCAAGTTATAGATGAAGATGGATGGTTAAATACTGGAGATATGGGTTGGATTGCTCCTCAGCACTCAGTAGGACGGAGTCGTAGCTGCGGAGGTGTCATCGTTCTTGAAGGTCGTGCCAAAGACACAATTGTACTTTCCACAGGTACATAATATTTTGTTCCAGTGTCCATATAAAAGCTGGTTCTTTAGAAACCTGTATTAGTATTCCGTATCCTGCTGTCTGTATGATAAGCATACATATTAATCACAGCAAGACTTAAAAATGAATCCGAATGAACTGAAACCACCTTGCTGTAAAACATGTTTTGATCGTTGTAGGTGAAAACGTGGAACCGTTGGAGATAGAAGAAGCAGCCATGAGAAGCAGTTTGATTCAACAGATAGTAGTTATTGGACAGGTATAACTACGTAGTTGGAGGAGACTTTGATTCAGGAAAAAATGGTATGGGCTTTATTTAACTCTCTGGATTGGATTCGAACATGATATTTTGCTCTCAGGATCAACGCCGTATTGGAGCCATTATTATACCAAACAAAGAAGTAGCAGAAGGAGCAGCAAAGGAGAAAACTTCACTTGTAGATCCTCAAGTAAACCAACTTAGCAAGGATACGCTAACGAGCATGGTCTACGAAGAACTGAGGAAATGGTAATGATTCAAACAAAGTTTTAACTCGGAATAGGATTTTAGTTGTTTCACTAAATCATGCAATTATAGTATTAATGAACTCATGAATGATGAAGGACATCAGAATGCTCGTTCCAAGTTGGACCGGTTCTAATCGTCGATGAGCCCTTCACGGTAAGTGTTAAAATCTCATTGATCATTATCTCTTTTCATTTGCAACTACTCAAAAAGATTGGAAACTCATGTGAACATTGTATGAATATATTTAACAGATAGACAATGGTTTCATGACACCAACAATGAAAATTAGACGGGACAAAGTGGTTGATCAATACAAGGATGATATAGATAGACTCTACAAGTAGAGACTTCCACATTTAGCAATCAACATCTTTTTCTTTTTTCTTACCTTTTTACTTTATTATGGAATATGGATTACCAAAATTGTAGACTGTTTCTCACTAAGAGCTTTTGTCAAAGTTTTTTTGTTGAATAGCACTAAGGCCTCTAAACACCAATATATATTTTGAATATCTTAAAAAACAGATAACGTGTCGAAATACAAATCTAATCTAATGGTATTATAATAGTTTTTGTATTGAGTAATGATGTGAATTTATTGATGCTTTGGTGTGAAGCGAAAAACAGAGTGGGTGGGTCAATGGATGTGATTGGGGAAATCTATCTAATTCTATATGATAAAATGTAAATATATACGAAATTTGGATATCTTTTTATTTGTCGTCAAATAGAAATTAAATGTTGATTTTTTTAAATCTTTTAACCTATTTTTACCTAAAATTAAATTTGGGAAATCAATTAATTATTTTATTATTTAACCAAAGTCAAATCGATTTTGATCCAATTTTGATCTATTTTTGATCCGATTTGCACTCATTTTTAATTCGATTTTTGATCCGATTTGTACTTTATTTTGATCAGATTTTAACCGGATTAAAATAGGTTGAAACGGGTCAATATCTAGATAAAAAACTTGCCAAAAACTTATCAAAAACGTGTTAAAATCAGGTGATTTGGTTTGACATCAATTTAATAATTAAATAATTCATTAATTTTTCAAAGTTCTACATAGGGAAGAATTTGATATTTAACTTATGTTTGACCACAATTATAAAAAAGTCCAAATTTTATGTGTATCTATATTTGTAAACCGTTCCCACTATACTAACTCTTTAATTATCTCTTATACAATTATAATGCCGAAACCCCACACATACTCATAATGACCGTCCTATTATTTACTCTTTTCAAATTTTAATACCAATATTTCATAATAAAAAAACAAAGATATAAGTTTAACATTTCATAATTGAAAAAAAAAACAGAACAACAATTAATCGTGAATTAAGTAAATAGTTGACGTATCAATTGAGTCAATTCACTGGGCCTCTATTAATAAGTTTAAACCGGCCGGTTTAACTCCTTAGAGCGAGCTACTTGGAGGAGTCGTAACGCAGATCTTACCAAAATTTTCCCACACCGACATGTGGAGATCTTTAGCTCTCGTTTACTTGTCCATACTTTGCCTTCAGACCCATCTCTCAGTCTCCGTCACTGCTCCGATTTCGTGGGTGAACGGCGAAATCGACGCAATGCATGACCAGAACGGCGTAATCGGAGAGGAAGGAGAGGATATGATGATGATGCCGTCGGAGACAAGTCGGAGACTAATGATGATGCGAAAACAGTACATAAGCTATGAAACCTTAAGGAGAGACATGTTTCCTTGTCAGAAACCAGGCGCTTCGTACTACGCTTGTCGCTCTGGACAGGCCAATTCTTACAACAGAGGATGCAGCATCATCACTAAGTTTGCTAGAGACATTAGCTACATCAAAACCTGAAACTTTGTTCGCAATTTCTTTTAAAAGACAGATCTTGATAATGGAGGGAGATGAAAATTCGGATGCTATGAGATGCTCTCTCTCTCTATCTATCTCGAAAGATGAGGCAAGTAAAATCTTCTAATTCCTGTGTTTTGTTTTGTAATGTTGTTTAAAGTAGGTTGTTTATATAGTAATATATAAGTTTCAACTATTTGGTTATCAATGTTCAAATAATTGATATCTATATTGTTCAGTGGAGTGATTGTTGGAAGATTGTGGGGAAAAAAGTAGGATAAAGTTAGGGTTTTTTAAAGCTAGTTTTGGGTACTCCTCATGGAGGAATTGAGATGGTTTTTATATAAATGTCGTGGGCTAATTTGGATTTCTATGATTGGATATAGATCTTTGCAAAGGTTGCAAAATAGCAGGGCTTGGTCGTTCTTGTAAGTTCAAGAACTTGACTCTTTTGTAAGCATAAAAGGTTTCAGCTGAGTTATGCTTAAAGTTTGTGTATGTAACTCAGAGAATGAATCGGTTTAGTATGTGTGTATTTCTTTATATAGTAAACTATGTCTTGTTTAAATAAATAACTTGTTATCAAGACTCTTCAATATTAGCTTATTATGTTGACTGTCATTTTACTTCGAAGCATTATGAATCCGAATTTAAAGACTCCATCAACAGCCTAATTATCTGCTCCATGGTGGAGGAAATTGTGTAGCAGATTATGTAACTAGATGTCAAACTGAGGGTTTTGAGTACTTACACTTAAGCAAAAACCTTGGATTTTGAACACTACCCATGTTTGAACCATGTTTCTGTAGTCACAACAAAGTCTGTAAAATTACAGAGTCATGAATCAAACAAGCAAAAGATCTCCAATAGTATTGCGTATCTTTGTTTCTTCCCACTTTTTTGAAAAGTAAAAAAGAAAATTTGCATAAATAATTCTAACAAAAGCTAAATAAAATAAAATAAAACAGCCTCTCAAAAACAAAGAAAAACCCTTTATTCATACCAATATTTGGTCAGCTTTATCAGAAGACCAATATCTCATATTTCCCCGACCAGTTCAGACCGGACCCCAACCGACTCAAAACAATTGCCATTTGGATTATAGCCAATAGACGGCCTAATCATAAAACCATACGAAGGATCAAATCTTTGGCTCTTTTCTATTCTCAGTACCTGTAGTGAACAGGCTTATAGGGACCTTCAATGGGAATGCTCACGTAGTCAGATTGGTCCTTGGTGAGCTTGTTAAGTCTTGCACCCAGCTTGCCCAAGTGAAGTGCAGCTACCTTCTCATCCAAATGCTTAGGCAAAACATATACCTTCTTCTCATATTTGCCGCTGGACTTCTCGTTCCAGAGCTCAAGCTGCGCAATCACCTGGTTGGTAAAAGAGCATGACATCACAAAACTCGGGTGTCCCGTGGCACATCCCAAGTTCATCAGACGACCCTCGGCTAGTACAATGATGCCTGTCTTGGTGTCGGGGAAAACCCACCTATCGGTCTGTGGCTTGATGGTGACACGTTTCACACCAGGGAAAGTCTCAAGTCCGAGCATGTCGATTTCGTTGTCAAAGTGACCAATGTTGCAGACTATGGCATTGTTCTTCATCTTCCTCATGTGGTCGACCATAATGATGTCTTTGTTTCCAGTGGTGGTGACAAAGATGTCACCTTCTGAGACAACATCTTCAAGGGTCAGAACTTGGAGGCCTTCCATGAGAGCTTGGAGAGCACAGATTGGGTCAATCTCGGTCACTATGACACGGGCACCAGCGGTTTTCATGGCTGCAGCACAACCTTTTCCGACATCACCATAACCACAGATAACAGCAACCTTTCCGGCGATCATGACATCAGTGGCTCTCATGAGCCCGTCGGGGAGAGAGTGACGACAACCGTACAAGTTGTCGAACTGCAAGCAAGGAAATTATCAGTGATAAAACAGAGAAATGCAACTAAAAAGCACAGATCTTGCTGCGACTGAAATGGATCAGTCATCAAAACATATCATTTCGGTAACTGAAACATGGCATTTATCCACAGCGGTCACTTCGTTTAATCCTTTTTCATATAGGCAAAAAAGTATGTTAACAAACGTATGATCTAGTCTTCTAGAGCTATAATGGTACACAAGGAAGAGAATGGATGTGTATAACGATTTGCGACTTGGAACTTGAAATTTGATCAGGAGTTAAAGAAAGCCAAACCTTGCTCTTGGTGACGGAATCATTAACGTTAATGGCAGGGAACAAGAGAGTTCCAGTCTCCTGCATCTGGTAGAGCCTCTTGACACCAGTGGTTGTCTCCTCCGAAACACCGACTATTCTCTCTTTCATCCTGTGGTACTTCTTGGGATCAACTTGAAGACCGTCTTTGATGATCGTCAACACGATCTGAAACTCAGGATTGTCAGTGGAAGTGGGATCGGGGAACTGTCCAGTCTTCTCGAAGATCTCCTCCGCCTTAACTCCTTCGTGAATAAGAAGAGTAGCGTCACCACCATCGTCGACGATGAGATCAGGACCACCTCCGGGACCCCAATCGAGAGCTCTCTCCGTGCACCACCAGTATTCCTGAAGAGTCTCTCCCTTCCAGGCAAATACAGCAGCGGAATCACGAGCAATTGCGGCGGCGGCATGATCCTGAGTGGAGAAGATGTTGCAGGAGCACCATCTGACCTCAGCTCCAAGAGCGGTTAAGGTTTCGATAAGAACAGCGGTTTGGATCGTCATGTGGAGAGATCCGGTGATTCTGGCTCCTTTCAATGGCTGAGAAGGTCCGAATTCGGTACGGCAAGAGACGAGACCAGGCATTTCGACCTCAGCGAGCTCGATCTCAAGACGACCGAAATCAGCCTGAGACATGTCCTTAACCTTGTACTCACGGCCACTCGACGTCTTCTCCACAAGCAACGCCATTGGAATTTGAATTTTCTCCGATCTCTCTGGATCTGAAGATGTGAAAATGGAGTGAGTTTGCGAGGAAAAACGAAAGGTAGCGAGTGAGGTTATATAGATAAAATTGGAAGTGAGATGGACGGCTGAGATTTGTTGTGTAGAGTTTGGTGGATCTGGTAAAAGAATGGGACTTGTAATCTTTTATTCTACATTTCCGAAAAGAGTGAAATTCTGTTTTCGACTATCTATAAAAATATTTTAATCATACAATCGTTTCATTAATTAATAAATTGTTTGCTGGAAAAAAAAGGAAATTAGTATTACTAGCTTTACACAAAAAATACAAAACCTGAAATGGAAAAACAAAATTAGATCAACAAAAATGTTTTAAATAGAAACATAATAACATTAATATGATATTTTCATACCAAAATAACACTAAAATATTTTCTTTTTCTTTTTATCACAACTAAAATAATTTCTTTAAATGTGCCATATATATACCTCATGTGCAATTTTATAAATAGTTTGGTTTTATTTACACTTGAAACCACTTACTTTTTTTAAAATAATTTTGGCATAAGATTTTATATGAGTAATATCCTAAAATATCACATTTTTATTTTTATCTTCCAAATGTATCACATTAAAAATAAAATTCTTAAAATAACACAAATTATTATGTAAAATAATTATTTACCTCAAATAAACTAAATATAAAATTAAAACATAATGTTGTATTCATTTTTTTTCAATTTAGGGTTTAAATTTTTTTTTATTAGGATGAGATTTTTAATTATTTTAATATTAAATTTGTGCTATTTTTAGAAATTTAAATGATTACTGCTATATTTGAAATAAAAAAACTTAAATTAGTGTTATTTTATAAAATTGCCCATTTTATATCGTTTATATTATCATATAATAAATAATAAAGGGTTATATGCAATAATATAAGTAATATTTAAAATAGCATAATCTAAATTTAAGACACTAAATAATTATTATGTGAAATATTTATATATCTTAAATAATTTATAACTAAAATTAAAACATTATGTTTATGTTTGAGTTTCTTTTTATAGTTTAAAGTTTAGATTTTTATATTTAAAAGATTTGAAAACATTTCAATATTAAATTAATGTTACTATTAAAAACTTAACTAATAATATTACATTTATAACAACAACTTAAATATTACTATTAGTTTTTTTAAAAACTAAAAAGTGCTATTATTGTTCATAACTTGAGATATTTCGTCGTCTAAACCAAAGTTTGCTAAATGAGATTATTTTTCTCTCTCTTATTTATAGTTTCTCTATTTATTAATATGCCAGCTACAATATAGTTTTGAAAAGAAAATTAAATTGTCCATCCTTCCGACAAAGAAACCGCTACTCCGAATGCATCTCACGGATACCTAACTCCTCATGTGTTTTAGGAGTCAAATAATTGTTGAAATTGAAGACTTTTCACAACACTAAATTGAATACTTTGACTTGAGAGATTAAAGTGTGTTAAGTGTGTTATGGTGGCTATATTAATACTTTCTCCTTACACACTAAAATATCACTATTTCAAATTTGATTATAAATATATTATTAATCATTTAAAATTTTAAAATAATATAAATTTAATACTAAAATAATTTTTAAAAAATTTCATAATAAAAAACCCTAAATTAGAAAAATTAAACTCAAACATTATATTTTAATTTTATATATAGTTTATTTAAGGTATAATATTATTTTCACAAAAAATTTATGCTATTTTTAGAATTTTATTTTTAATGTGATAAATTAAGAAGATAAACTTAAAATAATACTATTTTAGGGTATTACTCTATTTTTTTTTTGATAATAGTACAAATTTAATAGTAAAATATATTAAAACTTTATTTTAATGGAAAAATTAAATCTTAAAATTAGAAAAAATAAACTCAAATATAATATTTTAAACTTATGTAAGTTAATTTAAAATAAATAAATATTTTATATAATTATTGATGTTATTTTTAAAAATTTTAACTTTAAACTGCTAAATTTAGAATAAAAACTTAAAAATATATTATTTTATAATGTTATTTCTAAATATATTCACATTTATGGTACCATAAATACAAACATAATAGCATCAGCCACCATTACGTAGTGCAACTTGCTCTAATTCTTGATGGATATATTCACATTTTTTTTTCAAGAAACAAGCCACATTTAAATGGTTTGTATGTGTAAATTAGACTAATTTTATTTATATATATATATTTATATATAATGAGTGGCACTCATTCTTAAGCAAAAGTTCAGAGCGTCGGTGTCGAGTATCTGCAAACCGGATCGTAGAAGAGCGTCGGTGGATCTGATTTAAAAAACCAAAAATAAGGTGAACTCATTAAATACTCTTTTTTTTTATGCAAACAATGAAACGTTGCAATTATGCTCGCGATGTCGGTTAACTCTTTTCATATTTTGCATAGAGAGATATTATTATTATCTCGTTCCATTTTTATTATCTTTTATAATTTTTAGTTGAAAGATAAAATTTTAATAACTTAATAAATATATTTGCATAACTTTTTCCATACGTGTAAGAAACTAAAACATTCAATAATGTAAGAACAAAATTAGCTCAGAAAAATCAAGATTTACCTTTAAATAATAAAGTAAAAAAAGACACAAAATAAAGTTGAAACATTGCTGAACGACACGATGTCGACACATATTGTAAAAGTCACAAGAGCCACTCAATCTCTCAACTACTACATTCACTAAAGTTTCTTTTTCTTCTTGTTGAAATGTCAATTGTTTTGATTTTTTTCTGTACACGAAATGTTAATTGCTTTAGTATTGTACTTCTCTGTAAATGTTCTGCAATGATATATGAGCTCACTCAAACAGATGTTTCTTATAACCAGAATCATAGCTACAAAACTTTCCTCTAAATCATCAAGGAACTTAATGCATTACAGTTACTTTGCTTTACCATGCTTCTTCATTTTTCTTGTAAACGCAAACTCTCCAAATTTATGCCCAACTTTCCCTTCTGTGATCTTACAACGCACATGACTTTTTCCATTGTAGATTCTCACAGACGAATCAACATTCTCTGGCAAAATTGTCGATCTCCTTGACCATATTTTCCTGTTCAATGCTGCGTTTTTCTTCTTCATTAGGAATGCATCAATAAATGGATCTTTCCATACAGATCTGCTCACTGTCTTATTGCTTTTCTTCTCATCATCTTCTATACTATCATCCAAAGACAATGGCAAGCCTGGCCAATCTTTTGCTACGTCCAAACGTATGTTAAACCCATTCAGCTCTTACGTAATCGTACCAATACCAACAAAAAGGGTAAGCTAACCGTAGAACAAAGCAGTCGATAGGTCGATGATTCTTTAGCATTATAACCTTTCCATCCATAGCTGAAATAACAGATTTGGCAGAATCCTCACTGATGAAGTTGACAAATCCATAACCTCTAGACCTCCCAGTTAGTTTGTTTGTCATGACTCTTGCTACAGAACCAAAGATACGACAAGTCGACAAGATTCTAGTTAAATACACAAGACTGAAGCGACTAAATATTGTCACCAAGATAGTTACGTCCTGAATCACGAAAGCTAAACAAAAATACCATATTGCAAATGTTCATCAATATCGATCATTCAAGGTATAATGATGACTAAGACTGCTTAAACCCATCCACACATCCCTCAATGGTTTGAACCTTCGAAACTGTTTAGGACTAGAGCCCAACAAAAACACATTCTATTGTGGAACAGTGAAAAGAAAGATTGGCAAGCATATCTAAGGATTACCCTCTGTCACTCCATTGAAGCTAGAGAAAGCGTCCTTCAAGGACTGGTCGTCAGTTCCGGGTGATAGACCTGGGACCAAAAATAAACCGTGACTAAAGCATTCAAACTGATAAACAAGAGAAAGCGAATGAACAGTAAGTCAGTAACAAAACATTCAAAACTGTATAGTTATAAAATGAAACCATCTGATAGGAAGTTATATTTACCAGCAATGTAAAGTTTTGTGGACATATAACGGAGAGAACCGAACATTGATATCAGTGGAACATTTCTGTTTTGGAGAACACCTTGTTTCAGGTGACGGCAGAGTTTGGAGCAGAAGGCCATTTTAGATGTCTGAAAACGATACCCTATTAAGCTAAGAAAATCAAAGCAATTTCAAAAAATCAAAGCAATTTCAAAATGTCTGGACTGTTAGTATATAATTGAGTTTCGTATAAAGTACAATTAATTATTTATGTATTTATGTATCAAAATGTGTTTGTGAAGAGTCGTGACTCTATGTGAAGAGTCGTGACTGTAGAATAGAGAGTTGTGTCTCTATGATGAAAAGTCACAATGTTTAGTTTAGTATATAAATGTATTTTGTGTTCATCATAATAATATCACAAACTTGTTTTTCCTCATTTCTTTTTCATTCATCAAATAATATAAAGCAAGAACAACTTGTTCTTTTTTCTTGTGTTACTTAAAGAATAAGTAACAAACACCACCATGGTATGAGAGCACTATTGTTTCGAGGGGCAATTCAAGTACAAAGACAAGCAAAATTATTGCAAAAAAGTTCAAGTAAAAAAGAGAGACAATGGAGACAACATCTTATCAAATAGTTTCCATATTTGATGGAAAAAACTATGATTTTTGGCGTATCAAAATGAAGATAATATTAAAAATGAAGAAATGGTGGGAAGTAGTGGAAAATGTTGTTCCAAACCAACCAAGAGAAGTCACTGAGAAAATATCAATGAAAGATTTGATGGCTTTGCAACTTTTACAAACGGCGGTGTCAGACAATATATTTCCGCGTTTAGCATCATCAACTACTTCTAAAATGGCTTGGGATGCGTTGGAGTATGAATTTCAAGGAACTTCTCAAGTTCGGTTGATAAAACTTCAATCGCTAAGAAGAGAGTACGAAAATTTAAAGATGAATGATGGTGAAAACGTCAAAGTTTTCACGGGAAAATTGATTGATTTAGGAAATCAATTGAGGGTCCATGGTGAAGAGAAAACAGACTACCAAATTGTTCAAAAGATTCTCATCTCTCTTCCTGCAAGGTTTGATAGTATTGTGGCCGTAATGGAGCAAACAAAGGATTTGACTACATTGGCCGTGTCGGAGTTGATCGGAACTCTTCAAGCGCATGAAAATCATATTTCTTCACGATTTGAGAGTTCAACTGAAGGAGCATTTCATGCTCAACTAAGAAAGCGAAAAATTAGATTCAAAAAAGAGAATCACAAAGTTTGTGAACATCAAGTAAAAGAAAAAAAGTGGTGTGGTGTTTGTAAAAGAGACAATCACACAAAAGCGGATTGTTGGAAGAAACAGAACAACGGTGTTCGACAAAACAATTTGAGGAATAAGGGAGAATGTTACAACTGCGGAAAAGTTGGACATTTCTCAAGGGATTGTCGTTCAAAGAAATATGAACGAGCATAAATGAGTCTTGAAGATAAAGACGAAGAAGATGAAGTTCACATGCTATTTAGTGCAAGTGAAGAAACTTCAAGAATGATAGGAGAAGAAGTATGGTTGGTAGACAGCAGCTGCACCAATCACATGACAAAGGAAGAAAAATACTTCACAAAATTAGATAGAAGTATTATCGTTCCAATCAAAATTGGAAACGGACAAGTCGTAATGACAGTTGGCAAAGGAGACATTGTTGTTTTGACAAACAGAGGGAAACGAGTCATCAAAAATATTTTTCTTGTGCCTAGATTGGAGAAGAATCTACTAAGTGTTTCACAAATTATATCTCATGGATATTGCGTTATGTTTGAAGAAAAGCGATGTGTAATCTTAGATCCTAAGGGGAAAAAGATTAGGGAGATTAAAATGGTTAACAAGAGCTTTCCAATAAAATGGAATTCTTCTCAAGAAAGTGTCATGATTGCTCCTGAAGAAAAAGAGACTTCAGAGCCATCGAAGAAATACAAGTGCATGAGTGAAATCATGCAAATAGCACCAAAAGTGGAGTTTGAAGAAACGACTCAAATAATAGAAGGTTGTCTTCTCGCACATGAAGAACCACAAACTTACAATGAAACTTGTGGTAGTAAAGAGTGGAGAAAGGACATGAGTCAAGAAATAGAAATTATTAAGAAGAACAAGACATGGAAGCTAGTAGACAAGTGAAAAAAGTTCAACTTGCAGACTTGCTTACGAAAGCACTTAGTGTAAGACCGAAACTCAATTAAGAGGGAATGTTAGTATATAATTGAGTTTCGTATAAAGTACAATTAATTATTTATGTATTTATGTATCAAAAGATGTTTGTGAAGAGTCGTGACTATATGTGAAAAGTCGTGACTCTATGTGAAGAGTCGTGACTGTAGAATAGAGAGTTGTGTCTCTATGATGAAAAGTCACAATGTTTAGTTTAATATATAAATATACTTTGTGTTCATCATAATAATATCACAAACTTGTTTTTCCTCCTTTCTTTTTCATTCATCAAATAATATAAAGCAAGAACAACTTGTTCTTTTTTCTTGTGTTACTTAAAGAATAAGTAACAAACACCAACATGGACTCCACCTATGATATTCCCAGAAATCTATATCAACAGAGCCATGTCAATGTCAACTAGAACCTAAAAGAGTCCAAAACCTTAAAAAATAACATTAAGCATAATACAACTGCGTATCCACTTACATAGATATTTTCTAAGGATATCATCAAAAATAAGAGAAACAACTTATATGAGCCAACATCTCAAATACCCATATTTAAAAAAAAAACACTCATACCCCCCCCCCCCCTAATCTACATACCCTCATAATTGTGTAATTATGAAAATATCCTTAATGAATTCTAATTTCTTATTCTCTTTTTCTTTAATTTATTTAACTTAAATTAATTAAAAAACAAAAAAATCCTACCTTTCCTTTCTTTCTCCTCTCCCGCGACCTGTAAAATCCCCAGAACTCTTCTTCCATCTTCTTCTCCTCTTCTTCGGAATCGCCATCTTCTTCTCCCCTTCTCCTCTAGCGTCACTGAATTCGATCATCAAACTCGCCATCGATACCACCACGATCTTCAACAAACCTTCAATTTCCAAATTAAGGTTTACATTAACAAGGATTTGTGAAAAATAAGATTTATTTGTAAATTTAGGATAAAACCATTCTTTTGATCTACATTCAAGTTATAACTATGTTGTATGGGTCGATCTCGAACGCATTACTATGGGATGTATTGTGGATGTTGAATTGTACTGAATCGTTTGAAATTAAGAAAGATTTGAGGCCGAAATCATTGTACAGTTCTAGGAGAACTAAGTAGAACTGTGTATTACTGGATCTTATGGATGAAAAAAGTAAAACTACTAGAACAAGTATTACTAATGAGAAAGTAAAACTAGTAGAACAAGTATTATTGAAAAAGAAAATAAAACTAGTAACACTGGTATTACTGATGAGGAAAGTAAAACTAATAAACCCAATATCTTCAGTTACATATTCCCTTTAATAATACCAATTTTACTAGTTTTACTTTTTTAATAATACCAATTTTACTAATTTTACCAATTTTATGTAGTGCATGATAAGTCTGATTGGAATGTCTCGGATTATATCAAATATTTGCAAATCATGTCTCCGAATTATAACAATAAGAGAGGAAAAAAACTAAAGAGATTTCCATCTACTGCAGTACGACACAAAGAGACTAATAATAAAAGGGTGCCACAACGGAATTTGTCATACTAGTTATTTGAGAACCGTAATAGTGTATGAATAATTGTATTTTTCATTCTTTTATTTGTAGTACTGCTTATTTAGGAACGTTTATAAAATAATAATTTTTTTTTTTGTACAACTATGTAACACTAGGTTGTACTAACAACATATCAAAACACTAGATAACATTGGTATTACTGAATATTTGAAGTACAACTACGTAACACTAGTATTACTGATATTGAAAACTTGCAAATGAGGAGTTGAATTTGATTTTAAAAATTCAAAACAAACATATAAGTTAACATAAACTATTTTATGTGATATAAGTAACTATAATATCTCAAAACATGTATTCAATATAAAATTAAAAATCAAGACATAGTAGTGTCTTATAAGAATATATTCCATTAAACACTTTATACTTTTATAACCACTTTGTTATAATCACTCATTTTAAAACGAAAATACACATAAGATAACTTTGAAGAAATATCAATATAAATAGTGATAACAAACATAATTTAACTGATTAAAAACAAATGTAAGACTAAAAAAATTATTTTTTTTATAGGTAAAACTAATTTAAATCGAAAACACCCAAAAATAATACTATGTGTAAAATCCGTATTACTAAAAACTTCTGTAAAACTAGCTGTGATCGGTGGCTCTCAAAAATAGAAATGGCGGGTCAAAAAAAGCAGCTGCCAAAACTAGAAAATGCCCAGAAAAAAATTATTTTTCAAAATTTATAAATCTTATATATTTAGTATAAATTTTATAATTTGTAATAGTTGTATAATTTTTTTAAGACAAAAACTTATTTTTTTAATTTTACAAGTTTTTATAATTTGTTAAAATTAGATTAATTTACAATTTTTAATATTATGAAAAACAATCAATCATAATTGTTACATTTTTCACTTCAAATTATTCTTAAGAACAACAACATTAGTTTTACCAAATATTCCGATAAACAACAACTAGAAAACAACAAACGATGAAATGATTTTTTTCGTTACTGGACTTTTTTTCATGCTTTTCTCCACATCACCTACTACATCTCAAATGTCTTGGACTTCATCCCCGTTTTTTGCACCCTATATTCGAAACAATTAGTGTTACTCATTATTATCAAATATTACTTTTTAAGACAAAAACATTTACTATTTCCACATCAATGGTCATATCTTCAGTGAAACCATTCCTCCACCGCTTTTCCTCTACTCGTAGGGGGTATTTCAAATTGTCCAAAATCTCCACCGCTTCAGTGATATAACACCTATCTTGACCATATTGACATAGGAAAATCAAATTGCTCTGATACCATATTGACATAGGAAAATCAAATAAGACCTATCTTGACCTACAAGGCAAGTGTGAGCACGAAAATTCAGTTTGAATAACAAGGGAAATGAAAAAGGATGGGTTATTATTAACCACATGGTTGAAATGGTTAAATAGCTACCTTGGGAGAAGAATCAAGGTGGAAAAGTCATGCCCATGCTGCACACAGTCTTGGCAACCACACCAAACAGTCATGCCCATGCTGTCTCCTCTCTTCTCATTGGTTGTTGACAGGCTCCTCCTCTATTCAAACTCATCCACAAGTTTGAATTCGTTTTCTTTTGTGTTCACATTGTAAATCCTCTATAAAAGGGCTGTAAAGACTCAATGTATAATATACTCTTAGGAGATTCTTCTCCATAAGTCTAAGTCATTTCTCATTTTCTCATACTTCTCTTTGAGTTTTCAGATTCAATTCTTCACATTTCTCCTCTATAATCTCAATATTCTTACATGGTATCAGAGCATAAGATCATTCTCTTATCTTTTCTACTCAAATCTCTCAGTTTCTAATCTAAAATTTTGTCAAAATCTCTCAGTCTTTAGACTAAAAACTCACGGTTTCATTCAACCATAAAAGCTGCTTCCTTTGAGCTCTTCAAAGCCTAACAATGGAGGATACAGTTCAAATTAGTTCCAGCCTGAAACCTACGGTGATAGCAGTAGTTCTCAAAGGCTTGAACTACACATTATGGTCAAGAACCATCAAGACAGCCATTTGTGGCAAAGGACTTTGGAATCACATCTTGGAGGATAATACTCCATCTATAGATGATCCAAAGGAGAAGAAGGATGAGGCAACAAGAAAAGAAGAAGCTAGGTGGTTCCAAGAAGATCAATCAGTCCTTGGATTCCTCCAAAATTCATTGGACCCATCCATTCTTGAAGCTTATTCACATTGTGAAACTGCCAAGTCTCTTTGGGACACTCTCAAGAGGGTGTATGGGGATGTTTCAAACCTCAGCCGTGTGTATGAGGTTAAGAAGGCTCTCAATGATCTACACCAAGAGGATATGAAGTTCACAAAATTCCTGGGCAAGTTCCAGTCAACATGGTCCGAGCTTGACATGTTGAGACCAAGTTCTATGGATCCAAAGGTGCTTAATGAAAGGAAGGAACAAGACAAGATATTTGGGCTCCTTCTCAACCTAAATCCAGCCTTTAAGGATGTGATTAAGTCCATCCTGAGAGAGCCAAAACTCCCTGATTTCGAAGAGGTGTGCTCACGGATTCAAAAGGAGCAAGGCAACATTGGTTTGTTTGGTGGTAAAGGAGAACTAGTCATGGCCAACAAAAGCGTGTTTAAGCAAGAGGATAGGAAGAGTGTGATGTGTGAGCATTGTAAGAGGAATGGCCACATCAAGGACAAGTGCTGGATACTTCATCCTCATCTCAAGCCAAACCGGTTCAAGGATTCAAAGGCTAACATCTCTCAAATGGTTGCGACTGAACCGGCAAGTTCATCCAACCAAGGAGGGGAGCTAGCTATGAATGTATCCATGGAGTATGTTAAGAAGAGTGACTTGGAGGATCTCATCAAGGCCTATGCCTCAAAACTCTCCGGTATCACACTCTACTCCCATAAATCGCTTGATAAACCAGATCATAAGTTGGTAGTGGATTCAGGTGCTTCTCACCATATGATTAGCAATGCTAGGTTGTTAAAGAACATTGAACCATGTCTAGGACAAGTAACTATAGCTGATGGTAAGGGTATTCCAATTGAAGGAACCGGAAAATTAAGACTATTTGACAAAGAAACTAATGCATTCTTTGTACCTAAATTTAAGTCTAATCTAGTTTCTGTCAAAAAGGCTACTAAAGACCTCAATTGCAATGTTACATTTGGGCCTAACAATGTTTACTTTCAAGATATTAAGAGTGATAAGATACTTGGAGGTGGTGTAACTCAAGATGAGCTCTATGTTCTTGAAGACCCTCCAAGCAATTTGGATTCCTTAGCTTTCAAATCCTGTGTTTTTGCTAATAAAGATGTCTTATGGCATGCTAGATTAGGACATCCTCATGCTCGTGCTTTAAGCTTAATAATTCCTAATGTCACTTATGATCACTCAGTTTGTGAGGCTTGTATCCTTGGCAAACATTGTCGTGTTGTTTTCCCTAAATCGTCTACAATTTATGAGCATTGCTTTGATTTAGTACATTCCGATGTTTGGACCTCACCTTACATGTCTAGAGATAGGAATAAATACTTTGTGACCTTTATAGATGAGAAATCGAAATATACATGGGTTACATTACTTCCATCTAAAGATAGGGTTTATGAGGCATTTATAAACTTTCATAATTATGTTACTAATCAATTCAATGCCAAGATCAAAGTGTTAAGATCAGATAATGGAGGGAATACACAAGTCAAAGATTCAAAGCTCATCTAAACAAACATGGAATACTACATCAAACTAGCTGTCCACACACACCACAACAAAATGGAGTTGCTGAAAGGAAGAACCGACACTTAATGGAAGTAGCAAGATCCATGATGTTTCATACCAATGTTCCTAAAAGTTTTTGGGGAGATGCGGTCTTGGTTGCTTGCTACCTCATCAATCGGATTCCAACCAAAGTCTTGCAAGATATATCCCCATTTGAGGTACTCAATAAAACTAAACCTTCCATTGATCATTTACGTGTATTTGGGTGTGTGTGCTTTGTGTATGTTCCAGGTGATCTAAGAAACAAGTTGGAGGCAAGGAGCATCAAGTGTATGTTCCTTGGATATTCGACAACACAAAAGGGTTATAAGTGCTATGATCCGAGCAACAACAGGACATATGTGTCTAGAGATGTCAAGTTCATAGAAGAACAAAGCTATTATGATCAGAAAGATTGGGAAGGATTGAAGGATCTCTCAAGGTCACCTTCCGATTTGGCTACGAGTTTGAGGTTTCTCTTGAATCATTTGGGAAATGATCTGCCAAAGGATTCAAGACACGAAGAAACAAGAACCTTAAGTAGTTCACAAGATACCCAAGAGAATGAACAAGGGGTGGTAACTCAAGAACCAACTCCAATCCAAGAAGAAGCTATGGCCCAAAATCAAGAACAAGACGACTTGGAAGTGGGTATAGAGGAACCTATGCACCAAATGGAAGAGGAAACGGTTGTAGAGGAGGCTGCACCACCTGTTCAGCATTTAAGGAGGAGTACTAGACTTAGGAACACTAGGGTATTCTACAACAACCAGGCCGTGGCTCATCCCATATAAGCTGTTTGTTCCCTTGACCTCTTGCCATCTAGTCATCAAGCATTCCTTGGAAAGATTGAACAAAGTCAGATTCCAAGGACTTATGAAGAAGCTAAGAGCAAGAAAGAATGGTTAGATGCAGTAAGAGATGAGAAGGGAGCTATGGAAAGGAATCACACATGGGATATACAAGAACTTCCCAAAGGCAAGAAGGCTGTGAGTTCCAAGTGGGTGTTCACCATCAAGTATAAGAGCAATGGGGACATAGAAAGGTACAAGGCACGTCTAGTTGCAAGAGGTTTCACTCAGACATATGGAGAGGACTATACTGATACATTTGCACCGGTGGCTAAGCTACACACTGTAAGGGTTGTTCTTTCACTAGCTACGAATCTGACTTGGGACTTATGGCAAATGGATGTCAAGAACGCATTCCTACAATGAGAACTTGAAGAGGAAGTGTATATGACTCCACCACCAGGCCTTGAAGATTTTTGCAAAAAGGGACAGGTTCTAAGACTTAGGAAGGCAATATATGGGTTGAAGCAGTCACCAAAGGCCTGGTATCACAAATTAAGCTCCACACTTACTGATAATGGGTTTAGGAAATCCCATTCAGATCATACTTTGTTCACTCGTCAAAACTCCAAAGGAATCATGGTGGTCTTGGTTTATGTGGATGACCTTATCATCACAGGAGATGATAAGGAAGGAATTCAGTCCACAAAGGCCTTCTTAAACAGATCATTTGACATCAAGGATCTTGGAGAGTTGAAGTACTTCTTGGGTATTGAAGTGTGTCGGTCTCAACAAGGGCTCTTTCTATCCCAAAGAAAGTATGCTCTTGATCTGTTGATAGACACGGGAAAGCTTGGGGCTAAACCGGCCAAAACTCCTCTTGAAGATGGCTACAAGGTCAACGGAAAGGGGGAGAAAGCTGATGAGTTATTTAAGGATGTTTCTCAGTATAGGAGACTAGTTAGGAAGCTGATCTACCTCACCCTCACACGACCAGACTTGTGTTTTGCTGTGAATCAAGTAAGTCAACATATGCAAAAGCCTACTGTATATCATTGGAGCATGGTAGAAAGGATCCTTAGATACATCAAAGGATCTCCTGGTCAAGGTATATGGATGGGCAAGAATGGGAACACTGAGATTGTCGCGTATTGTGATGCGGATTGGGCTGGTGATAGGATGGATAGGAAATCAACCACTGGGTATTGCACCTTCGTTGGTGGGAACTTAGTCACTTGGAAGACTAAGAAGCAGAAGGTGGTATCATGTTCTAGTGCTGAAGCAGAATATAGGGCTGTGAGGAAGCTGACAAATGAAGTAACTTGGCTCAAAGCACTCTTGAAAGATTTCGGTATTACACAACCAGGGCCAATTACCTTCCATTGTGATAATCAGGCAGCCATTCACATAGCTTCAAACTCAGTGTTTCACGAGAGGACCAAGCACATAGAGATCGACTGCCATAAGGTTAGAGAGAAAGTTCAAGATGGAACCATTCTGCCATGTTATACAAGGAGTGAAGACCAACTAGCTGACATCTTCACAAAGGCAGCAAGTCTCAAAGTTTGCAAGAACATCTTTAGCAAACTTGGGCTTGTTGATTTATCACACCCATGATCAAAGGTCTCCTAATCCAAGAGCAACACACTCTTTTCCCTTATTAAGGTTTTGTCCCAAGTGGTTTTCCTTAATAAGGTTTTTAATGAGGTGTTGCCTTGGGTTCCCAAGCTTAAGACTTTAGGGTGATTCCAAAGTCTTTAGCTTGAGGGGGAGTTTTGACATAGGAAAATCAAATAAGACCTATCTTGACCTACAAGGCAAGTGTGAGCACGAAAATTCAGTTTGAATAACAAGGGAAATGAAAAAGGATGGGTTATTATTAACCACATGGTTGAAATGGTTAAATAGCTACCTTGGGAGAAGAATCAAGGTGGAAAAGTCATGCCCATGCTGCACACAGTCTTGGCAACCATACCAAACAGTCATGCCCATGCTGCACACAGTCTTGGCAACCACACCAAACAGTCATGCCCATGCTGTCTCCTCTCTTCTCATTAGTTGTTGACAGGCTCCTCCTCTATTCAAACTCATCCACAAGTTTGAATTCGTTTTCTTTTGTGTTCACATTGTAAATCCTCTATAAAAGGGCTGTAAAGACTCAATGTATAATATACTCTTAGGAGATTCTTCTCCATAAGTCTAAGTCATTTCTCATTTTCTCATACCTCTCTTTGAGTTTTCAGATTCAATTCTTCACATTTCTCCTCTATAATCTCAATATTCTTACATTGACATAGGAAAATCAAATAAGACCTATCTTGACCTACAAGGCAAGTGTGAGCACGAAAATTCAGTTTGAATAACAAGGGAAATGAAAAAGGATGGGTTATTATTAACCACATGGTTGAAATGGTTAAATAGCTACCTTGGGAGAAGAATCAAGGTGGAAAAGTCATGCCCATGCTGCACACAGTCTTGGCAACCACACCAAACAGTCATGCCCATGCTGTCTCCTCTCTTCTCATTGGTTGTTGACAGGCTTCTCCTCTATTCAAACTCATCCACAAGTTTGAATTCGTTTTCTTTTGTGTTCACATTGTAAATCCTCTATAAAAGGGCTGTAAAGACTCAATGTATAATATACTCTTAGGAGATTCTTCTCCATAAGTCTAAGTCATTTCTCATTTTCTCATACCTCTCTTTGAGTTTTCAGATTCAATTCTTCACATTTCTCCTCTATAATCTCAATATTCTTACATGGTATCAGAGCATAAGATCATTCTCTTATCTTTTCTACTCAAATCTCTCATTTTCTAATCTAAAATTCTGTCAAAATCTCTCAGTCTTTAGACTAAAAACTCACGGTTTCATTCAACCATAAAAGCTGCTTCCTTTGAGCTCTTCAAAGCCTAACAATGGAGGATACAGTTCAAATTAGTTCCAGCCTGAAACCCACGGTGATAGCAGTAGTTCTCAAAGGCTTGAACTACACATTATGGTCAAGAACCATCAAGACAGCCATTTGTGGCAAAGGACTTTGGAATCACATCTTGGAGGATAATACTCCATCTATAGATGATCCAAAGGAGAAAAAGGATGAGGCAACAAGAAAAGAAGAAGCTAGGTGGTTCCAAAAAGATCAATCAGTCCTTGGATTCCTCCAAAATTCATTGGACCCATCCATTCTTGAAGCTTATTCACATTGTGAAACTGCCAAGTCTCTTTGGGACACTCTCAAGAGGGTGTATGGAGATGTTTCAAACCTCAGCCGTGTGTATGAGGTTAAGAAGGCTCTCAATGATCTACACCAAGATGATATGGAGTTCACAAAATTCCTGGGCAAGTTCCAGTCAACATGGTCCGAGCTTGACATGTTGAGACCAAGTTCTATGGATCCAAAGGTGCTTAATGAAAGGAAGGAACAAGACAAGATATTTGAGCTCCTTCTCAACCTAAATCCAGCCTTTAAGGATGTGATTAAGTCCATCCTGAGAGAGCCAAAACTCCCTGATTTCGAAGAGGTGTGCTCACGGATTCAAAGGGAGCAAGGCAACATTGGTTTGTTTGGTGGTAAAGGAGAACTAGTCATGGCCAACAAAAGCGTGTTTAAGCAAGAGGATAGGAAGAGTGGGATGTGTGAGCATTGTAAGAGGAATGGCCACATCAAGGACAATTGCTGGATACTTCATCCTCATCTCAAGCCAAACCGGTTCAAGGATTCAAAGGCTAACATCTCTCAAATGGTTGCGACTGAACCGGCAAGTTCATCCAACCAAGGAGGGGAGCTAGCTATGAATGTATCCATGGAGTATGTTAAGAAGAGTGACTTGGAGGATCTCATCAAGGCCTATGCCTCAAAACTCTCCGGTATCACACTCTACTCCCATAAATCGCTTGATAAACCAGATCATAAGTTGGTAGTGGATTCAGGTGCTTCTCACCATATGATTAGCAATGCTAGGTTGTTAAAGAACATTGAACCATGTCTAGGACAAGTAACTATAGCTGATGGTAAGGGTATTCCAATTGAAGGAACCGGAAAATTAAGACTATTTGACAAAGAAACTAATGCATTCTTTGTACCTAAATTTAAGTCTAATCTAGTTTCTGTCAAAAAGGCTACTAAAGACCTCAATTGCAATGTTACATTTGGGCCTAACAATGTTTACTTTCAAGATATTAAGAGTGATAAGATACTTGGAGGTGGTGTAACTCAAGATGAGCTCTATGTTCTTGAAGACCCTCCAAGCAATTTGGATTCCTTAGCTTTCAAATCCTGTGTTTTTGCTAATAAAGATGTCTTATGGCATGCTAGATTAGGACATCCTCAAGCTCGTGCTTTAAGCTTAATAATTCCTAATGTCGCTTATGATCACTCAGTTTGTGAGGCTTGTATCCTTGGCAAACATTGTCGTGTTGTTTTCCCTAAATCGCCTACAATTTATGAGCATTGCTTTGATTTAGTACATTCCGATGTTTGGACCTCACCTTACATGTCTAGAGATAGGAATAAATACTTTGTGACCTTTATAGATGAGAAATCGAAATATACATGGGTTACATTACTTCCATCTAAAGATAGGGTTTATGAGGCATTTATAAACTTTCATAATTATGTTACTAATCAATTCAATGCCAAGATCAAAGTGTTAAGATCAGATAATGGAGGGAATACACAAGTCAAAGATTCAAAGCTCATCTAAACAAACATGGAATACTACATCAAACTAGCTGTCCACACACACCACAACAAAATGGAGTTGCTGAAAGGAAGAACCGACACTTAATGGAAGTAGCAAGATCCATGATGTTTCATACCAATGTTCCTAAAAGTTTTGGGGAGATGCAGTCTTGGTTGCTTGCTACCTCATCAATCGGATTCCAACCAAAGTCTTGCAAGATATATCCCCATTTGAGGTACTCAATAAAACTAAACCTTCCATTGATCATTTACGTGTATTTGGGTGTGTGCTTTGTGTATGTTCCAGGTGATCTAAGAAACAAGTTGGAGGCAAAGAGCATCAAGTGTATGTTCCTTGGATATTCGACAACACAAAAGGGTTATAAGTGCTATGATCCGAGCAACAACAGGACATATGTGTCTAGAGATGTCAAGTTCATAGAAGAACAAAGCTATTATGATCAGAAAGATTGGGAAGGATTGAAAGATCTCTGAAGGTCACCTTCTGATTTGGCTACGAGTTTGAGGTTTCTCTTGAATCATTTGGGAAATGATCTGCCAAAGGATTCAAGACACGAAGAAACAAGAACCTTAAGTAGTTCACAAGATACCCAAGAGAATGAACAAGGGTGGTAACTCAAGAACCAACTCCAATCCAAGAAGAAGCTATGGCCCAAAATCAAGAACAAGACGACTTGAAAGTGGGTATAGAGGAACCTATTCACCAAATGGAAGAGGAAACGGTTGTAGAGGAGGCTGCACCACCTGTTCAGCATTTAAGGAGGAGTACTAGACTTAGGAACACTAGGGTATTCTACAACAACCAGGCCGTGGCTCATCCCATACAAGCTGTTTGTTCCTCTTGCCATCTAGTCATCAAGCATTCCTTGGAAAGATTGAACAAAGTCAGATTCCAAGGACTTATGAAGAAGCTGAGAGCAAGAAAGAATGGTTAGATGCAGTAAGAGATGAGAAGGGAGCTATGGAAAGGAATCATACATGGGATATACAAGAACTTCCCAAAGGCAAGAAGGCTGTGAGTTCCAAGTGGGTGTTCACCATCAAGTATAAGAGCAATGGGGACATAGAAAGGTACAAGGCACGTCTAGTTGCAAGAGGTTTCACTCAGACATATGGAGAGGACTATACTGATACATTTGCACCGGTGGCTAAGCTACACACTGTAAGGGTTGTTCTTTCACTAGCTACGAATCTGACTTGTGACTTATGACAAATGGATGTCAAGAACGCATTCCTACAAGGAGAACTTGAAGAGGAAGTGTATATGACTCCACCACCAGGCCTTGAAGATTTTTGCAAAGAGGGACAGGTTCTAAGACTTAGGAAGGCAATATATGGGTTGAAGCAGTCACCAAGGGCCTAGTATCACAAATTAAGCTCCACACTTACTGATAATGGGTTTAGGAAATCCCATTCAGATCATACTTTGTTCACTCGCCAAAACTCCAAAGGAATCGTGGCGGTCTTGGTTTATGTGGATGACCTTATCATCACAGGAGATGATAAGGAAGGAATTCAGTCCACAAAGGCCTTCTTAAACAGATCATTTGACATCAAGGATCTTGGAGAGTTGAAGTACTTCTTGGGTATTGAAGTGTGTCGGTCTCAAGAAGGGCTCTTTCTATCCCAAAGAAAGTATGCTCTTGATCTGTTGATAGACACGGGAAAGCTTGGGGCTAAACCGGCCAAAACTCCTCTTGAAGATGGCTACAAGGTCAACGGAAAGGGGGAGAAAGCTGATGAGTTATTTAAGGATGTTTCTCAGTATAGGAGACTAGTTAGGAAGCTGATCTACCTCACCCTCACACGACCAGACTTGTGTTTTGCTGTGAATCAAGTAAGTCAACATATGCAAAAGCCTACTGTATATCATTGGAGCATGGTAGAAAGGATCCTTAGATACATCAAAGGATCTCCTGGTCAAGGTATATGGATGGGCAAGAATGGGAACACTGAGATTGTCGCGTATTGTGATGCGGATTGGGCTGGTGATAGGATGGATAGGAAATCAACCACTGGGTATTGCACCTTCGTTGGTGGGAACTTAGTCACTTGGAAGACTAAGAAGCAGAAGGTGGTATCATGTTCTAGTGCTGAAGCAGAATATAGGGCTGTGAGGAAGCTGACAAATGAAGTAACTTGGCTCAAAGCACTCTTGAAAGATTTCGGTATTACACAACCAGGGCCAATTACCTTCCATTGTGATAATCAGGCAGCCATTCACATAGCTTCAAACTCAGTGTTTCACGAGAGGACCAAGCACATAGAGATCGACTGCCATAAGGTTAGGGAGAAAGTTCAAGATGGAACCATTCTGCCATGTTATACAAGGAGTGAAGACCAACTAGCTGACATCTTCACAAAGGCAGAAAGTCTCAAAGTTTGCAAGAACATCTTTAGCAAACTTGGGCTTGTTGATTTATCACACCCATGATCAAAGGTCTCCTAATCCAAGAGCAACACACTCTTTTTCCCTTATTAAGGTTTTGTCCCAAGTGGTTTTCCTTAATAAGGTTTTAATGAGGTGTTGCCTTGGGTTCCCAAGCTTAAGACTTTAGGGTGATTCCAAAGTCTTTAGCTTGAGGGGGAGTATTGACATAGGAAAATCAAATAAGACCTATCTTGACCTACAAGGCAAGTGTGAGCACGAAAATTCAGTTTGAATAACAAGGAAAATGAAAAAGGAGGGAGTTATTATTAACCACATGGTTAAAATGGTTAAATAGCTACCTTGGGAGAAGAATCAAGGTGAAAAAGTCATGTCCATGCTGCACACAGTCTTGGCAACCACACCAAACAGTCATGCCCATGCTGTCTCCTCTCTTCTCATTGGTTGTTGACAGGCTCCTCCTCTATTCAAACTCATCCACAAGTTTGAATTCGTTTTCTTTTGTGTTCACATTGTAAATCCTCTATAAAAGGGCTATAAAGACTCAATGTATAATATACTCTTAGGAGATTCTTCTCCATAAGTCTAAGTCATTTCTCATTTTCTCATACCTCTCTTTGAGTTTTCAGATTCAATTCTTCACATTTCTCCTCTATAATCTCAATATTCTTACAGTAGGGGGTATTTCAAATTGTCCAACATCTCCACCGCTTCAGTGATATAACACCTCGTGGGGATCTTGATTTTTTTGATGTATTCGGAAGGCTGAAGTACATTTGCATTGGTTGTAAAACCTCTGTTTCTTCAATAGAATCCTGCCAAACATAATTAGTTTTCCAAAGTGTTATCAAGTGTTATAATTTAGATTCATAAGTTTTGATATATAGTTTACCTAGTTTTAGTTAGTGTTACTAACCCAAAAATATATATTTACTACACAGTTTTACCGAGTTGTACAAGTATTACTACTTTTATTTAGTTTTACAAAACTATAAAACATGACTTTCACTATATAGTTTTACGAAGTCGTACTAATACTACTATTTTTGTTTAGTGTTACTAGTTTTGCTCAGTGTTACTAACCAGAAATTATCAATTTTACTACATAGTTTTACCGAGTGATTCTAGTGTTACTAATTTTGTGTAGTTTTACTATTTTTGATTAGTGTTACTAGTTTCACTTAGTGTTACTAATTATTTATCAAAAATAATGAAAAATAGTCCTTAAATTTTTTAACTTCAAATTAGTATCAAAAATAACAATCTTAGTTTTACGCAGTTTTACCAAATATTACAAGTTTTTCAAAGTTAGATAAACAACAAATTTAGATAGAACGAGTAAACGATCTCAATCTCTATTTTTTCTTTACGTTAGCCATCTTGTGTATGGAGTTTCACAACTCCGGAAATATTTATTTCCTCTTTCTACCGAAGGTTTGCTATAAAGGACGAGTTTTACGCTCGGTTGGAAGCTCGGTTGGAATCTCGGTTGGAAGCTCGGTTGGGATTTCGGTCGATTCTGGACTTTTAGCGCATTCCTCTTCCAAATCACCTCCGACGCCTTAGACTTCATCTCTGTCCTTCGAACCCTATAGTCGAAATAAACTTACAATTAGTGTTAGTCAGTATTATAAAGTACTATTTTCTCCTCGCATCTAATTAAGAGAAACACATTTACCATTTTCACATCAACGGTTGTATCTTCATCTATTAGTGGACATTTGTCCATGCTTTTAGCACTTTTCACCAAATCACCTAATCCATCATTGTCCTTCGAATCCTATTCTCGAAAAAAACTTACAATTAGTATTACTCAGTATTACCGAGTATTACATTTGTCTCGTATATAAAAAAAGAGAAATTGTGTTACTATTTATGTATTATCAGTTGTAGTAAGTGGTTCTTCATCACAGGATGGAACCAAAATATTCTAAATTTCCTAAAAAAGAAATGTGTAATTCAGTTTAACATATTACAACTATAAAATAGTTACATTACAGATAACTAACTTTAGTGTTACCGAGTGTTTCCTTTATCTCATTAATAGTGAAGTCTTTCATAGCATCTCGTGGGGATATTAATTTTGTTGGTTTACTTTGACGGTTGAAAGTACATGTGCAACGAATGTAAAATTTCAGTTTACTCACCAGAATTTTTCAAAACATAAGTACTTTTTCTAAGTGTTATAATTTAAATTCATAAGTTTTGTTAAATAGTTAACCTAATTTTACTTAGTGTTACTAAGTGTTACTAACCGAGTGTTTCCTTTATCTCATTAATAGTGAAGTCTTTCATAGCATCTCGTGGGGATATTAATTTTGTTGGTTTACTTTGACGGTTGAAAGTACATGTGCAACGAATGTAAAATTTCAGTTTACTCACCAGAATTTTTCAAAACATAAGTACTTTTTCTAAGTGTTATAATTTAAATTCATAAGTTTTGTTAAATAGTTAACCTAATTTTACTTAGTGTTACTAATCCCAATTTTTTTTAAAGCAAATTTCGATTTTTAAAAGGTAATTTAAAAAAAACCGGGTTGATCCGATTTAAACGTGTTTGGATGGGTATATGCTGGTTGGATCTGTAATTATTTCTAATTTTTAGGTTTTTTCGTTATTTACCTATTTTTTTATATTTGAGGATTTGTTTTAAATTTTAGGGACACGAGAGATTTTGTTTTAACTTTTAGGGGCACGAGAGATTTTGATTCAACTTATAACCTACTTTCGGAAAGACCAAAGGCTGTAAAATCTTGAGCCAACATCTCAAATACCCTTATTTTTTAAAAAACAAACACTCATACCCTTTATTAATATACATACCCTTATAATTGTGTAATTCCCAAAATACCCTTAATGAATTCTAATTTCTTATTTTATTTTTCTTTAATTTATCTAACTTAAATTAATTAAAAAACAAAAAACAAAAAAAAACACACCTCCTATTTCTCTCTCCTCTCACACGACCTGTAACCTGCAAATTCCAAAAGCTCTTCTTCCATCTTCTTCTTCCCTTCTTTGGAATCACCATTTTCTTCTCTCTTTCTCCTCTAGTGCTACTGAATTCGATCCTCTAGCTCTTCATCGACGCCGCCACGATCTTCAACAAAAATTCAACTTCCAAATTAATGTTTACATTAACAAGGATTTCTAAAAATTAGGATTTATTTGTAAATTTAGAATAAAAACCACTCTTTTGATCTATATTCAAGTTATAACTATGTTGTATGAGTCGATCTCGAACGCAGTACTATGGGATATATTATGGATGTTGAATTGTAGCGAATCGTTTGAAATTAAGAAAGATTTGAGGCCAAAATCATTGTACAGCTCTAGGAGAACTAAGTAGAACTGAGTATTACTATATCTTACGGGATAAAGATAGTAAAACTACTAGAACAAGTAAAACTAGTAACACTGGTATTACTGATAAGGAAAGTAAAACTAGTAGAACTAGTATTACTAAAAAGGAAAATAAAACTAGTAACACTGGTATTACTGATTAGGAAAGTAAAACTAGTAAAACTAGTATTACTAATGACAGTATTAAACAAGTATTACAAAAAAAAGTAAAACTATTAGAACTGGTATTACTAAAAGGAATCTATAACTGAAGATATTAACTAAATTTGAGAAATCATCAATTTTATATGCACATTGAATGTATATCCATAATTTGTAGATGTAGTAGAACTTTTCATTGGTAGTGAATGGATAAAATCGTAATGAATATTCGGTAGATAAAAATGTATTATTGGTAGAACTATTATTACTATAAATGGCGTTTACGAACTGCGAAGATTGGAAAGTCAGATTATTTCTCTATTAGAATTTACAACAACATGCATACATGCTCTCGGGCTAGTTCGAGTACAAGCAACAATAAAAGAAAAGGCACACCAAGATTAGTTGCAGATGTTTTGCATGCAGATTTTCTGTTCACTAGGTAACATTGGTATTACTGAACTTATGAAGTAAAACTACGTAACACTCGTATTACTGTTATTGAAAACTTGATAATGAATTGAATTTGATTTGACAAATTTATCACAAAACAAACATAAAAGTTAACATAAACTAATTTTTGTTATATAAGAAACTATAAAATCTCAAAAACATATATTCAATATAACAATTAAAAATCAAGCCATAATAATGTATTTGAATAATATATTCCACTAAACACCTTATACTTTTATAACCATTTTCTCATAATCACTCATTTCAAAACGAAAACACACATAACAGAACTTTCAATAAATATTAATATACAAAGTGATAACAATCATAATTTAACTAATTATAAACTAATGTAAAACTAAAAAACTTCAATTTTTAGTTGGTAAAACTAATTTAAATCAAAAACACTCAAAAATAACACTATGTACCAAATCCGTATTACTAAAAACTTCTGTAAAATTAGTTGAAATCGGCGGCTCCCAAAAAAGGAAATGGCGGCTACAAAAAAAAAGACGGTTGCCAAAAATAGAAAGTGCCAAAAAAATTTATTTTTTAAAATTTTAAAAAATTTGGAATATTTGTATGAATTTAATAATTTATAAGAGTTATATAAGTTTTTTAAAGAAAAAATTAATTCTTAAAATTTTCGAAATTTTTAAAGTTTGTAAATTTACAAAAAGTGCCCATAAAATTTTTTTTTTCAAAATTTACAAATTTTATATATTTAGTATAAATTCTATAATTTGTAATATTTGTATAATTTTTTTAAGATAAAAATTTATTTTTTAAATTTTACAAATTTTTATAATTTGTTGAAATTATATTAATGTACAATATTTTAATATTATTAAAAGCAATCAAGCATAATTGTTAAAATTTTCACTTCAAATTAATTTTAAAAACAACAACATTAGTTTTACGTAGCTTTACCAAATTTTACGAGTTTTACCAAATTTTACGAGTTTTACCAAATATTCCGATAAATAACAATTAGATAACAACAAACGATAAAATGATTTTTTTCGTTACAACAATTAGACTTTTTTCCATGCTTTCATATCAGCTATTCAATATTGTAAAGTATTAGTATTTAAAACAAACACATTTACCATTTCCGCATCAATAGTACTATCTTCGGTGAAACTACCTCTCCATCCTTTTTCCTTTGCTCGTAGGAAATATTTCAAATTGTCCAACATCTCCAGCGATTCAGTGATATAACACCTCGTGGTGATTTTGATTTTTTTGGTGTATTCGGATGGCTGAAATATATTTGTATCGGCTGTAAAACTTATGTTTCCTCACGAGAATCCTGCAAAACATAAGTAGTTTTCCAAAGTGTTATCCAGTGTTACAATTTAAATTCATAAGTTTTGCTATATAGTTTTAACTAGTTTTACTTAGTGTTACTAACCCAAAAAACATATTTTTACTATATAATTTTACCGAGTTGTACAAATATTACTACTTTTATTTAGTTTTACAAAACTAAAAAATATGAATCTTACTACATAGTATTACGAAGTCGTACTAGTACTACTATTTTTGTTCACTGCTACTACTTTTGTTCAGTGTTACGAACCATCAATTATCAATTTTACTATATAGTTTTACCGAATGATTCTAGTGCTACTAGTTCTGTTTAGTTTTACTAATTTTGATTAATGTTACTAGTTTCACTTAGTGTTACTAATTATTTATTAAAAATAATGAATAATAGTTTTAAAATTTTTTAACTTCAAAAGTAAACCCCAGAATCAAAACATACGGTACGTTTTAGTATAAAAAATAATAACATTAGTTTTACGTAGTTTTACCAAATATTACGAGTTTTTCAAAATTAGATAAACAACAAATTTAGATAAACCGAGTAAACGATCTCAATCACTATTCTTTCTTTACGTTGGCCACCTTGTGTTTGGAGTTTTCACAACTCCGGAAAGATTTTTTTTCCTCTTTCTATTGAAGGTTCGCTGTAAAAGACGAGTTTCACGCTTGGTTGGAAGCTCGGTTGGAATCTCGGTTAGATGCTCGGTTGGGACTTATATTTCATCTCTGTCACCTATTCCCTCCCCAACGCCTTATATTTCATCTCTGTCATTCGAACTCTATAATCGAAATAAGCTTACAATTAGTGTTACTCAGTATTATAAAGTATTATTTTCTTCTCGCATCTAATTAAGAGAAGCACATTTACCATTTCCACATCAAAGGTTGTATTTTCATCCATTAGTGGATTTTTCTCCATGGTTTTAGCACTTTTCTCTAAATCACCTAATCCATGATTGTCCTTCGAAACCTATAATCGAAAGAAATTTACAATTAGTGTTACTTAATATTACCGAGTATTACATTTGTCTCGCATCTAAATAAGAGAAATTGTGTTACTATTTATGTATCATGAGCTATATCTTATTTTTGCCTTGGACTTTTCTATAATTCCTATAATCTAAATGCAGTTATAGTAAGTGACTTTTCATCACGGAGTGGAACCAAGATATTCTAAATTTCCTAAAAAATAAATGTGTTTAACATATTACAACTATAAAATAGTAACATTACGGATAACTAACTTTAGTATTACCGAGTGTTTCCTTTATTTCATCAAAAGTGAAGTCTTTAATAGTATCTCGTGGGATCTTAATTTTTTTGGTGTACTTTGACGGTTGAAAGTATATCTGCATCTCATGTAAAGGCTTAATTTCCTCATCAAAATCTTTCAAAACAAATACTTTTATTAAGTGTTATAATTTAAATTCATAAGTTTTGTGAAATAGTATTACCTAGTTTTACTTAGTGTTACTAATCCTAAATTTTTTTTAAAGCAAATTTCAATTTTTAAAAAATAATTTTTTTTAAAAAAAAAAACCGGGTTGACCCGATTTAAACGGATTTGGGTAGATATATACTGGTTGGATATGTAATTATTTGTAACTTTTAGGTTTTTTGTCATTTATCTATTTTTTTCATTTAAAAATAAATGCTTAAAAATTAGAAGGACATTTGAGCATTTGTTTCAAGTTTTAGGGGCACTCGAGCCATTGATTCTAAAATCTTATGATCTTGAAAAATTATTGATTCAAGAAAAAACAACTACGAAGAATATGTTTAATCACAAAATAAACCTTATACAAACATATAAAAGATGAGCTCTTCAGCCAAAATTGAGAGGGTCTCCACAATTTGAGGAACTAAAAATTCATGAATTGACAGAACAAAAAGCTTAGAATCCTTTATATTCTGAACAAAAAGCACAAGAATGAGAGGGTACAAGAAAAATTACCAACTCCATTATTTATATGTATCATCAGGATTCTACATTAGCAAATCCAGTTTAAGGAGTCGGTCGATCCCACAAGTAAAAGTTAAGAATTCTTAAAACCTAAGCCCAAAACCAACCCAAACGCGGCAGAAATAAGAAACAAAAAGGTGCCAAAACTAAAATTGAAACGATGGAGCGTGAGTACAGAGAGGAAATGAGGAAATGACATTCAAATCAGCAAACGAAATTATATGAAGAAAATACATTAAAAGCGGAGGCTGAAACGAATGTCGACGGCGTAGGAGAGAATTGAATCTGGCTAAGGCGAACGGCGAACGGCGAACGGCGAACGGCGAACGGCGGCGGCAGAGTAGATAGACCAAGAGAACGGGATGGATTAGAGAGACGAAGAAGTCTAATATTAATGTGGGCTTGGGCTTTCAATTTTGGACCCAGAGTTTGAATTGGTTTTTGGGTTGATTAAATTTAAATGATATTATTGGTTTAATTTATTTTTCATCGTTTTTATTTGAGTTCAATTGTTTTGGTGTGTAATTTTAAGAAAAAAAAATATACGTAGGAGATGGTTCTAAATGAATAGATTATAAAAATTAAATTTTTATATGATTTTTGAAGAATAAAATGAAATAAAAAAGTAAATATTCATTTATAAAAAACCCACTTAACATATGAACTCACACATATTTTGTAAGTAAATAAAATAAAAATAAACCAATAATATAAAAAATAAAATTTTTGTTACAATTTTTGAGCTGAGAATCAGTTGTTTTTTTTAAGAAATATATTTTTTTAAGATATGTTGTTCGTTTATCTGATATTTATGGTTACAGTTACGATTGATTATAGGTTTTTAGTCGTACCGATGTTTTAATTGGCGGTTAAAAAAATTATAATACATGATGCAATGGTTAATTACAAATAATTACAACAAATAAACAAATAATAATTTATCCTAGTTACATTCACATAAAATCATAGCCGACAATCGAACATAATTGATATTGGAATTTCGCAACTAAAAAGAGTCGTTTTCCTGCCTTGGCTCTTGGCACATGGGCAAGAATTCCCATATTGCAATGAATTTCTTTCAAAATAAGACAAAATCTTTGAAGGAAAAAAAAATCAAACAAAAAAAGACAAAATATTCTGCTTTTCTTGTGTTTTTTCATGAACGTGCCAACTCCAGACATATCAAATCAGTCCATCTCAATCCCCATTTTCTTCAGAAAAAAAATATTGTAAAATTCACTTAGGGAATAAATTTAAATAGACATGTGAATTGCATAACGATATCAGTAGATTGTTCGTGCATTGATTAGAGCAGTAAAAGAACATGTGGAAGTTTATGATACTGAACAAATAATTGGGTCGAGATGGAACCTCATGTTTGTCCATATTCATAATATTATTATATCAAAATATTACATCAAATACAATTTACTAAAATATTTACAAAATAGTATTACACAAATATTTAGTAATATACTATATCTATATTATTAATATTTCGACATAAAAAATAAACATAATATAAAATAAAATATTATAAAATTTTAAAAAATTAGTTAAATAAAATATAAAACAAAAGTTTATAATAATTAAATATTTATCATATATACAATTCTTTGCCTATTTAATAATATTGAAACAATTTAAATTTATTTATGTAATTTGATTTTATTGTCTGTTTGTATAATTAATATTAAAAAATTTATTTTAAATAAAAGATAAATTATGTTCGTATCTAATTTATATTTATTAAATAAATAATTTAATAGAATATGTGGCTATTTTTAAGGTGTGAGTATAAATATATTAAAAAAAAAACAAAAAAAAATGTAGTATTAAATAGTATTAAACAAAAAAAAACATAAGTTCGAATTTGCCGACAAAACTAGTTAAAATCTATGAGTTAAGCACTTGGATATTAATGAAGTATCAAGTAAAACTAGTTAATATTGAGAGACAATTAAACAAGAAACAAAAGGAAAAGAAAAGAATGTGCGCTTCTATGTAAGAAATGATTTTTTGCAATGAAAACTTAATTTGTTCTGTACGGCTTGGATGATGGCATCATTTTGTATGTTAAAGTTAAAGTTCGTACAGCTGACTAAATTACTTCATGCTCATAATCATCAATGTCATCCAACATTTCTACATCGACACAAAGAACTACACACACATTATATTCACAAATCTACTGTGTTATATTTACTTAGGATCATAAAGTTTTAACTGATCTTTGTTACTTGTAAAATATGGCACAATATACATTAATACATATAATATGTAATTGCATGGAGATAGTTACAATATTGTCAGCAATAAGCAAGGAGATGATGGGCAAAGAAAAAAAGGGTAAAAGGCATCTTCTGAGCAAAGGAGAAAGTACCTCTGCCGACAAAATAGATAGAGAGATAAAGAAAGAGAAAAACAAGGAGAGAGAAAGAAGGAAGTGTAATGTGTAAGCTTCTCAATGCGAATGATTATCTCTACAAAAAACCAAATAATTCAATTTTGGTTTGGTCCGGACCCAAAAAATTCTTTAAAAAAGTGAATTAATGATTTTTAAAGAGTAATACTTTCAAATAGAAAATTTTAAATTTTTTCTTTCAAATTTACTATTTTAAATTTAAAATTCTAAAAATAGCATATTATTTTTTCAAAATATATATTTATTATAAATAAATTTAAAATATAATTAAAATATTATATTTAGATTTTTTCATTTAAGGTTTAATTTTTTTATTAGAATTAAGCTTTAAAGTATTTTAAGGAAAATTGACTAAAATAGTACATTTTAAAGTTTTATTCCAAAAATAGCACAAATTTAATATTAAAATACATTAAAAGTTATTGTTAATGAAAAAATAAACCCTAAATTGAAAAAATGAACCCAAATATAATGTTTTTTAAGTTTATATATAATTTATTTATAGTAAATATGTATTTTTATAAAATAATTTGTGTATTTTTGTAATTTTAAGTTTAGAATTCTAAATTTGGAACAAAAAAATTAAAAATGCTATTTTAGAGTATTACTCATATTTTAATATTAAATAAATATAAAAAGTTATATTTATTTTAAAAATTTAAACTAATAATGCTATATTTAAATTTTTTAAAAAGAAAATGTTATTTTGTCAGTTATCCTTTTTAAAATACTGGATGAATATAAGTTTAAAAATTTATCCACAAATTAGCAAGCTATCAATGAATTTTTAAAAATAGATAAATACTAAGTATAAATGATTTTTAAGTTATGTATTTATTTAAATAAATATATTTTTTGTTAAAATATATCATTTAAAAATTTGATTAGTAAAACATTTATAGGTTACTTACGAATACCTATGCAGAACTGATCAATACAGATGGAAAACAAATTTAATCGGCTTTTGGAAGAGATTGGTTTTGTTAACAAATCATCTGTTCTGTCGACAAATTTTTTTTTTTCAATATTAAGTAATTGGTCAACGAAACCACTATCATTTGAGTTCTACCGAATTGAGAAAAGGACTTTTGACAAATGTAAATCTACGACTTCTTTGTTATTTTCGATTTGTCGGCTACAATTAACTTACACGATTTTGTGTTTGGATATCGAAAGCTTTAACTTATATTATATACTCCATGCTTTTTAAGTGGTTAAATGTCTATTATATGTGACAGATGTTCTCATAGTTGGTTACAGCCTTTCAAACAAGATGGATCTACAGCTTATTGACAAACCGTTGTAAATCATAGGAATCCACAAGTGTGGCCGCAATAAGAAAATACAGGTGACTAGTTGAAAATTTATTGCAACATTTAATATGCTCCATCCTTAACTACAACAGTTATTCGTTTAAGAGTTTAGTTATGACGTCGTTATTACAAGTACGTGTTGTTGTTTATTAATGGTTAAATTCATTGACTATACTTAACCAAAACAAGGCATATATATATATATATATATATACACACGAAATATCATACCATATTAATTTTAAAATAAATTTTGTTTATTTTAAAATTTAATACGTGAATATTTAAAACGGAGGTGATTCCACCGAATAAACAAATTCCGTTTGTTATTCTGTTAAATGTGATAACGTGAATATTATCTAGATGCCATATGAAATGATTATCAAAATCGTTTTCGAATAAATTAAAACTAAAAAATATCAAACGATATCGTTTTCATCAGTTTTTTAAAAAAAAAACCTAAAACAAATATCGTTTACTCACAAATCTCTATCGCAAATTTCGGTTATAAGAAAAGGAACAACACTAATTAAAATATCTGATTAGAGCGAAAGTTGTTAAAATCAAAATATTTCAAATAAACATCGGTTTTCTTTAACTATATTTTGGATGTTACTGTGAAATCACATAATTATCTTCTCATACAAGTATTCACCTAAGTTAAATGGAAAATCTATATAATAATGACGATTCATACTTCTAAATTGGAATTTTTACAAAGTCGTTTCCGTTTCCATTATGCAATGTAAGTATTCACGTAGCCACAATCCTACAACAATTAACAGATTTTGTAACGAAATATTAGTACTGAATAATCAATCAATAAACATATTATATTCAATTGGTAAAAAAGAGAAAACATGTTATCTTCTTAGGGATGTTCGAATCAAATTATAGGATTACTTTTCACTTTAATTATTTCCTTTTATGATTGGACACTGAAACTCCAAAACTTTACAGCTTTCTTCCTGACAAAGCATATTCCAGTTACTGTTATGTCAGAACTATCGTATACACATAAATGTTATATGAATATCGTATAATGTAGTTTGTGATTTTCATGATAGTTTTCACCACCTAGACTGATTTCATTAAAAAAACATTTGCCATATGATAATTTGTTTGTATATAAATATTACTAAGATAAATAAATTGGTATTCCTTTTTGTACACTTTCAAAAATGATATATGTTTGTGTTAATAATTGTATGATTTTTGTAAAAATGATAGCAAACTACAGAAATATCGATTTTGCCACAAGCTTATATATAAATCGTAAAGTAGTAATTAAAATAAAGTATCATACCAACAAATGTAGTATTTTTTATAATTAATAGGTTGAAATGAATTTAATTATAATTATAATTATAATTTATATTTTGATGAATTTTACAATTATAATTTCATAAAAAAAAGTTTTTAAAAAATTTACCGTTATTTAGTGCATAAAAAATTAAATTAAAAACTAATTTTAATAATTAATTAAATTTAATAATAAAATAGTGCACTCATTGTTGTTATGATATTATTACAACGAAAAAATAATACAATAAATATATAACGTATAAGATTATGAAAAATTTACAATATATGAGATTATAATAAATTTTTGATCGTCTATTTTTACATATATTTATAATAATGTATGTTGCACGACTATACTACGACAGCTCGTTTACTATCAAAAATTATTATAAATTCCAAAATTTGTTGTTATTATAAAATTCCAAGATTTATTGGTGAATATTTGTTAATTTATTGTTGAATTACCAACAAAAAATTATCAGTGACTTTATATTGAATCATTGTCAAAATTAATAGCTATTTTACGGTAAATCGTTGTTTAATTTAAGCGTTAATGATGAATAATTTCTCATTGTTATTTCTTCTCAATGTCTTATTAGCAGGGATTCACCATCAATATGGTTTTTTGTTATAGGCACGTTTTCGTTTAAATCAAATTGTATCGGCAAAAAATCGTTTTCAACTCAAAAAAAAACTTTGCAAAATCTCTTTCAAACTATTAAGTAATGAATTAGAATTTATTTTCTCAAAATTTGGCCACCGACAGTATTTTAAAAATGAATTTGCGAACAAAACTTACCACTTACACAGAATCTTTCCAAATTGTGATTAGTACGTAGATAGCAAATAATATAAGCTAATTACGATGTCAATTCTAAAGGGGTAAACGCATCACATGGGCCGAATAATCGATCAAATTTTAGTTTTGGAAAGAAGTTATAAAAGTACGTTCCAATTCCATTTCAGATTTGATAATCAATGCAAAAATTTAACTAATTTTATGAGGTCAAAATATCTTTTAAGGCATTATACAATGGGCAATTGGCAAAAATATCATTATTTAATTTTTTGTTTTAAATATAGTATCATTAGTTTAAATTTTCAAAAATATACAAATTTAATATTAAAATATATTAACATTTATTGTTAATAAAAAATTAAATTTTAAATTAGAAAAAATAAAACCAGATATAATGTTTTAAGATTATGTATAATTTATTTATAGTAAATATATATTTTTAGAAAATAATTTATTTTTGTTTTTGGAATTTTAACTTTAGAGTGATAAATTTGGATTATAAACTTAAAATGGTGCTATTTATAATATTACTTTTATACAATTCTCAATTTGTAATATAATATATTTTAATTTGTTTTTATTCGTTAAAGAAATCTCTTCTTAAACTTTTAAACAATCATATTTGTTTATAATTTTTTCTTTCAATATTTTTGGGTTAGTATATTTATTTTGCATATTTTGTATTATTTATGATTTGGATTAATGTTTGAAAGATTTTTCCCTTTGTATTAACACATATACAATGCTCATCATTCCTATTTATACCTAATCCTATCCAAATTCATATTTGAAGATTAACATAAATCTCTATTAAAATGTTAGTTTTTCTTATTTTTTCTCCTAGAAATAAAGAAGCTTCTCGAATCTCTAATATTCTTTGTATAACTCAGCCTGTTGCCTCATCCAAGTCAGTTGCAGAGATATCTTATCTTTCCTACTTTATCTCCACATCACTAGAGACCATACTTTCTTGTATCACTTTTCAGTAGTAAAACTCAATAACAACTCAATAACACTTTAATGCACTCAAGTATAATCAAGATCAACTAGTCAATGTTTAGTACAATCAGGATCAACTAGAACATAAATAAAACATTGGATCGAATTCATGAAATTCTAAAGTTTTGAACAAGCGATGAAAAACAATTTTGAAGTTTTTATTTTGAAGATTTCCCCCTCCAAGTTCCACTCACCAAAATAGTTTTTGTTGTTTCAAAAATATTATTATTAGTTTTTTTTAAATAGTGTAAGTTATTAGATAAAAACATTTATTTACTTTAATTTAAAAAAATAGAAAAAATTATTTGGGTTTTTGTAATCCATTTCATGATTCTCTCATTAATTTTTTAATCATTTGTAATAATTTTAAGAGAAAAAACTAGTGATGATATATTTATGAATTTTTGATATATGATATGTTAAAATACTGCCCATAATTAAGACATGTATCTAGTAATTTATATGTGATATCGTCATATCATAATCTATTCAAATCTGATAATATATATATATATATATATATATGTGTGAATTGTAAACGATATGATAGTAACACAAATGTGCTTTTCAAAATAGTCTTATAACTTTTGCCACAAATCCGTCCCCACTTGCAATTTGAAATGAAACTACATGGTTTAAAGTCATGATGATATTCCAATCACACAATACAGATTGGTATATCATATGATTTGCAAAAGATGAATAGAGTTCAAAGTCTGTTCATAGTCTCTTTGTATAAATGTAGTCGAGGAATCAACCAATATTTACTGTTTAAACAAATTTTAACCGATTAATGAAGCAAGTACAAGGATCAGGATGCTAAGAAGCAACCTATAAATTCTAGTCGTTTTCCAAGAATTGATGCTTTCAAGGTTTATGTTGGTCCCCTCATGAACCTTTAGATTTTTTATGTAAGTTTTGGATAATACTAACTTTTGTTTTTTACATAAAAAACTAGATGATTCGTATATGATATGTAGATATCAAATGAAGTTTTATTTTTGTTATAAAATTTAGTAGCTTTTCCGTTATCTAGATGAACATATATTAAATGGATGAAAATAGAATAGTTAAAATTTTATAATTTAGTTTTATTACATCATTGATTAATTTAATAAAATAAATAAAAAATAATCAAAAATAAATAAATGGGGGTAGTGGTTGTAGTATCTTTGCATTTATCCTACATGTGCTCAACTCGATTTTCTTTTCGTACAAAAGTGTTAAATTTTCGTATAAAAATGTTAGATTATTGGATTTATACGTTATAGAAAAAATTAAAAATTAAAAATTAATCTAAAAAAATAGATAAACTTTAAAAAAATAACGTTTGTTTGCCGCATCGACATGTGATCAGATGTTGCGGTTAAACGCTGCAATATTGTTATTCATTTTATCAGCGCAGATTATCGTCGTAAGTTCTATCACAATTTTTTTATCGCAAGCATTATAATTTTGCGACAGTTAAAATTTTTTACCATATATTACCGCGGTCGATCGTAAATTTGATCGCAAGAAGCTACGGCGATCAAATGAACAACGTTTGACCGCATAATGCAGCCCAGCTTGTTGCGGCTACGAAACTAACAGTATTATAATAAACTTTAAACAAAAGAAAATCTGATAAATAAGCAAAGTCAACTAATTGTAAAATGTCAA
Organism: Pugionium cornutum; assembly: GCA_018901935.1. Lineage (NCBI taxonomy): Eukaryota > Viridiplantae > Streptophyta > Magnoliopsida > Brassicales > Brassicaceae > Pugionium > Pugionium cornutum. The sequence continues at coordinate 25,452,186 of CM032161.1, forward strand.
CTAATTTATAGAATTTGGAACTGAGTTCCCAATTTTTCTAAGATTGGTAGATTATAGCAAAAATCTAGTCATAATATCCTTTCCGAAATTTTTTTAAATATTCTTTTTCTTTATTCAAATTTATTAAATCTATATTAGATTTTACTCAGTTAATTTCAATGATAAAATTACACCCAATATTTATACTATTTGTATTGTAGACACAAACCATTCTTTCCGGCCCTATCGATTGAAAAATCCTCTAACACATTTAGATTATATGTTCTCTTACATAAACATCCCATAACACAAACATCGATTCTATTTAACTTAAAAAAAATAAAGTAAAATTAAGCTAATTTTAAGGAATATATAATTATGAAAGGTATTGTCGGTGACATGTCTTTAGATACCACTAATTGTTATAAATTACATACAGATTCAGATCCGACCCCTTAGAATAAACGCTACTCCATGGTTTAATTTAATTTCTTTTCATGGGTCACATATTTTATTTTACATTATAGTTTGTACATCACAAATTTTTAAATTCTATATTTTAAAAATTGATTGTGACATTAAATGGAGAACATGGTGAAATCGTTTACGAAAGCAACGAACGAGGTTTTTGGGTTCATCTAGAAATCAATGCAAATCGAAGTCAATTTCAATTAAAGTATATTACTTAATAATAACGGTACAATCTCGATAAATACATATGTATTTTCCACTTATTTTTAAATTGACAGCTTATATTTCTTTATTCCTCGACCTATAAAAACTTTGTTAATGCCACATTGATGGTTTTTTTTTGGGTACTAATTTATCGACAAACATATATGCAATTAAAGAATATTTATTTTTGTCAACAGATATGAATCATTCAGTTAAAACAAATGATATTAATTGAGGGACCTATTCAACATATCGTATCCAATGAAAGAAGCTTCGTTATTAGACATTTAAATCAATGATAATATTACTATTAAGAAACCACATGTGATGAAAAGAAAAGAAACCACATGTTTCCCAACCTTAACTTTTACCAGCCCATTTTTTCCTGATTTTGAAATTTGACTTTTTCGGTTTTCTTTTTTATCATATTGTCAAATCTGAATTTTTTTAATATATTAATTACACATATTTTTAGAAAATAATTTTATTTCAACACGATAATAAATATATAAATAGATTTAAGTTATTTGAATAATTACAATATACGTTATTCTTATTAATTGGCTAAAAAATCAATTTATTTTATTAAATAATATAAAATAATTATTTATTTCAAAAAATAATTATATTTATTTTCTCAAGTTACGCACACAAAAATTTATAAATAATTAACAATCAGTCACATAAAAAAAGTAATATTTGTAATTCAATTATATCATATTATTTATGTTTAATCATTATAATTTTTGTATAATTTTGTTTAATCATTTAAAAATAGTAATCATTTATATAAAAATAAATTTTTTTAATTAGCATTTTTAATAAATTGATATTCTAAAATATAAATATTTGAAATTTAAGTAAGAAAAATTACCGTTTCAAATAGAAATTATTAATTATTCAAATAAAATAAAAATTACCATTATATTGAAAATAATAATCAATATTTTTATTAGATATAATTAGATTTTAAATACTAAATAATAATATTTTGTGAATAATTTTAATAGATTGTATAACTAAAAATAAATGATATTTATTTAATATTTATTTTATTTCCACGCATGGCACATACATAAACCTAGTTTATTTATTATTTGTGGAAACATTAACAGTTTTACATATTTAGTTTCTTGGATTGTTTCTTTTTCAATATAGATTTTTACGTCTCCTATATAAATACATAGTTTCTAATCTTGCAGTTGCAGTATAATATTTGATAAAAGAAAAGGTCAATTTTGGCTCTAATTTTTTTGTAGTAACTTTATAAATAAAGCAGAGATATAAAAATGGAATTTATTAGTTTTTTCTTTACTTTGGATTGTTTTAACTTATTTGCAATTTTGTCGATTTCTCGAAAGCTACTTCCTCGTATTTATTTCCCACAAATATCGAATATATAGTTTTATTAGATGGTTTTTCAAGTCAGCATTGAAAATTGGTGTGTTAGAAATATAATCCAAATCACGAATAAATAGTTCAAGTTTTTACTTCCTCAACCTTTCTCTAAAAGTACTTATGTTCGGTAATAGTAATTAACTCTATTGATAGAAATGACATTGTAAAAATGTCTGAAAAGTACTTAAAATTAAATATAATTTACGAATAAAAATAGTTTAATTTCTTGCAAAGAATGCATCATTTAGAACATTGTAGAAATAATTATTATGCAAGTATATGTATGATTTGTTAGAATCAATCGATCATAATAACTCATGATGGATCAGATCTATAACATTGAATCTTCACTTATAGCCTTTATATATATATTTTATAATTTATTTTTGCGTCAAATATAATTAAGCATCTTTAGAAAACGCGTAGACTATATATCATCAATAAGTCGACTATTTTGACTTGTTTTTTGTCCTAAAAAGGATTCATTTATATTCTACCTATACTATTAAATTTTGGACACCAATTTCACAATATATAATTATACAAAGAAAAATAAAATAAAATTGGTCCAAATGTTCACATATATGAACAAGTAGAAGTAGTCACATGGGGCTTTCCTGTCAAAAGACAAAACAGAAGTAGCGTTGTCTTCTTGCTTAACCAATGTGTAAAAATTCATTAATTATTTCAATCATTTTGTTATATACTTTTGACAACGAAGAAAACTATTTGATTATATTATTCTCAACCAAAACAATGACTAATAAAGTATGCACACTTTACTGTTAAGTCAGAACAGTCAGTGTTGATTTATTAATCAAACCATCTTAGTTTTATAATCTCATATTATTTTTACAGTTCTTAATCTTTTTCTTCTCCTTTTTTGTCTGTTTTAGTCGTTTGAACACCTTTTGCGTAGGTTAAGAAAATATTTGAATATATTAGTATTCTCTTATTTTAATATATATCACTACATAAACTTGAAATGACATAATAATGTGTTTGATTTGAGTAGGAGACAAATTAGGTATTTACTAAAAAGTTGTTTTTTGGGGTTAAAACTACAAAAAGTTATTTTGAAACTGCAAATTTTTCTGAACAAGAAATTAACTCTAAAGCAACCATTTTTAAATATATAAAAATCTCTAAAAAGGATGGAATATTATTATAAAAATGGTGATAATTTTTTTACATACACTTTTGAGTTGGTGGTCGATCAATATTTAATATCATGAAAGTTGGGATAAAGCTATTATATTATTAGAAATGGTTAATTAACAAAATATGGAGATGGCAGTGTTGATCATGAGAGTTATCATTTTCTGATCAGAAAACCCATTTATCTCAACATTATAGACACCCAAATAATTTTGCTATGCCATCTATGTTTGATCAAAGTGCATCACCAAAAAGAAGAGCACTATACTGCTTTAATGTATAAATCATGGTTAAATGTGAGTGATGGCCATATTCAAGATTTGTTAGATTTGTTTTAAGAGTAATTAGAATTTTTTTTTGGAAAAAATGAAATTGATATTGAATGAATTGAATGTTATAATTAAGATGTATCACACCGAATGAATGAAAAAATGTTACATCGATCCTCTTTAGTAATAACAAATTCAATGATCTCCGAAATACTCGATTTTTGTTCTCTATAGTATCCGCATATTCTTCCACTATTTTGACTTTTTCGATCCTTATTTCTTCATAATACGGTTATTTCATTCTCGTCGAACTTAAGTACTCAATTCGGCGAGCTTCTGGGTCTTAGATTTTTGATGTCGTCATTGGCCAAGTTCGATGTGCCAACCTAACTCCAACATTAAGATAATTTAATGCAACTTGAATTTCATATTCATTTAAATGGATGGTATATTGTTGATTGGGATTGAATATATTTTTATTAGGTTCACCCTAAGAAACAACAATTTATATGATTTTTAAAAAAATTCAAAGGCTAATTTTTAAAAAATATATATTTACAAAAATTAAGAGAAAGTTTTGTGTATCAAGACAAATTTTATTTGAAAGTCCCAAAAAATATTGAACCGGCTCTGTGTTTACACTGTCATAACTACAATCAGGAGGCACAAAAAATTATTTATATAATTTTATTGATACTGATTATTAATATTATAATGTCTTATATATACTATAAATTATATATATATGAATAGTTGAAAGTACCTTTATATTAATGTATTATGTTATTGTACTTTTAATTTATTTTATTATTATATTTTTAATTATCTGTAATTAATAATATTTGCAAATTAAAAACACAGCATATTTTATATCAAATAATAATAAATAGTCGTCAAAGTTATATAAAGAATTTGTTTGATCTGTGTACTCTTTGAACAATCTTATTCAACTAGAAGGAACATAAACATATATACAATTTTTATTTGTGGTGCATGTTTTATCTTATATGTAAACCTACAATGTTCTTATACCTGTTTGTTGAAAAACACGAGAAATTTATCTTTGATTCATTCATAGTGTTTTTTTCTGAATTTTACATTTTATTAAAAAGTTTAAATGTCAAATTCAAAAAAACCTAAAATACTATTCATAGATTAATATTTCTAATATATTATTTGAAAAATATTTTAACAAAATAATTTTACCCTAATGTGTTATTAATAAAAATATTATGTTTACATCTCATAACTATAATGAATTTTAAATAAATATATAAATAGGTTTAACGTACTAGAATAATTACATTATATGTTATTATTATTAATTTAGTTAGAAAATTAATATATTTTATTAAACTAATTAAAAAAATTACTAAAACTAATTATTTTTTTATTTTTTATTTACATTTACAAATATTAATATTAAAAATAATTTTAAATAAGAGTTAAAATTATATAAAATTTTAATTTATATTTATTAATAAATATTATTATATAATTTACAAATATTTATTTGACTGGATATAAATCAAACTTTTTTTCTTTATCATTTATGAAAACACAAGAAATAATCGCAAATAAGTGATTGATTAACCTCTTTTGTCATAATAAAAAAAAAGTCATTTTTTATCATAACATATCTCTAAAGACAAAGATTACGACAAACTTGATATCTAGTAGTAATAGAAAAGAAAACTTCATAATTATTGAGTAGATCTTAACTATACTTAAATAACTCAAAGACAGCAAAAGTAAACTCTGTAAGAAGTTTCAAGTATATTACTAATGGGGAACAATCTAACTCTCCAACGTGGCATCGACCTAACTAGACCATCCCTCTTATATTTCAGGTAAATTCACACTCATGTACTCAAAATAATGTCACCATCACATTTACAACAGTACATTTTTATTATTATTATACTTTGGACTTTAATTCACTAATATTATAACTTAATTCAGCAATTTCTCTCTTCTCTTTATAATCTATCAGATCGCTTCTTCACTTTGTTTTCAGGGCTCGAAAACTCTCTCAAACCCTCTCAATATCAAACCTCATTTCTTAAATCACATTTCGATCCAGAGGATCAAGAAGATCAAGATCCACACAGTGAGTTATTTTAATTAGACGAAAATGCCCTTGTCGGCGACGGCGGATACAAGCAAGACGGTGAAGCTAGAGAGGTACAATAGTTACCTCCGGAAGATTCACAGTACCAAAGTTCTCAACGCCTCTTCGAAGGTTCTTTTCCGAGCTACTCTTCTCGTAGCTCTCGTTCTCGTCCTCCTATTCGCCATCAACTACCCTCCATTATCCGATAGCCGAGCCGCTGCCGCACACCATCTCCACCGTCGTAGCTTCTTATCTACCGGGATTTTCTCCTCTTCCTCCTCTCTCGGTGAAGGAGCCGCTTGGGAGAAACGCGTGAGGCAATCCTCAACGGCGAAGCGACCTCACGGTCTCTCCGTATTAGTCACCGGAGCCGCCGGATTCGTCGGATCCCACTGCTCAATCGCGCTTCGAAAACGCGGCGATGGAGTCCTCGGATTCGACAATTTCAACGATTACTACGACCCATCACTCAAAAGAGCAAGACAACAACTGTTGGAGAAACAACAAGTGTTTATCGTCGAAGGCGATCTCAACGACGGACCTCTCTTGCGTAAGCTATTCGACGTCGTTCCTTTCACTCACGTCCTTCACTTAGCTGCTCAAGCCGGAGTTCGCTACGCAATGAAAAACCCTCAATCTTATATTAGCTCCAACATCGCTGGACTCGTTAACCTCCTCGAAGTAGCTAAAGCGGCTAATCCTCAGCCTGCAATCGTCTGGGCTTCGTCTAGCTCCGTTTACGGACTCAACACCGAGAATCCGTTCTCTGAAGAACACAGAACGGATCAGCCGGCGAGTCTTTACGCGGCGACGAAGAAAGCAGGAGAAGAGATAGCCCACACTTACAATCACATCTATGGTCTTTCCTTAACCGGTCTCCGGTTCTTTACGGTTTACGGTCCTTGGGGAAGACCAGACATGGCTTACTTTTTCTTCACTAAAGACATCCTCCACGGGAAATCAATCGACATTTACAGAACACAGGACAATCAAGAAGTGGCACGTGACTTCACCTACATCGACGACATCGTTAAAGGCTGTGTCGGTGCTCTAGACACGGCGGAGAAAAGCACAGGAAGCGGGGGAAAGAAGCGAGGACCAGCTCAGTTACGTGTTTACAATCTCGGCAACACTTCTCCGGTTCCGGTCGGGAGATTAGTTTCGATTTTGGAAGGATTATTGGGGACGAAAGCGAAGAAGCATCTGATAAAAATGCCTAGAAACGGTGACGTGCCTTACACGCATGCGAATGTGAGCTTAGCGTATAAAGATTTCGGGTATAAACCAACGACGGATCTCGCAGCGGGGTTGAGGAAGTTCGTCAAGTGGTACGTTGGTTATTACGGGATACAGCCGAGGGTAAAAAAGGAAAACTCTCATGCCGAAGATTCTGCTTAATAATCTTTCTCTCTCTCTCCTTCTCTCTCTCTCTGCTTCATCATCATCACATGCTTGTTTTTTTAAAAATCTTTTTACAAAAAAAAAAATCATTTACGGGGACAGATTTCTGTATTATTCTGTTTTGATTTTAAAATGCCAAAAAGTCATAAATGTTTTTTTTGTGGAGGTCCTTTTTTAGGGGATCAAAGTGTGGGAATTAAATTGTTACAGCTGTATTTTATATTTTTATTACAATTGAAAGATACTATATAGAAAAAAAAGGGGAGAGACAAAAATGAGGGGTAGAATTGGAAATATAAAGGGTTTGTTATTATGTAATAAATGTTGGATTTAAAAATCTTGCTGGAAATTGTTTACAGAGCAAGTCTTAGCTGTTGGATTTTTGTAATCAAGGAATGAAACATGTATCATCCAATACAAATTGTGATATATATATTAAAAAAATTCTCTAAAATAGAACAACATTTTTTATTTCAAATATATTATTAATAATTATATTTTTATAAAAATATTATCAATTTTTCACAAATTATCAAAAATTAAAATTAAATTTAAATGACAATAAATTTTATAAAGTACATAATAAATCATAAAAACTACACCATAAACCATAATAACTAATTTCTAAACAAAAAATATTAAATTAAAATTCATTATTTAAATTAGAAATTCTTAAAATTATTTTTATTATTTGTGATATTTTAAAAATAATATTTTAAATTATTTTTATTATTTGTGATATTTTAAAAAAAAATAAAAAATAATTAAATAATAAAATTAATGATAATATTTTAAATTTTTATTTTGTAATATTTTAATAAATTTCTTTATATTTTTCTTATTTTAATTTGTTTTTATTTTTTCATGTTAAAACGATTTCATTCCACAAAAATAACTTAGAACGGTATTAATCCCAAAAAAGGAAAAAAGGATCATTGGCATCGTATGATTGGACCATATTTTGTTATCTTTATCCTTTTTCCTTTATGTTTTTTCACCTTTCTTTTATGTTTTTTCACCTTTCTTTTATGTTTTTTTGTATACAAATTTTAGAGGTTTTGCATTACATTTATAATATAAGCTTGAGCACTTATTGAGATATTTCCTTTTGAAGATGCTACCCTTCACCCTTGGCAATTAGCATTTAATTTGGAAATGGAGTTTCCAGCTGCATTTTTTATTTTTTTTATTTTATTTATACAATTAATTTCATTTTCATTACATTATACGGTAAATCCTTAGGAGTTTACTAGTTTAGTTTTACTATAGATTGTTGCTGTAAAATAAAATAGACTTTTAAAATTAGGCAATTGACAAAAATAACATTATTTTAAATTTTTACTCCAAATATAGCATCATTAATTTAAATTTTCAAAAAATCACAAATTTAATATTAAAATACACTAAAATTTAAGGCAAATATCTAAAATAATACCTTTCTAAATTTTTGTTCCAAAAATAGCATCATTAGTTTAAATTTCCAATAATAGCATAAATTTAAGATTAAAATGCATTAAAACTATATTTTAATAGAAAAAAATTAAACCCTAAATTAGAAAAAAGAATCCAAATATAATGTTTTAAGTTTATGTATAATAAATTTGTATTTCAAAAAATAATTTATGCTATTTTTAGAATTAAAAAAAAATTTTGTCACTGGACTACAACGAACCGACACAATAGTCCAATATTTTCATACGAAAATTTAGCACCTTCATACGAGGGAATGTGAAGTCTAAATGCACACCTCTAGGATTGACGTAAATATGGTACAACCACTATATCACTTACTTATTCATAGAATTTTAAGTTTATAGTGTTAAATTGGGAAAAAGAACTTAAAAGTATGTTATTTTAGATATTACTCTTTAAAATTTTACATGTAACTTTATTGACTTATATAAAACTCTAACTTAAAAACTAAAAGTCATTTATTATTGACTTTAAGAGATTATTGAAAGAGTTAAAATGTGATGGGTAAAAAAATGTATTAAAAGCTTTTTAAAATGCATATCTCACCAGAAAGATATATGTCCTCCACCATTGTTGTAGAAAGCATATATAGAAAGCATATATAGAAAGCATATACATTTACATTTTATCTCATCACTAATCATGTCACATACATTTCAAGAATTCGATGATTTTTTGGATACGTCTAAACCTAACTATACATAATGTTGATATTGCTCCTTCATGGGCTTTAAAAGCCTCTCAAAATCTTAAGTGTTCTTAGATTATTATGTTCATTCGAAGTTTTTTTCTCTAATTTCTAACCATAATACAAATCTTAAGTGTGAGATATGATTCTCACATTCACTATCAATCAAAATGTTCATAAATCCTCAAACTTAAGTTTAATTCTTGTAACAAATCACAACAAATGAAAAATAAGAATTTTCGAATTTATAACACAAGAAAATGAAAATTCAAACTTCTCTCGGTTGTTTTCATGAATTCAATCTTCTATTATCTTGGCTTTTTATTGCTCTATAATCTTTCCATCTCTCTAATTCTATTTTTAAGTCTATTCTCTTAAATCTAGAAACAACCAAACCCTATGTATTAAAGCATAAATCCAATATAAATTATTCAAACTCATGTGTTTCTAAATTCATGTTGTTTCTAAATTTATGTAATTATAGTTTTCTAAAAAAATAATTTTCATATATATATATATATAAGTGTATTGAACATTAGAAATCAATTTTATAATTACCGAAAAAACTTCTGTTTTCCTTATCAATATAAAAACAAAATGATTATTGTTTAATGTTTTATGTACATTTTTTTTCTTTTTAGTTTTTTTTGTCTAGACAAAACTCATATGAACTATTTTTTATTCAATAAAGTTTTCTTAAAGATAAAATATTTAGCTAAAGATCTTCACACAGTAGAAAATTCGAATTGAACATTGATTATAGGTCTTAGGCTGTTACATAAGCTATGTCATTCACCATGAACTAACTTAGGCCTTTTTTTGTTAGCATTGACTTTTAGCAGCATCAGGAGCAGAACCATATGAAGAAAAAAATGTGTGGGTCAACTGACCATGTAAAATAATATCAATTAATTTTGTAAGCCAATTTTTATAATAAAGAATACGTTAAATCTATTGTGTTGCATCTCCTAACCATTGTCCAAGCCTCTTTTTTGCATCAAATTTCAAGTTTTATTTTTTAACATTTCTCCCAGAAGTCTTGTGTTTAGTTTTGCAATGATCTAGACTTGGACATTCCCCTCCTGGGCTCCTTCATATTGTAGTCCTAGCTCTTCCAACGATTTTGACCTGCCCTTAATTATTGTTTGAAAACAAAAAAAGCTTAGTATTTTTTAACAATTTTCAACAACTCTAAACTAAAACTAATAGTAATTCAATGCAGCGCAGTGCTTGCACATTTTGTATTGCAAGAGAAATTACATGTGTTTGGGGTTCTTGGTTGCGTTCTATGTGTTGTTGGATCTACAACGATAGTTTTACACGCCCCGCACGAGGAGAACATTGAATCAGTCAAGCAAATATGGTATGTGTAATCCATCATAAACACATAGTGTCAATCTGTAAATTTATAATTATGAAACTTTTCTGTTACAATCTGCAGGTTTTCTTGTGTATTCTGGTGTGATTTTGATTGTGGTGGTTATACTAATCTTCTACTATGAACCTCACTATGGGAAAACTCATATGATTGTATATGTTGGAATCTGCTCTTTAATGGGATCTCTTACTGTAAAGTGTTTTTCTTGAGCTCTCTGTCGTAAAAAGTATGATTTTATGAGAATTAACCTAAAGTTTTTTCTATGATTTTTGTGTGTGTTTAGGTAATGAGTGTTAAAGCTGTGGCTATTGCCATAAAACTCACATTTTCAGGGATGAATCAGTTTAAACACTTCCATGCTTGGATTTTCATTTTAGTAGTTGTGATTTGTTGCGTTTTGGAAATCAACTACTTGAACAAGGTTTTAAATTCTTCAGTTTTAATGGATTTTTCGATTTCATTTTCCAGTTTCTGTGTTTAGGCATTGGATACATTCAACACGGAGGTTATTTCTCCGGTTTTTACTATGCTATGTTCACAACTTTCACCATCAGAGCTAGTATGATCATGTTCAAGGTTCTCAACCATTCAAAATCAAAAGAAATACAAATCTCTAAGGTTCCTTGTGTCCCAAGTAAACTGTAATAGCTCAAAAGCTCGTAACAGTTTCTAAACGTTACCTCTCTGTGTGATTACAGGATTGGGCTTCTCAGAGCGGACTGAAGATCTCGACATAATTGTGCGGTTTTGTCAGGAACATTTCTGCTTCATAAGACGAAAGATATGGGAAACAGTGGAAGTGGTCGTGGCTCTGTTTCTTCTATCCCCTGAGATACTCATGTCTTTACCAATTCAGGTCCGGTCGGAGCTCCAGCTCGGAGAAATAGCCTCCTTACCATCTAATGATTGATTTATCTAACGGCTCAGATTCCTTTCTATACCTAAACACGAGCAAGAAAAGCTTCATAGCACAAATATGTATTTTATTTTGTGATTGTGAGGATTTGTAAGAAATATTTTTGATTCATTGTTTCTTCTTGCTTCCGACATGAGAATGTAACTTTACGATTAAAGATAATTAAGTAAATAAGAATTTTGAAGATAAAACTAAACCACCATGGTTAAAACGCGAAAAAACCGGATGAGAAAACCGCGATATAAAAAAACGATTTATATATTAAAAGTGATTGAAATCCGATTGAGCAAAAATCGAATCGCGGAGGCGAGATTTTGATATCTTTTCTTAATTCATTAAATCTCTTGTAGTGTGACGATTTACTCGATGAAATTATGAATTTCAATATACAACCACGATGAGATTATAATCGTAACATCCGATTATAGAATATGCGAACAAAAAACTAAGATATACTCTCAAAACTTACTATTAAAAGAGAAGAATAAGAAAAAAATTGCTGAACGAATCTCGTGTGAGAATGCAAAGAAGCGAAGAAAATTATTAAGACAAAGGTTTTGACTTAGTTTTGGGCTAAAACTTTAATCAAAATTCGGCCCAAAAAGAACTTTATTGGGCCTACGGCCTTTCACCAAGACCCGAGTTCGAATTCGAGTCCGAGCCCGGTGACAACAGCACGTGAATGGATTGATTTTTATTCTAACTCTTTTAAGTTATTACATGATCTTACCCATTTATATATTAAAAGATTTCTTTCCAAATTTCCAATGTGAAATTTGATTACTGAAACCTTCCATTGCCACAGTTACAGAGAGCTAAACCGGATATAAACTCCAATAAAATTTATTCATATTTAGCAAAGTTTTTTAGTTTTTTAATCTATATATGAGTATATTCACGTGTATATGTTGATTTTATTTGTTTCGACTTTCATATTATCATTTATATAAATGCTCGGCCATCGTTATATGCTATAGAAAATACCATACGAATCAAAATAACAACGAAAAATTATTAAAGAACAACTGACAAGGAGGAACACACAAACACAAACACAAACTCAAACACAAACATTACAACGTAAACTGATGATGAGGACAACAACAATGATCCAAACTCAAAATAAACTAAACACAACTTAGTAAATATCTTAGGAATAATTAATTAAGGACTAATCATTTTTATCAATCTCTCTCACGGAGTCACAAAACCACCGTTTGAGCTGGGAACACCACCACTAGGTCCACCACCGAGACCACCACCAAAACCCATTGCACCACCCAAACCACCAAACGCACCGGACCCACCAAGAAGTGGCGTACCGGTTGGGAGTGGAAATGTCATGCCGGTTCCACCACCACCACCACCTGGCATCCCTAGGAATCCTCCAGCTCCGGCAGCACCACCGATCCCGGCGCCGTACATGAAATTCTTCTGGTCTTCTAGAGGAGGATTAACGGTAGGAGACTTCGTAGGAGCAGAGGCTCCATGGAGAGGCAAATCCTGAGTTTGCTGCAAATTGCGAGCACTTGCGTGAACCAAAAGCAATGTAGCGACAGAGAGAAGGACAAGATTCGTCATTGATGAGAACTTCGCCGCCATTTTTGTTTTGCACGATCGAATGATAACTTAGAGATTTCAGAAGAGATTGAATTTGAATGCATGCATGCATGGAATGGAATAGATTATATAGACGAAGGAAAAACAAACAGATTACGTACAGTTGAGAATAATAAATTAAAGAAAGAAGAAGAGTTTAATGTCTTGTCTTGGTAATGACAGTCCTCTTTTATGGTAAAAGTAATTGTTATGTAATTCGATTTTTCATTAATTTTTCAACTTAGTTCAAATAAATTTGCATTATTCACAATATATTATACTTTCTCTTTTTAAAATAATAACTTTTTTAAAGTTTCTACAAAAATTAAAAAAAAATATTTTTTCAGTAGTAAATGTATATTGTCTTTCATCTATTTAACTATGCATTTGACCAATAAGAACTCAGGAATTCAAATATTCTCAATTGTTTCATTAAAATTTACAATTAGTCAACACTAGCTATTAACAATGCATTTGACAATCTAGAAAATGAATATTTATTACCTAAAAAATAATCTATTAGGGACAGTTAGAGTAAGTGTACTTTAAGAATTTTTTACACATATTTTAAAAAGTTCAATCTATTTTGATTTTTTATTGATATAATATTTAATATACTTTCATTTATTAATAATTTAAAATATTATGAAACAGCGAAAAGTTATCAAAAATAAACTGAAAATATAAAAATAATATAGAAATTTAAATTTTAAAACGTTATTTAAAACAAAACGAAGAGAAATGTACAATAAGATTAAACAACAGGAAGTAACTATTGAGACGATAATTAATTCGAATCTCCTAGCTAGGAATTTAATTTTTAAATTTAAACTCATTTTTAATAGAAAAACATTGTATTTTCAGTTTAATTGCTTTTAGCCTTTTTATATTTTTATAGTTTATATTTTAAGAGTAATATCATAAAATAATATTTTCTTAAAATTTTTTTTCCAAATCTAGCACTATAAATTTAAAATTCTAAAAATATCACAAATAATTATATGAAAATACTTATTTAATTTAAATAAATTATAAATAAATTTAGAATATTATATTTACAGTTTTTTCAATTTAGAAATTAATTTTTTGCTATTAATTTTTTTAACATATTTTAATTTTAAATTTGTAGTACTATTGAAAAAAATAATTTGATAATATTAATTTTGGAACGAAAATTAGAAAATGCTGTCCAAATTTTAATGTAAAATTGAAATTTAGCAAAACCGAACGAAATATTTTGGTTTAAAGTCTCCATTAGTCTCCCACGGTTTAGCAAAACGAAATCTAAAGCTTGTTGAAATAAGTAGTAATTTATAAAAAAACGAATTTGTAATACGTATAAACACATTACTTTTATATCTTTGACTTTGAAATTATGACTCTGATTAAAGTAAAACCGATTTCCAAAATGCTCTATTTAAATAGCAGAGCCTGACCCAATTGAAATGCAATTACTTTTACAAGTTTATCGCCAATTGTCAAATATATGGTGGAAACAACAATCTTCAAGTCTTTTTAGGTTTTATGTAGGGAACGAGTTTAACTTATCTCTTTTTCTTGCAAAGATCAAGTGAATTTAGTGATAAGGCAAAGTGATAAAACACAATAAATATTCATCCTCTTACATTTATTTATAACTTTTTTTGTTAAAATAATCTTACATAACTTTACTACTACCTATATCATCTGAAAACACTAAGAAGAACCAAACATAACCAAATTAAAAAGAGTTACGTATTAAAAGGGTAGCAGCTTTTTGCAATTATAAACTTTCGAAAATTTCAAGTCAATAACAAAAAGTCAAAAGGAACCTGCAATATAATATAATCACTCGTATATGCTTTTTTCAATTTGTATAAGATTTCTCAAAAATTGCGTTGTTTTTGATACTTTTTGTTACTTTCTGGGCGCAATAAATGGACGTTGTTTTTGATGTCATGCGTGAAACAGATAAAACAAGAACATAATTCAAATTTTATTTTTTAAACAATTCATTTATGTAATATAATTTCTTTGTATATCTTATATTTTAACCACAATGAAATTTAAATTTAATAATTTGGCTAACGTACTTATTTAATTGTTTAAAATTTTTCTTAAATTTACTACACAAAGAGTCTGATTTATTCAACATAAGGGCAATTATCTAAAATAACAAATTTTTATATATTTTTTTAAAACAGCATAATTACTTAAATTTTTAATAATAACACAAATTTAAAATTAGATATATTAAATTTCATTTTAATAGAAAAATAAATTTTAAATTAGAAAAAAGAATTCAAATATAATGTTTTAAATTTATGTATAATTTATTTAGATTAGGTAAGTATTTTCACATAATTGTTTGTGCTATTTTCAAAATTTTAATTTTAAAATATTATATTTAAAATAATTTTTTTGAAATATCCTATTTTCAGATATTACTTTTTAACATATTGCAAACACATATCTGCACGGAACAGAAAATGGGAGACGAAAACAATTCATATACTGTTTATATATAGTAGCATAACATCATAAGCATTAATTAGTGTCTTAATTTCTTAGCAAATGACCAAATGTATTTTTTTTTTACTATCACTAACTAAAAACCAAAAACCACAAATCTCCAAAACTACACGCACTGATGAGTGAAGAATGGATCAACTCTTCTTGTGCTTGCTCCTATTGTTCAAGCCGAGGTTGACCAAATTCTCTACCATTCAGAAGAAAAAGAAGAAGAAAAGAAACAGCTTTGCACACTTGCCAATACGTGTGAAAGGGTTAGGTTAGGATTTTTTTTTTGTGGTTTGCTGAGAAGAGTGGTATTTATTTATTACTAGCAAGGTTTGCCTCTACGGCAACCAAGTGGACCTGCAGTAGAAGTGATTGAGTCGACCATTGAGGCTGGTTTAGCAGCTAAGCTTGAGGCACGTGCATAGCTCGCTGATGCTCCTTTCCCTGATTGTGTGAAAAACGCTCCATTCACTAGAAGGTCTCCTTCTGATCTCCAATTCCAATTCTCCCACTCACTTGTTTCTGTCTTCACCCTTTTTGTCACCTATATATCCAGTTTCCATCTTTTGGGATTAGAATTAAATTATCTGCTTACAAATATGTTGATGATGATGATATATAAGCTAAGAAAAGCAAAAAATAACTCAAAAACATTAAAAGAATTGGAACCTCCTTGGCGGAGCGGTTTTTAGGAGCAGCATATCTATTTCCTTGACTGTTTATAGTCGGATTTGCGCTACCTCCAATAGCATACATTTCCCAGTGTGTGTAATCATTGTTAACCACATGGAAATATCCGTGCCTGCACCTGTAATCCCTTTCGCAGTTACATCACACATTTTCTTTTGATTTGTTTTACTTACTGGTGGCAATATTCAATACAATGTGTCATCATAGATTTTACCTTGGCATTCTCTGAACAAGTCCTTCTCCAAAATGGTTGTAAACAATGGTTACTTGCATTAGCTTGTCTTGTGCGTATGAGTCAGAGTGGCCTAGCAACATCACCTGTCTCATGACATAGATAATCAGACCTTTATAATAAAACAAGCATTAATTAAAGGTAAAAAAACCTGATTTGATTGACCTCATTGTGATGGGCGAAATGGTTATTGGAAATGGTAATGGCAGTGGAACCCATGACAACGTCAACAAGACCATCAGCACAGTTAGAGAGAGAGTTGTGGTCAATCCAGATATGACTTGACCCAAATATTGAAACAGCATCACCATCAGCCATTGTCCTCCACCCGTAGTGACTTGGCGAGCTTCTGACCATTGTGTTCCCAGTTGGCTTGCAATCGTGAATGTGCAGGCCATGAATGATGACGTTGGTTATAAACTGGATGGTGATGCAAGCGCCATTGGCGATGTGGACGTTGGCACCACGAGCATCAATGGTTTTGAAACTGTTCATGATCAGCTCTTGTTTCAACTTTATCACCATGTCTCTTTTGAAGATGATCCATAGTGGTTCCTCCTGTATCACAGCGTGGCGTAGAGTTCCTGGCTTTGGATTAATAACGTCCTCATCGGTCGGATCAGTGACGACATAGAAACGCCCATCACGACCACCAATCGCCTTACGCCCAAAACCCATCCCACATTCCGCCAGGCGTTTACGGTTCTTGTGCCAATTACGGTCGCAACGCCAACAGTCATCTATTGGATTTCCGTTTCCACATGAAAAGAACCCAAGCTTCCTTCTTGCTGTGATATTCTGTTCGCTCCTGTAGTCAATATTTCACAAAATACCTTTTTAACTTGCTGATAAAGCATATTATATACATATGCATTGAATCTAGGATGACCAAAATATATAGTTCCACTTTTGCAAAAAGCTAACATATTGAACATCTTCATTTATTTGTTTAGCAGGACAGGAATATGGTTAGTGGGTTTAGTTACATAAGATTCCCGTTATCATTCAGCTAGTTAACAGTATAACAGCTAGGCCCTATAAGCTAGATTACAGAAACTCAAGAGGCTCTACCAAAATACCACAAAGAATTTGAATAAACAGTTGCCAATCAGAGAAATAAAACAAGCAAACAATGTTCGTGAGGTTGGAACGGTGACAAAAACTAACGTGCGAGAGCGTCAATTCCATGTATGTGGCAGAGTGATAAGGATAGGATAGAGATCTGAGGGTTGGGTTCACGACGAAAATAATTAATATGGACAACTCGGTGAGAGAAAAGAGAATGCTAAAAATGTTATCTTTTCTCATGAAAAAGAAATTAATAAATGAGCAGAGCAATGACAAAAAAGTGTTTTCTCATGAAAAATAAATTAATATAAATGAGCAGAGCATGAATTTTCTGGTTTCTCACGAGCAATAACATCACTAAACCATTTACCCATGATTCCAACCAATTTATAAAAAGCTATATCTTTACCAATTTAGGGAAACAATCCTATGGAATTGAAATAAATTCACAAAGCACTGGCGTGTAGAGAGAGAAAGAGCGAAAAAAGAAGCAAGAAACTCACATGTGAACGAGCGCAGCAACCTCATGGGCAACCTGGTGTGGATCAGCAACTGCATGTTCATTCAACTCAACACCTTCACGTCTGAAAGTAAAAAGCCACCCAAAGGAAGTGACGCAACCAACCTCAATTAATTTTATATTTACCAAACACAAACTAATCATACATTCTAAACATTAAAAAAACACAGTAAATGTACATTTAAATCATTTTCATACGCAAAGAAAAAATAGAGAGAGAAAAGATTGTCTCTGTGTGTGCGCGATGCTCAAGGACACAGAATCAGAATCCAGAGAGTCGTTAAAGGAATGTAACATTTTTACTAAATTACCCCTTGTATGTGAAGCCATATATAACCTTTTCGTCGTTAATAAATAAGATATTTACTGACGTGGACAGACAAAGCATGTGTGATTAGCCAATGAAAAAGCAGACGAGTTGCTTCTTTATACGTTACATCCGAGAGGAAAAAGAACCGTTTAATGAAACAAAGTTAACAAACTATACGGATCCGAGGCATTCAGATCTCAACCGTTGGATCGTTTCCTTTTCTTTCTTTTTTTCTTGTGAATGGAAAACTTTTCGGGTTGAATATCTAGAAATGTTTGAAAAATCGAAAATGGAGGTAAATTTCGTTAATCCAACGGTTTTAAATTCATCTGACGTTCGGAACCGACGGCTTAAGATGGTGTGACTTTTTAATTTTTAATTTTTTTCTGTTACCTGATCACCATTTTTGAACTGTTTAAGCTTTGCGAATCCTCTGTTTTCAGCTTCCTAGAAACAGACGTTACCGAGAAAGAACAAGTACGTACATATTCCATTTCTTTAATCCAGACATACGTTTATAAAAAAGGAAAAATCAGCAGAAATTTAACAGTCAAATACCAATAAATTCAAGGAATGATAAAATTCGTTTAAGACACAGTTTCGTAGAGAATGAAAATGCTATAAAAAACTAAGGAAACATGGAAAATGCAGGTCAAATATGGAGTCCAAAACAAGAGCAGAGATATTTAAGCACATAGAGGAGACATTCATTCACAACGAAGAATTTCAAACGGAGAGAGCGAGGGCGAGAGTGCGAGGGCGAGAGAGAGAGACAGAGAGAGAGAGTAACCTCGTTGGATAGATTTCGTTGTTCTGGAGATTCTTCGCAGTGAGAGCGCAAAAGACGAAGATGAGGAGCACGATGAAACAAGCAGTGGACATTTTCTGAGATGACAACGCCATTTGTAGCAGCTTCGTTTCTTCTTCTCAATAAATTTGTGTCTTACTAGGTTTTGAGAATTTCGGTCTAGAATCTGAAATTTTCTCTCCGCGCAAAGGAAAGGGAAATGCGAGATGAGAGAGAAGAGAGAAGAAGAATAAGGAGTGACAGAGTGCACAAGCTCCAAGAAAACCGTCATCGTTATATATAAATATACGCGAAAACGAACGTTAACGCCGTCGTTAATTGACACCGCTATTAAACGGAACTTTATTACTAACAACCACTGGTTAGGGTCACATTTTCACCGTTACAACGGGATAAACCTGATTATTTAACGCCGTTACTTTAACCAAACTCTCTTAACTGCTGCTAACCGTTCCATCTCTCGTGTGTATTAATAATATCGTCATTATTAAAATCTTTTATAGCAGTAGATTGTAAAATTCCTTTTTTCACTAAAGAATTGCATTGTTCTTTAACTTGAACTTACACAGTATCCAGCACCGAGGCCAAAGCCCTGCGGAGCCAAAAGTCTCCAAGTAAGGTTCTTTTTCTGGAGACAAAGACATAGACAAAACAAACAATATACTAGACCATGTTCGTTTAGTTATTTCTCGCGACTGTGATTGCGACTAGTCGATGTAATTTTAAAATCGCAACAATGTATTAATCATGACTCAAAAAATTATTATATATATATATATATCGAAACATCATATCATGATGATTATTTGTAAGAAGTTATAATAGCTAAACGTATAACAATTTACTGTAACCACGACTAAAGTATCGACAAACAAATTAACATGATTTAGAAGATAACAAATAATAAATCTGCGATTTTAAAAATAAAATAAACTTATAAATATATACAACTATAAAATTGAGGAAAATTCTAATTCTTTTAAATATTATAATAAATATTGAATTATCGATGTTAATAAATTTTTTATTTATACATGTCAAAACTTAGTTAAATATAAACTTGAACTCAAATTTTGATCAGGAATTAATGTTTGTATAAGATATAAAATAAAATAAAATAAAACCGTTTTAAAAAGCATATTTTAATTAAAAAAAAAATAAATATTTTTTAGGAATGATTTTTAGTAGCTTTAGTTTATACTTGGTTCACTAACATAGTTTTTAATGTTTTTGTCTATATATAAACATATATACAGACACATCTGTGCTCTTATTTCCAAAAAAAGAATATTTTTTTCTTTCAAATTTTAGTAATTGTGAATTGTTGTGTTTCTAATAAATACTGTTTTGAGTATCTGATTTGCTTCATAAAAAAATTACGAATATTGGTCTTTTGGAGTGAATATTGAACGAAGCAGATATTACGAATATGTTGTTGAGCCCTAGGAAGAAGGGTTCACTGCCTCTATGTCTTTCTAAGTCTTAAGTCATATGATTATAACTTGGTACACACGCTATATATATATCCCATTTTTGTAAAGCTGGTCACACAAATCATAGTTTAAGCATTTGTTTTGGTGTTTTGTCGTTTTCGGTTGAATGTCAGTGCGAGAAATTTTCAATTTCAAAGTTGTAAATCTCAGGTGATTGTCTCTGGAATCATTTTTTGGACAGAAACAATGTAATATTACGTGGGTTAGATGAATAGTACTGATTCTGTCTTATCAAGAATAGAGTCAAGAAGGAGTGATAGATTTTCAGGCGGGAAATCAAAGCTGAAGACTTTGACCAATCCTGTAAAAAAATGTCAAAGCCTACGAATCTTAAATGATTCTCTGTAAGGAATATAAAGAGAAGGACCATCTTCTTTTTCTATCTTTGTATTCTCTCTTGTGATTTCGTGTATATCGACCAAACACTTTTTGGTAGACTCTCTTTTTGTTATTCTGTCTCACACTTGATAATATATAATCCCGTTTCAACATTCGGATATTCAGTTCAATTTTGGTTATTTTTTGTTTTATTTTTTCAATTGGTAAAATTAAAAATCTATTTAGTTATTTTTATATTTTTGTTCGGTTTCGGTTTGGTTATATCTTGATTTGATGGTTCAGTTATTAAATTTAAAAATCAAAAATATTCAAAAATAATTCGGTTAACCAAAAATAATTGAAAATAACTTAGATAAATAATCTGAGCCAAGCCGATATTAATTGAACTATTTTGATTAATTTCGGTTATTTTACAAAATAATTTCGGTTATTAATTTTGATTTAAATCGAATAAATAATTTTGGATCAAATTAATCAGATTTTTAATGAATTTGATCGATTTCAGTTCAGATTAAACATTATGTGATAGTATTATAATATTATATTATATTTTATGAACTTTCTAATCAAAATTAATTAACAATTAATAAATTAGTCCTAATATCTTATATATTAATATATTAGTTTAGGTAGCTAGTGGGTTAGGCAAAAAGGTTAACATGTTATCGAATTCATGCTAGTGGCCCAACAAGTTTTTTGGTCTGATAAGTGGTATAGAGGCCCAATAATATTTCTTTGATGATGGAAAGAGTTTCATTCTCTAAGTATGACCATGTTTTGTTTATTCTCCTGTGAGTTTTATATGATCTTTATTAGTATATAAGTGTATCGTCTATATATCCATATGTTGATATTGGATGGAAAGACCATTGAGTTGCTTTAGTATTTCTTTGGATTAGGCAGAACTGTCCGTGAGTTTAACAAACTGGAACCAGAAAGAAAAAATACCGGTTTAGATTATTTTATCATTAATATTTTCAAAAGAATAATCAAATTTTTATATAAATATAAAAGATTATAAACACGGTGTATTCCGTTTGGATATAAAAGAAACCTTGTAAAGCTGTGTATTAAATCTTGATCTTTAAGTTTCAAAGGAAAATATATTTCTAATTGGAAAAAATGTCGTCGAATTATTTATTTTTGCTTGCTTTTGAAGATATGTAACAATTTAAATCAAGTTTATATCTTAATTATCTGGTGAAAAGTCCTGTTGTTCTTCATCTGTTAGCTAATATAGTGTTACCTAACATTTCAGTTTAACGGAAACTTCGAAAAAATATTCTAAAACAAAATAAATATTTAATTAAACTTATTGATTATATTATTTTTACAAATGGTTTATAATTACTTTAATATTTAAATTAAAAACTCAACCTTAAAACTTTTTTCTATTCAATATATTAAAACACAAACCCAATATAAATCATTTTGTGGTTGCACAAAGCAACCTCTTCTCTTATCCATCTAAAAATAAGATTATTTTTGTTTGGTGTTCTTATATAGATTTTTTTCTTTTTAGTTTTTCCTTCTAAATATGAACTATTATTCAGTAAAATTTTATACAGATAAAATCATTTTGCTAAAAAATTTCACACAATACACTGATATATATATATATATATATATATAAATCATTTGCTAGAAAATTTTAATACATGGATTTATAAACACATAGTTTTGAATGTTTTATATTGGGTTTGTATTTTAATACTCTCTCACAAATTTGGAGTCGGATGAATTCAACTATGACAAGTTTGGAGTCGTTAATGAAAATAGTTTGAACATAAATATGAATACAATAGCATAACACAAAATCATTGTGATATAGATTGATGACTCTATTCATCATCAAAACTAAACTTTACTGTGAGATCTATTAAAGTCTATATTTAGAGAGTATTGCATAATTCTCTCAGAGTTTTTTATATTTAGAAAACTTAGTCAGTCTCACTAAGATAGTTGTCGACTTATTTATCTCATGAACAGTTCAAATTTTTTTTACCCCGTTAACTCTTTGTCTTATGAATAAGAAGAATTCTTTACCCACTAACTACTTGAATATTAGTTACTTATTTGGTTTTTTATCTATTATCCAACAACAATTTACACTTTAATAATCTGTCTGTTGTCTTTTCGACATTTAACCAAATATTTTGAATGCGCTCAGCAAAACCAGAAATTTGTAGTTATCAATGCATCTTTATCAAATTCAAGACATTTCTATTCCATTCACGAGTTCAATCCTATACCCAATCATCAAACAATCAACTATCATATCTTCTCAATCTATCAAATCACATTTTTTTCCTTTGTCTCAAAACTAAACATTTAATACAATACCATGATTATAGTGATGGAGAATTTTGATTTTTAGACTGTAAACTCATGGATGCGAAACTTGTGAGATTAAAAATTCCATAAATTGCATAAGATCTATTATCATTGAAAAGATCTTTAGCAAACGATTTTGTCTCTAAAAAACTTTATTAAATAGATAATAGATCGTATGAATTTTATTTAAAAAGAAAAATTAAAAAGAGAAAAATCGAAAACCAAACAACACTAATTTTGTTTTTAGATTAATAAGAACAAGAAAAATTTAAAATCATTTGATACAAACCCTAAGTATATGGATTTAATAGAAACAATGTCTCTAGGACTATCACGTTCTATCCATATAAGGGTTTATAGTATTTAGTCAATAATAAAATGTTAATCTATGCCATATATATAAGGGCTGACAATCTATTTCCCCATGAAAAATATCGTATAGTATCAGATATCTCCCAAACTAAGCTATAGTGTCATATCCCCATGGAATGGAAGTTAAAGACTTATTTCCACCCGAATCGAAAGTTCGAAACCAATTTTCCCATCAATTTAAAGTTCGAAACTGATTTCCCCAAATCAATTGGTTTACTGTACCCGAAAACCATTTAACCTAATTATTATGAACTAAAACTGATTACAAACCAATTAACCGATAATATAACCAATTTACCCGTTAATTAAAACCCGACCCATTAAAACCAGTTAGGTAAAACCAAAAATACTTAACTAAAATCGAAACTTCCTAATAAATTCCAAATCTAAAACCCTAGAAAAAAATCCCAAATCGCAAAACCCCCAAATCGAAAACCCTAACATAAAAATCGTGAAACATTCTCAAAATCAAACCCAAAATCGTGAAACAATCTCAAAATCGAACCCAAAATCGGCTTCCATTGGAGATGGCGTTAGTGATTCGTGGAGATGTCGATGATCCCGAGTTCGACGAGGAAGCTGGAAAACGGGATGAGTTCGAGATCGAAAAATTAGTGGGGGACTTCGTCGACGAGCCTTCTGTGCGGCATGATGCTTACCCAGACAACGATTCGGAAGAAGAAATGGACACAATGCCGAGAGAAAAAACGTACATCAAGCGTGGTGATGGGCGTTTGTACAAAAGCCAAACGTTTTTCAATGGGGTTGCTTTGAAAGAATGCGTTCTAGACTATGCACTAAGGACGGGAAGAAATTTAAAGCAGTACAGGTATGATAAAGATAAGATAGGATTTAAATGTGTTGGTGATAGTGAAGGTGAAGGCTGTAACTGGCAGATTTATGCATCAACTTTGCCTAAGGATGCAATGTGGAAAGTTAGGGTTTATGTAGATACCCATAGCTGCGTTCCTAATGGAGAATGTGAAATGATCAAGGTACCACAAATTGCTAGGTTGTTTCTTGATAGAATTCGGGAAGAACCTAAGTATTATATGCCTATGAAGATTGAGGAAGTGATTAAGGATAGATGAAAAATTAGTGTATCTAGGCCAGCTCGTAACAAGGCATTAAAGTGGATTGAATCCGAGTACGATGTTCAGTTTGCTCGGCTCCGAGACTATGCAACTGAATTGGTTTACTCAAACCAGAATTCTACGGTAGAAATAGAAACCGTAACAAACGAGAAAGGTGAACAAGAGTTTAATAGATTGTTTATATGTTTTGATGTGCTTAGAAGGTCTTGGAAAGACACATGTAGGCCTCTAATAGGACTCGATGGGTGCTTTCTAAAACACAAAATAAAGGGACAAGTGCTTGTAACATTAGGTAGAGATGCGAACAATGCTATTTACCCAATAGCATGGGGTGTGGTCCAGGTGGAAAATAGTGATAATTGGTTATGGTTTGTGAGAAAGGTAAAAGAAGAACTTGGACTAAATGATGGTGAAGGCTACATTATGATATCGGACAAGCAGAAGATATGGTTTAAATGATGGTTGTTTTTATAGTTTAAATTAAATGTTATGTTTTCTGAAATTTTATATTATGTTTCAGAGATTGATTAAAGTTGTGGAAAAAGAGTTACCAAAGATTGAACATCGTATGTGTGTTAGGCATATCTACGGCAATCTCAAGAAGAATCATGGGAGTAAGAAGGATATGAAACCATTGATATGGAATCTAGCATGGAGTTACAACGAACCAGAATTTCTGGAACGTTTGGATAAGTTGTTTTGCTACGACATTAGAGTTTACAATGACGTACAGAAGACAAACCCAAGGAGTTGTGTAGAGCATTTTACAAGATAGGCAATTTCTGCGAGGATGTTGAAAATAATTCAACCGAGTCCTTTAACAGCACTATTAATAAAGCAAGAGAGATGCCATTTGTGTTGATGTTGGAGACAATTAGAAGGCTAGCTACGTCATGTATTGCTAAAAGAGATGTTATAGCAAATACTCATAAAGGTTTTTTTTTTTACTTTTGTGATTCTCTTTTGGGCTGTTTTTATTATGTTTTTCTGTTTCAGGGATTTGTACACCGTATGTTGCTAAATTCCTTGCTGAAGAACACAAGAAGGCCTCAGAATGCAAGATTACTGCGAATACCAATGGAATGTACGAAGCAAGGCTGAGTGGAGAACTTAGAGAGGAGAACTTGTACCTGCATGAAGTTTCAAATCTGTGGAATACCGTGTGAGCATGCCTACGGAGTGATTATGGTGAAGAAGCTTGTACCTGAAAATTACGTGTGTCATTGGTTTCGAACCAATACGTGGAGAAGAACATACGATGAAGGGCTTGTACCAGTGAGAGGCTCCAAGTTTTGGCCTTCAACTAACCTACTGAATGTACACATTCCTCCACCACCATCCCAACCTGGGAGGAAGAAGATCACAAAGGTAGATAAGACAAGGAAGAAAGGAGTTAATGAATCTCCAATAAAGAAGCAACCAAAACAGAAAAAACAAATAATGCATTGTGGTATATGTGGTGTTGCTGATCATAACTCTAGATTCCACAAAAAAGAAAAAGCACAGGTATGTCAAGAAGCATTCACATGGATTAAGTAGATTCAAATCGACTAAGTCTTGATTTTTTTTTAGGAATCTCAAGGACAACCATCGCAACAATCCTTATCCCAACAAGGTTTTAGTCAAGATGAATCTTCTCAAGCAATGTCACTGCTTTGATAACATGTTTAATGTTGTTTTGGATCGATATTTAAGAACATGTGGCAATGGTTTGTTTGTTTTGTAGTACATTCGCACATGGTGGGGTTTGAATTTTAGTGCATTTGCACATGGTGGGGTTGGTTTTTGTCGGGTGTAAACATAAATATTTTAAACACTTTTTGCCCACTTCTGCTTTGCTTTTTCTTTTGGATTGACTCGATGCAAATTAATATTTCAAAAGATTCCTTCATTCATTACAACCGAACACTAAACATAAACTAAAACATAAACTAAAACATAAACTTACACACTTATATAATAACACAACCGAACATAAAAACATAAAACAAAACACTTCAAACTTCCAAAGTCTTAGCCGAACACACCCTTACAAAGCCTTAGCCAAACACAAAATTGGCTTCTCCGATTCATCTAACCCCATCTATCCTTTACCCAACACAATCTTAACCTACAAACTTGATGCAAGCAACCATAATCACACATCCAACCACAAATCCAATCATCATCTTCTTCATCTTAGCATTGGTTTCTAGCACCATATCTTCAACCCGACCAAGCAATTCTTTTTCTACCTTCATCTTCTCCGAAACAATTTTTTCGAACACCAAATTCTCTGTTCTAATTTCTCTCAGCTCACGTTCACATCTACTGTTCTTGAATTGCAAAATTTCAATCTCATTCAAGAGTGCCTCATCAAGCCACTTGAAGACATGACTATCATTCACAAGCTAAAAAACATACTCGTCATTAGTCATAAGCATCAACGAAAATTAACCAACACATTCAAATTACCTTCTTTGATGCAACAAAACCACACCGGAAGTAGCGACGACACGGATTCAGCTCGGATTTCAAAGTCAAAGCGACCACATGTTCACCACACCAACACCTCTTAGGAACGCCCACAACTCTACCATTTCAACTTCGAAAGCTCGATTGACCACTAGAAGCTCCAGATACAACACTCGATTCTTCACATGTAGACATCACGTCGATTCCCCCAATTCGATTTTGCAGCTCACGATTTTAGGGTTCTTCATTTGGGGGAAACTTTATAGGGTGTTTTATTTGGGGAAAAATTTATGGGTATATGGGTCGGGTCGGATTTGGGTGTTGGTTCGAGTTTTTCATTGGTTTCTTTTGGTTAGTTTTTGTGTGGTTAGGTTTACTCTCGGTTCTGTCCAAAAACCGATCGATTTCGATCGAACTTTAAATTGATGGGGAAATTGGTTTTGAATTTTCGATTCGGGTGGAAATAAGTCTTTAACTTCCATTCCATGAGGATATGACACTATAACTTAGTTTGGAAGACATCTAATACTATACGATACTTCTCATGGGAAAATAGATCGTGAGCCCTATATATAAACATATACTTGGATTATTTATAGAACATTTTCTTATAACATTAGATTCCAATGTACCATTTATGGATAAATTAGTTGAAAGGACTGAACAACCATTTAGTGATGAACAACTTTACTAAAACTCCATCCCAAACAAAACAATTAACAATGGCCACATGGTTTATTGATACTATATATAGTCAATTAGTCACAGAGCTCTCGTGATATTAATTAATTAATTAATGCTCATCCTACATAAATAGTTAACGTTAGATACAAATGGACCCCATCTACTACGCCTTATTGCTAATGGTTACAAAATTTTCAATCAATGTGGAATATGAGACATTGATTCCTTTGATTTTGGGTCACGTGGGACATTGATTTTTTGCTACCTTTTACTTTCTAACCGACAATTTTAAACTTGTTAAAAGAGTCTTTGGCGTGTCACATACTCACTCACATGTAATTAACCAGAATTACCTAAACTTAATTGTAGAAATTAACATTTCAATTTAGTTGGATGTAATAAATGACAAATGAAAGTGAGATTCAAGACTTTTATCATACGGTAATAGAGATTAAACTGTAATAGAGATTAAACTTACATGTAATTTACCTATAGAGTTCATTTATACACATCTATAAGTAGTCAGAAAATCATATTATAAAATAATAATTATAATAAATAAGCTAACACACAATTCTCTTCTTAATTCTTTTGTAGACATTAGACCAGCAAAATAACAAAAATAAGGAAAGGTTTACTTTCAACTATACAGAATTTATTAATTAAAATTAGTTTTATTCAAATTTTTATTTTCTTTTTGTAATTACACAAATTTAATAGACTATCCAACATTGTATTATTCAAATACAGTCCATTTCAACATAAATGTTAACTGTTAATGGTTTTTCGTTAAATCTAAAGTTAAACTGATAATTTAGAATTACTTTTTATCAGTGTGATACGATTATAAAATCGTTTTCGTTATCTAAAAACAAATCAGACTTGATATTTTTGATAAACCACAACCAAATATCAACATTATAATCGTATCAGATCGATAAAAAATAACTTTAAATCTAAATTTACCTTTAATGGAAACCGTAAACATTTAATGATTTGTTAAAATTAACTGAATAATACAATATCAAATAGTTTAAAGAAAAATCTGAACTACTAAAAGAAAACAAAATTCATAGAACTAATTTTTTTTTATAGTTTTTGGAAGTAAATCTGGAAAAAAAAAAGAAAAAAAAAGAAAATAAAGCACACGTGGCTTCTTAATTCTTACATACACAAATAAGCAACAAAATAATCAAATACAATGAAAAAAAAAACTAAACGAAGGGGTTGCATATTTACGAATAAACCCTTAAGTCATAAAACTTGTTCCTTCAACTGATTCTCGCTCACGAACGTTCCGTGAAAACCGTACGGAACCCTTGCTGGCAGTCGCACCGCCGCTACTTGCTTCATCTCCGATGCGTCAATCACCACGAACTCCGACTCGTCTCTCTCTTCGTCTCTCACAAACCCCATTACATACCCTTCGTCTTCTCCCTCTCCCTCCGCTACAAAGTACGGTTCGCCTCCGAACCGGCCCGGTCCGTAATTAAACTCTGAAACGGTGCCGTTTCCTAGATCCACCTTCGCGATGCCACTGCATCTGGGCCACGGATCGGCTATCGCTAAGTAAACAAACCGGGTTTTTCGGCCTAGGAAGCTCTGGTTCACCTGACCCGCTTCTACATTCATCCCGGTTATGATAGCCTTCCGGTTCGACTCTTTTGTCCGGAGGTTTAATCGGATCTCGGTTAATTCGATCCGGGTTGGTTCTCCAGATTCGCTGAATATCGTGTCTGGCGGGTTCATGCAAGACCCGATTACGACAATAACCGGGTCTCCCTCGTCGGTTTTCTCTTCCCACGAGTTCCATAGATGGAAACAGAAGCAATCGGGTACGTCTACCCAAATTAAACCTGACCCAGTCGGATCCTGCTTAGACAAAACCCCGAATCTCGAAACCTTCTCTCTGTCGTAACTAACAGGTGACCCGCCCCGAATCATTTCTGATAATTTAAAAACCATTTGCTGATCCGGAATCACGACGAAGTTTTCGGTTATCGCGAAATCGTGAATCATGGTGGGTTGAGGGAGGGTGATGTCCACGTCACGTGTCTTTTTCCCGCACATGTCGAATTTAAGGTATTTGAGATGAGGTTTCCTCAGAACGTTGTAGCTCAGCGTGTGAAGATCTCCTGTGGTAGGGTCTACTTTAGGATGCGCAATCACTGGACAATCGATCTGCTCGTCGAAACCGTACCGTCCAATCGTCTCGAGATCTCCTTGATTGTTGATCTTCACGTGGTAAGGAAGATCATCCTCTGACATGGCTAATAACCTGCCGTTAAAGTAAACGACGCCGGCATTAGCTACGCCCATGCCACGTGTAGCATCCACGAGGCCTATCTGTGTTCGAGCAGCGAGCAGAGCGAGTCGAGCCAGACCGGAATGTCCGTGAAGCTCACCGATTGGTTTAGGGAAAACCGTTCGTCCAAGCTCGGCTTCCTGAATAAGTCGGTTTGTTCGAGTGTACCGGCAGCTGTAACTAACCCGGTTATCAGAATTGATACTAACGGCGTGAATCATTCCGTCACCGTCAAATAGGTGGTGTCCGGCTAACGGAGGAAACATAGGGTTAGCGCCGTTACGGATGTAGACTCCTCGTATACAAGGAGGAATCTGACCAATGACTTGTAAACCATTCTGAACCGGAAACTCATGAACCGGAGCAAAATTGCCGGATAATTGAATCTCCGGGTTGGTCGTTGTAGGAAGTGGGTGATTCTGCTCCATGGGTATAACGAGGGAGGACTCGATCTTGTCCAGCATAGAAGCTGCTAGCTTCTGGAGAGGGTTTAAGTTGGGGTGTGGAGGCTTGAGCTCCACCGGAGACGGAGCTGACGTTGCGGGAGAAGTGAGGATAGCATGAAATTCGGGATGTTTTGTTCTCTTTTTGAAAGGGTTAATGAGAAGTTGACAGTTAGCATGGAAAGGAGAATTATTTGCATGTTTGGTTTGTCGAAGTGTATGAAAATGACAGGAAGTCTTCTGCGAAAGAAGATCGGAGCGGAGAGAGTATTGCATGGCTGTGAAGAGTGGAGTTAGAGATCTTTACATGAAGAACATGGAGGAGTTTTTGTCACGTTTTATAATTAGTTTTTTTTTTAGAGCTTTTTTTCCTTCTTCTTCTCAACATGCGGTTAAAAGCTAGCGGTTGATTTAAAAAATAAAAATGTAGTCTCAGTCTTGACATGTGGCAAAACATATGAAACTTCTTCTTCTTTTACTTAAGTAAATAATAAGATGTTTTGTCTCCATTTGTATACTTAGAAATTAATAAAACTTGGATATATTACTCAATACTATTTACAATAAAAATAGAAATGACTGCAAAATAAAATTTCGTATAAGAATTTTTATTAGTAACATAAATATAATTTCACAATAAAGTCATTCTTAGTTGTTTCAATGACAAAGTATAATAATAATACTATATTATAATTTGCAATATACAGTAATTTGAAAAAGATGAACATATCTATCGATCATAATAAAAGTTTTTAGATGTTTTTCTTATCACAAATCGAGAAAAAAATGTGTTGGTATTTTAATTTAAAATCAATTATAAATATTACTATTGTAAAATAATCATTTTTTCTCTTCCATTTTATAAGTTTAATATCGAAAATGTGACCAGTATTTATAATTTAGTGATGTAATCTCTGTATAATTTTCTGAATTTAGAGTTTTTTTAGATTTTTATGTTTCTTTATAATTATGCCACAACGATCTAGTCCAATAGTTTAATATTTTTACACGAATATTTAACATCTTTATACGAATATTTAACATCTTTATACGAGAAAAAATGGAGTCGAACACCACATTTCTGAGATTGACATAAAGATGGTACAATCATTAATCCACTTATTTTTCTTTTTTTTGTCATTAGGCCACAACGAGCCAGCTGAATAATTCAATAATTTCATACGAATATTTAACATTCTCATACGAGAGAAAAAAACTAGAGTCGAACTCCACGTTTCTGAGATTGACATAAATGTAGTGTAACCACTAACCTAGTTATTTTTGCTTTTCATATTTTAGTTTTGCTAATATAAGTGTGGGTACAAAATAATGACCAAAAATTAAATTTTTCTGATGATTTGGTATCATCCAAATAGACGACAAAAAAATATACATGCGGCCAAGTAAAAGAACTAATTTAGCTTTGCCTCTAACTTAATAAAAGATCTAAAAATCAAACTAATTAGTTCCTAATAAAAGAATAACTAAGAATAATATTTTAAAAATTTTTTGTTGTAAATTTAACATTTTGAAATTAAAATTTCAAAAATAGCACAAATAATTATATAAAATATTTATTTATTTTAAATAAATTATAAATAAATTAAAAAAATTATATTTGAATTTTTTTTCCGATTTTGATTATTTTTCTTTTAAAATAAAATTTTAATATATTTTAATTTTAAATTTGTGATATTATTAGATATTTAAAAAATTTTAAAATGTAATTTTAGACGGTTGTCATTAAATTAATTAGTTTGATCTTTATTTCACTTATAATAAAAAGATCCAATTTCAAAATGTCTGCGGAGTGACTGAGATTTTGCTTTGGTAACCGTTGGTTAATGAGATTTTGTGGAGAAATAGATTAAAGACATGGAAATATATTATGGACTCATGTTCAAGAAGATTGTGTAACAAAAAACCAAAGATACAAAAGAAAGTGTGTATACTATAATTGGTAGGTATCTAAGTTTGTATATGTGTTCTAACACTAACGTAAAATTCGTGTGGTGTGTGATAAGATTTTAACATTAGTTACTAATTTGGATAATATATCTAAATGCATGTCTTAAAAGTTCAATTAAATTGTTGTAATATTCCATTGGATATTTTGAATTGCTGTTAGAATATGACCGTTTGTTAGGGTCCGGATAGGACTGGTTAGTCAATCCGGTCCAGTCAAATTTTTTTGGTATTGATATAATTTGACTCCCGGTTTATTTGTTTCATACCTAAATATTATGGCATTATATTTTAGAGAGTTCGGAAAGTTCGAAGAATTCAGAGAGTTCAGAGAGTTCAGAGAGTTCGGAGAGTTCAGAGAATTCAGAGAGTTTAGAGAGTTCATAGAGATCAGAGAGTTCATAGAATTCAGAGAATTCAAAGAGTTCATATAGTTCAGAGAGTTCAGAGAGTTCATAGAGTTCAGAGAGTTCAGAGAGTTCATAGAGTTCATAGATATCAGAGAGTTCATAGAATTCAGAGAATTCAGAGAGTTCAGATAGTTCAGAGAGTTCAGAGAGTTCAGAGAGTTCATAGAGATCGGAGAGTTCATAGAGATCAGAGAGTTCAGAGAGTTCAGAGAATTCATAGAGTTAAGAGAGTTTAGAAAGAGAGTTCACATAGTTCATATTGGTTCTACTAATCTATCAAGTGAAAAGTATGATCACTTTGATTTGGTTAAATGCGGCCACTTATTCAGTACACATAGTTCATATTGGTTCACTATCTTTATCTTCCCTTTATACAACAAACTAAAGAAAAATGCAACACTTTGATTTGGTTAAATGCGGCCACTTATTCAGTACACATTTTGTGGTCTTTTAAATTTTGAATTCGGTTCGTCATGAGAATAACATTGGTTTGTAAAGTGTTAGTTTATGAAATTGGAAATGATTGTTTTAGTTAGTCTTGAATGAGTCCATTTTAACCGAGGGATTAACTGATAACAAGAATCATACACGAGTATTTAAACCATGTTCATGGTGAGATCTTAGATTTAGAAACCTCAAAAAGCTTTCTTTGATATACACTTTTGAGATAGTGAATTATGTTAGAGTTATGAATACTTTTGATTATTTGTTCGTATTTTATTAAAGTATGAAAAGTTGGTATCAGAGTGTAAGTTGGACCGACTTTAATATATTTGAGATATTGGTATATTATTTCTATATTTCGAGGAAGTACATTAGAATGTAAAAAATCTCACATTAAAAATTGAAATATTTTTACACAAATATATAAGATTTATGTACTTACCAGGCACGGATACAGAAATTAATTTTGTATGAGACACATATTAAAACTTTTTAAATCAAATATATTTTTTATAATCTTTTTATTAATTTCTACAAAAACAAAAAAAAATTAAAAAAAATAAAATAAATTAATATGAGGCATAGATTCTAAAGTTTCTCTACTTAGATCCGCCCCTAGTACTCATTAATTATCAATTCGTTTGAAATTGGATAGACATGATTTCTAATATATTCATCGTGATTAAGTTTTTCAATTAATGTTATAAAATACCGATATGTAGTAAGAAACGTTTTATATATTCTAATAAAACTTGGTCAAATTAAGAAAAAAAACTTGATTGTCCTCTGTGCACAAAGTCTACCTTCAAAATGTATATATACATAGTCATCAAATTTCATACAATGCAATAATATAAGATTTGCAATAAGTTCAGACAAGACGGCGTCGTATTCGATGAAAAGAGACAAAAAAACAAAGATGGGGACAAAATCTACAATTAACATCTGATGACGTAATCTCAGTTCGGAATTTATAACGTTGTATATCACGTGGATTTGATATGTGCTTCACGTGGGACATGATAAAACGTGTATAGTAGCTACGTTGGCTTATGTAGCGACCAACACTTGGGCTTACGAGACTTCATTAAAATAAAACAACTATTTATATAAACCCAACAGATTTCACGTGTCAATATGAGAAAAACAATCTCACGACGTCAAACTATTGGACTTTGAGATATCTAAAACATTTATGGTCAGTCGTCTCACACTTGTTCAAGTGCGAAAAGCTTTTTGAAGTAGCTTCGTTTGATATGGTTGCTCGGACAAGACAAAAACATCACGAGGAACTATACTAACACTTGTAATAAAGAAAGTGAAATACGCTGAAGAAGAAAAAATTGTTTTTGCTAACAATATATAAGGTTAATTGTGTAAACATTATAAAGATAGGGAAAATAACAGAATCTTCATTCTTTTTCATGAGCTCCATCTCTATTATCTCAAGTTCTATTATAATTATTGGTGAAATATTGAATTCTAGATTTGCTTATATTTTATTTTATAATATTTTAATTTTTAATCTAATTAAAATATTTCAGATATTTTATAAATAGTTTAACTTGATAGTAAAATAACATCTTTTATATATATAATTTTAACTTGAAAAATGTTCAAATATTATATTAAAAAGAGTTTAAAATTAAGGAACTAGTTTTAAATTAGATCATTTTAAATCCTACGAAGTACGAACTATAAATTGAATTAATTTCAATCATTTTAGCTCTTATACTCTAAAAGAACAAAGTGAATTTTGTAATAAATGGTAGAAGAATAGAGAAGTCGAAAATTTTGGAAGATAATAAAATCTGCCTATCCACTTGCAGGCAGAAGAAATGTTCTTCTAGATTTTCAAACATTTCCTTCTTTTGACAATTATCTTCAATATCCTTTGACTTCAAATTTTCGAAGAATTTAGCGATTGACGGACAAAAAATAGATTGATGGTCAAATAACGATGTCTAGAAGAATAAAAGGACTGAAATGTAAACTTAATAGCAAATTAAAAAGGCCAAAGTTGAACCCACTTGCCACCGTATGAGACGGTCGATCCTCCGTTTACCACGTCTTCGCCACGTCAGCAGTCTCGTCTCTCCACGTAGATTCTCAACCAATTTTCGAAGATTCGATACCAATTCTCTTCTCCTTTTCTTCTTTTTCCTCTCCTCTCTATTTTCTTTTTTCAGAAAATCTCATCAGAGGAATCAGATTTCTTCTTTTTCTTCTCCTGTCGTGTCGACGTATCGAATTTTCGGGATTCCCCGGTGCGTTTTTTTTATTTTTCTATGTGTCCGAATTCGCTCGAAACTCTCCGATTTGTCTCACGGGCGTTTTCATCTGGACTTGCTTAGACCTTGGATTTGACTGCAAAAATTGAGAGGGAGATCGTTGCGAGTGAAACGGCTTCGTTTCACTTGGGTTGCTTTCTGCTGCAAATGCTTGGTCTTTGATGTGAGAACAAAGTACCGTGTTTATGTGAGACTCATATGCCTAGTTGCTTACTTTTTGAGTTCGTGTTGTTGCGACCAATTTCTTTGATCATATCAGTGCTGAATCGAAATTAAGCCGACATGGTGGGCGCAACTTTGTTTCACCGTAGAAAGCATTCATGGCCGCCCGAGGAATTCATTACCAGAAGTACACTGCAATTAGTAAGTCGATTTTGGACGCCGAGAAAGAATCGTTTACATTGGTTAAGTTGGACTTGACTTATATTGTTTTATGTATCCGTTCATACGTAGCTCGATTTCGATTGTGCTGCTCCGCCACCACACGCATGGAGGAGGAGATTAAACTGCCATGCAAATATCCTCAAAGAATTCAGTATAACGTTTAGGGAAGCCATTAAAATGGTAACCAAGACAATATCTTATCATTAGTTTCTTCATTTCGTGGTCTTATGGTTTTTTCTTCTTTGATTGGCAAACCCGAATTGTATTTTTTTGGAGCTTCTTAAATGTTTTTGAGGGGGGTATGTCTTTTCTCTGATTTCTGGAATTACAGGTACGCCTTGGGATACGATTATGGTCTTATGTCCGAGAAGAAGCCTCCCATGGAAGGGTAATTCTCTCTAACAATAAAACCTCTTGATATACTGACATATGACATAACTTCGTTGCATAGAAACCTTTTTTTGTAGGAATGTTAAATTTTTTATTATGATTATTGTTCATATATGGTTGGTAATATTCTGTGCAAAGTGTTGGTCGTTGTTGTGGAGATTTAACTTCTGATTGCTACAGAAAGCACCTATTGATCCTTTTACCAAAGAGACCTGCAAACCATCTGCATCCCAAGGTGTTCCACTCGGAGGAATGGGGTACATAATAGATACCCTCTGGTTTTTGGGTATATTGAATGGAATTCCGTAGCTTAGATTTGACCAATACTGCTGATAATTGCAGAAGTGGAAGCATTTCTAGGGGTTTCAGGGGTGAGTTTAAGCAGTGGCAAATAACTCCTGGAACTTGCGATCCATCACCTATGATGTCTAATCAGTTTTCAGTAAGTTTTCTTCTATGGACTTGGTGGAATTTACATCCATGCTCTTTGAATTCCTAACTCGTTAGTTACATTGTTACTTGTATTATATCCTTAGTGTAGCCTTTTATACCTTTTATGTTCTATGCTTTTTGAATCTTGCAACATAACTTCTTGTCTTCGATACATGCAGTCGTGAGGACTAGTGATTGAATGCTATTATCTTTTGCCACTGCATAAACATCGCTGAATTGTTAAAATCCAACTTCTAGTTGTTCCTACTTCAGTGGCAAATCTTACTCTTGAAATAATTTTTTCATGGTTGTATGGTAACTCCACTACGGTTTATATTCTTTCAATGCCCATGTTAAGACTGGAGTTTTGGGATTTGTTCAGAGTTAACCTATGTTCTGATCGTAATTCGGCTATTAAGCTTTTGCTAATGGTTCATTATTGCTGCAATAAATGTTTTTTTTAAATTTCTGACATTTGTGTTTCTTATCCCATTTCCTTGGCCCATCATTCTTTGCAGGTTTTTATTTCTCGAGATGGTGGACACAAAAAGTATGCATCAGTATTGGCTCCAGGTCAGCATGGAAGTTTAGGGTAAGGATCTGTCTTATAAATATTTTGTATTTTGATGATGAGATTCTTTTCTTAACTCACATACCTTGGATTGGTTTCATGGTCTCAGAAAATCGCGTGATAAAGGTATTTCTTCATGGGGATGGAATCTAAATGGCCAGCATTCAACTTATCATGCTCTATTTCCTCGAGCCTGGACCATATATGATGGTACCAATATTAAAAAGCTAGCATATGTGACTCAATTTATCACTTGTAATAATGCCTCTGTTTGTAGGTGAGCCTGACCCAGAGTTAAAGATTTCATGCCGGCAAATATCACCCTTCATACCAAACAATTATCGAGATAGTAGTCTTCCAGCAGCTGTTTTCGTATATACAGTAAGTAATCCTCTCATCTAGTGCATATTCTTATGGGGTGCCCGCATCTGTAAATAGGAAACATCTTAGTTCTGAAAGCATGTGAAATAAGAATGGATATATATTTTAGCAAGCAACCTTTTTCAGTATCTAGACTGTGTTCACATGTATGGATCTGTGGTGATGATATCCTCGATTAGCAGGCCATCAAAGTGCCAATATAGATGGTCGTGCCATGGGCTCTGTAGATCGCAAATGTGTGTGACGACTTATTTGGTGGGATATTCCATCCATCATAGGAACATTATTTAATTACTCTAATTCTGATTGTTTGACTGGGGAAACAAGTTAGTGAACTTCTTGTAAATTAATACCATAAAACGATAGCATGTGTAGAGTATCAATCACCTTCAAGCAGAATATGAGGAAACCCACTGAGTTACTATTTTTGTTTTAGTTGGTGAACACTGGAAAGGAAAGGGCAAAAGTCAGCCTTCTGTTTACTTGGGCGGTGAGTTTACACCTGATTCATTTTGATATCTTGAAGAGCAGAGGAAACATATGTTTACCAGCATTTTATATTGGGCAGAATTCAATTGGTGGGATTTCGCATATGTCAGGGGGTCATGTAAATGAGCCATTCATGTAAGGAGAAATATGTGACATTTTCCCTTATGTGATCATGGTTTCGAGTCAATGTGTAGTTTTTATGTGGTTCCTTTATCCTTTCAGAGGCGAAGATGGGGTCTCCGGTGTCCTTTTACATCACAAGCAAGTCATTTTACCTTTATAGCTATAACTTACGGTTGGTTTGCATATATCTCGGGTAGATTTACTTCTTTGACAAGAGTGGTCCAAATTTCTATTCTTTCTTTTGGTTTAATGGAGACGATTAGGAAATGGCAGTACCTGAAGTGTTATTTGTTAAAAGCAGTGTTCCATTCTTTACGTTTGAACTATACAAATAACTGATCTGATGAGCAAAGCAAAAGATATGATGGTAGTAGCAACTCATCGTTGAGAAATTCACTAACGAGACCTTGTTGGTCATTAGAAATGCACAACACCTAGAGAAAGCAACTAGTTGAGCCAGAAGTTTTCCATTCAGTTTTTAGCACCAAAATGTTCCGTAGATAGACTTTCCTGCCAAGGCCCAATCCTGCATCTAAACTGTTAGTGTGCCACTCTTATCTTGTTGCATTATGTGTCCTGGTGTATTTGCCTCTCCTTATCTTTTCAGCTTTTTTGTATTCTACTGCTGTCTAAGTAGTTGACGGTTGATCTCCGAGTACCAACTTGTCCATTCAGTCTGCCTTCTGTACGAAGCAATTTACACTGTTGTCCCTACTTGAGTGTTTGACATAGTTTACCGGCTTATCTATTACATGCTCCTTTGAGAAGTTATTGTAGTAGTGTATTTTTGTTACAGTAGAAGGTTTTGTTCTTTAAGCGAACAGATCTGTTTTGAATGTCTGGTAATATTGCAGGACAGGCAAGGGAAACCCTCCTGTTACATTTGCGATTTCTGCTTGTGAGACTCAGAATAGTAATGTAACAGTTTTACCATGCTTTGGATTGTCTGAAGATAGTTCCTTTACAGCAAAGGATATGTGGGATAAATTGGAAAAGGTGACTTGTCTTTTTATTATCATTCTCATACTCTGCACGTAGATTTCAAACCTTGGCAAAAATGCTATTGATTATACAATTGATGGATGTTCTGAATTGGCAGTGGTTTTAAAACTTTTGATTTCTTATTGTGTGGTGTAATCATTACAATCGAGACTGACATTCAGATATTTTATCTGAAAGGATGGCAAATTTGATCAAGAAAATTTTAATTGTGGGCCGAGCATGCCTTCATCAGCTGGAGATACTATTTGCGCAGCAGTGTCAACTTCGACATGGTTAGAGGCTCATGGCAGGTGCACTGTATCGTTTGCTCTTCCATGGTCATCACCAAAAGTGAAATTTTTGAAAGGCAGCATATATGACAGGTAAATAATGTGCAACGTTTGTGGTTTCTTCCTAAAACTGAGAGATTAAGCTGTTTACTTGTCGATTGTTATCACTAACTTGTTTTTATGTTATAAATGTTGTATTTTAAACAATTGTGATTGCCTGAATTTTGTTTCCTTCTCTGTGTTTGGTTTGCAGGAGATATACTAAATTTTATGGAACTTCGCCAAGAGCAGCTCTGGATCTTGTGCACGATGCACTAACAAGTACGTATTCTATGATGTTGATGTCTTAGCTTCTTATGCTTCACTTGTGTTGCCCCTGTGCTGTTTGGATGTATCCCTGATAGTGCTGTTAATTGAAACTATTCCTTATTACACATACATAGAATGGTGCTTATGTATTAGTGACTAGTTTTAAAATTCAGATTATAAGAGGTGGGAGGAAGATATTGAGGCATGGCAAAATCCCATTCTCAAAGATGACAGGCTCCCTGAGTGGTAATTGCTTTTGAACCTTTCTTTGCTTACTCAAAGCATTGCAGTTACTTTCTTTTCTTTTGCATTTTTTATCATTACAATGCATCATTATTGTACCGCCGCATATTCCTGTATACCATAATAAACTAACTTTAATACTTTGCTCCGTTATCGTTCTTCCCTGAATTGTTTTTGTTATTTATAGGTACAAGTTCACTCTATTCAACGAGCTTTATTTTTTGGTAACCGGTGGTACAGTCTGGATAGGTACACATATATATGCTTCAAACTAAAAAGTTTTGCCCCTTCATTATTTTGCTACCTTGAAAATATTGTATCACTATTTCAAACATTTTTTTTGCAGATTCTGCTTCACTTGATGCCAATGGGAATAGTCAGCTTCACCAGTTGGGTTTAGAAAATTCAGATGGTAAAGCAAGTGGACTTGACGTTAAAGACCCGCAGAATAACCTTGATAATTGTCACAATGATATAAACAGCAATGGCGAAGCATCACTTATTCACAAAAGGAATGGCTTATTTGTCAATACTCGACACGTAGATGATGAAGATGATGTTGGCCGCTTCCTGTACTTGGAAGGTGTGGAATATGTGATGTGGTGCACATATGATGTGCATTTTTATGCATCGTATGCGCTCCTTATGCTATTCCCAAAAATTGAACTCAATATCCAGCGGGATTTTGCTAAAGCTGTGTTGTCTGAAGATAGGAGGAAGGTTAAGTTCCTAGCAGAGGGAAATTGGGGAATTCGTAAGGTCAAAGGTGCTGTTCCTCACGATCTGGGGATGCATGATCCGTGGAACGAAATGAATGCCTACAACATACATGACACAAGCAAGTGGAAGGATCTCAATCCAAAGTTTGTGCTTCAGGTGTATAGAGATTTTGCAGCTACAGGGGATTACCAATTTGGAATAGACGTTTGGCCGGCAGTTCGTGCTGCTATGGAGTACATGGAACAGTTTGATAGAGACAATGATGATCTCATCGAGAATGACGGTTTTCCAGATCAAACATATGATACATGGACTGTTCATGGGGTAAGTGCCTACTGTGGTTGCCTGTGGCTGGCTGCTCTTCAAGCTGCAGCGGCAATGGCTCAGCAAATCGGTGACAAATTCTTTGCTGAACTGTGTAAGAACAAATTTTTGAATGCAAAGACAGCACTGGAAGCGAAACTCTGGAACGGATCATACTTCAATTACGACAGCGGGGCGAGCAGCAACAGCAAATCTATACAGACCGATCAGTTGGCAGGTCAATGGTATGCCGCATCATCAGGTCTGCCTCCAATTTTTGAGGATATCAAAATCAGAAGCACTTTGCAAAAGATCTTTGACTTTAATGTGATGAAGACCAAAGGAGGCAGAATGGGTGCTGTAAATGGAATGCATCCTGATGGGAAAGTGGATGAGACGTGCATGCAGTCGCGTGAGATATGGACCGGTGTCACTTATGCTGCTGCAGCTACTATGATCCTCTCTGGAATGGAAGAACAAGGATTCACCACTGCTGAGGGAATTTTCACAGCAGGCTGGTCTGAAGAAGGTTTCGGGTAAGTTACCTATCTTCTTTATGCCCAGTATGTTAAATGTAATCTGTGATCACACACGCATACGTAGATAAATTCATCAAAGTGAGTTTACATACTACAAAATGGAAATTAGTTATAAAAATACATTTAAAATGCTAATAATGAAGTAAATGATGCAGCTAGAACAAAATATCACCATGAATCACATAAGCTACCACACTTAATACACGAATGTTGGAAGGATTCTTATATAGTGTGTAAGTAAAGACAACAAATGTGTGTTGTGTAGAAAGTGTAACTGAGTAGCATACATGAATGCATGATGATTTATTTTGTTCTGAACCGGGTTACAGGTATTGGTTCCAGACACCGGAAGCGTGGACAATGGATGGGCATTACCGGTCATTGATATACATGAGACCGCTTGCTATATGGGGAATGCAGTGGGCATTATCGCTGCCAAAGACAATTCTTGATACTCCGAAGATCAACATGATGGACAGAGTTCACTTGTCCCCTAGGAGCCGCAGATTCTCTCACAATATCAAAGTTATCAAACACAAGGCTAAGTGTTTTGGTAATTCTGCGTTAAGGTGTTCTTGCTGAATTGTTAATTCTGTTTCATCACAACATAAGCAATATGAATGATTATTGGAGTAACTTGAAGAAAAAGAAAAGCTGATTTTTAAGGAGGAATTAGCCGACAAGGGTTTATTATTTAACTAGAGATTGGAAACAAAGATACTGGAAACACTCCTTAGTTGTCATGTGTATAACTCCTGCCTTGTTTTAACTTTTCAATTCTAATAATTTATAACTGAGAAGAATAATTGAGTCCTTAGTTTTGAAGACTTAGCAGGCCTTGCAGTTGCACGTGAAGGTGTATTTACATCTTTCTTGTGAGCCAAATAACTTTTTACACCATGTTTTTGTCTATCAAGATCGTCAACTTCATGTTCTTAAAGATCATGTTGCATTAAAGATTCTCGTCACCTTTTCTTTGTAACCATCTTCTCAGATTTAAGTCACAAAGATAAATTGAATGCGACGGTAAGGGATCTAATCTTGTATCCCATAAATAAAGAAGTGCATTTTTTTACAAAGTCTATTGAAAATTTTAGGGTTGATGATCTATTTTCCCATGAGAAGTATCGTATAGTATCAGATGTCTCTCAAACTAATTCATAGTGTCATATTCCCATGAAATGAAAGTTAAAGACTTATTTCCACCCGAATCGAAAGTTCGAAACCAATTTCTCCATCAATGTCGATTTGATCGAAATCGATCGGTTTTGGGACAGAATCGAGAGTAAACCTAACCACACGAAAACTAACCAAAAGAAACCAATGAAAAACCCGAACCAACACCCAAATCCAACCCGACCCATATACCCACAAATTTTCCTCCAAATAAAACACCCTAGAAAGTTTCTCCCAAATGAAGAACCCTAAAATCGTGAGCCGCAAAATCGAATTGGGAGAATCGACGTGATGTCTACCTGTGAAGAATCGACTGTTGTATCTGGAACTTCTAGTGGTCAATCGAGCTTTCGAAGTCGAAATGGTAGAGTTGTGGGCGTTCCTAAGAGGTGTTGGTGTGGTGAACATGTGGTCGCTTTGACTTCGAAATCCGAGCTGAATCCGTGTCGTCGCTACTTCCGGTGTGGTTTTGCTGCATCAAAGAAGGTAATTTGAATGTGTTGCTTAGTTTTCGTTGAT
This sequence comes from Pugionium cornutum, assembly GCA_018901935.1. Taxonomy (NCBI): domain Eukaryota; kingdom Viridiplantae; phylum Streptophyta; class Magnoliopsida; order Brassicales; family Brassicaceae; genus Pugionium; species Pugionium cornutum. The sequence continues at coordinate 25,495,838 of CM032161.1, forward strand.
GCTTATGACTAATGACGAGTATGTTTTTTAGCTTGTGAATGATAGTCATGTCTTCAAGTGGCTTGATGAGGCACTCTTGAATGAGATTGAAACTTTGCAATTCAAGAACAGTAGGTGTGAACGTGAGCTGAGAGAAATTAGAACAGAGAATTTGGTGTTTGAAAAAATTATTTCGGAGAAGATGAAGGTAGAAAAGGAATTGCTTGGTCGGGTTGAAGATATGGTGCTAGAAACCAATGCTAAGACGAAGAAGATGATGATTGGAGTTGTGGTTGGATGTGTGATTATGGTTGCTTGCATCAAGTTTGTAGGTTAAGGTTGTGTTGGGTAAAGGATAGGTGGGGTTAGATGAATTGGAGAAGCCAATTTTGTGTTCGGCTAAGGCTTTGTAAGGGTGATTTCGGCTAAGACTTTGGAAGTTTGAAGTGTTTGGTTTTATGTTTTTGTGTTCGGTTGTGTTATTATATAAGTGTGTAAGTTTATGTTTTAGTTTATGTTTTACTGTTCGGTTGTAATGAATGGGGGAATCTTTTGAAATATTAATTTGCATCGAGTCAATCCAAAAGAAAAAGCAAAGCAGAAGTGGGTACAAAATGTTTAAAATATTTATGTTTACACCCGACAAAAACTAACCCCACCATGTGCAAATGCACTAAAATTCAAACCCCACCATGTGCGAATGTACTACAAAACAAACAAACCATTGCCACATGTTCTTAAATATCGATCCAAAACAACATTAAACATGTAATCAAAGCAGTGACATTGCTTGAGAAGATTCATCTTGACTAAAAGCTTGTTGCGATGGCTGTCTTTGAGATTCCTGAAAAAAAATCAAGACTTAGTCAATTTGAATCTACTTAATCCATGTGAATGCTTCTTGACATACATGTGCTTGTTCTTTCTTGTGGAATCTAGAGTTATGATCAGCAACACCACATATACCACAATGCATTATTCGTTTTTTCTGTTTTGGTTGCTTTTTTGTTGGAGACTCATTAACTCCTTTCTTCCTTGCCTTATCCGCCTTTGTGATCTTCTTCCTCCCAAATTGGGGTGGTGGTGAAGGAATGTGGACATTCGGTAGGTTAGTTGAAGACCAAAACTTGGAGTCTCTCACTGGTACAAGCCCTTCATCGTATGTTCTTCTCCACATATTGGTTCGAAACCAATGACACACGTAATTTTCAGGTACAAGCTTCTTCACCATAATCACTCCGTAGATATGCTCACACGGTATTCCACAGATTTGAAACTTCATGCAGGTACAAGTTCTCTTCTCTAAGTTCACGCGATAAGCACATCCACTCAGCCTTGCTTCGTACATTCCATTGATACTCGCAGTAATCTTGCATTCCGAGGCCTTCTTGTGTTCTTCAGCAAGGAATTTAGCAACATACGATGTACAAATCCCTGAAACAGAAAAACATAATAAAAACAGCCCAAAACAGAATCACAAAAGTCACAAAAAATATCTTTATGAGTATTTGCTATAACATCTCTTTTAGCAATACGTGCCATAACTAGCTTTCTAATTGTCTCCAACATCGGCACAAATGGCATCTCTCTTGCTTTAGTAATAATACTGTTAAAGGACTCGGTTGAATTGTTTTCAACGTCCTCGCAGAAATTGCCTATCTTGTAAAATGCTCTACACCAACTCCTTGGGTTTGTCTTCTGTACGTCATTGTAAACTCCAATGTCGTCTGCCAATTACAACTCCTTGGCATTCTTAGGCAAAGTTGACGCATAAATCTGCTAGTTACAGCCTTCACCTTCACTATCACCAACACATTTAAATCCTATCTTATCTTTATCATACTTGTACTGCTTTAAATTTCTTCCCGTCTTCAGTGCATAGTCTAGAACGCACTCTTTGAAAGCAATCCCATTGAAAAACGTTTGGCTTTTGTACAAGCGCCCATCACCATGCTTGATGTGCGTTTTTTCTCTCGGCATTGTGTCCAATTCTTTTTCCGAATCGCTGTCTGGGTAAGCATCATGCCGCACAGAAGGCTCGTCGACGAAGTCCCCCACCAATTTTTCGATCTCGAACTCATCCCGTTCTTCAGCTTCCTCGTAGAACTCGGGTTCATCGACATCTCCGCGAATCACTAACGCCATCTCTAATAGAAGCCGATTTTGGGTTCGATTTTGAGATTGTTTCACGATTTTGGGTTCGATTTTGAGATTGTTTCACGATTTCGATGTTAGAGTTTTCGATTTGGTGGGTTTGCGATTTGGGATTTTTTCTAGGGTTTTCGATTTGGGATTTTTTTGGGAAGTTTCGATTTTAGTTAAGTGTTTTCGGTTTTACCTAACCGATTTTAATGGGTCGGGTTTTAATTAACGGGTAAATTGGTTATATTATCGGTTAATTGGTTTGTAATCGGTTTTAGTTCATAATAATTGGATTAAATGGTTTTCGGGTACAGTAAACCAATTGATTTGGGAAAATCAGTTTCAAACTTTAAATTGATGGGAAAATTGGTTTCGAACTTTTGATTCGAGTGAAAATAAGTCTTTAACTTCCATTCCATGAGGATATGATACTACGACTTAGTTTGGGAGACATCTGATACTATACGATACTTTCTCATGAAGAAATAGATTGTCAAAAATAAATTAAAAATAAACCATGCAAATTTATATCCATATTTTCCGAATTAAGCAGAATTTTTAAAATTTAAATTTAAGAAGACCAAAATATAAAAATTTAATAGAGGAATGAAAAAAAATTTTTTTATCAAAAATAATGTTTTTTCCCATGATAAGTTAAATATTCTTTATTGTTAATTTTGGTGTTGAATGATCAAAGTTGAAGAGATCCGATTCCATACCCACACAATTATTTGTTTATTTGGTGCATAGATGTGTCTCCTCTCTAGATCTTAGTGTTTGTACAATTGTACTCCATAGCTTTTCTGCTTAAAAGGTACAATTTTGGTTTGATTTCATTTTCATATCTCCCACCAAAGAGTACTAGAGTAGTCGCCATTCATCCAACGATTTAATCACAGACAACCTTCTCTCGATCTTTTTCTTTCCCTTTTTTGTAATTCTGATCGGGTTTTGTACTGGTTTCCATCACAGACAACCTTCTCTCGAGATTCGCCATTTGTTGGTCTGGTTTCCATATTTCTTTAATTTTCTTATCTTTGCAGCTTAGATTTCTGACTCTTCACAATCATGGCGAGGAAAATGCTTGTTGATGGAGAGCTTGATAAGGCGGCGGCTGAAGAAGCCACCGCGACACACTATGATTTTGATTTGTTTGTTATTGGTGCCGGGAGTGGTGGTGTTCGTGCTGCTAGGTTTTCGGCTAATAATGGGGCTAAGGTGAATTTCTTAGGAGTGTGATAAATTAGTGCTTATGTTTAGAATCGTTTCCTTGTTATATTAAAATGGTGTTTTTCTTAAACAATGTTCTAGGTTGGTATTTGTGAGCTTCCATTTCACCCCATTAGCTCAGAGGAGATTGGAGGAGTTGGTGGAACGTAAGTTTACAAGTAACCAATATCCAGCACTGATGGATGATCATTTTTTTTTGCTTTCGGTTTTTTGAGCCTTTATATGGATTGCTTCAAGCACTCAGGTGAAAATATCAGAATAAGAAACATGTTTAAAAATGTATGTTAGAAATGTTTCTTTTTTTTCCTCAGCTACGTTTGGTATCTGTTTTATGTGTTTGTTTCCACTTCTTGGGTTTACAGCTGTGTTATTCGTGGTTGTGTTCCCAAAAAGATTCTGGTCTATGGGGCTACTTACGGTGGTGACCTTGAGGTAATAAGCATTATTTCTTTGTAATCATCATTTCTATGTCCGTCAGTTTAGCCGTAAGAGCAAAGTTCCTAATTAGTCATTTGCGCAATCACTATTTGCACTATTGCATTACTCTTCTAAAATTATGTTTTAGTCTACATATTGCTTGGTGCAGAGAAACTAAATTCACAGGCATGTATAATTTTATACTGAGATAATACCGTGTTTGATGATGTATGTTGTGGTTATGTGCTGGCAGGATGCTAGAAATTATGGATGGGTAATAAACGAGAATGTTGAGTTCACGTGGAAGAAGCTTTTGCAAAAGAAGGTATGCTATGGCCATAATACCTTATGTATTCTAATTTTTCATCATTTCAGTACAAAAATTTGCACAGATGTGTATCTATGATACACTTGCACTAGTTTCTCCAAGTCGTGCCACTAAAGTTAGCTGATTATCATTGTCACCCTCTCTTTAAACACTGGAGTTGGGAAGAGCATATGATGAAAAAACCATTTGAAGAAAATTGGTTTTCGTGGTTACCTTTTGGGATGGTTTGGTGCTGTAACAAATATGAACAGAAATAATGAGTTAATTGTCTTTAGTTCCCTATGTGCAGACTGATGAGATACTAAGGCTGAATAATATTTATAAGAGATTATTGGCAAATGCTGCGGTTAAATTGTATGAAGGTGAAGGAAGAATAGTTGGTCCTAACGAAGTGGAGGTGAGACAGTTAGATGGCACAAAAATAAGCTATACCGCAAAGCACATATTGATTGCCACTGGCAGTCGGGCGCAGAAGCCCAATATTCCTGGACATGTAAGTTCTGTGTTCATGTTCTCTTTATCTAAAATTAGTTTGCGCGAACAACTACAAATAGATATGTAGGGAAGTCCCTAATTTTTGTACATAATTTGTCTGTTACAGGAGCTGGCTATTACATCTGATGAAGCTTTAAGCTTGGAAGAATTTCCGAAGCGTGCTGTTGTGCTTGGAGGAGGGTAATGTCTTTCTCAAGGGTTTCATCCTTATGTACCTAGGAATAGGATGCCTGTCGTATCAATGTTCCAATCCCTGTTTCATGTACTTTTTATTTAGGTACATTGCTGTGGAATTTGCATCAATTTGACGTGGAATGGGTGCTAGAGTAGATTTATTCTTCAGGAAGGAACTTCCACTAAGGTGCGGCATCGATTTCTGTTTCTTTTGTTGCTGTCTTGCCAATCTCTTTGGAGGAAAGTGCAGAGCCTTTTCATAAATTCTCTTTAGCAACGTGCTGCAGTTCTTTTCTATGTTTCACTCTGGGTCAAATTATGCTCTTGGTCAAATTTTCTCGAATTACTGAAACTCCATCTTTGTTTTCTGGCCTTCTTTTCTTTCTAAATTATACTTTTCAGGGGTTTTGATGATGAAATGAGAGCACTAGTTGCTAGGAATCTTGAAGGAAGGGGTGTTAATCTGCATCCGCAAACAAGTTTGACTCAGGTGGCTGAGTATACTGTCTACAGTTCTTTTCATTCTTCATCAGTTCATCCTTTACTGAACATACAGTTTTTCTCAATTTAGTTGATAAAAACAGACGATGGGATAAAAGTAATATCTTCTCATGGGGAAGAATTTGTGGCAGATGTTGTACTATTTGCTACTGGTAACTTTTCTATCTATGAATAGTTATGTGATTCTCACATTCCGTTGGTTTATATCAAGAGTAATTGTCCCTGGTTCTCTTCTATTTTAGTACATGTACATGTGTGTGGCTTTTGGTTCTAGAACAGTAGCTTTTTTCATTCTGACCTGCATGATTGTCAGATTGTGTGGGTTTTTTCGTCCTCCCTTGAATTTTATTAATAAGTACTTGCTATTACATATTTTCATGGAGCTTTCTAAGGGATGTATCTTTTGTTTATATCTGATACAGGCAGGAATCCTAATACCAAGAGATTGAATTTGGAAGCTGTTGGTGTTGAACTTGACCAGGCCGGAGCAGTGAAGGTTGTAACATTTCTTGTTGTCGCAGATGTTATTCAAGAAAAAATTTCCTTTACTTTCTGTGAAAAAACTATACTCTTGCAGCTACTAATTCAGTCAATTATCCTCAGGTTGATGAGTACTCACAAACTAATATACCTAGCATATGGGCTGTGGGAGATGCTACAAACCGAATTAACCTTACACCTGTTGCGTTAATGGAGGCCACCTGTTTTGCGGTGTGTGTCTCTTATCTTGCACTTATAATTTACACAAACCCTTTGATGAGTTGCTCTTACCACCAAATATTTAGCTTTTGCTGTGTTTGGGAATGTCTAATTATATAATGCATTTGTTAAGTTAAATTGTTTTGATGCTTGCAGAACACTGTTTTTGGTGGGAAGCCTACTAAAGCAGACTACAGCAATGTAGCCTGTGCTGTATTTTGGTAAGCATTTTTTCTGTTTGGAGGAGATTTTACTTTGTGTCGTATTGCAGACACTAGTTGCCTCATCACTGAAGTGATGGTTTAAAGTATGTGTATTGTATACTAAAACAATCTCGCGTTTTCCATTACTATCTGAACTTTATCTGTGAATACACAGCTCTCGAAAGAAATTACTTCTAGTTTGGCAAATCTTTTCCCAGTCGTAGCCCACAGGCCAAATCAATCTGAAGCTTTCACAGAGGTTTTGCTTTTCTTTTTTTAATATATATATATTTTGTTTGTGCTGTCTGCCAGCATACCACCACTAGCTGTGGTGGGTCTCAGCGAAGAAGAGGCAGTAGAACAAGCGACTGGAGATATTCTGGTTTTCACCTCAGGATTTAATCCTATGAAGAACACCATTTCTGGGTATGCAAGCACTCAAAGTTCTAATCTGAGAAAAACTCATTATAATGGCCCACACAGTTCTTGATTTCATTCTGTAGAATCTTCTCTTTTCAACATGTGTGCACGTGATCACTGTTTTGAGGACTCTAACCTCCTTTTTGATCTAACCACAAATTTATTTTGGTAATAGACGGCAGGAAAAGACATTGATGAAGCTAATAGTTGATGAGAAAACCGATAAGGTTATTGGAGCATCCATGTGCGGTCCAGATGCAGCTGAGATCATGCAGGAAAGTTTTCAGCTTCTACTAATAAGTTTTTTCTCCCTCTGGTTGCCATAGTGCAAGTCTTTCCTTCTTGTAGAGTAGTGCATAGGTGTATTCCCAATTTCCCACCTAATAGTGTCAAGGACAATGGTTATTTATGGGGTAGGTAAATGGATTTGGGTTAATTAAGACAACTGCGTGTCTGTGCTTCTGAAAGCAAAGGGATTTTTCTTCTAATCTTACATAGGAGATCGATCATGGTAGAAGGGAACCTATTTTGAGTTTGAAAAGTATTGTCCTTACAAAAGATTTTAAATGAGAACTCAGCCTTGAAAAATTGTTTAAGTGGTTGATCCGGTGGTGTTTCATTCTTTTAGTATCTGTCTTGTATTGCTCAATGCAGGGGATTGCAATTGCGCTCAAGTGTGGAGCAACCAAGGCACAATTTGACAGCACGGTACGTAAAATCTTATTGGAAATCAAAAAGAATCGAAACACATGGTTTCACTTTCACAGTTTCACCAGTTTGCTTTTTTCTGTAACTAAAGATTTTTAATATAACATTGTGAACAAAACACAGGTCGGTATACATCCATCTTCCGCGGAGGAATTCGTGACAATGCGCACTGTGACTAGACGTATTGCCTACGAACCCAAACCTAAGACAATATGAACCTTGAAACTTGGTATTACTTTGACACAGAAGCATCCAGAAACATGAGTTTCCTCATGCATGCTTATATCCCAATAAGTGAATTGTACTTTGTTTGTTGATGTTTCTCTTGAAGCTGAGAAACAAACAATTTCATCTTCCAATAAAAAAAATGCACCTCTTGGTCATATACCCAGAGTTTTTGTTTTGTACAGGCTCATTGTGGCTATAAAGGACCAGCCTAGCGATACTGTTATATGTAGAAGTTACTATAATAATATTCAGAATCCATCATAGAAAACTGAAAATTACATGAAAGTGTCCAATGTGTTCTTTATTATTATGTATGTAAAAAAGAAAATAAATATAAGTCAAGAATGCAACGAATATGGCAATATACACATAACATACCAACTGCTCAGGCCACCAAAAGTTTCATCCTTCTCTTAAAACATTCAGATGAGACTGGTTTCAAATGCAACCACAAAACGATGTAAACGAACGACCAGGAGACAGAAATTGTGTCCGCTTCCCGTTTTGAAGCTCTTTTTGATTTCTTAATCGAGCTTCACGTTGGAATATAGAAGCGTGTCCTTTGTCAAAGGCATGTTCATCAAGAAGTAAACCTGCAACGAACACGAAAGGCATGTCAACTTCCTACGACAATACGTTAAATGTTTAGCTCAAAAAATAATATACAAATTACGATGAATTCTTTTGACAGGTTCACATTAGGTGGTAAGATTCAACTCCACATTGGCCAAAGCAGTAGTTCTGGTAGAAGAGAAGATGAGGAATTATGTGATCTTACTCCAAGAATAGTTGCAATGAGAAGGATTATTCCAGTCAACCATGCCAGAGTCAGCCGAACAAGTATAACTTCAGCGATAATGGCTGCACTAGGACCTCCCTCTACCTCCGCCAACAAGCGTGCAGATGAACGAGAAGATGACCCAACAACGCTCAGCAGATTTTCTGACTCTTGATTTACTCTCTCATCAAGGACCATCACCACAACAATTTGGCCTGAAAAAGCCCAAGCATTTCAGCTTCCAATAAAACAGTAACCAAAAATTGCTCGAACAGTTTAAGTAAATAGTATTTCTGTCGAGGATTTGCCTAAGAATCCACCATCTTGAACTATTTTCCAAGACACATCTTTGAAAACGACTTTACTAAATAACAGCGACATTTCACCTTCGTGAGATGTCTTCAACAGATCGAATAGCTTTGATAGTGTGGCAAGTAATACATCCATTCCTTGCTTAGCCATACCTGGTCCATGCTCCTGTGCTAAAGCCTGTAATTTCCATAGAGCAAAGAATGATATTAGACAAACAAACATTCAAAAAATACAAAAGCTAAGTCGAACAACAAGATGATTGGACAATGCAGACAATTTTAATAAAATTTAAGCAGCAGTAAAGCCTACAAACTGTCACGCTTATCCATATTTTGATCAAGAACAAATGATTGAGAAGGTAGCTCAAGGGATCAGTTTTCATCATGTGGTCTTTATTACTCGTGCGATTCTTTCGGTACAAACAAGGAGCAAGATAGCTTAAACGGGAACAACCCTCTCAAAACATTTCCACTTCCTCGAAATCTTATCATGATTCATTCAACTTGAAATTCTCTATAATGCCTAAGCAGGTGTAGCCTGGAAAGAGTTCACAATTAACAACCATTAAGAAGTCAACAGAATTCTGATAAGTTTTATGACATTAAAGGAGATGCATTTACTAATGCATTGAACTGCACTCTCCAATTCATAAAGACAGAGAGAGAAAAAAAACTAACAGAACAAATAAGAAATGAATGCCCTTACATTGATACCACCAAAACGTCCAACCATTAATTCAGCAGGTTTCTCAATACCATGAGAGAAATCCTCATGAAGGTTGACTGCTCGTCTAATATTCAGATATAGATCCAAAAGGTTCAACACGAATTTCTTCTCTGCTTCCTGCCCAAGGCAACAAAAGTCATTCGCCTTCTTTAAAGGAAAATCACAGTATCTACAAGCAACGCCAAAACCACATGCATGTAAAATCATACCATTTCATGGAATTAAGAAAATCACCTTTTCTAAATGGAACTCCACGTTAGCACCTCCAACCAGAGGGATACTCAATAATCCGGTCAATAGTTCAGCAGAGCCAGAAACATATGATCCACCCCACCAAGATGCCTATTGATAACATAATCACACCATTAACTAGTTGTGACATAAAATAGTGCGTGCATTTAGAATGAAAGGTAATGTTAACTTACAAAATCCTCAATTTCTTTGTCAGTCACATCAACTGAGGGTTCACTAACAGACACAACAGACACTTCACTTTCTGCAAAATTTTGAAAGATTATCAGTTTTATCTTTATAGCAAGACTTAAAACGCAAGTGAAGAAAATTAGAAACTAGTCATGCTCTTAGGATCATGGATAGTTCTACTATTCAACCTATCAAGGCACCTGGAAGTTGAATATCAGCTTTGTAAGATTCATAGCTGATACTGCCCCTTATGGCATTGCCCACGAAAGAATGACTAGGGCAGGCTTCCACAAGCGCGTCTGCAAGTAAAAACAAACATTTGAATGTTTTAGAATAAAAAATTCATGTCAAAAAGGTAAAGCTTTCCAGGGTATACCATCAGCTCCAGCTATCTCTATCACAAAAGCAGCACGAGGCCTCTCAAATGGATTAGGTTTTAGAATTCTGTTCAGCTATAACAAAATGCAAAAAAAAAAAAAAAATAGATGAAGTACATTGACTTTAACCCCAAAAAGTGAAAATGAAACTTCACTAGAACACTAAAAAAACCTTGGATGAGCCAGCAGCTGTCAAAGTTGCTGGAGGTGCAAAACCCAACAATGCAGACACTGCTGCAGATATTTCAGTGGGCGACATGGGAAGCGCCTGCGGATTTCATTTTAATGAAAGAAGATAACTGCGTGTTATACCCTAATAGCATTACTTATGATGAAAGACACAATACAAACAGTGTGTCACTAAAGAACAGCTGATTACCCAATGCCCCATGACAAAAACCATAAAAATTACAAGCTTTGAGTTCAAGCACTCAAGGGGTTCCATGAGTTGGTAGATAAAAATTCATCAAAGGAACTATCAAGTCACAAACTTTGAGACCAAATAATGGATCTTATTTGTATTACTTCAATTCAATATTATCTCCGCCTGCTACATTGATCTAATCTACGGCCAAAAAGGCAAAAACAATTAGTTCCCGACGGAATACGTAACCGGGAAGCTCATATCATTACCTGGTGGGCATCGCTCGATGATCGCGGACGAAGATAGTGGTTGTTCGATCCATCTATGAAGAAAACAGAACCACTGGCTTCTCCCTATTACAAACATCGAAACAATTTATAAAAAAAAAAAAAAAAAGTTAGGTCCTCAAGTCATATATTTATACACGCAATTCCTTACCCAAGAGAGAAATTCAATAAATAAAACGAACCCTAGAACTCAGGGCGAGAAGCAGAGAGAAAAAGAATACGAAGAAAGCTTGCATCTTTAGAAAGCGGGATATGGAGAAATAGATCAATCGGAGTTATCTGGCGATATGTTTTGTTAATGAAGGATACGAGCCAGATTTCATGGTCGAAGCACACAGTATAATGACTCCAAACGCTGTCGTTTTAGTTTAATTAGTTATTTTTTGGCGTCTATTAGTTTGAATAATCAGTTTTTTTTAACCGAACCAAACCAAACCGCAACAAAGCAGACCAAACTTATCCAAACCAAACCATAGTTTATATACAATCCTACCGGTTAAGATTTTTCTTAATTCCAACTGTTTGGTTCGGTTAGATTAGTTAATATTTATTTGACCCTGCTAGTCTAGCTTTAGCTTCTAATAAAAACATGATGCTCTAAATTAAGTCTACAATTTTCACAATTTCTCTTTGATCGAACCGAGATTGGAATTTTTGTTAACTAACAATCTTTTTATGTATCCCGACCAGTGCATCTAAATCAATTCAAATATAGTGCTAACTCATCACAATTCATCTTTTATGTTGCACATATAACTACTAACACCATACTTGATTTAAGGCTTAATGCATATCTGATATATAATTAGGCATGGCCAAATAATACGAACCGAATAAATCGAACAAAAACCAAGTAAAAAAAATAATTTTACTTAGTTATTTTTGGTTATCCAAAAATATATCGGATGTTTTGGATATTTTGGTTATTTTTTAGTTATTTTTGGTTATTTTCGGTTATTTTTTGTTATTTTTGGTTATTTTTTTGTTATTTTCGGTTATTTTTGGTTATTTTTGGTTATTTCGGTTATTTTAGTTATTTTTTGTTTCTAAATTTAATAACCGAACCGACCAAAACCGAGGTATAACCGAACCAAAACCGAACCAAAATATAAAAATAACTAAATGGATCTTTAATCCTACCAACCGAAAAACCCGAAATCAAAAATAACCGATCAAAATCAAACCGAATATCCGAATGCTCAGTACTATCTATAATGATTGTGTTTTGGTTTTTTTCGAGTGTCTAGCTATTCTTGTATAGCTTGATTTGTACAAAATAATAGATTTATAACGAACGACCGAATAGTTGTATGAAGATCGAATAGACAAAAAAAACGTGTGTTATTTGGAGAACACAAAGAAACTAGAGATCATCTCTTCTTTGCATGTCTTTACTCATACACAATATGGTTGAACTTCAAATCTTGATTCATTTGTTGTTCCAAAAACTTTGTACCACAATGCATATGGAGAGAAAGAAATGTTAGGAGACACCAAAGAAGATGGAATTAAAGAGGTTGGCCACATATCGATAAAATGATGCATACTCTTATAGTTTTTGAAGAGTTTTTTTTTTTTTGAAGATGGTTTATATCGAGATCGATTAGATTTTTACTGATTTAACCACTGTTGAATTCTTTACCATTTGTATAACATTTTTTGTTCAGCAATAAATTTTACATTTCAACACAATGAATTTTACATTTCAACACAAAGAATGTCACAAATTCATTAAGAAATAACAAAGTGCTTCATTTCAAAATAGGGGCTTTAAATTTAGAAACAACAAATGTAAGGTGTTTGTGCTAATTCCACCAAAAATCAGGATTTTCTTGTAATGTTTCGCTTTTAACCTGTTTCTGTATTAAGGTTGACTTTACTACTAGTCCCTCAAATACCATAAGTTAAACTCTATTCACTCTTTTGTCATTAGGTGAAGATTCTACAATCCGAACTTTAAACAACTCAATTCAAAAGTAACGATTGAGAAAATATAAGAATAAGATTATTGTATTAATCAGTTCGATGTTACAAGAGATGGACGAACTATTCGATAACAATCACTCCGAATTAATAATTTTTCTGTGTGTTATTTATGGTGTCAACCATTTTTTTATACTTGTAACTTATTAAATCTTGAAAATCTTCATCATTAATGCTATTCTTCGAAAAAATCATCAGACGTCTTTGATATCTGGTGAAATCAGACGTTTTGAAAGATCTCCTCGACTCCTCAAAAATGGTGAAGAAATCTCTTCCGATGGAACCTCAAGATTGTTGGATCTACTTCTTTTTGAGCAGAACTCCATGTTTGAAGAAGGCGAAATCAACCTCCAACAACTTTCGTCCATCACAATTTTAAGTAACTGAAAGTAAAAATTGAGAAAGCACGAAAACAAGAGTATTGTATTAATCAATTTGGCCTTACAAGTGATGGACGAACTATTCAATAACAATCATTCCGATCTAATAATTTTTCTGTGTTATTTATGACGCCTACAAGTTCTTTTATACTTTTAGGTTACTAAATCATGAAAATTTTCATCATTAATGCTCATTAATACTCATTAATGTTACTATTCGAAAAAATTATCGTCACCCTCCGTATCTTTGATGAAATCGGATGTTTTGCAAGATTTCCTCGGCCCTTCAAAAATGGTGAAAAGATCTTCGCTGATAGAACATCAAATTTGTTGGATCGATTTCTTCTTGGGCCAAACTCAAAGTTTGGAAAAAAGGAAACCCACCTCCAACAATTTTCTTCTGTTCCAAACATGGATCTCAATCAGAATCTTAATAAAAAAAATTGATCTGAAATAGCTTCGATTCTTTTTCAACATTTGATTTGGCTATTTTGAATCATTTTCCCCAAATTATCGTGCCGATTTCAATCTTTAGCTATATCAAGTGTTGATTTTGTATGTGTGGATTACAAATTGATGTACATTTCCATGGAAGGAAGAACAGAAGATGAAGAAAACCTTCTCCACAAGACAGAAAATTTGGTTTAATAAATGTAAAACCTATTTTAAATAACTATTCAATGTACTCATAATTTTGTGTTATGTCAGATTCACTCACAAAATTCATAGTTACTGTAAAACCAAAAACAGTTGTGGATCTACCTCACTAATCACACTGTATGAACAAGAAGATAAAATCCCAAATCTTGCATAAAAATATACATCAAAAAAATCCCTCAAGACTTAAAATGTAATCTCAAATCTGTAAAAGCATCCTTTCACGACTCCTACAAACAGACTAACAAGAGCTCATGAAGCACAAGATATGCCTCAAGTTCAAGAATTTCAGACAATTAAAACTTGTAAACTCCAGGATAAAACAAACACACATGGAATTGGAATCTCCAAGAGTCATATTCGTTCAAATCGAAAAGTAAATCCCCAAATCTTCACATTCACCATAAACATCAAACTTTCACATTCAAAAGCAAGAAGTAGTAACATTGATTATCATTATTATTTTTTCTTAGTATTGTTTCCTTTGCCTTCTCCGGAAGTAGCTGCTCCTGCACCTTGAGCAGCTTTCTTTGCCGCTTTCTCTTGCAATGCTTTTGCATCCCTTCATCGTCAAAATACAATGGAATCAGTTAAACCTCCCCAAGAGATTTACGTTAGCAAAATGCAAAATTTCGTTACCTCTCACGCCGTTGCTCTGGAGTTAGTCCGTCGTCTTTAGTCTTTCCTTTGCCGCCTGTTCGGGCTTGAGCCCTTTCACGGTCACGCTCTCTTTGGCTTCCTCGTGCAAATTCGCAATCAGAAGAATCAATCAAAGAAAACAAAAGTAAATTTCTGTTTTGTTCTTTAAACGAACAAATTAGCCAACCATCAAGATCAGATCTGCATTGAGGGAAGTCCAAAAGCATCCATCTTGTATAACTTCAAAATCAGATGAAGAAAATATATAAAAGCCCAATACGATTCAAACAGAGAAATCAACTCTAAAAACCCTAAATTTGACAATTTTTTACAAGATTTTTAGCCTTGTATAACACGCAAACCATCGCCAAAGGCAGAAAAGTTTCGAAATTGAACAAACCCATAACTTACGAAAGTAATCAATCGAGGTAAGAAACGATTGGAACGAAGAGAAATCAAATGAATTTGAGAAGGATATGAGTCATAGTGAGAGCTTAGATATCCGCGTAGCGAACAAGCGATCTGGAGAGATCTAACACGATTTTGACGAACAAAAGCCAGAGAAGAAAGAAGGCTGATGGAATAAATTCGATTATATCGATGGTCGACTTTTTTATATTACCAATCGAAATTTCTAGGCCTCGACGACTTTTCTTTATCGGTTTATCCGTTTTGGTTCGGTTATTTCAGGTTTTTTAGTTTAAGGTAGATAGGACTAAATTTTCGGTATGATAAAAATTTGGTTTGGTTGTTAGGGGGTTTTGGGATTCCAATTTGGTTTTGCTGTAACTTCGGTTTGGTGATTTTGAGTTTTTTTTCTTCTCTAATGTGATTTTGGTTTTCTTTGGTTAACTTGTTGTTCTGGTTTATTTCAGTTTTGGTAAGTTGAAGACATTTAAAGATGAACGACAGTTGAAAAAGAACAAGTAAAATATAGCTAGATTTAAAAACAAAAAAGGATGGAAAATTAAATATGAGACAAATCTTTCAATTTAGTGTACTCTTCATCATGTGCTCACATTTTTGATGCGTGATATGTTGTGTTTTTAATATATTTAAACCATTTTTCACATATTTTTGAGTATTTATCAAATATTTATCAATTTTTTTTAGTTTTTATAAGTTTTTACAATTTTTATATCAGGATGAATAAAACCAATTAGTTTTGAATAAGTTATAATGTAAAACTATATTGAAAGATCTGAACTTTTGACATTCTTTCAAAAAAATTTCACCTATGAATTAATCTCAAACTTTGCCATGAGACAAGCAACGAGTTAATTTTCATTTTCAACTGTTTGAACATCAATTCAACGGTTCGATCAAAAGTTATACTAGTTTTCATAAAACTAGTCTAGTATGTCAAACAATAGAGACGTACAAACATAACCGGAGCCAAAAGGATAGATTGATCCTCATATTGATTCCCATTTTCGGAGATTTTTTAGGCTCTTATTGACATTCCGACCTTGGAATCGATCAATTTAGATCCATATCGACCATTCCGATCCCAAATCGATCGAATCAAGCTTTCTAACAAAAAAAAACTTATAAATTTTAGTTGTTTCGATCCAAAATCATCCATAAACCATTCTACGCTTATAAATACTTAACTTTAACCACTTTAAATGGGATTCTATTTTTAATATTCATATTTTAAGGTTTGGTTTTATAACTTTTGGAGAGGCGAATCTTTAACTTCTCAAATTTTGAGAAGATTTCTCGAATTTCAGGGATTCATAAATTAGATTACTAAAGTTAAGGTTATTCATCTTGATCTTCATATAAGTTTTTCACAATTTAATCTCGTTTGAATCACCTAAATTATTGATCTTAGGATTATTGGAATCAAACGTGTAGTTTAATTTCTTGAAAACAACTTATATGAGCAAATTGTTCTTAGTCAACGAAAAGTGATGTTAAAATGTTTATGAACATATCACACTTATTTGATTAATGTATGTTTAGAAACTTGAATTCAAACAACAATTAAGAAAAATATTAATAAATGTAGTCGTTTAGCACAATGATAGTTGTTTACCTATACATTAGTGTTCTGAGTTATACATAAATAAAATTTATGATTAATACACGGTATATAAATAAAATTCATGATTCGAAGATATGATTTACAATCTTGATTTCATGTAAAATTTCTTGAAACTATTATCTTAACTTAAATCTAAACATTTGTAACGTTACCATGATATTTATGTATTCGATCTTAGTATTATTCCGCTTGCTTGTACACTACACTTGCAACAAGATTATTTCGATTAAAACATGAGATATCAATGTATAAGAAAATTTGCAAATTTCATAATAATTTGGAAGTGATTTCATAACTATTTTGTGTTTAAGGCTAATGATATTTTTCTTTTCTTTTACACTTTAAGAGTGGTAACTCTAATGAAACCAACGTACAACATATCATCTAACTCTGCAAGGACTGCAATTCCCAGATCTATTCGTTGCTCGAGTTCTAACAATGGCCCCCCCTTAATTGGTAACAACATTTGGCTTTGTTTTCGGTAAAGAGAAAGTTCTTTCGAACTCATGAATGAACTACACCTATTGAGTGTACTTGATCAAACTTAACTTCATTACTATCTACCATAAGTGTATCTACCGGTAACTTATTTTCTTTACCCTATAAATGAGAATAAAACAGGAGAAAAGATTATCTTCTAATTTGTATAATCAGTAAAACAAGTGTTTCGAAACTCCCATAACAACGCACTGCCCGTCGAACGAAAATAAAACTTACTGGCCAGAGAAGGCGTGTGGGAGCCCACAAACAGAAATGGTCGGGGACGTTACAACAAGTATCTCATGAGAGATCCTAAGAACTGTCAAATGGAGGATATTGTGAAGAGTAGTTTGATGTTTGAACTGTTTTCTGCAGACCTGCAGACTTGGACGAGTTTTGTTCAAGACAGTGAAAGACTTGTTCTCAAGCAGAAGCTCTCAAAGACTTTGACACAAAAGAAATCGCAAGTTGACTTGAAGAAACATTGAGGAAAGAGAAAAAATCAGAAAGTACAGACAAGAATCTGATCTTAATCTCTTCTCTTAGGAATCAGTTTCAAGGCTCAGCAACATGTCTCTTCTCAGGTGGCTGTAGGGAGAATATGGTGCTGAATTCACCTAAGTGAATAACTTAGGTTAATTCAAGATTGTCTCTTGCGAGTGTAACATGCTCTGAAGTTATATAAGAGCATAACAGAGCATTTGTTTAGTGTGTGTGAGAGGGGTTTCGGCCAATTCATACATGAACTTCGACCCGTGGTTACGATTCGATAACGAACTTTATTGTTGTGCACTTTCATACATGAACTTAGTGTTTGACTCCATAACATGCATTGACTGGATTAATTAGTATTAAACATACATTAGCGATAAACGACGTTTAACTCACCGTTAATCCTAGCTGACTAGGATGACACGTCAGCCACGACAACATCTTAATAAACACGCAAAACGTCGACGTTTTGATAAGTGGGAGATACCCTTAATTATTTTATTTTATTTTGAGATTTCCCATGCAAAACTGGAAGCCCTAGAAATAGAAAATTACCAACCAGACGCGATCTGATTAACGTCGACGTTAAAATTTCCGGCATCGGCAAAACCTGATATTTAAAGGATTGAGTTTGAAGTGTTTCTGATCGAATATTGGTTTTCCTGATGGTGGAAGAAGCAAAATTGGATTCAAAACCAAATGAGAACTTGAGATTCGGAGAAAGGGCTTTGTCGGCCGGCGCCGCCGCTTTCATATCGGCGGTCATAGTCAATCCTCTCGATGTTGTTAAGGTTCAAATGATAAGTTTTTTTTTTGGAAAGTGCTATTTATTTTTTTTGTTCAGTCGTTTACGAAAAAGCTGATTGAGCTTTTTTATGTCTTTGTAATAAGCAGACGAGATTGCAAGCTCAGGCTGCAGGAGTTCCGTACCAAGGCTCATGTCTGGTGGGTTGTTTCGAATCAAAATCCATGGTATTTTGGTAGCTGATTCGTTTTGTGAGTTTTGAAATGGATTCTGGATTGCCGAAGCGGTGGTTTTATTAGCTTTCATCTGTTTATTGCAGGTGGTACAAAGAGATTTAATAAGTAATTCTTCAGGTATGTGTCGAATTACTGGCTCTGCATCTGTTTGCTCAGATAATCAATACAAGGGAACACTTGATGTATTCTACAAAATTATCCGCCAGGTTAGAACAACTGCCTTGTCTGGTTATCGTGGAATTCGAAATTAAGATGGTAATAAGAATTAAAATGTCTATAATAGATATGTCTGGATTTTTTTAATTGATTTTCACGTGAATCCTTCATCGTTCTTTGAGAAATTTCGATTTTCCATCTTACCGACTTCTGGTTTAATGTCTATATGATGCAATTTGTCCTGAAAATTGTATCGTAATCTAGTAGACACCTCAGTTAAGGATTGTTTATTTTTATTTTTAGTTCATTATTTACTCATTGGTATTTGGTAGAGCTTCACAGGAACAACTTTATGCAGGAAGGATTTTCTAGGCTCTGGAGAGGTATAAATGCAAGTTTAGCGTTGGCCGTTCCAACTGTGAGTCTTTTTGACAAAGAATGTTTCTTCTTATTGTTCTCTTTAGTAAAGCCATTTGCTTCTGCAACCTATTGATCATGGGGACTTACTTCATTGAATATATTTCTAGGTTGGGATCTACATGCCTTGTTATGATTATTTTCGCAATGTAATGGAACATTTCACGGCAGAGAAGTCTCCATTTTTGACACCTTACGTCCCACTGGTTGCCGGGACAATAGCACGCTCCTTAGCTTGTATCTCTTGTTATCCTGTTGAGTTGGCAAGAACACGGATGCAGGTAATCCTAAGGATTTGAACACTCATCATTAATCCTAAGAAGAACAAAGAGATGTGTTTTAAACTTTAAATTGTGGAATGCTGTTATGTTTTTGGATTCATATTAATGCAGCAGAGCTCTGTTTTTGCTTTTTATTAAAACCAAAAGACATCGACCCAAAAGACATGCTTCCTATCTTTGATCATATAAGCCTTCCCGATAGCACCCACAAGGTACTCGGTGAAAGGAAGGTGAGCTAAATCAGCAAGGCTCACGAAATCTCCAGCCAAGTATTCATTATTTGAAAGCTGTGCTTCATACACGTCAAGCACTTCTCCAAGCTTCTCTTTGCTCTCCTTTATGACTTTCTCATCAGCAGGAAACCCCATGAGTGGTGCAAAGACAACGAAAAGGGAAACATCAAAATGGGAAAAATCAAATGAACAAAAGAAAAATCAAGAAAAAAAAATCAGATGAAGAACCTGTATCGCAAGATACTCAGGCTGCCTCTGTTCTGACTAAGCAAATTTTTAATAGTTAAATAATTAATTAAATTTATTTAAACATCTATTATCCGAGTAAGCAAATTTTTAACGGTTTGACTAACACCGTCAAGTCAATGCATGTTACGGGATAAAACACTAAGTTCATGTATGAAACTGCACAGCAACAAAGTTCGTTATCGAATTGTAACCACGGGTCAAAGTTCATGTATGAATTGGCCGAAACCCCGTGTGTGAGATAGAAAGTTCAGGAGAGGTGAAAACAGCTTGTAAGGGTTTAAGGCTCGAGTTTGAGCAAGTTTCTTAGTGAGTTTACTTCCGGAGAAGTTTCTCCGGCGAGACGTAGGGTCCTAGTTTGGACCTGAACTCGTAAATCCTTGTGCCATCTCTCCCATTCACACAAAGTTCTCTTTCAAATAGTTGATTCTAAGACATTTGCAGAAAGAACAAATTCTCATTCTGTAATTGTTAAGTTCGACTAAACAGTTTTATAACCAAACAAAATAGCAAAAATAGAGAAGTATAAAGGCAAAACTCAACAATTGGTATAAGAGTCTTGGTTGTCTCTGAGAAATTTTTCATTTTTTTCGATCTGAAGAAGAACAGGGTGGAGAAGATGTCTTCTACCAGATTAGAAGTGGAAAAATTTGATGGAAATGGTGATTATATGTTGTGGAAAGAAAAGCTGTTGGCACACATCGAGATCTTGGGTTTAGCTGAGGGAATGGGAGAAGTTGAAATCTCAGAAGGTGAAGCTTCAATCAGCAACACAGGAGGAGAGACCACTGCACATACAACTCAAACTCAAGAAGAAGCTGATGTGGAGAAAACGTTATCTGAAAAGAGAAGAAAGGTGAGATCAACTATCATCCTAAGCGTGGGAGATAATGTTCTCAGGAAAATCATCAAAGAAAGAACAGCTGCATCTATGCTCCAGGTACTTGACAAACTCTATATGGCTAAGTCCTTGCCTAATCGCATTTATCTTAAGCAAAAACTTTACAGTTATAAGATGAATGAGGGAATGTCAATGGAAGAAAACATAAATGACTTTCTGAGAATGATTACTGACTTAGAGCATGTAAAAGTGTCTGTCTCTGATGAAGACCAGGCTATTATCATGCTAATGTCCCTGCCAAAGACGTATAACCAACTCAAAGATACTTTGAAGTATGGTAAAACGACAATTTCTTTGGATGAAGTTGTTATGGCAGTAAGATCTAAAGAACTTGAGGTAGGAGAAAGTGGAAACCTTGTCAAAAATAGCTCAGAAGGACTATTTTTTCAGAAAAGAGGAAGACCCGTCAAAAGAGATAAGTCCAATGAAAAGACAAAAGGTAAAAATCGATCAAAGAAAGGCTGCTCGATTTGTGGGAAAGATGGGCACTTCAAGAAGCAGTGTTCATTGTGGAAGGAGAGAAACAATCAGTCTGGGAAGAGTGGTTATGAAAGAGGAGAATTTTCGAATGTCACAAGTGAGGTTTATGATACTGCAGCACTCATGGTCTCAGAAGCAATGTTGATTCTAGAAGATAAAGTGAAAAACAAATGGATAATGGACACCGGCTGTTCTTTTCACATGACCCACATAAAAGATTGGTTTGTGGAGCTAAAAAAAACTGATAATGGGAAGGTAAGAATGGCCAACGATACATATTCATCTGTAAAAGGAGTTGGAAGTGTTAGAATCAAGAACGAGGACAACACAACTGTTCTGCTGACAAACGTAAGGTATGTACCAGAAATGTCCAAGAACCTAATCTCGTTAGGAACTCTTGAGAATCAAGGCTGTTGGTTTCAATCTAGAGATGGAATCATGAAGATCAACAAGGGTTGCAGGACACTGGTTAATGGTGAAAAGAAAGAGACATTGTACATACTAAAAGGACACACACTGAATGGAGAGGTTAGTGTAGCAGTGAACTGCAGGGATGAAACAAAGTTGTGGTACAGAAGGCTTGGGCATATGAGTCATAAGGGGATGGAGATATTGTTGAAGAAAGGATATCTAGACAAGATGAGGATTACAGAGATGGATTTATGTGAAGATTGCATATATGGAAAGGCTCACCGAGTTAGCTTTGGGTCTGGAAAACATGTCACGAAGGAAAGATTAGATTATGTTCATTCAGACCTTTGGGGATCACCCAACATCCCTCAATCACTCGGCAAATGTCAGTATTTCATCTCGTTCATAGATGACCACACAAGAAAGACATGGATATACTTTCTTAAAAGGAAAGATGAAACATTTACAACCTTCACAGAATGGAAGAAACAAGTAGAAAATCAGATAGAAAGAAAGGTGAAGACATTCAGAACAGACAATGGATTAGAATTCCGCGACAAAAAATTTGAGGACTTCTACAGAAATGAAGGTATAATTAGACACAAGACTTGTGTTTATACCCCCACAACAGAATGGGATTGTAGAGAGGATGAATCGCACAATACTTGACAAAGTAAGATGTCTGTTAAGTGAGTCAGGACTACCTAAATACTTATGGGCAGAGGCTGCTGCAACTGTAGTCTTCCAAATCAACAGGTCGCCTACTGCTGCTCTTGAGTTCAACATTCCTGAAGAAATGTGGACAGGATTGAAACCAAAGTATGAAGAACTGAGGGTCTTTGGCTCTATAGGTTATATTCACAGTAGTCAGGGGAAGCTTAATCCAAGGGCTTTGAAGGGAGTGTTTATAGCATACCCAAGTGGAGTTAAAGGATATAAATTTTGGCTTCTAGATGAAAAGAAGTGCGTTATATCCAGAGATGCAATCTTTCATGAAGAAATGATGTACAAACATCTAAATCAAGGGACTGAAACTCCATCAGAGGTAAGAAATTCTCCCTCTCCTTTCACTTATGAAGTTAATGTCCAAGATTGCAAAACTGCAGGTGAAGAAAGTGACAATCATGAAGAGGAATTTCATTCAGCCTCACAAGAAAGTGAAGAAATAGAGGATGTTGAATCAGATTTTCAGCAGAATAGACATGATTTAGAAGATTATCAACTTGCTAGAGACAGAGAAAGAAGGACTCTGAAAAGACCAGTAAGATTTGATGAATCAAACTTGGCAGAAAGTGCAAAAGAAAATCTAATCGGTTTTGCTTTGTTAGTCAGTGAGGATAGTGAGCTTCCAGAACCTTGTTGTTATGAAGAAGCCAAGGTAGATAAACATTGGAAACAGTGGAAAGAAGCAATGGATGAAGAGATGCAATCCTTGCATAAAATCAGACTTTCCCACTCATAAAAAGACCAAGAAACAGCAAAGTGATTGGATGCAAGTGGGTGTATAAGAGAAAGCCTGGAGCAACTGAATCAGAACCTCCTAGATTCAAAGCAAAGCTAGTTGCTAAAGGATATCTTCAAAAAGAAGGAGTAGATTACTAAGAGATCTTTTCTCCAGTTGTAAAACATGTTTATATAAGACGGATTTTGTCTTATGTAGTAAGTTTGGATCTGGAGTTGGAACAACTGGATATTAAGACGACATTTCTCCATGGAAATCTTGATGAGTATATTCTGATGGAACAGCCAGAGGGTTATCAGAAGAAGAATGACTCTGAGGAAGAAGTTTGTTTGCTTAAGAGATCTCTTTACGGTTTGAAACAGCCTCCTAGGCAATTGAACCAAAGATTTAACAGTTTTATGCTGAATTCAGGATACAAAAGAAGTGAATTTGATAACTGCATTTCCTACCAGAGACTTGACAAAGGATCATACATATATATGTTACTATATGTTGATGATATGCTAATTGCAGCAAAAGACAAAGGGAGAATTCAGAAGCTAAAGGAGCTGTTAAGTGCAGAATTTGATATGAAGGACTTGGGTGAAGCAAAGAAGATTTTGGGTATGGAAATAAGAAGAGACAGAAAGAAGGGTATCCTGAAAATATCTCAAGAGGATTATCTGAAGAAGATCCTACGTATGTACACGATGGATGAATCAAAAGAAGTGTAGACTCCTCTCGGGGTACACTTCAAGTTAAGAGCTGCAAGTGAAGCAGAAAGTGCAGTTCAAGCTAAGTACATGGAATCTATTCCATACTCCAATGATGTGGGAAGTATTATGTACTCCATGATTGGAACTAGGCCGGATTTAGCTCATCCTTTGTGTGTGATTAGTAGGTTTATGAGCAAACCCATAAAAGACCATTGGATTCTAGTTAAATGGGTGCTACGCTACATCAAATCAACACAGAAACTCCGACTTTGTTATAGGAAAGAGGATGATCTGAAGATTAAAGGTTACTGTGACTCTGATTATGCTGCAAACTTGGAAAAAAGGAGATCAGTAACCGGGTTTGTCTTCACAGTTGGTGGCAACACAGTGAGTTGGAAGTCCAGACTTCAGAAGATTGTTGCATTATCCACAACAGAGTCTGAATATATGGCAATTACAGAGGCAATTAAGGAAGATGTTTGGCTCAAAGGATTGGCAAAAGAGCTGGGATTTACACAGAATGAAGTGGAAATACTTTATGATTCATAAAGTGCTATCTCTCTCTCGAAGAATTCAGTATATTATGAGAGGACTAAGCACATTGATGTGCAACTGTATTTTATTAGAGGGAAGATATCAGAAGGTGAAGTCAAGGTGACTAAGATCTCAACTCATTGGAATCCGGCTGATATACTCACAAAAACAGTGCCTATAAGCAAGCTCCATAAAGCTTTGGAGTTGCTAAGGCTGACAAAATCTTCATAGAGATGAAGAGGCTCCGGAGAAAGGAAGAAAACTCAAGTTTAGCTAAGAAAGAAGAAACCCAAGATCATGATAACATTCAAACTAAGGTGAAGTTTTTTGAAGATTAGTTTGATGTTTGAACTGTTTTCTGCAGACCTGCAGACTTGGACGAGTTTTGTTCAAGACAGTGAAAGACTTGTTCTCAAGCAGAAGCTCTCAAAGACTTTGACACAAAAGAAATCGCAAGTTGACTTGAAGAAACATTGAGGAAAGAGAAAAAATCAGAAAGTACAGACAAGAATCTGATCTTAATCTCTTCTCTTAGGAATCAGTTTCAAGGCTCAGCAACATGTCTCTTCTCAGGTGGCTGTAGGGAGAATATGGTGCTGAATTCACCTAAGTGAATAACTTAGGTTAATTCAAGATTGTCTCTTGCGAGTGTAACATGCTCTGAAGTTATATAAGAGCATAACAGAGCATTTGTTTAGTGTGTGTGAGATAGAAAGTTCAGGAGAGGTGAAAACAGCTTGTAAGGGTTTAAGGCTCGAGTTTGAGCAAGTTTCTTAGTGAGTTTACTTCCGGAGAAGTTTCTCCGGCGAGACGTAGGGTCCTAGTTTGGACCTGAACTCGTAAATCCTTGTGCCATCTCTCCCATTCACACAAAGTTCTCTTTCAAATAGTTGATTCTAAGACACTTGCAGAAAGAACAAGTTCTCATTCTGTAATTGTTAAGTTCGACTAAAACAGTTTTATAACCAAACAAAACACTAAAAACAGAGAAGTATAAATGCAAAACTCAACATATATGAAACGAAGGATTATTTCTCACCTCTAAGGCAAACATCACTAGCTAGCTTTGTGGCTTTGATCCTCTAAACTCTTATTTTCTGAGATCACGAGTGAGTATCCTACAACTATCTAGCTCTTCATTCCTTGTATATATTATTATGTTAAGGGAACTTAGAAATCATCTCTTGAGGGATAAGTTTCAATTTCTCGGTTTGAAGAATCTCAAGATTGATAATCTTATTGAATCAAAGGTGGTAACAAATTTTGTTATCTCTCGAGTTTTATTTTGGTTCGAGCAAACATTTAAATTCGCATGTCTAGTTTTAGTGAGGACTCAAAATTGGCACCTTCTAAAGCCTAACCCTAACATAAGAACACTTTTTGTTGGAAGGACTGTTAAGCATATTAGCACCAAAAAGAACCATCATTTTCTATATATATTAGCCTATAAGGAACTTGCAAGCAACTTATTATCTCAAATTTTTACTTAAACAAGATTACTATAGATTGATGTTAAACAAGAAATTTGGGATTTCTAAGAATCAACAATGATTGAGAAATACAATAACCATCTAACAAACAATGCATAAATTCAACTTTTACTAAATATTTAGATGTTGAGCATGAATTTTACTAGATCACTATACCAAAATGGTAAGAAAGTTACATTTTGGTATTGTGAATAGTTTTAAACATTTTCATAAATTTTACATGGTTTTTTTTAATTTCTGATTAAAATAGATGTCTAATCGAAATTTCTACCCTAATAATTTACAATGTAATTAATTTCCAAAAACTTTACAAGAATATTGAATTATCTGATCCCAATAACTAAGTTTTTAAAAAAATAATACCGTAAAATAGCATCTTTTAAAATTTTGTTCCAAATTTAGTACTTTAAATTTAAAATTCCAAAATATCATAAATTATTTTATGAAAATACATATTTACTATAAATAAATTATAAATATAATTAAAATATTATATTTAGGTTTTTTTCAATTTAAGATTTAACTTTTTATTAAAAATAAGTTTAAGGTATTTTAATACATTTAAACTAAAAGTGTTATACTGTGAACAAAAACTTAAAAAATTGTTATTTTTGTCAATTTTCCTTTTTAAAGTATCAAAATTATAAATATTTAAGTTGATTAATTGATTTGTAAAATTAGGTGATAAAAATCATTTTGTAAAATTAAAAGAGTAAATGATTTGGAAAGTCTTTTGATCTTTTGTAAAACTAAAAGATAAATTGATTTGGGAACAAAATTCGGAAACAATCTCACGAGACTCGTGCCACGCGTCTTCCGATCCAACAAAAGCAAACTCGCTATCTATCCAATGAGATACAGCCACGTCATAGTGCTGACACAAGTCCAATAGACAGAACTATCAAAACTTGCGGATCGTATTTACAAGAACCCAAATCTGAGTCAAAATTAGAATTTCACCATTCTTCTTCTTCCCTCTCATTCTTCCTGCAAACTCTGAAAATTTTTGAAAGAGAAAGAGAGAAAGAGATTATAGTATGTGCGGAATATTCGCGTATCTGAATTTTCACGCGAACAAAGAGAGACGATACATTCTCGAGGTTCTCTTCAATGGCCTCCGTCGTCTTGAGTACAGAGGCTACGATTCTGCTGGAATCGCCATTGATGATTCGCTCTCTCGCCACCCAAAAGTCTCTTCCAAAAGCTCTTCTCCTCCTCTTGTATTTCGTCAGGCAGGGAACATCGAATCACTCGTTCATTCCGTTAACGAAGGTAACTTTCCCCGCTCTGCCCCTCGGGATCTTTGATTTTTCATATCGAGTTTTCTGAATCGCTTGAGTCTAATTCAAAGCTTCTTCTCGTTGTGACGACAATTTTGTTTTCTTCCTATTGCAGAGATTACGAATATAGATTTAAACTTGGACGAAGTTTTCTATTTTCATGCTGGAATTGCACACACAAGGTGGGCTACTCATGGGGAACCAGCTCCGAGGAACAGTCATCCTCAGTCTTCTGGTCCTGGAGATGATTTTCTGGTGGTTCACAATGGCGTTATCACTAATTATGAGGTCTCTACTTCTCTTTTAGACTTACAAAAAAACTCATTTTGTTCTTCTGCTCTTGATTTCATTCTTGTCTTCTTATTGTTCTTGCGTTAGGTACTGAAAGAAACGTTAGTCAGGCATGGATTTACTTTTGAATCAGATACAGATACCGAAGTTATTCCCAAGCTTGCTAAATTTGTTTTTGACAAAGCAAATGAAGAAGGTAATGTTTGCTGTAGATGAGAATTTCTTACTAGCTTATGGGTTTTTTCTTACTAGCTATGTCCATATTGTGTGTGAAATTTTATGAGTTGCATGAAGTTTGGTATTTTTGTGAAATATGTTAGGTGTAGATTCAGTGAGACGATTTAAAGCAGTTTTTTGTTTCGATTTAGTTAGCATGCACATTTCACAGGTACAATTTATTTCTTATGTTTTCTAGGTGAACAGACTGTTTCATTCTGTGAAGTTGTCTTTGAAGTGATGAGGCATCTCGAGGGAGCTTATGCTCTTATATTTAAAAGCTGGCGTTATCCTAATGAGTTAATTGCGTGCAAGCTTGGCAGCCCATTGCTTCTAGGCGTTAAAGTAAGTAATTCTCTGTCACTAGAATCAAGAGACTGTTTCATTCTGCATTTCTGCTCAGTGGAAATGTAGCTTACCATTGTTTCTTAGCTAGCGTATATCACGCTCTGTAACATTTAAACAACTCGTGGGGCAAAAGAGCCAATTTTATATGAAAGGGAGATTAAAAAGTACTTATGGAAGCAAAGTTGCTTCTTTTAACACGGGAAAGGGCAGAGTTGCTTCTCTTAGGTCCTGGTTTTGCATCTTTAAGATTCTAACTGTATCACGATTTTGAATGATGCTAGCTTCATTTCTTTCACCTGCTTTTTCATTGATAGAATCGAAACCTTTCTGGTTTGTAAGAACTGCGGGGAACCTCACTTCTGCATGCTTTCGTAGGAGCTAGATCAAGACAAGAGCAATGGTCATGTTTTCCAGGATGCCCACTTTCTTTCTAAGAATGAGCATCCCAAGGAATTTTTCCTATCAAGTGATCCGCATGCTCTTGTTGAGCATACAAAGAAAGTCCTGGTGATTGAAGATGGAGAAGTTGTTAATCTCAAGGTATAAATATCATTCAGTTATATTCTAGTCAGTGTCTATTCATTCCCTACCATATTAAGCCTGAATGTTGAATTATTGGCTGATTATTAAGAATATGTGCATCATTCAAAAGTAGCAACTGAAACATGTAATATATATCATGATACTGACACATATTTATATTTATATGTTAATATTATTGCCCAATTTAGAGGAACAATTGTATTCCAGGAGATATAAGTTGGTTCACTTATAATGGAACCTACGCAGATCCGTTAGAAGTGTGCTCTCAGCTTCCATTTTTATTAACAGGATGGAGGTGTGTCAATTCTGAAGTTTGAAAATGAGAGGGGAAGGCGTAATGGTTTATCTCGACCTGCTTCAGTGGAACGTGCATTGTCTGTTCTAGAGATGGAGGTTGAGCAAATAAACAAGGGCAAATATGAGCATTACATGCAAAAAGAAATCCATGAGCAGCCGGAATCTTTAACTACTACAATGAGAGGCCGGCTTATACACGGTGGTTCACACAAAACGAAAACAGTCCTTCTAGGTGGGTTGAAAGATCACTTAAAGACCATAAGACGCAGCCGGCGTATAGTTTTTATTGGGTGTGGGACAAGTTACAACGCTGCTCTTGCATCAAGACCTATCCTTGAAGAACTCTCTGGTATTTGCTACTAAAACCATGTGTTTTTTCTTGATTTCAAATTGACTCTGCTAGCTAAAATCATATGTCATTCCATAGGTATACCAGTCAGCATGGAGATTGCTAGTGATCTGTGGGATCGGCAAGGCCCAATATACCGAGAGGATACCGTGGTGTTTGTGAGTCAATCTGGTGAAACTGCTGATACATTACTTGCTTTGGATTATGCTCAGGAAAACGGTGCATTATGTGTCGGTATAACTAACACCGTTGGGAGCTCGATAGCTAGAAAAACACACTGTGGTGTTCATATAAACGCAGGAGCTGAGATTGGTGTGGCAAGTACGAAGGTAATCTTCGTGAATCTTTGAATAAACATATAACTTTCTGGATGGGAGGTTAAAAATGACTTGTAATTTTCCCCAATCATTACCAGGCATACACAAGTCAGATTGTGGTGATGGTGATGCTAGCTTTAGCAATTGGAAGTGACACAATCTCTAGCCAAACTAGACGAGAAGCTATAATTGATGGGCTACTTGATTTGCCGAGTAAGCAGAGTAAATTAGAGAAAAGATGCTTCTTCTCAAGATTGTTTTAAAAAAGTTATGTACTTTGTGTATATTTCATATTTGATTGCAGATAAGGTTAGGGAAGTACTAAAGCTAGACGAGGAAATGAAGGATCTTGCGCAACTGTTGATAGACGAGCAGTCACTGCTTGTGTTTGGCAGAGGATACAACTACGCGACAGCTTTAGAAGGAGCATTGAAAGTAAAAGAAGTAGCACTTATGCACAGCGAAGGAATACTTGCAGGAGAAATGAAACATGGGCCTTTAGCTTTGGTTGATGAGAATCTTCCCATCGCTGTAATCGCCACTCGAGATGCTTGTTTCAGCAAACAACAATCAGTGATTCAGCAGCTTCATGCGCGCAAAGGAAGATTAATAGTAATGTGTTCAAAAGGTGATGCTGCATCAGTAAGTTCAAGCGGTTCTTGTCGAGCAATTGAAGTTCCTCAAGTGGAAGATTGTTTACAACCTGTTGTTAATATTGTGCCATTACAGGTAAATTCTAATCTATATATAGTTCTTTTCTGGTGTGTTCTTTGATGCTAATCCGTAAGTTATGATGTGTTTTTTTTTGGGACAGTTATTGGCGTATCATTTGACTGTTTTGAGAGGTTACAACGTTGATCAGCCGAGGAATTTGGCAAAGAGTGTGACCACTCAGTAGAGCTAAAAGGATTGAGTTTAGTTTGTATAGCTTTTTCATATGCCTTCGGATTTATGTGTTAGCCATCTTTCTAGTGTTTGACTGGTTTAAACGCAAGAGATGTGGGAGTTTGCGAATGTGAATTAAGTGTTTTATATCACTAATTGGAAATAGTTGACGGGTATAGCTGTTTAACATAAAATTATTAAAAGACATACTATATATTAAAACGATAAAAACTATTATAAAATATATTTTATATCAAAAGGTATAATTAGACTAAATAATTCAATATATATTTTAAAAGGTTTAATATTTATTTATATACAATAAATATTTATATTTATTAATATATTTTAATATATATATATATATATATTAAATATATAAGAATCTAATAAAAATTTGTATTAGGTTGATTTTTATAATTTTTATTGATATTTAAAAAATTAAACTATATGTAAATAGGTTTAGATAAAAAAGAATCCAAATTTGATCCAAAAAAGCAAATTTGATTCGAACAAATTTTTATAAATATCCAAATAGGTTTATGGATTAGATAGTTTGGATATCGGGTAGAATTCGTTTCGAACCAATATTTAAAATATTATTATAAAAAATATTAAGCTAACTAAATTTATTAACCGTATTTAACTAGCTTCAGATAATTCGGAGAAAAGGTCAAAATCAATGCGAACAATTCTCGTCGGGCTCATTTCAACTTGAATTTAGTAGTAGTGCGTTAAACCACATGAACAATGATATAATTTTAACTTTATACACGAACTATATCGAGAATGCATTTTTCAACGAAATTTTTAACGTCGTCAATGAACCGTGAAAAACTGCTGACTCCTGTGACACATGGCAACTGACTCATCATATTAATTGATGGACGAAAATGCAGTTTAAAACTACGTCTTTTGCACTTTAACCAAAACGACGTCGTTTTGACTTATGATAAAAAATTGTACAAATTAAAAAATCAATTTGTAAGATTTAACTACACAAAAACATTTCATCTAATACATATATATATATATATATGATTTGAAGAATATAAAATTTATAAAAAAAAACAAAGCAATGATATAAATAGGAATTTTCCAAATCCTCTCGATTCCGAAAACCCCTATCGCAACCCCTTAGATGTCGATTTTCCAAACCCTATTGATTTTGATTCCAATTGATTTTGAAACCCTAACTTCAAATCATGGCTTTGTTTTTTTGTAAATTTTACATTCCTCAAATCATATATATATATATATATATATATATATTTTAGATGAAATATTTTTGTGTAGTTAAATCTTACAAATTGATTTTTTAATCTGTACAATTTTTTTACTATAAGTCAAAACGACGTCGTTTTGGTTAAAGTGCAAAACGACGTAGTTTTAAACTGCATTTTCGTCCATCAATTGATATGATGAGTCAGCTGTCATGTGTCACATGAGTCAGCAGTTTTTCACGTTTCATTGACGACGTTAAAAATTTAGTTGAAAAATGCACTCTCGATATAGTTCGTGTAGAAAATTCAAATTATATCATTATTCATGTGGTTTAACGCACTGGTACTAAACTCAGGTTGAAATGAGCACGACGAAAATTGTTCACGTTGATTTTGGCCCTTTTCCAGATAATTCATATACTTTTAGAATATTTTGAATAGTTATACTGTTTTTGGATAGTTCAAATATTTTTAAATTCTTTCAAATAAGTTTTTCTGAATTTTTAGATAATTTCAAATATTTCAGATATCAATTAAAATTATTCCGAAACCAACCGAAGAAAAAACCGAAACAAACTCGAAAATCCAACAAATCCAATCCAAATTTAAAAATATGCAGAAAACTCGAAAACCCCGCAAATCCAATACGAATTCAAACGAAAACCCAGGTGTAACGTACTTATATGTGACCGCAAACGTTTGATAGAAGAAGATTTTGATTTAAAACCGTTTGATAGAAGAAGATGCAAACAAGGTTTCCGTAATTATTATTAGACGCTAAGAATCACAACAAGCCGCAAACATAGCATTTTGCGGATAATAACTCGAGAATAGGTTCACCCTTTATGTACTACTTCTTCATGCTTTTGTTGATTGAAAATTTAGAAACAATCATTTATTTATAAATATCTTTATTCTATTAAATGTTGAGACCAAATCTATATTTTATCTATCCAAGTATCAAAACCGACAGTAACTAAAAACAGAAACATGTCTAAGTTAAAAGACGCATTTTCTTTAAAGGTAACCGGATTTCTTTATATAATTTTCATGATTTTTTTAGGGACAATTAAGAAGAAGAAATACAATGAAATAATTATCTTATGAATTACAGGAATGACAGTCATCCGATAAAAAAATGATTTTTTTAAAATATTCAGTCATCAGATAAAAAATTTGAGTATAGTTTTGAAAGTTTTATTCCAAAAAAATTGTTGGAATTTAGGGTTTTATTCTTTTTTAAAAATAGACTATTTTTTTGTAAGACTTCAATCAGATATTATTGTCAGCGAAGAACAGTTGTGGCTAATTTATGAAAATATAGGAAAGTAGGGGTGTCAAATGCGGAATTTGTATAAAATAAAATACGACTCGATATAAATTAGAAAAGAGTCTTGTTCTGGGATTATACTGAGAAAACCCTAGCAAGATGTCGCCGAACGTGTTCCTTGATGATGACGACGACGATAGCTCTCCACAGAACAAAGGCTCCGTTGTGTTTGAGATCGATGAGCAATACGGTAAAAAATTGGAGTACAACAAGAAGCGTGAGGATCTTCAGAGAGCAGAGGAGCAGATGAAGAAAGGTAACATCGTCGACGACGACGAAGAAGTAGAGTCTGATGATGATGATGATGATGATGGTGAAGATCCCAGTATAGACCACAAATTTTTAGATGGGTTGCTTAAGGTAAAGAAAAAGGACCCTTCACTTATGAACAAAGACGTTAACCTCTTCTCTTCTGACGAGAGCGAATCTGAAGAGAATGGAGTTAATAGGATGGATCAAAATAAGAAGAAGAAGACGAAGATGTATCTGAAAGATGTTCAGGCAAAGCGTTTGCTTGAGGAAGGTCCAGAGTTAGTTGAGGAAGATGTGGAGGAGAAGATTCAGACTTACGTTGAGAAGCAGGAGGCATTGAGGCAAGCTGTACGCGATGCTGTAGAGACTGGTGGGAGCGAGAGTGATGAAGATGGTGAAGATCTCTTGAAAGAGACAGAAAAAGAAGGAGATGATGAATTGGAAGAAGATGAGGAGCTAATGAAGAAACTGAATGAGTACTTTGGTGAAGAAGGTGAGCTTGATGAGGAGAAAAAGTTCTTGAAAGATTACGTTGTGAAACAGATGTGGAAAGAGAAAGATGGAAAGAGCGGAATGGGAATGATAGATGAAAAAGAACTGGAACAGCTTGAGGAAGATGAGGATGCTCTTGACATGCAAGATGAGTATGAGACTAACTATAGGCATGAAGAGAATGCAGGGGAGATAGTTATGGGTCAATCTAGGAAAGTTGAAGGGTCAGTGAGGAAGAAGGATTCCTCAAGGAAAGCACAGAGGAAGAGCAAAGAGGAGAGAATGAAATTAGCTGAGATGGAGAGGCAGGAGGAGCTGAAGCGACTGAAGAACGTCAAGAAGAAAGACATTAAGGAGAAGATGAAGAAGGTGCTTTCTGTTGCTGGTTTTAAGGAAGGAGAAGAATGCCTCTTAGATGCGAAAGACCTGGATTGTGAATTCGATCCTGAGGAATACGATAAGATGATGAAAGCTGTGTATGATGACAAGTACTATGGTGCAGAGGATTCAGATTTGAATAGTGATGAGGATGATGGAGAGAAACCAGACTTTGACAAGGAAGATGAGTTGCTTGGACTTCCAAAGGATTGGGATGTGATCAAGGGTGGGGATGGTTTTATAGCCACCAGAGAAAAGGTTTTGAAGAACAAAGAGAAGGGAGCTGGTGATGATGAAGAAGAGGAAGTAGATGACGAAGAAGAGAAAGAGGAGGAGGGTAAGAGGAAGAGAAAGCGAAAAACATCTCTTGTACAAAGAGCCAAAGAAGCTTTGATGGAGGATTACTACAAGCTAGACTATGAGGATACAATTGGAGATTTGAAAACAAGGTTTAAGTATGCGAAAGTACAACCAAACAATTACAAACTGGACACAGCAGAGATACTCGTTTTAGATGACACCGATTTAAACCAGTACGTACCATTGAAGAAGATGGCTCCTTATGTGGAAAAGGATTGGGAGGTGAATATGCATAAGGTTAAGGAGCAGAAACGTAAGAGCACTGAGTTGTTTGAGAGGATTGGTAAACACGGTGAGAAGAGAAGCAAGAAGAGGAAGAAGAGCGAGGTTGATGAGACAAAACCAACAGAGAAAGCAGCAGCAGATGAGGAAGGCGAGGCTGAGACAAGTAAGTTATCAAAAAAGGCGAAGAGACGAAGGCGTCAAGCAGAGAAGAAGCTTCCCCCGAACAGAATGCTTGCTTATGGGAAGGTATAGTAAGAGGGACAAAAAATGGTCTTTCTTCAACTGTTTTTGTTTAATCCCTCATTTATTCTTCATCAGTTTTGATGGTTGTATTAGACTCGAAGCTTGATTTTGATTTGTACTTCTTTTCATCATTCTGCTTGAAACTGCCAACTTTTATCTATTACCTTTTGATAGTTTTATCAAACATCAGAAATTCGTATTTGAATTTCTGTTTGTTATAGACTCTCCCTGCAAAAAAATTACTCTAGATTCCATAGCACGAGGTCAGAATCTTCAGACTTTGCATAACTTTGATTAAAGTTAAATTCTAAATGGTGATCGTTTAATGATAACTTGTAACAAAAAAGCTACTTCATTGCTTATTATTGATCACTACATCAACCTGAAGTCTTAATAAGTCTTTAGATAAACAACAAAGACCAGACCATTATGTTTCACAATGAAAAGATCAACTCGATAATACTCATTCCACAAACTTCATAGCCAACAAAAAAAAAATCTCCATTGCATCTATCATCAACCTACGTGGTACCCTTTTGTAAATAGTGTTCTGTTCCATTTGCTTCTACCAGGAAAAAGAAAGCTATGCCTTTTAAAGAAAATTAAAACTCGGGAAAAATGTCTATGACTCAGAGCCCTCAACAGTTCTAACTTACATTAGATCATTCTTCTTGAAGTGGCTTGTTGTGATTAACCATCAAATCCTCTGTTGCATCAGAGGCATCTCTAATCCGCTTTTCCAGTGTATCATCAGCCTCTTCCTCTATAGCTTCAAATTTCCTTTTGGACCCTTCAGATGAAATGTTAACCATTTCAGATTGCACCTGCGTTAGGTTAGTTTCCTCAACGCCATCAACACCTTGCTGTTGCTCATCATCCCCAACCGCATCCGCTGGTTCGAGCTGCTCCAAGTCATTTGAAGATGTTCCATATTCATCATTGTTCCCAGCAAAACCATAAGAGCTAGAGTCATGAGGTGGTGGTGAGAAAGAACGATCACTAGGGTCAGGAACATCAACCCAAACGCGTGAACAAGACTTGGTGAAATGATTCAAAGCCCCACAATTACGACAGAATTTGAAGCGTGCTGTATGACATGCAATGTCCTCATATCGCAGACTCACAATCATAGTCTCTCCCGATTCAAATCTAACCACTTTCTTGAAACACAGGCGTGCATCCGCAGAAATGTCCACACGAACACGAACGGTACGCAAATCAAAAATAGAATCATCTAACTCGAGCTCCATTACCTCACCCATAGACGAAACAATCTCTCGAATCGTCCCTTCACAGAGATACCGAATTGGGATTCCACGAATACTCACCCACATAGGCACCGATTGCAGAAATTCGGGACCTTGTTCGTCCTCCCACCTCTGCAACACGACGAGCCATCCGTTATACGTATAAGGACCGGACCAAAGAACCGTATCCAAATCCCGCTCCGAGTCGAACACGAATTGAAACTTCCGATTCCCAATAATACGGCCGTGCAAACGAGAAGGGTCAACATTCCACTCATGGGGGAGTCTTTCAATCACCGCGTACAGATCCTGCCTTCTAGGGCAAAGAAGACGACCAATCAAGCTTCGACGATTTTTTTCAAGGGCTTCAGCGTAAACAGCTTCTGGGACGACGACAGGCGGATCAGCCAAACCCAAAGCGAGATATCTCGGCGCTCTTCGCGGATTGTTAAAAGCCATTATCGGCAGAGATAGAGTTAAGCGAAACGCTTTGATCAGACGGAGTAACGCAAGGGAACAAGGATGAGCTCTACAAATGGATCGATGAGCATTTAATTTCAAATATAGTAACCACCTGTCCGGTCCGCTTTTACCACTAAGGCCACTACCGACTAATCCGCTCGGTTACCAAAAAGGCGGTTTTATTATGCGTTGCGGTTACTTTTGGGAGACGTTATTAGACATACTAAGCCCTAGCGATGTTAAAATGGATTTATCATTAATGAGTTTTTGGTGGGTATTTATAAATTTAAAAATTCATTTATACCTATTTATTAGAATTAAGATTAATAGGTTTAAATGAGTATTAATTTAAAACCTATTTATTAAAAGGGTTTTTACTTTAAAAAAATGGGTACCCTATTAAACTCATTTATATTTTATTTTTGTTTAATTAATAATGATTCAAACAAATATTTTATAATAAATAATCAAAATAAAGAATAAAAATCACGTTTCAGTAAAAAATACAAAATTATATTTTTAACGTGAAAATGCAAAATTTTGTTTTGGCGGGAAAATGCGGAATTATTATTTTCTGGAAAAATAATGAATTATGTTTTTGCCAGAAAATACGAAATCATGTTTTCGACAAGAAAATACAAAATTACATTTTTGGCGGGAAAATATGAAATTAACGGAAATATGAATCATGTTTTGGATGAAAAATGCTTAATTTTTGATAAAAATGTAGAATAATTTCTTGATTGAAAATGAATTTAAACATAGTGAATTCTAAATAAAGTAACTTTACCCATTATAATATTTAAAAATGTTAGAAAACTCAAATTTCCTATGAATCATATGACAAAATTCAATATTTTATTTTATTAAAAATATTTTAATATATTTATGAAAAATAATATTTTAACAAATAAATAAAGTTATTACCTATTTTTAAAATAAAAATTACAATATTGTTCTATTAAGAATATAATAGTTATAAATAAATATAAACAAAAAGAAAAAATATAACTTAAAATGGATTAAATGGGTTAAATGAGTTTAAATGGATTTAAATGGTTTAGTGTAATTATAAATGAGTATAAATGGGTAACTTTATTAGATTTTATAATAAATAGGTTTTATAAGGTTTGGGTTTAAATAAAGTGGGTTTTATATGGGATGAGTTTAAATGGGGTGGGTATACCCATTTTAATAGTAAGCCCAAACGAAATTTATGCCATGAAGGCCGAAAAAAGAACATACAATCATGAAACATCCAATGCAATTACGATGCAATTACGATGCAATTACGATGCAATTAATGCAATTAATGCAATTACAATGCAATGGTTTTTAATCATGATATTGGCCCGTCAATGGTTGGATGATTACAAGAATATAACTAAGGAGGTCAAGGCTATTATAAACTGCATGGAGATTGACACTCATCAAATAAGCGTCAAACCAATTACCATGAATTTTTTTTTAAACAAATTTCTTCTATGTGCGGTAGAATACATTTAAAATTAAAAATTATTCATGCAAAGAATGTTGGAACAATTTTTATGAACAAATTTGTATGTTCAATTGGGTAATATAGTCCAAATATTGATTGCAAAAATTGTTGGAATGTGAATGAGAAATCGGCATTGGACTCATTAAAAAGCCATAAATTTGTTGGCTAAAATAATGAGGAGGGACAAAAGTCCCACATTGGAAACTTGAGGAAAAATCCACTAGTATATAAATGGGAGAGCTTATGTAGTAGCTTAAAAGAGTTGGAGAGAAAAGAGACCAAGCCACGTGCGCACC
The DNA here is from genome assembly GCA_018901935.1 of Pugionium cornutum. Classification (NCBI taxonomy): domain Eukaryota; kingdom Viridiplantae; phylum Streptophyta; class Magnoliopsida; order Brassicales; family Brassicaceae; genus Pugionium; species Pugionium cornutum. Next base: position 25,534,129 of record CM032161.1, read on the forward strand.
ACTGCCGGGCCGGCTCGGGCTCGGGCTAGGGCTCGGGTCTCGTGTCTCGGGTTTTGGCAAAGGGCCGTAGGCCCAATAAGGTTCTTTTTGGGCCAAATTTTGATTATGGTTTTGGGCCAAAACCGAGTCAAAACCCTAACCATACCCACGGTTTTCTCTCCTAACCGTCTACGATTTTTTCATCGGTTCGGTTTCCTCCCATATTTTAGGGTTACGAAAACCGCTCCTTTAAGGCTATAAAAACAAGCCTTAATCCTCATTAACCTAATTCGGCCGCCTCACCTTTCACATTCTCTCCCAAATCGTTTCGAGCGATCCCTCTCCTCACCATCTTCCATTTTTGCACTGTAAGTCTCGAGAGTATAGCGTAGTTGTCGTTCGTAGATTCTATAATCGAGTGTTGCGATTATAGTCTTATCGCGGTTGTATCCTGGGATTCAAAATCTCATCAAACCGCCACACTATAGGAGATTTATTGAATTAAGAATGTTAGAACCCAAAAACCGAACTCTGAAAGAAATGATGAATGCAATGTTACAGGAATCTGGGTTACCCCAAAATCTGTGGGGGGGAAGCATTGCTCACCACAAATTATATCCTCAACAAAATACCACACAAAACAACCGGCAAAACACCATATGAGTTGTGGAAAGGCATTGTACCTTCGTACAAATACTTGAAAGTGTGGGGGATGCCTAGCAAAAGTAGCAGTACCTCCTCCTAAAAAGGTCACAATTCGACCTAAAATTGTGGATTGCATATTCATAGGATATGCACACAATAGTAGTGCTTATCGGTTTCTGGTACATAAATCACATATACCAGATCTCCATGTCAATACGATTATGGAATCAAAAAATGCAACATTTTTTGAAAACTTGTTTCCGTGTAAGGATAAACATCCAAAACGAGCACGTGAAGAGAGTGATGTAATCACCTCCACAAATGAGGCAAGCACATCTGGTACTTCAGTAACTTAAGTAGAAAATGTTGAAGATGAACCTAGACAAAGCAAAAGAGCTCGTAAGGAAAAATCTTTTGGTGATGATTTCTTGACGGTCTTTCTCTTAGAGAATGAACCGAGAACATTCACCGAGGCCATGTCTACACCTAATGCGCCTTCTTGGAAGGAAGCTGTGAATAGTGAGATCGACTCCATTATGCAAAATAATACATGGGAGATAACCGATCTTCCACAAGGCTCTAAGGAATTAGGGTGTAAATGGATTTTCAAAACAAAATTGAAAACTGATGGCTCAATAGAGAAGTACAAGGCTAGACTTGTGGTACAAGGATTCCGACAAAAAGAAGGTTTGGATTATTTTGACACTTATTCTCCAGTAACGAGAATAATTTCAATAAGAATGCTGATAAGCATCGCAATATTGAGGGACTTGGAAATACATCAAATGGATGTAAAAACTGCTTTTCTAAATGGTGATTTAGAAGAAGAGATTTATATGAAACAATCTGAAGGGTTTGTCGTCCCTGGTCAAAAACACAAAGTGTGTAGACTTGTAAAGTCATTGTACGGACTCAAATAAGCTCCTAAACAATATCATGAAAAATTTGACAATGTAATGATGTCAAATGGTTTCAGCATAAATGAATGTGATAAGTGTATCTATGTCAAAAATACGCCAAATGGGTATATTTTGTTATGCTTATACGTGGATGATATGCTTATCATTGGTAGAAATAAAGATATGATCAATCAAACTAAGAGTATTCTTAGTGGAAAGTTTGACATGAAAGATATGGGATTAGCGGATGTCATTCTAGGAATCAAGATAACTATATATTCTGAAGGAATCATCCTATCCCAAACTCATTATGCTGAGAAGATTCTTGAGCGGTTTAAGAACTACTCAAATGGAAGTGCAAAAACTCCTGTCGACCCTCAACTTCACTTGACCAAAAATTCGGATGAAGCGGTGTCACAACTAGAGTATGCACGCGTGATCGGGAGCTTGATGTACTTAACAAACTGTACTAGACCCGATCTGGTGCACTCGGTAAATGTACTAAGTCGCTACACAAGTAATCCATGACATAATAATTGGAAAGCTATAACTAGAGTATTAAACTACCTTCGTTATACGAAAGATTATGGGTTGTACTACGGTAGAGAACCCGGAGTTTTGGAAAGATACAATGATGCGAACTGGATATCCGACTCCAAAAACTCGAAATCCACGAGTGGATATATCTTTACACTTGGTGGTGCAACAGTGTCCTGGAAATCTTCCAAACAAACTTTGTTGGCTAGATCAACCATGGAATCTGAGTTCATAGCTTTAGACAAAGCTGCAGAAGAAGCAGAATGGCTTCGTAATTTTTTGGAAGATATCCTGATGTGGGAAAAACTAGTGCCATCAATACGTATACATTGTGATAGTCAATCGGAAATTGCTCGAGCACTGAACAATCTGTATAATGGTAAATCGCGTCAGATACGAAGACGACATAAAACCATTAGGCACTTGATCTCAAGTGGTGTAATCACGGTAGATTACATTAAGTCGGCTGATAACCTAGCGGATCCGTTTACTAAAGGTTTAGCTCGAGATCAAGTCGTACAATCATCAAGAGGAATGGGTTTAAACCCTATGACTAAAGATGAAGTTTGATGGAAACCCCACCTACGTGACTAGAGATCCCAAGATGTAGGTTCAAATGGACAACTAAATCAAACAGAATCTGGAAAAAAAACACTGTGAGACTTACGTCTATACCCAGTTCCTAGGATGATAAACAGTGTTGTTACCTGTATGTGTAGGATAAGCATTGCTTTTAATGATTTGAGACCATAGTTTTGACATATAAGTGGAGTATTACAGGATGCTCCTTAAAACAAAGCTAATGGCGAATCACCTTATGAGTGTGAAATGGGGCCGTTTCTAGGAGAATGAAGGAAAGGCTATATTCTCCAAGTTCACTTATGATTAACCAGGCAAGTCCACAGCCACAATGGACACAATAGAGAACATAGTTCTACGAGAAATGAAACTGTGTTATACCTGTTGTCTTGGTTTACATCAAAGCTTGGGTGGTTCAAGACATCATGTTCACCTCCTGGTCGAGTAAACCCGACATATATTAACAATGAGTGGTTCAAAGCTAAAACATGCTACCAACTCAGATACAATGAATTTTTCGTTTATACTCTCGAAAGTCATTCTGTCTAGTCTATAGAATACGTCTAGATAGTAGAGTATGTCGAGTCTATCGAGTCTGCATTGTATAGAGTCATTTCTATTCATGTGGGGGATTCTTGGAACAATTTTTATGAACAAATTTGCATGTTCAATTGGGTAATATAGCCCAAATATTGATTGCAAAATTGTTGGAATGTGAATGAGAAATGGGCATTGGGCTCATTAAAAAGCCATAAATTTGTTGGCTAAAATAATGAGGAGGGACAAAAGTCCCACATTGGAAACTTGAGGAAAAATCCTCTAGTATATAAATGAGAGAGCTTATGTAGTAGCTTAAAAGAGTTGGAGAGAAAAGGGACCAAGCCACGCGCGCGCCGCCGCCGCCGGGCCGGGCCGGGCTCAAGCTCGGGCTTGGGCTCGGGCTCTGGCTCTGGCTCTGGCTCGGGTCTCGGGTCTTGGGTCTTGGGTCTTGGGTCTTGGGAAATGGCCGTAGGCCCAATAAGGTTCTTTTTTGGCCAAATTTTGATTACGGTTTTGGGCCAAAACTGAGTCAAAACCCTAACCATACCCACGGTTTTCTCTCCTAACCATCCATGATTTTTTCGTTGGTTTGGTTTCCTCCCACATTTTAGGGTTGCGAAAACCGCTCCCTTAAAGCTAAAAAAACAAGCCTTAATCCTCATTAACCTAATTCGGCCGCCTCACCTTTCACATTCTCTCCCAAATCGTTTCCAGTGATCCCTCTCCTCACCATCTTCCATTTTCGCACTGTAAGTCTCGAGAGTATAGCGTAGTTATCGTTCGTAGATTCTATAATCGAGTGTTGCGATTATAGTCTTATCGCGGTTGTATCCTGGGATTCAAAATCTCATCAAACCGCCACACTACGGGAGATTTATTGAATTAAGGAAAGAGACCATCTCGCCTCCGTGAATTCGTCTTTCTCTTAATTCGTTTTCTCAATCGTTTTGATGTGTATCGTTTTTTCAATCGTGATTTTTCATATCCGGTTTTTTTCGTTCTAACAAAGAATAGTAATTTCTATATATCTATCCATAAAATCTTTATATGTCTAGAAAAACATGGAGACTAGAAAGATTATTTTTAATTTTTGGTGTAGAAAGTGTGTCAGAAATTTGGGTGGAATTATCTTTGAAGAAGCATTCGAAAAAGCATTCGAAGAAGCATTTGAAGAAGCAGACTTTCGATGTTGTACGAAGATGAATCTGTTCGTTTGGTGACGTGGTAGCGTAAAATTGACGTAGCAATAGATGGAAATGATTTGTCAATATCAGCATATCTAAAAAATAACATGGAAGTTGGAAAATGATGTGTCAAAAACATCAATTGATATGACATAGAATATCTCAACCGAATATTTAAAAAATATTTTAAAAAATATTTTAAAAAATATTTTAAAAAATATTTAAAAAAATATTTTAGGAAAAATAAACATGTGCACCAAAAGTTTTTTTATTAGACGAGATTGTATGAAGATTCTAAGTTGTTAGATTTAAGGATTTTCGTGTGATATAAAGGAGGTAAGAAGGTTAAATGTTGGATTAACACTTTTGACCATCGATCGAACGATTTGTTATTTGAAACTTTAAACAGAAAATTGAGAAGATTAGTGTTGTGATTTTTTTGATATATCACGGTAGGATGATTAGAATTAACAGATTTGACTTATACTATATTTTGGTTTGATGATAACATAAAATGAGATTTAGGTGTGTGTAAATTTTAATAAATATAATACTTATAAAAAATTAACTGATACAAAATATAGTATACAAACGTTAATTTGACGCATTCTCAATCAAATTTTTGTTGTATTACATTTTTTACGTTTACAACCTTTCGTAATGGATTAAATTATTTTTCTAATGTGAAGTAAATTGATTAAAAATGATAAATTTGAATAGAGAAATTATACATATTAATCATCCACTCTATATATATACCTCATTTACATTATTTTAGATTAACACAAATTAACCTTTTTCAAATATACCATTTTTAACATGGTATATTTAAAAAAAAAAGTGTGTGATAAACTTGAAAACCATATATATTTTGTAGTAATTTTGAAATGATCCCTACATATAATTTTCAAATGATTAGGTAACCAGCTACAGTAAACATTTAAAATTGATATTAGATATTAGTTATTTGTTTCCTTTATCGTGCCTTCTTTTCGAACTTTGTTTCCATTTTCGATATATTAGTCATCGTAATATAATAAGAGTAAATATTATTTCCATTTTCATTTTTTCTATCAGAATGATGTTTGCAATTTTCATTTTTTTTATTAATCAAATTAATAATATAACTTATTAATATTTATTTCTGTTAAAATTAATAATTTAGAGTATAACTATATTTAAGAGTCGTAAAAACTAATTCTAGTATGAAAATGGGCAGTTACGAGTTTTCAAATTTGAATGCCTAAAACGGCTGCCAAATGGTGAGATCTCGGCCTCTGTATGTCGCCGGGAAAGGAAAGAAGAGCGGATACGGCGGGATATGGGACAAGCAGAGGGAAGGAATCTGTTTCAAGGAAGAAGGCATGGATTACACGATTGAATATGATCTGCACCCATCTCCTTTTACAAATCGGGAAAGTTCCCAAATCCAGAAATCGGATTTTCAAAACAGAGACAGAAAAGGTAGTGACGACAATCACGGCCCAATCACCCTGATTCTTTTGGGAAATCGAATCCGGTTGATGGCCGTGAATACAGCGATGGAAGACACTATAAATTGGGATGCCCGACACCATCTCCTACTCATCACAAAGAACCCTCTCAAGCCACACCTCCGAAATCCTCCAAGAAACAGATTCTCTCGCCACTACCCACAACCCCGAGAGTTTTCTCTCTCAACTGAGAGAGCTCCTTTAGCGGAAAAACTTCCGCTCTCCTCTCAGCAAATCACCCACGATTTCTTCTTTGAGGCTCTATCCGTGCCGGTGAGCACTTGCCGGCTTTTCCCATGATTCCTCATTTACCCTACACGACCGAGCGGCGTAGAAGACGTTACCCTTGACAGAAGACACACATCGTGCTCTTATTGTCGCCTCCTCTAATTTCGGTTAAGCCACTTAACCAGTTAAGGAATTAACACACTCGGTTTCCTATTTAATTGTCCTTGGTCCGGTTTGGTTCGATTCTCCTTGTTATACCAATAACAAAAATCTCCAAACCAACATAACCATGACAATTTCCGGTTTTTTGGTTACCAAAAATTGTGGGGAAATGAAAAAATACCCACCAATCAAAATAAGGGCATTCGACAACTCTGTGGTATTCAAGCGATTTGAGCTCACTCTGGTGGGAAGGGTCTTGAATATGGCCATGCAGGGTCATAGGGTACGCACTTTTATGACCCTCCTACCGTCCATCTGGAGCTGCGAGGAGCGTGTCCCAGGACAGGAATTGAGCCATGGGCGGTTCATGTTCCGGTTTAACTACGAGGAGGATATTAAAATTGTCCTTGAGAAACGCCCCTACCACTTTGACCAATGGATGACCACCTTGGAGAGGTGGGTCCCAAGCATCAAACCATATTTCCCATCAACAATCCTGTTCTGGGTAAGGATTGTGGGAATCCCGACGCACTACTGGGCAGAAGAGACGATCGTGGACATAGGTCAGGCTATGGGAGAACTACACCAATAAGACATGGAAGAATAAAAAATAAGAGTGTCCATAAGCGTGGACGACCCACTCATCTTCGCAAGGGACCTAGAGTTTGCAAACGGCGATGTAGTCACAGTGACATTTGACTATGAGAAGCTCTCAAAATTCTGCGACCACTGCTTCCGCATCACCCATGACGAAAAACACTATCCTGGCAAAAAGACAGAGTCTAGAAAGAAGCTACCGCCTCCACCCCCACCTCCGCCATCACCCCCGAGGAGAATGGTGGAGGAGTTTTGACCAAGGAGACCAGACATCAGGCCTTCGAATGGAATATGGAAAGCAAAAAGGAGGGCCCCCATACCCCCGCCTATAAAGCGATCGACAAGGCATCTACCAACCAGGAGGGCACTTAAGTTCGACGATCCATCGCCCAAACAAGTAGAGGGTTCTAGATAGAACAAACCGGCGCTAGGGCGATTGGAAAAACAGGATGCGAATGCAAACCGAAGCATGACCAATGGAGAGAAGAGGCCATCCTAGTATAAGGAGACAGAGGAGGAAGCCCGTCAAGCAAACAGGAGAATCATGAGAGGTTCCTCCTCCAACAACGTGAACCCACTAACAGAAAATGTTGTTCTTCCTCAATTTCAGGTGGAATCAAGGGATACGAGGGAGGGTTTGAACCCAAAAGAGATAATATCTCCCATGAGAGATATTCTCACGGGTGGAACAAACAAACCCGGAAAAAGAGACTCCTCTAGGCTGGAGGAGAGGATATCAAAGGCGCTTCAAGCGAAGAAAAAGATCGGTAGAAGCCTGTTTAGAGCATCCAAAGTGAGGAAAGCCTCTATCATGTATTTCGGAAAGGCCAAAAGTTTCAGCAAAGCTGGCCAAACGAATGACAAAAGAAAAATGACGTCCACCTCAGAGATGGAGCCCAAAGAGAGGGGGGAATCTGAGGAAACAAAAGATCTGGTGGTCAAGGCGAGACCACCAGAGGGGACCCAATGATATTTAGTTGGAACTGCCAGGGAGCAGGAAGCTACCTGGTAGTTCGGCGACTGCGGGAACTTGACAGGGCAATGGGCAATGAGGAATGGTATGATACTTTCCCCCATACCAAGACAGAATACCTCCGATTCTGTGGATCAGACCATCGACCTATATGCGTCAAGATTTCACCACACTCTGGGGATAAGATACACATATTCCGCTTTGATAAACGATGGCTATATAAGCCACATTTCGAGGAGGCGGTTCAGAAGGGATGGTTTCACCCTACCGATATACGGGGAACTACGATCAAAGATCGCATCTCGAGATACCACAGTTCCATCTCCCGATGGAGACGTAGTGCAAATTTGGACTCATCTCGGGCCATCGAGGACCTAAAGGATAAACTGGAGAAGGCGCAATCATCAGACACATCCAATACCGAAGAGATACTCCAAATTAAAAAATCCTTATGTGAGGCTATCTACGATGAGGAAGTATTTTGGAAACAAAAAAGTCGGGTACTGTGGCTGAAGGAGAGTGACCAAAATACCAAATTTTTCCATTTATCGACAAAACTAAGGAGAGCAAGGAACCGCATATCCGACCTAAGGGATAAGCACGGGGTGTGGGTGGAGAAAAAGTCGAGAATCGAAAAGGTGGCGATGGAATACTTCAAAGACCTCTTCTCAGCATCACAAGTCTCCGATCTGGAGCTGGCATTGTCAGCCTTCTCCCCCAGAATTAGCCCTGAAATGAATGACTGGTTGGAGCGACCTATATCAAGAGAGGAAGTCAAAGAAACCATTTTCGCAATGTACCCGGAAAAGGCCCCCGGGCCAGATGGGATGACAGCCCTGTTTTTCCAAAAATGATGGGACCTTATAGGGGACCAATTGGTGGAAATGATAGAGAAGTTCATGACGCAAGGGGTGATGGATCCCCATCTGAACCAGACCCACATATGTCTGATCCCGAAAAAAGACACACCTAGAGACATGTCGGACTTTTGTCCAATAAGTTTGTGCGATGTTTATTATAAGATAATCTCGAAGGTTCTTTGCCAAAGACTGAAGGAAATATTACCAGCCTTGATCTCAGAGACACAGTCAGCCTTCGTGTCTGGCCGGGTGATTTCTGACAATATACTTATCGCTCAGGAGGTTTTCCACGCTCAGAACTCAAAGCCAGCATGTCAAACGGGATACCTCGCAATAAAAACAGACATGAATAAAGCTTATGACAGAGTAGAGTAGGGGTTTTTATCAGCTTTAATGGAAAAGCTCGGGTTCACCAAACGATGGAGTGACTGGATAATGACATGTGTCACAACGGTTACATATCGTGTGTTAATTAACGGAAAGCCCACAGGTCGGACAACTCCACAGAGAGGATTCCGATAAGGTGACCCATTATCGCCATATCTCTTTATCATATGCACTGAGCCCCTAATAGCCAATATGAATGCGGAGGAGACAACAAAAACTATTACGGATATTCGTATTACACCATCAAGTCCACCAATATCACACTTGCTCTCTGCAGATGATAGCCTCTTTTTCTGCAAGGCCTCAATAGACCAATGTGTGGCCCTCTCCAGAACGCTGGAGATTTATTGCAACACATCGGGACAACAGATTAACTACGGAAAGTCTACTATAGTTTTTGGAAAGAAGGTGCCGCCCGACACCCAACGAGCCATTCAAGAAATAGTGAAGATAAAAGGAGACGGAGGTATGGGGAGGTATCTGGGGATACCAGAGAACCTAAAAGGGTCCAAAGCCCAAATTTTTGCCTACGTCAGAGATAGAATCCAGCAAAGGATAAATGGATGGTCATCAAGACTCCTGTCACGAGGAGGGAAGGAAGTAATGATCAAATCAATGGCGATGACAATCCCAACTTACGTTATGTCCTGTTTTTTGTTCCCCAAAACCCTGTGCAAGAAACTCACTAGTGCAATCAGCAATTTTTGGTGGGCGTCCAGCAACTCAGGAACAGGAATCCATTGGCTCTCGTGGGAGTCTTTTTGCCTTTCTAAATCAGAGGGTGGGATGGGATTCAAAAACCTGGAAAATTTCAACAAAACCTTGCTTGCAAAGCAGCTTTGGCGTATACAGAGTTTCCCCAACTCTGTGGTAGCTCGGGTCATGAAGAGCCAATATTTCAGAGCAACACACGTCCTCCAGGCAAAGAAGCCATATAGGCCATCCTATGGCTGGAGAAGTATATGGTCGGCAATAGATCTAATATGCAAAAGAACCTGGAAAATCATGAGAAACAATCATCAAGATAACATATGGACGGATCCTTGGAGGCCCGACCACTACCCACGACCTCCAACCAATCTACATCAAGCCAGTTATCCAAACCTTAAGATTGACGACCTTATCGATCAAGTCACGGGTCGCTGGAATGTCCATCAGCTGAAAAGATTTTTTACACCGGAGGATGTGAACATAATTACCACCATCCCATCAAACACACGGATGGACAGAAATAGGTTATGTTGGCACTTCACAAAGACGGGGGTATATTCAGTCAAATCAGGTTATGAGACCCTCGAGAAATATGGTCCACCAAATGTGAAATTTCTCCAACAAAGGCCCTCACTTTCTCCGCTAAAACAAGCGATATGGAAACTCAAGATATCAAGAAAACTACAGCATTTCCTCTCGCAATGCCTATCAGGAGCAGTACCCACCTACGGGAGACTTCAATACCGCCACATTCGTGATGACGATACTTGTGAAATCTGTGGCTCGGCCACTGAATGTGTCAACCATGCCCTGTTCCTGTGTCCACCGGCCTGTCAAACGTGGGTACTATCCGATATCCCCTCGGCATCCTTAGTCTTTCCTCTAGAGAATCTCTTCAGGAACTTTGACTACATGCTCTGGCGCACACCAAGGGATGCCCAAGGGGAGTCAGACACCACAATATTCCCATGGATTTTGTGGTTTCTCTGGAAGGCACGGAACGACAAGATATTCAACAACATACAACGAACAGCCCTTGACATCTTGGACAAGGCTCTGAGAGAAAGAGACCTTTGGCAATCATCTACAAACCAAGTGGAAGCACAGGAAGAAAAGGAAACCCAAGTCATAGCACATACCCAGACTGATAGGTGTCCACCCACCTTCTGTTGCTAGATGGCTCATGGAAGGAGGGAGAACCTACCTCGGGGATCGGCTGGATCTTGAAGCTACAAGATGACACCAGTGACCTTGTGGGCATGAGAGGAGTACACAGAGGTTTAACCCCACTTCATATGGAGTTCGAGGGACTGTGATCCGCAATGAAAAGCTTACACACCATGGAGAGGTTCTGCACCAGCTTCATTATGGACTTAAAGGACCTAATTAGGCTAATTATCGATCCGCAAGGATGACATGCATTCACAACAGAGATAACGGAATTCGAAGCACTCCGACAACACTTCCCAGGATTCTCCCTTAGCTACCAGCCGAGGGAACACAACCAGCATGCAGATCTTTTGGCAAAACAGGCGCGAAATTGGAAAGTTATCTCCTCTTATGTAAGCACTTCAATACCGTATTGGTTTGAAGATACGCTACGTATCTTCTGATCGACTACTAATTGTATTGCTTACTCAATGACAAAAAAAGAGAGTAAAACTATATTTAGTCAAAACATACTCTCTCTATTTTATTGGACAATTGTCTAAAATATTATTTTTAAAAAATTTTATTCCAAAAATAGAATTATTAGTTTAAATTTTTAATAATATCACAAATTTAAAAATAAAATATATTAAAAAATTTATTTTAATAGAAAAATTAAATTTTAAATTAAAAAAGGAATTTAAATATAATGTTTTAACTTTATGTATAATTTATTTATAGTAAATAAATATTTCCACATAATTATTTATACTATTTTACGAATCTTAATTTTATAATGTTAAATTTAACAAAAAAACCTTAAAATGTTATTTTAATGTATTATTCATTTCTCTTTCATTTTATATGATTTTCTAAATAAAAACACGTAGATTAAGAAATTACTTTTACTTTACATTAATATTATTTAAGAGCTTAATTTAAAATAATTTAACCAATCATAAAAAAGACTCCATAATGTTAAACATTCAGAAATAATTAAATGGTTTTTAATTTTACATAGAAACTTACAAAACATGCAATAAAATGAAACAAATAAAAAGTTCTAAAACATTTTACAAAATAAAAAAAGAAGTAGTACATATCTACCCACTTAATTACTGTGAGATTTATAAGTATTCAAGAACAAACACACACCATCTTCATTAAACTCTCCCCAATATGAAATCAACTTAAAAGTTTAAACACCATTCTCTCTCTCTCTCTCTCTGTGCACATTTGCATGGTTTTGAAGAAAAACAAAAACATGAACACAAAAAAAATGATCCTTTTTTCACTAATCTTTATCTCCTTAACGTTCATGTTCACGTCGATGATTCAACCACAAACTCTGTTACTAGGAGAAGAATACGACGTGCGTGTAATCAACAGCTTCAGAGACAACTCGTCTCTACCTCTAGTGATCTGGTGCACCTCGCCGCATGGAGATCTCGGTGGTCGAGCGCTTCAAGAAGGAGAAGACTTCGGATGGACAGTGAGGATCGATTTGTGGTCATGGAGAGGAGAGTACACGTGTACAATGAAGTGGGAATCGAAGAGGAAGAAGTTCGAAGCGTTTAAGGTTTCAAGAGACAGTAATAGATGTGGAATTACAAAGAAGTGTTCTTGGTCCGTTAGAGAAGATGGTTTTTATTTTAGTTCTGATGATGTTTATTGGACCAAGGATTTTTCTTGGTTATAAGATTTTGTTTCTGGTCTTTCCAAAGCTCGTGTATAAATCAACAAACCCAAAAATTTATTCATCTGAATAGATATTTTTTTAATGATTCATATTGGAGAAGAACAATGTTCATTTCAGTATACTTGTTGAACATGGAAAGAATAATCAAAATTCTATGGAAAGATATTCTAAGTCAAAGAATTTGTAACTGAAAACAAGTAATAGGAAATCTCGTTGAAAATTTTAATGTCATAAATTATATGTAATTAATTTAAAAAATATAGAATCAATAATTAAATCTGTAATCATTCAATATGTAATCTATAATCGATTAAATCTATATAAGAATGTTTTCTTCAAAAGATTTAAGTATTTTCTATTATATATATATATATATATATATATATATAGAGGAAACAGAGTTATTTGGTGTTTTATGGACTGATGGGTTTGACGATTTATTAACATTAGCGTTGACCCATTAATTAATAATCTGTTAAGGTGTCTAAGTGACAAAGGATCCTTTTGAGTATGGGAGGAGTCTAGAATCATCTTCTTGTAGTTTATAACCTCAGCTCAATCGAAATGTAATAGAAATGTGCAAAGCCAAAAATCAATCGAAATGTGTTCAAAATTTTAATATTGGAATTTAAAGAAATATAATTGAGTAATACTGTAAAACAATATTAAAAAAAAAATTATTCCAAATAAATTAGAGAAATACCCTCTAATAGCATCAAATTAACTTTTGCTGACAAAAATAGCACCTCGACCACATAATCCCACATCTAGCATTTCATCTATTAACAAATTACTTTATTATCCTCACATAAAAACTCCTAAACATTTTCTTCTTCTTCGTCACAGGAGGCGGCACCCTTTTCGTTTAGTCGACTTCTTCAAATCACGACATTTGCAGCAACTCCGGCGACATTTGCACTTACTCCGGTGACATTTATAGTAAGAAGATCGCACTCTCCAGAAAGTACCGGTTACACCGGCGCGATCTCCGTCGGAGGCCGCTCCTTAAAAATCGCATATTGCGATTTCTTTTCTGGCGAGATTTGCAGAGGTTTGTTCTCTTCGTTTTTTGGAGAGATTTGCAGAGGAGACGCGAGTTTGTTTCTGTTTGTTAATGGTGATATGGAAAAATATGTTGTAAATCTAACTTTTCTTCTTTGGTGCAGTGGTTCACAATGAAGCGCCAACATGCCTGATAATCTTTACTACTCAAAATTTCAAAGAGTATTGCAGAGTAAGTTTGATTTTACTTTGTTATCATAGTTTTTAACTGCACAATGTAGCCATTATTGCCACTGGTTATGACTGAGTTCTGTAATTTATTCACACCTTATTAGTCTAGATGATGATCAAACTAGTTTTCAATAAAAATGCTTCAAGGATTACAAAATTCAAAGCTTGTTTTAGCAATAAAAGAGGTAGTCAGTTAGAGACTATAGAATGATTTATACCATTTTTCTGAAAGAGTTGGCCTATTGAAGGCGTAATAGTGCCTTGCATGTACTCCACTATGAACTAGATCTCTGCCCAGAAATGAGCAGTTGGGCAAAATAATTATAACAACATATTCATGTTTTCTCTTTCACTCTCTTAGAAAGAATAATAATTGTCCATCATCTTCTACACAGATCTAAGACACAACAAGTCTATTCTCTGAGACCAGGAGCCTAGCAGATAACTCAGGTTACAAAAGTCTAGCAGAGAAGCCACCTCTTTCACTCTCATACATCTTGAAATTTTTGTGTTTGTGGAAAGTGGAAATTAAATGAAATGGTCAAATGGGAATTTCTAGTTGAAATGGAAAAAGGAGCCTCTGTTTTTGAAGTAGATGAAGATATCAAATATGATGATTTACTAGAAATGGTTTCTGAAGATTTTGGAATCGATTGCTCTGTACAAAATAAGGCAATTACCCTTAGCTATGCCCTTCCACTAAGCACAAAGGTGATGATAAATGATGCTCCACCCGTGTATTTGCGCAATGATCGTCAACTACGCACTTTCATAAATAAGCTAAAACAAGATGTTGAACTCATTCGTCTCTGTGTAACGGTACGTAAAATTGCAACTCATTTTTGATATGTTTTCTTTCGATAATGAAACGATTCGTGCATAATTTCCTAAATTGTTAGAAAAGTTTCCTAAAATTGAAAAAACCTTCCTAAATGTTACAGTACAAGAACTTGTATTCTGTTAAAGTTTAATTTCCACACTTTTGCTTGTAATTTAATTCCTCTCTCTTTTAGGTGAGTGACAAATGCAGCATCATTTCTCTTGAGTCCGTAAATGATGAAGCAAATTGTAATGTGGAAAACAGTCAATGCACCCAAATGTTGCAAAATCTAGATGGTGATTCATGTGTTGATCCAACAATTTTGTGTGAAAAACAACGGGTAACATATTTTTCATATTTATTTCAAAGAGATTTGTATAAATAGTTCCATTTTTAGAGAGATCATATTTCTTTATAGTTGCATTAATACTTTTAAAACTTTGTTTTAGGCCCCAGAAAACAGTGATATCATTGCTGTTGAGAATGTTGGAAACAACATTCAATCGAATATTGTATGTAATTCAGAGATTTGTCAAGTGAAAAACACTTGATTTACAGAAGTAGTAAGAACTTTAAATGGTGATTCTTGTGTCACTCCATCTTTTTCACATGAAAAACAACAGGTAGCATTGGATTTATATCTTTTCTTATAATGGTAGATTTAACAAGTTATACATTTCCAGCAGCTGTTGGGGAATTTTCATGCGCGCCACCACAAACTAAGAAAAGCAGTGGGAGACCTCCCAAAAAGAGAATCAGGTCAGTTAGAGAGTTTGGAGTTCCAGTTTCAAAATCACAAGGACACAAATGTAGTAGATGTGGTCAAGGAGGGCATAACAAGACTACTTGCAGAACTCCAATATAGTTTACTTATAAAAAAATTTATTTCTAAGAATACTTTCATGATTTATTTAAGATTAAGGAATGCCTTACTAAAAATATGAAATATCTTCCTAAAACGATTATTAAATTTTAGGAAAACTTCGATCAAGTTTAGGAAGAATCTCTAATGTTTTAGGAATTATTTCCTAAATCGTTATTAATGTAGTTATCTCTAATGTTTTAGAAATTTTAGGTAGTAGTTCTTATGTTTTATGAATTCTTTCCTAAAATGATGAATTTGATGTAATCTTTTTTTCTGTTTAAATTTTGGTGAAACTAAATCATCTCGGAGAGAAGAATCTAAGCTTGCTGGGCAAGAATCTCAGTCTCGGCAAGAATCTCAATCTCAACAAAGTTACATATATTTGATTCTCTTTCAATTCTAGTAAATTTATGATGCCTGGTCAAGAGTATATCTTTCTCTATTTTTCCTTGCTATCTAAAAGTTATCATTTTGGAAACTGCAGATAGTGAGCATGATTTTATCATTGTTCTGTTTTAGTTTACACGTTCTTCAAGAAGCCATCAAAAGCTAAAAACATATCACGACTTATGGTACCTAATGTTTCTCATTTTCTTAATAATGAATCTATTACCAACAACTTTTGACCTATTTTGAACTTTCGATAGTTAGGATCATCAATCTCAACTGTTCCAATGTCACCATCAATATCACGACGTAACTAATTTTCATCCTCAAAATAAACATTTGCAACACTATCACACTATCCTCAAAAATATTACCAATGTTCCCAAAATCATCAGTGTGATTAGAAACATAAATTATCACACACATACACAAAAAACAGGACGAGAGAATATATGGAAGGAAGTAGAAGAAAACAAAAAAAAATTAACCCAGAAACAAAGTAGTAGAACAAAATTTTCTCACACGAGTAACAAAAGGGTTCCCAGAAAAAGAAAGCCCAGGAGATTTTTACCTTTGTGAAGACAACGAATGTGATTTGTGAAAATCGAAGGGAAGAGTACGGGATATTCCGAAGGTCAATTTTGGCGGAGAAGACGATGAGAATCGCCAATGACGAAGAAGGTGAAAGCGTAGCGATGGAGCTGGATGACGACGAAGTGTACAGGAGATTTCCGACGAGAGATTTTTGCGGAGGCGAAGATGAAAAGCTTAAGAGAAGATGAAAAGCTTAAGGGAAGATTCGATGGGAGTGAGAAAGAGGCTACGGGAAATAGAAAAGCTTAAGGGAAGTGAGAAAAATGGTGGTGAATTTCGTCGGAAGTAAGAAAATCGGTGGTGAAAAACGGCGGTGGCAGAATAGGGAAGAGAGATTAGGTTAAAATTTAACTGAGGTTGTTTTAGTCATTTTCCAGTTAAAAAATGCTACTTCTCAGAATTAAGATTAGGGATGCTAATTTAGTCACTAAAACTAATTTTAGTGCTAAATTAGTCATTTGCCCAATAAATTATATATAAACTTATAACATTATATTGAGTTTCTTTTTTTTCTTCTAATTTATGATTTAATTTTTTTTTAAAAAATAAAGTTTTAATGTATTTTAATTTTAAATTTACTCTTATTGAAAATTTAATCTAATGGTGTTATTTTTTTAACAAAAACTTAAAAATATCATTTTAGAGAATTGCCTATATTAATTTAAGAGTAATACCCTAAAATAATATTTTTAAGTTTTTTTTTTCAAATTTAGCCCTCTAAATTTAAAATTCCAAAATATCATAAATTATTTTCTGAAAAAATATATTTACCATAAATAAATTATAAATATAATTAAAAGATTATATTTGGGTTTTTTTCCTAATTTAGGGTTTAATTTTTTTTATTAGAGTTTTAAGATATTTTAATTATAAGTTTGTATTATTTTTGAAAATTCAAACTAATATTCCTATATTTGGAATCTAAATTTAAAAATTATTATTTTGTCAGTTGGTCTTAATTTAATATTTGTCTTTAATCTGTAATCTTATATATATATATAGTAATATTTTAAAATTATATATTTTCAAATTTTAGTTCCAAATCTAACATTATAACATCAAAATTCCCAAAATAACACAAATAATTATGTAAAAGTAGTTATTTACTATAAATAAATATACATAAAGTTAAAACATTAGATTCGAGTTACTTTTTTTTTCAATTTATGGTTTAATTTTTCTATTAAAATGAAATTTTAATGTATTTTAATCTTAAATTTGTGTTATTATTAAAATTTAAACACTATTTTTTTTGAATAAAAATTTAAAAATTACTATTTTAGAGTATTTTTTAATCAAATAAATAATAAATATTTTGCTATATAAATTTGTGTTATTTAAAAATATTACTCTATATATATATATCTAATTTTTTTAATCAAATAAATAACAAATATTTTGCACAATCCTAGTTTTCAGGCAACGATTGCTCTTCTCATGTTTGGTATTTGACCAAGAATGTTGGAGAACTTGAAGTACTCAAATCTTTTCATTTCTTCAGTGTAATAGATAATCTATACTGCCTATATGGTCGTGGAATCAAATTATATTTTAATTTGTTATCGTGTTTGTAATAGCACGAATCTTTTTGATGATAAACATTGTTGTTAGCATTAAGTAAGCTATATAATTTAATTAAGGTATATATATAAAATAATCTATCTTCGGAAAACTGAGCATTACATGCTGCTGTTAGCTCTCTTCTCTAGACGACGTTGCGAAAACGCGCCGCCGTGAGAAAATGCAGAACGGACCGTCGGTTGCGAAGGAGCAACCCAGACTCACTCTTTACATAATCCTCACCACTGCCTTTCTCTCTCTTTGCTTCCTCCTCTCTCTATCCTCCTCCCACTCTCCATCTTCCTCTACCGAACCCGACGACCTTCGATCTGACCCGAGACTCTTTCCTTCCTCCTCTAAAATCGCTGCCGACAGAGCTCCTCCTTCCATTGGTTACCTCATCTCTGGATCTTCTGGTGACTTCCATCGGATCCTTCGTCTTCTCTACGCTACTTATCATCCTCGAAATCGATATCTCCTCCATCTCGATAGCTTGGCATCGCAGTCCGAACGAGATAGACTCGCTGCCGCTGTACAGGATGTACCGATTTTTCGAGCTGCACGGAACGTTGATGTTATCGGTAAGCCCGATTTCGCGTATCAAAGAGGATCTTCTCCGATTGCATTCACGCTTCACGGTGCCTCGATTCTTCTCAGATTGTCAGGGGCTTGGGATTGGTTTGTCAAACTTAGCATAGAAGATTATCCTCTCGTTACTCAAGATGGTAGGATTCCTCGTGCAATTTCTTTGGCTTTTTTATTGTGTGCGATTTTCATCAAGTTTTTTTTCAGGGTTTGTCTTACTGATTCTGAATTTACTGTGCAGAGCTTCTCCACATCATGTCGCATTTGCCTAAGGAGTTGAACTTTGTAAATCACACTAGCTACATTGGCTGGAAAGAGTAAGTTAATGCTTCTGATTGTGCACATTGATTCCACTGAGATTTGAAGCTTATTGTTGCTTGTTTTAGTGGAGGGTTTTTGTTCCATTTAGAGACCCTTTGTGTTGTAGGCTGAATTCGATTCTACAGAGCCAAGATTCAATGTTTTAGGATCAGTTTTGTTAGGGGGAATTTGAGTATTTTCTCTTGGTTTCTTGTAGGTCCAGGAGGTTGAAGCCAGTTATTGTTGACCCCGGGCTCTATCTTGTGGAGAAAACTGATATGTTCTTTGCTTCACAGAAACGAGCTTTGCCTAAGGCTTTCAAGTTATTCTCAGGTATTGCTCATCTTTCCCCAGCTACGGTACATTTCATCTTCGTTCCCTATTTTCTATTTTTTGGTTTTCTGCAACTTCTTGGTGAATCATAAACAATTGATTGGGTCGATTAATATTGGGTCGATTAATATTGGGTCGTTCAGCCAAAGCTCAAACTTCAAATAGCAGTCACGACTGACATAATGTTCTGGAAGATTTCAATTTTGCTAGTTATGCTGTTCAATAGGAACTAAATCCTTTTTTATTTCAAAGTTAGCAGTTTGTTTGCAACATTTTATAATATTGTGATATTAGATGGTCAAAAAAATGGTTGACTTTGTTGCTTGGAAGAAAATAGCCTAGAGGATGTCTTAACTGTAATGCTATTAGCTGCATGAACAGATAAGTCTAGGAATCACGTGGAATGGTTGTCTTTACTTTTAGATTTTGTTGGTTGTGAACATAGAGTTTCTCCTCCAAATGCGATCTATGAAAGTTATTGGTTCAAATCAATTGTCGGATGATGTAAAAGGAGGTTGCTTAAACTTGGAAACTTCTTTAGTATGTAATCTCTTTGCAGGCAATCGGAATAAGCCAAAAGAACTGACATAGCTAAATCTAAAGTGATATGATGAAATGAGAACTAATTGTGCTGTTAGTAGGAACTACTATTTGTTTGTTTCTATAAACCCTGTAGGGAGATTTATGATAGTGGAAAACCTTTAAAACAATAATCCACTGTTGCAAGCAGAAGAGAGTATGTCTCGTTTCTTTGTAGTGCTATTAGCTGCTTAAGCAGATAAGCTAGGAAAAGTCTGTGGATCTCTTTCAATGTTTCTGGTAGCTATAACTTTGTTGATTGTTAACAACTGAAAGTTCCTTTCCAAATATGGCCTGTGGAACTCATGGATGTGAATCACATTTTGATGACATTTAAAAAAGTCGTTGCTTGAAAAGGAACTTCTTTAGTATGTAATCTCTGTGCATACTATTATAACTATTTTAAAGAACTGACAGCTGAAAAGAAGGGTCTGAGGTAAACTAAATGCGATAATCTCTTTTTGGCAGGTCCATCTTTCTCCATCTTAAGCCGTAATTTCATAGAGCACTGTGTCTTGGGCATTGACAACTTCCCTCGGACTCTGCTTATGTACCTGTCCAATACACCTGATTCCCTTTCCAACTACTTCCCAACTATTCTCTGCAACTCAAATCACTTCAAAAAGACCATCATCAACAACAATTTAGTCTACCTAGCTTCTAACGACACTTCTAAAGAACGATACCACCGGCTTGATCCCAAAGAGTTTACTGAAATGGTTGAATCTGGAGCAGCCTTTGCTAGAGGATTCAGAATCGATGACCCTGTCCTTGATCGCATCGATCATGAACTTCTGGGACGCAGACCTGGTGAAGTTGTACCTGGTGGTTGGTGTTTGGGAGATTCTGGCAAAAACAGCAGCTCATGTTCTGTCTGGGGTGACTCGGGTATTCTAAGACCCGGTTCTGGTTCTGATAGACTTGAGAGACGAATCGTTGAGTTATTGTCAAATGATTGGTTCAGATCACACCAATGTGTACACGAATGATCATCATCCACCGTACGTTCAAGAGAGTATATAAACTGGCCACCAAGAAGATAACCGATAATTTACGCCTTCAGTATCTTTAGAGAGTTCCACTTTCACATGTAATCTTGTGAGTTTGAGATTGTTGATTCATTGTTGTAAAAGAAACATCTTCGTGCTCTCAGCTTTTGTAAGGACTCGGTTCATTGATTCATTTGGTTTAGTCTTAACCGGTATAAAATCCTGGTTTTCAATATAATAATCTAAAGCCAAACCTTGTTTCTTATATATATGAATTGTGATCCAAAACTAGTTAAGCAGAATAGACTCAAAAGCAGAGTGAAAAGAATGAAACGATTGGAGCTTAAGCGTTTGGAGCAGCTCTCATTTGAATGGCTTCCCTCCATGAAGGCATCGAAGTTTTTGTGTTATCATAAATGAAGTTTTGCTAATGCATGAGTTATTTTTTTTAGGGCGTTGATAGCTCTCATCAATCTACAGATGCCATAGAGGCTGCAAAGTCATTAGATCGGTCAAGGGGTGCTATTGTTGCAGCGGCAGGAGCTGTTGATATACTTGAAAGTGCATTTGACAGGAGTCTCTTTACCGGTTAGATGAAACCACAATTCTTAACCGTGTGAATATTGTTGGGTTCATGTACAAGAATCTTCTTCTTGGAAATAAAGATTCTGTAGATCTCTCTGCAACTGTCTTGGACTCTTGCTTTAGAGATTTCTGAAACTTTACAATGCCACAGTAGGAGTCTTTTAGTTATACTTCTCCTTGAATTTTGAGTACATTGTCTAGGCAGTGGTTGCAGAATTCTTTAGTGGTCACAATCTTAGGCTTTAAATCATTGTTCAGAATACAGTTTTAACAAATCTTAGTAATTCAGGTAATTTGCTTTCAATCAACAACTGTTACATACAAGATAAGAAGAAGAACATTCACACACACACAAACATGCACAAATTTTTTAAATATTTTGTTCTGTGTTTTTTTAGTACTTTAGATGGACAATGATCCTCAGCAGTGACTCTGCTCCATCGACAAAATGTTGACCCGATGGAATCAATGGCCTGACCTCAGCAAAGCCACAAGCATTCTTGAATCTACCTGTTCCTCCAGTTACTGATAGATGCGACATGGCGCTTCCAATCCTATAAACTCCATAGAAGTTGAGATTGTCATTGTATTCTCCACCTTCAAGCATAGCTGTGAAAGCCATCATCTGTGTGCTTCCATCTGCAGAACTTGCAACATAAACTCCTTGAGCCTTACCAAGTGGCTGAGAACCCAAGTCAGGACCAGATGTGAGTAAGTCATCGATCACAGTGATTGTGCCAAACCCGAGACTCAGACCATCAGGACCTAACTGAGTCTGAATCCCGTTCAGGTTCTGACCAGAGTAAGATGTACCAGACAAGCCAGTCCCAAGAGGTACACCGTTGATGCCATTAACCGTTGGAAGCGCACCGTTTGCATTGGGTATGGCTATACCGTTTTCTGGAGGAGTGAAACCAATCTGCTTAGCAAAAGGAACTTGACCATTGTAAATGTTTCCGAGCAAACCCGTGATTGGCCTCGCCGTGGGGCTGCTTCCTCCAAGTAGATCGTGCATGTAGAGTTCGAAAATGGGATCTTCAAGTGCTGCTGCAAACACAGAAACTGTGAACAAGATTGCTGTTGAAAGCAAGAATGGTGATTGCTTGATCATCATTGAGAGAATGTTTGCTATGTTTATTGTTTCAATGAATATGTGAGATTTGGGCAATGGTGTTTAATATAGAGAGTTGTGGATTGTGAAGTTGTTGTGATTATGAATTTGTGTAGTTGTTGAAATGGGTTCTTTATAGCTGTGAGATAGTATAACTTCTTTCAAACAAAATTTTGTGAAAATCCAAAAAAACAGACGTCAAAGTTCTTGTTTTATTAAAGTTATACAAGTTGTAGATACATCTTTTGGTGGTTTAGGTTGAAACAATTCGGAATTAGCTCATGGTCCAGTTCAAGAAAACGAGTAATAAACATTACTAAAAGGAAAAATCTATAAAATAGCATTTTGTTAGTTTTTTTCTAAAATAATATGATTAATTTAAATTTTTAATAATAACACGAATTTAAAATTAAAATACATTAAAAATTTATTTTATTTATAATTAGAAATATATTTTAATTAATATATATTTAGTATAATAGATATATATATATATATATAATATTTGATAGAAGATTGTTTTAGTTTTATTAATATTCAAAATAATTTTATCTTTTGTCTAATAAGTTACCCATTCTGATGCAAATTCACAGATTATTTTTAGTTTATATTATTTGTATAGAAGAATAATAATGCATCTGAACATTATAAACACTGTCCCCCCTCTTTCCTCAAGAGAAGTATCATGTCGTCATGTTCGAGGGGTCACATAGACGTTCTAACAATGGATACTTTTATATCCATTTTTGTATCTTCGTTTTAAACAAGTAAACAAAATTTATGAACAAATTCAGGCACACTCATATGTCTTAGTTTTGTCAAATATTAAATTTGACCTTCTTCAAACAATTTCATCTAACGGTTGGACTTCGAACAGAGAGAGAGAGAGAGAGAGAGAGAGAGAGTAAACGTTAGCGAAGGGAAAAAAAGGAAATCCGTTATTATCTGAAAATAAGAAAGAGATCTGACGGAGAAGGAAACCAAATTAATATAGAGAACTCGACGAACAAACACCTTCCTCTTTCTTCTTCAGATCGAAAACCCTAATTCTCTTTATTTGTTTTTGGTGACAATTCCATTGATTTTTTTGAACTGTTGTTTCGAGATCTCCTAATACCAGCGAGCTTCCTCTTTGTAATTGGCGATTTCGGAATGGTAATTAAAAGGCATTGATTTGAAGCAGTTGAGGGGAGGCATTTCCCTCTGCGAGATTTCGAATATTTCAATGGCAACAGCTCAGGTTAAGCCGACTTCGCGGAGGCAAGAGGACGCTGAAGCTGGACGGCGTAAGGTAGATTGATCATCTCCTTTTCTTCATTACTTTCAATTGTTCTGACTTGAATCCTGCCCCTAAAATTTGTCGGTACTGAGTCATTGATCCTCTTTTCGGGTTTGAGATTAATGGTTCAACACATGCAATCAGTAACGAGATTCTGGTATCTTTCTCACAATCTTATCTGTTATGAAGTTATTAGTCCCACATAATATTTTACAAAGCTGTGATTTCTTACGCTTATGCTTATATACAATTGTACAAGAAATAATTTAAGTTCCAGATTGATGCCACTTATTTTGGTATCTAAATTGTGTGTTCTTATGTTAATTGCTGGATTCAGCTTGAGCAGTTCCGGAAGCAAAAAGCAGCAGAACGAGCCAAAAAGGCATCACAACCTGCTGATAACAGCCAGCGAAACGTCTCAGATTCAGATGGAGCTGTTTCATCTAATGGACCTCTCAGGCAATCTGCTGAAACTCATCAACTTTCCTCAAATGAAACCAATACCAACTCCTCGATTTCTGGAGATGTATATAATTTATCATTTTCAAATCTAGCACCTAATGATGGAAGCAAGGAAAGAAGTAGAAAAGACGATGGTCAAGAGTCAGTAGGAAAAGTTGATTTGTCTAGTAGCTTAGAGTTGATAGGTTCTCCAAAGAACTTAACAGTGAATCATAGGCCTGAAAGTAGCAATATAGACAAGCGATCGGTTAAACATTCTGATCTTTCTTCTACTCTAAGAGAAAGTGATGGTGTTTCCCAAGGCACATCTCCTTTTTCTGGAAGTACTCTGCAATCAACCACCATGCAAATGGACGGATACATTCGTGGCAGTGGATTTATTTCATCCAGAACAGGTACATGGCTATCATATGAGACTGATGAAGTCATGCATTTTGTCCTACTCCTTTTTTCAGCTCTTTAAAAGAAACAACCTAATTAATCTTTACGGTTTTTGTTGCTAGACTCTCTACAACCTACTACCAGGATGGCAGGGTCTCTTAACGAAGTTGCCAAAAGCCAGCAGGGAAGTGGTGAACTAAGAGGAGGTAGCATTGTGCAGAAGCCAACTTTGTCTACCAGTTATTTGTTAAGCTCTTCGGACACATCATTTCGATCTTCTGAATCTTCAGATTTCAGTGTAAATATCACAAGCTCTTTGCCGCTTAACAAAGGTAAAAATGAAGCAAGTGTGAAGAGATCACGTCCGTCTTTCCTTGATTCCCTTAATATTGCAAGAGCTCCAGAGACTCACTATCAACACCCTCAGATTGATGCGAATCTGGTTACATCCAGTGATTCCCAACTAATTGGCAGTGATGGTTTTGGGTCATCTTCACTCCAATATATATCAGGGAATAGAGGCGGCAATGGACCATCGTTGACAAGCAAAGCATCTGATTCTCCTAATCCATTTGAAAGATACCGGAATTCTATTGTTCCTGTTGCCGATGGAGTGAAGCCAGGTTTCACTGATTTCCCCATGCCAAAACAAAATGATGATTTTACTGCTCTGGAACAGGTAAGATATTTAGTTCTTGCACCATCTGTTAACTTTGTTAATATGTTGTTGATGTACTCTTTAGTAGTTGGGAGGTTAGTTTTGAGATTTGGATGAGCGAGAGCGGCCATCCTCTTCTCATTTAGAAGGATTAACTGGGGAGTTGCTCTAAGGTGACATGATATATGAAGACGAGCAAATTGTTAAAAATTTTGGGATAATGCCTCTGGCTGGTGGATCATCACCTTTTTACCTTGTCTTGCATTGCTATTTATTTGACTTTAGTATGTTATCTTTCACTGCTCTCGTTGTACACCCTTTGTCCTGTGTATTTTCTTAGCTACGGTTTCATTTTTTATTTGTAGCATATTGAAGATTTAACACAAGAAAAGTTTTCACTGCAAAGGGATCTTGATGCTTCACGTGCTCTGGCAGAATCCTTAGCATCTGAAAATTCTTCGATGACAGACACTTATAACCAGCAGGTACACGCGGGAATTATGGCATCCTAGTTGGCCATAGCAGCGATATTTGTACTAGAAAACATTCTTGACCATTTATAGTAGTTGACCAATTATTTGCACTTTATCATGCCTCATTGTTAATTTGTTAGACATAATATGCTGTCATGTGGTTTCGGGATCCTTGGGAGATGGAAGTATCAGAACACTTGTTATTCATGCTGTGGATGGATGTGAATTGAATTGTATTTCTTAAAGCATCATGCTCTTGATTAAAACAATTTTAGAAATGTTGCAAAAAAGACTTGAGATCATTGCTGCATTCACAAGTGAGATGGAGATGGTTGTTAGAACGAACTTATGGTGCTTCAGGATGTCTACGTTATTGACATTCACTGAATTGATCTACTGTTGAGAGTTTATGATGTATTATGTTGATTGCTATAAGATATGGTGTCCACTTACCTATAAAATAGTCCTGAATCCTCCAAACGATTCATGTAATACCACTGTTCTCGCTTCTATCTCATCCAGAGAAGTATTGTCAGCCAACTGAAAGATGACATGGAGAAGCTACAACAACAGATCGAAGCGCAAATGGTTAGTATTAACTTCCTATTGGAAAGCAATGCCAGTTGCCTATACTCTAACAATTATTAATAATGCATGATATTTTGCTTCATTCATATGCTATCCAATTACTTGGTGGAACACATACATATCTCAAACTTTTTTGTAAGACATGTTTTTTTTGACATTGTGTATGCCATGTTCTTTCATCCACTGGAACTATTGTCTAGATTACTGTAAAAGCTGTTACTTGATTGAACACTATTACCTTACAGGGGGAACTTGAGTCTGTCAGGATTGAGTATGCAAAGGCGCAGCTAGAGTGTAGTGCTGCTGATGAGCGTTCCCAAATACTAGCTTCTGAAGTCATCGGTTTGGAAGATAAGGTATGATGCTTGGATGTTTGTTATAGCAGACGCAATAGGTTTTTTTTATAAAAAAAGGGAACTAACGTTTTGACTCACTTAGCTGCAATATGGTGCAATGACATTTAGTTCACTCTTTGGATTTTTCAGTTATAAGATGTCTGTTTTCTCTACCTTCAAATGCTTGTACACATCTGTTTAGCAGTTGAATTTTTTATTGGAACATATATTAGGCTCTCAGACTCAGATCTAATGAGTTAAAGCTGGAGAGGGAACTGGAGAATGCACAATCTGAAATGTCATCTTACAAGTATGCTCTTTATTGTGTTGTTATTTACCTGTTTGTATCTTCACCTTTAGTTAATGTTTGCCGGAAAAAGAACCATGACACACTGGAAAACCCTCTAAAGATTCATCTGTAATTTGCTTTCTGGGATCTATTTCATCTTACCTATCAACTTTAATAGGAAAAAACTGCAGAGCTTGGAGAAAGATCGTCAAGACTTACAGTCTACTATAAAAGCTCTTCAGGAAGGTATGCACATTGAAATATGTTCCTCTGAAAAGAAATATGATTCTTCAAGTTCTGTATATATCTTATATTCTGCATCTCCCTTTTCAGAGAAGAAGGTTCTACAGACTATGGTGCATAAGGCATCCTCTGGTGGAAAATCCACTGACCTCGGTAAAATCTCTTCTAGCAGAAAAAATGCGTCAACCTCTACAGAAAGTCTCGGTAATTGTCCTTGCACATTTTTTAAAGAAATCTGAAGCATATTTTGGATATCGAAACTCAAATATTTGCAACTTTGGTATCCTTTAGACAAAATTTTAAAGTTTAATGTTTGACTTCTCACCCTGCCAATGAAGACTCTAGTTAATTGGCTGGGTAATCTTCTTTAAACCTGGATACTTGCATGAACCCTGATATTTTATTATCCTTTTTTCTGTTCTTTCTTGATGCAGCAATCTCAGATACTATGCCAGAGAACTCCAACCAGGAAGCAGATTCTACTGCTTTGCGCGAAAGTGATTCTTCGAATACAGCTATCATTCCTGAAACTGGACAATTCATTCTTGAAGGCTTTTCATTGAGCGTCCCAGCTGATCAGATGAGACTAATTGATAACATTAATACGCTGATTGCTGAGGTAGAATTACTTGAGTGATGTTATTTTTAATGTTCTTTTCAGTTGTGAGAATCAAAAATACTACTTTTCAATTCTCTAGGTGGTATCATTTTTCAATCTGGAAAAATAACGAGACGTTTATTTTGCTTCTGTGGCTGCAGTTGGCGATTGAAAAAGAGGAACTGGTTCAAGCTTTGTCATCTGAGTTATCTCGACGTGCGCAGGTGCAGGTACAAAGATAAACTAAATAGCATGAAACTCCAGAAACGTGTCTTGTATGAATTTACTGTCACGATAACATTGTGCATAAGTTCTGAGTATGCTTTCTATATGGTTTTTGTTAGATTATATATCCGAGTCCTCATAGGGATAAAAAATCACATGGCATGTCTTCTTCTTATCTCCATAAATCTGTGGATGTTTTAAAGTTTTATGTTTTCTCGATTGTTTCTTAACCATAGGAGCTGAACAAAGAGTTATCGAGAAAACTTGAAGCACAGACGCAAAGGTTAGAGCTTCTAACAGCGCAGAAGATGGCCATAGAGAACATTTCACCTGAAAAGCACCACCCGGATCCTCATGTTGTTCAAGAGATATCACCGATTGCAGATGAGGGCGATGAGGTATTATTTTCTTTTTTGTTTTGCTCTGTTACGTGTTTGAAACTTAGGGATCACACATTAACGACAACTCTTTTTAGGTGGTAGAAAGGGTTCTAGGATGGATCATGAAGATGTTCCCAGGAGGGCCATCGAAAAGAAGGACAAGCAAGCTTCTCTAATGCATGTACAATCACAGCGGCACGAGTCATTGGGCCTTATTGCTTCTTCTTCTTCATCTTTGGAAGAATTCATTTGGTTCTTTTGATCCAAAATTTTGGGATTCATTGGATTTAGCAAATAAAGAAGACAGCAAAAATGGTATATAATGAGACATCTTAAAGAGTTCCCAAATGGATAGACACGAAAGCTTGAACAGAGAGGTTTACATTATATGAGTGCGTTTTTTTTTTTTGACAGAATTTTGTAACTTTTTTGATATTTTAGCCAGGCTAAAAGTGTCGTAAGCAAATATAATTACCATAAAAAAAATAACTCCGGTATCATTTTGGATTTCTTTTCAGTATTTTCGTTTTTAGTTTGAAGACTCGATTAAACCATTGTTTGTTAATTATATAACTGAATCATAATTTCTGTTAACGTGCTTTCATTTCATTCTTAACATCTTATTAACTTTAATTAAAACGTCGATAGAATAATTTGAAAGCAAAGGAACATGTAAGAGACCATATAGTTTGTTGAACATGTAATAGATCATTATTTAGATTTAATTATAATAATCAAGTTTATATTAATATTATAATTCTAATATAAAAGACGATACCGTGATGAATCGGTTTCGGTTAATGATATTAGAATTTGGGTGTATTGACAACCTTCCTTTCTTGTCTATCATATTTAATAAGAGTAATTTTCTCTAATGTTATATATATTGTATTAATAGTTAATAAAGAATATTTATTAACTACAAATAAATAAAAAAATGCTTTATATATATAATGATTTAATGGAAGTTAATGAAAGTGGTTATGAAGTAGTTATTAACCATCACAACGAGAGAGAGACGACCGGTAGGGAGAGAAGGAATGTTTTTCTTCTCATAAAAGTGAGTTAAACTCCATTAAATAGAAAAAATAGAAAAACAACACAATAATTAGAGAAAAAACAACTCATCAATTCCTTATTCATCAAAGGAATAATTAAGGAAGATCAAAGGGAGAAAAAGATCAAATCATTCTAATTGCTTATGGATCAAGGTTAGTATTTTTTTTCTTTTAAAGAAAAGTTTAAGGTTGAATTAAATCAAATTTAGAGATTCTTGGGATTAGATTTCATAATTGAAATCATTGAAAATAAATTTACAATTGGTATCAGAGCAAACTAGATTTGTTTAATTGACCATAAAAATTAGTGATTGATTTTCATAATGAAAATCATGAAGATTAGGTTTTGATGTTAAATGTGATTGCCTTATGGTTTTATAACCATCATTAATGTTTATAAAACAAATTAATAGATAAATTAAATACTGAAAACGTAATTTAAAAAAAAAATACTTGATGATTACGTGAGAGAATATTAAAAAATGCATTAAAGTGGATGAAATGCATGAAATGCATTAAAGTACATGAAGTTTTAAAAAAAAAAATTTAAAGATCGGTTTCTTTTCTCAAAATCGTAAGTTGCACATTAAAGTGCATGAAATAATGGTATAATTATTATATAATAAAAGTTTTTCAGTTATTTATTTAATCATTATAAATAGTTAGTTATTTTTATTAATTTATGACTTTAAAAGAAAAATCAATAAAAAAAAATTTAATAGGTGCATATTATGAGAATCGATTTTTTCATATAAATCATAATAAATGACACTTATAAATTAAAATAAAATCATAACTTATTAGAGTAAAGATATGTGATTAAATAAATTTGCTTATGTATATAAAAAAACTTATATATATATATAAGTTACAATAAAATTTTCGCTGGTTTAATAGATATGGTTAATTGTATTTTGAAATGTTAATACAATATAAAGATACTTTATGATCTATTAAAATTTTAATGTTTATATTTTATATGACATGTTAGTCACCAAAGTGACCTTGTTATAATAGATATAAATATTAAAATAGTAGAGTTTATCAACCGATTATGATTAAAGTGATATTATGAATGACATTAAAGTTTTAATTGATCAAGTTTTTTTAATATCTATATTCTAGGAGATTACCCAAAGGTAGATCATATGATATAGTTATTAATATGAAAAGAATTAATCATTTCACTATAGTCGATATTATGTATACCCAAAGATGATATGATTAATTGTTAAAGAATAAATTTAACATCGCTAAAGGTATTTGTATTTAAAGTATTACCCAAAGGTTACTTGAATACATGCTTTATAAGTTTATGATTAGGTATTTGAATCTGTAATAAAGTCTCAAAGTAATAATGAATAAGTATGTATAAATGTTTTGCAACTTCATCAAATTTGTATGCATCCGTTAATTATGTCGTAAAGTTTAATAGACTCAATTATGGAGAGTGGTCAGAACATATCCGGTTCACACTGGGTATTATGGCACTTGATCTTGCAATCCTTACGGATAAGGAACCCTCAACTATTACAGATGATAGCTCCCAAACTGAAAAAACTCGGTATGAGACTTGGAAGCGATCTAACAGGTTGAGTTAGAACCTTATGAGGATGACGATGACGGAAAATATTAAGCCATATATGCCTAAGACAAAGAAAGTAAGGGAATTCATACAGAAAATAAAGGAGTGTTCACAATCGGATTTGACTGATAAGTCGATTATAGGAAGCTTAATGAGTGAGCTAACTACAAAAAAGTTTGACTAGTCTCAACCGATCCATGATCATGTCACGCACATGTCTAACTTGGCAGCAAAGTTAACATCCATGGGAATGGAGGTTCATGAACAGTTTTTGGTCCAATTCATTATGAACTCCCTACCTTTTGAATTTAGTCAATTCCAGGTGAACTACAACACCATTAAAAATAAATGGAATTTTAAAGAACTAAAGGCTATGTTGGTTCAAGAGGAAGAGAGATTAAAGAAAATGAAGGACCAAGTTGCGAATCTCGTAGGTATTGGAAGTTCTAGCAGCTATAAGACAAAACCGAGTAAAAAGGACAAAAGAAAGAATAAAGCTTTTGTGAAAGGACCTGAAAGCAAAATCCATAAAGAGATGAAATGTTTCTTTTGCAAGAAAACGGGACATTTCAAGAAAGATTGTCTGAAACGAAAGGCCTGGTTCGACAAGAAAGGTAAACATCATAGTTTCGTTTGCTCTGAATTGAACCTTATAGAAATGCCTAATAATACTTGGTGGTTAGATTCTGGTGCTACTACTCATGTGTCTCATATTAAACAGGGATTCAGTTCGATCCAGCCCATAAGAGGAACTGAACAATACTTGTTCATGGGGAACAGGATGAAGGCATTGGAACTTACAGATTGATTTTAGACACTAGGTGTCATGTAGATCTTGAAGGGTGTCTCTATATACCTGAATGTGTTAGAAATCTTGTTTCCGTAAGTAGACTGGATAATTTAGGATTTGTTTTTAAGGTTGGACATGGTGTTTTCTCTTTGTACCGAAATGATTACTTTTATGGTAGTGGTACTTTGTTTGATTCACTTTATAAGTTTAATCTTGATGCAAAATTTTCCGAATCTCTATTTAATATTGAAAGTCGAGGCATTAAACGTAGTGCATCAAATGAAAATTCTGCTTTATTATGGCATCAAAGATTAGGTCATATTTCCAAAGAAAGAATTATAAGGTTGGTAAAAAATGAAATTCTTCCTCCATTGGATTTTGGTGATATAAATGTATGTGTAGACTGCATTAAAGGAAAGCAGACTAAACATATAACAAAGAAAACAGCCACAAGAAGCACTCAGCTTCTTGAGTTAATACATACCGATATTTGTGGCCCTTTAGATACTCCTTCTTGGAGTGGTAAAAAATAATTTATCACCTTCATCGATGATTACTCACGTTATGGATATACGTATCTGCTGTATGAAAAGTCCAAATCTGTGAATGTCCTAGAGGTGTTCATTGACGAGGTGGAAAGGCAGTTAGATAAAAAGGTAAAAGTTGTGAGATCTGATAGAGGTGGTGAGTTTTATGGAAAATTCAATGAAAATGGACAATGTCCAGGTCCATTTGCAAAGTTACTTGAAAGTAAAGGTATTTGTGCACAATATACAATGTCTGGTACTCCTCAGCAGAATGGTATAGCTGAGAGGCGGAACCGTACTTTAATGGATATGGTTAGAAGCATGTTAAGTAATTGCTCTTTACCCCTTTCGTTGTGGGTATATGCATTAAAAACTACAATGTATTTGTTGAACCAGGTTCCTAGCAAGGTTGTTCCTAAGACCCCTTATAAACTATGGACGGGAAGGAAACCTAGTTTAAGACATCTACGTGTTTGGGGTTGTCCAGCAGAAGTAAGGTTGTATAACCCACATGAAAAGAAACTTGATTTTAGGACTATCAGTGGATTTTTCATTGGTTATCTTGAAAAATCAAAGGGGTATATATTTTATTGTCCTAACCATAGTACGAGAATAGTGGAGACTGTTAATGCTAGGTTCATTGAAAATGGTGAAACTAGTGGGATCGGTGAACAACAAAAAGTGGACATTCAAGAAGTCCATGTTGATGTTCCTTCACCTATCGTTGCACCTGAGGTTGTTGTTCCTATTGTTGCATCACAGTGAAATGATGCAATAGAACAACATAATGATGTGTCAACCCTACTAGTAGAAAATACAATTAATGAACCGTTTACAATTCAAGAAGAGAATAGTGTACCACAAGAACCATTAAGACGATCTGGAAGAGAAAGAAGATCTGCTATTTTAGATGACTATGTGGTTTATGCTATTGAAAGTGAATGTGACTTAAGCATTGATGAAGATCCGTGCTCATTCCAAAAAGCCATGAAAAGTGATAATTCTGAAAAATGGTTAATTACCTCGAAAAAAGAAATAAAATCTATGGGTGATAACAAAGTATAGGACTTAGTAGAGTTGCCTAACAGTTTCAAAACTATTGGTTCTAAATGGGTCATTAAGACTAAACGCGACTCAAAAGGTAACATTGAAAGATACAAGGCTCGTCTTGTTGCTAAAGGTTTCACCCAAAAAGATGGTATTGACTATAAAAAGACCTTCTCTCCGGTTTCAAAGAAGGATTCTCTAAGGATTGTTTTGGCTTTGGTGGCTCATTATGATCTAGAGCTTCACCAGATGGATGTGAAAACCACCTTTCTAAATGGAGAGCTTGAGGAAGAAGTATATATGGACCAACCTAAAGGTTTCGTGGTCACAGGAAACGAACATATGGTATGTAAGCTGAGAAAGTCGATATATGGACTAAAACAAGTTTCTAGACAATGGTATTTAAAGTTTAATGATATCATCTTGTCATACGGTTTTGTAGAGGTCATTGTTGATCGATGTATCTACATTAAAGTTAGTGGGAACAAGTTTGTGATTTTAGTCTTATATGTTGATGATATTTTGTTTGCTGCAAACGACATGGGCATGTTACATGATATAAAAAAGTATCTCTCTAAGAACTTTGAAATGAAAGATATGGGTGAGGCATCATATGTGATCGGAATAGAAATATTTCAAGATAGAACACAAGGATTGCTAAGATTGTCTCAAAAAGGATATATCAATAAGATTTTAGAGAGATATAAAATGGATAAATGCTCCACAGGGATAGCTCCAATTCAGAAAGGGGACAAATTCAGTAAAATGCAATGTCCTAAAAATGAATTAGAGCGTAAGGAAATGGAAAGAATTCCATATGCATCAGCGGTTGGGAGTTTGAACTATGTTCAAACATGTACTCGGCCAGATATCAGCTTTGCGGTTGGTATGTTGGGTCGATATCAAAGTAATCCCGGAATGGACCACTAGAGAGCTGCAAAGAAGGTTCTCAGGTACTTGCAAGGCACCAAAGAGCACATGCTTACATACAAGAAATCTGATCACCTTGAGGTCATTGGATATTCAGATTTAGATTATGCCGGATGCGTTGACAGTAGAAAATCGACGTTTGGCTATTTGTTCCTATTAGCTGGGGGAGCAATATCATAGAAAAGTGGAAAACAGTCCGTCATTGCTATTTTCACTATGGAGGCCGAATTTATGGCATGCTTTGAGGCCACAATTCATGCATTGTGGTTGTGAAACTTTATCTCGGGATTTCGTATTATCGACACTATAGCGAGGCCGCTAAGAATCTATTGTGATAATTCCGCAGTTATCTTCTTTTCAAAGAATGACAAGTACTCTAAAAGTGTTAAGCACGTGGAGTTAAAGTACTTAGCTGTCAAAGAAGAAGTACGGAAACATGGAGTGTCTTTTGAACATATAAGAACTGATATGATGGTAGCGGATCCGTTAACTAAGGGACTACCACCCAAATATTTATTGGTCATGTAGAGCGTATGAATATTATAGATAAAACCTTGCTATTATGATTATGATATGTTCATTATATGTATGACACTATGAATTCAATTTAAGTTATGTTTCTAGTTTTAATAGATATGTTATCATTAAAGTATGTGTATACACTTATGGTTATTAGATAACATATGATTAGATTGAGAATTAAGGTTCTTCTTGATATAAAGAAACTATATATGAAGTTGGAATTGTTTTGTGATACATGGAAGGTATCATGTCGTCTAATGATGTGTGACCGCCATGATCTGATCAATTCTAATTTTATTATGATAGTTGAAATTGAAATGAACTTGATGTAAAGTGCACATTAAGGTTGTTGAATCAACAAGTCGACACAAGGTCAAGTGGAAGAATGTAAGAATATTTATATTCTTATATGTGACCTATGTGTCTTTAGATTTAATTATAATAATCAAGTTCATATTAATGTTATAATTCTAATATAAAAGACGATAATGTGATGAATCGGTTTCGGTTAATGATATTAGAATTTGGGTGTATTGATAATCCTCTTCTCTTGTCTATCATATTTAATAAGAGTAATTTTTTCTAATGTTATATATATTAATAGTTAATAAAGAATATTTATTAACTACAAATAAATAAGAAAATGCTTTATATATATATATTATAATTTAATGGAAATGAATGAAAGTGGTTATGAAGTGGTTATTAACCATCACAACTCTAAAGAGAGAGACACTCCATAAAAATGAGGTAAACTCCATTAAATAGAAGAGATAAAAAACAACACAATAATTAGAGAAAAAACAACTCATCAATTATTTATTCATCAAAAGAATAATTAAGGAAGATCAAAGGGAGGAGAAGATCAAATCAATCTAATTGCTTATGGATCAAAGTTAGTATTTTTTTTCTTTTAAAAAAAAGTTTAAAGTTAAATTAAATCAAATTTAGAAATTCTTAGAATTAGATTTCATAATTGAAATCATTGAAAATAAATTTACACACCATACCGTTTGTGGAACATGTAAGAGACCAATAGCTTGATTTTGTAGGCATGAATTAACTCTTCTTAGTTTAGAGGTTTTGCAAACAATGTGATTTCATCCATCTTATAAGTGTGACCATCGTTACATTGATGGTGACTAGCAATCAAAATAACCATTTTGTCCATACTTCCAACATCGCCTTCGAGAAAGTGATGTCAAATATTATGTGCTCTGTTTGATCCATATTTTGAGAGATTTTGGTTCTCTATCAATTCATATTTTTGGTCTACTTAATATCATTCAGTTTACAAATTCTCATTCGTACATCAGAAATAAAAGAGAAGTAGTCAAAAACATAAATGATAACCCATACATTTCTCCACCGAAGTTTACTCATTTATTTCTTCACCATAAAACCCACAATCCGAATTAAAGCAAAAATCAGTATAAATAGACTTAGTCATAAAACAAAAATCAATCAATCAAATCTCATTTACTTGATAAGATAATGTCGAACTTGCAACAATCTTACAACGCTGGACAGAACAAGGGCCAAACTCAGGTCTATTCTTCTTCCATTATTTGATGGACTTTTTGGTTTTATAATGAAATCACTAGTAAATGTAAATAGATTGTGTTGTGTAGGAGAAGGCCGAGCAATGGACAGAATCTGTCAAAGAAACTGCACACAGCGCTGGCGACAAGACCGCTAACACTGCTCAGTCCACTAAAGAATCTGCCCAACATGGCCAACAACAAACCTCTGGTTTCATCCAACAAGTAATCCTTGATTAATTAATTTCTTTTATGCTAACCATTGTATAGTATATAAGTTAGTTTAAAATATATAACAATCATAATAATCCTTTCTGGTAACAGACGGGAGAATCAGTGAAGAACATGGCTCAAGGTGCTGTTGAAGGTGTCAAGAACACTCTTGGCATCAACGAAAAGAAATGACAAGTCAATATACTTCTTGCAGTTTTATATTTCTTGCAGCACTCTTTTGCTTTTCTTTAATTTATTTTTCTTAAGTAATAAATGCTGTAAGATTTAGTCCAAAACGTTTTGACAATAAGAGAAATAAAATCTTACAGCAAACCCTCCAAAATAGCAAATGAATAGAACAGTGCACCATTATCCAGCAAGCTATCAAACAATACTAAAGAAGACAATCACAAAACTGCTCAATCTCTCACTTACTCATCCGTCACGCATCCAGCTGAAGCTGATTGCACATTCTTGATGTACTGTTTTAGAATATATCACCCAAGCATTCATTAGCAGCAACTAATCCAACATATGTCAAAGAAACATACAAGTTAGTGATTTTCATTTATACCTTGTATAGAACTCCACGGTTAACTTTGTACGCAGGTGCGGTCCATTTCTTTCTACGCTCGTTCATTTCTTCTGACGAGACTTGTGTGTCTATTCTCTTCGTTCCTATGTCAATTGTGATTATGTCTCCATTCTCTATCAGACCGATTGGACCACCCTCCTAGAGATATAGATAATATATCCACACCAGGAAAGCCGTCGTTACATTCTCAAATCACATTAATATCTGGTTTTGTATTTGAAAGATCGCAGAAGCAGAGTGAGTGGAGAGTTATAGAGACAGACCTGAGCTTCAGGGCAAATGTGGCCAACAACAAAACCGTGTGACCCACCCGAGAACCTACCATCAGTCAGTAATGCGCATTCCTGCACCGTTGAATCAACTAGTCAGGCCGTAACAAAGGGAAAAAAGGTTATTTAACTTACAACATAAATATTGATCAACCTATGTAAAAGCCTCCTAACCCAGTCATAGTAGTCATACCTTTCCAAGACCAGCACCCATTATAGCACTTGTCGGTGTCAACATCTCAGGCATACCTGGACCTCCTTTAGGGCCCTCTCCTCTGATAACAACCACTGTTCCCTGCAACACGATACATCTCAGCAGCTAGTAGAATTAACCAGCTCTTGAGATGAACTTTATATCAAGAAGGCAACTACCTTAAAACTCATCGGGTCTGCTGATATAGCAGCCAACATAGATTCCTCTCCTTCAAATACAAGTGCAGGACCTAAAACATATAGTTCCATTATATAGGCCCGAAAATCGGGAAATGTTAACTAGATGTGGAGTGTAAAGGAGGCATAAGAGTGAACTAACATTACCAGAGAAATATAAGCCTTCTTTGCCCGTAATTTTTGCTACAGAACCCTCGGGCGCAAGGTCTCCTCTCAAGATTTGGATGTGTCCAGTTTCCTTGATTGGGTTTGACACAGGTCTAATTATATCCTGGGACATGTAAATATTAATTAGACAATTTTATAACTAGCATCCATCATAATCAAGAAGAATATTCTGATGAGATAACCAATAACATTACAAATAAACTACCTGGCCTTCTGGTAAGCGGGGGACATTCTCCAAATTTTGAGCCAAAGTCTGCCCTGTGACTGGTAGGAGACACAAAAGAATACTGACGTAAGTAATCAATTTTATAAGCAATTCACATCAACCAAAACTGCTAAATGAGTTTCTAAAAGGTTTGAGCACTGATACCTGTGATACAATCCCCATCCATAAATCCAGCCTCTAGTAGATAGCGAAGAACAGCTGGCGTACCACCTATCTGGAGATTAAACAGCAAAAAAGGTTCAATGATCAACAGAAAACAAATAACTGCTAAGAAGATCGATATTTCCAAAGCCGCACCTTATGTATATCTTCCATAACATATTTTCCACTGGGTTTAAGGTCTGCTAGAAATGGAATCGCGTCGCTGACCTTCTGGAAATCATCAAGAGTCAACTCCAAACCAACAGACCTGGAATAGTTTCGCTCATTTCATTACCTCGATCCCTTGCTTTCCATGACAATCATAAGCAAAATAGTATAATTTGTTACCTCGCAATAGCAATTAGATGCAAAACAGCATTGGTCGATCCCCCAAGTGCCATGACAGTAACCATCGCATTACGAAGTGACTTTGGAGTGATAATGTCACGTGGTTTCAAGTCCATCTTTAGCAATTCTAAAAGATACTTTCCAGCTAAGCGGCACTCGTCCAATTTCAATGGGTCTTCAGCGGGTATTGAAGAGCTTCAGAAAAGAAGTAGCAAATATATGATCTTTTGAAATGAGCAGTCTGCAAATACAGTTTATTATCTCCAATGTGCTTGTGGAAACAGCCTTCTACGAAGCATAAACTGTCCAATATTTGAAGTTGATTCTATAAATGTAGTCTTTAGTGTTGAAAGTCTTACCTGTATGGAAGGGACATTCCCATAGCTTCGATTGCAGAAGCCATTGTATTAGCTGTGTACATGCCACCACAGGCTCCAGCTCCAGGACACGCATTGTGGAGGACAGTCTTTCTCTGTTCATCACTTATGGAGCCACTAACAAATTCTCCATAACACTGAAATAAAATATTGGAAAGCATGAAGAAAAACATAAGCACTGGAGTGATTTGATACCAAACTCACCAAGAGTTTTGATAGTCAATCACATAATTGAGCGCTTAAGATACAATGTAACACAAATAACATCCAAAATAGAATTGAGGTGTTTGTCATCAGGCCTAGAGCAGAAAGAAGAGAAAGCTACCTGGAAAGCAGAGACTATGTCGTATGTACTATCTTGAAAATGGCCAGGCTGCAACGAAATAAAAAAGTTAGGTGAATAAGCGATCCAATTAGTCACATGGGTTTAGGGTTTAGGAAAAAGTACCTTGATGGTTCCACCATAAACCATAATGCCTGGTCTGTTAAGCCTTCCCATGGCCATAATTGTTCCAGGCATCTGAAAATGACACATAAAACACACATAAGCATGAAGCTGCGAAACATCGTTATACAACAAAAGAGAAATGATAAAAGCTTACATTTTTATCACATCCAGGAATAGATATGTTACCATCATACCATTGTGCGCTCATCACAGTCTCGATACTATCAGCAATCAAATCTCTAGACTGCAAACTGAAACACATCCCTCTCGTTCCCATTGAGATAGCGTCACTCACACCAATCGTATTGAATCTAAACCCTACCATTCCGGCATTTTCCACTCCCTGTTTCACCGCCTCGGACAACTGAAGCAAGTGCATGTTGCAGGTGTTCCCTTCGTACCAAACGGACGAAATTCCAATCTGGGGTTTCAGCAAATCGTCGTCGGACAAGCCTACGCCGTGTAGGATTGCTTGGGATCCACCTTGGGATTTGGGCTCTG
Organism: Pugionium cornutum; assembly: GCA_018901935.1. Taxonomy (NCBI): domain Eukaryota; kingdom Viridiplantae; phylum Streptophyta; class Magnoliopsida; order Brassicales; family Brassicaceae; genus Pugionium; species Pugionium cornutum. Next base: position 25,574,279 of record CM032161.1, read on the forward strand.
TGATTCTGGAGCTGTACTTGTTGAGCTTTGTTGCAGCGATGGTGGGAGTCGGGGAGGGATCGTCGGTTACGACGATTGAGGATTGGACGGAGCAAGAGAAAGTTGATCGGCGGCGAGAGTCGTCTCTGGAGCGGCGGACATTGTGTGAAGGAAATAAAGGTTTACTGGGGAAGAGAGAAGCGCGTGGTGAGAGGATGGTGGAATGCATGGCGGCGCGTGGAAAAAATAGTCAAAAGGGTTTAAGAAATGGTAAAGGATTGAGTTTTAAAAGATGGGCTTTTGCGGCGCAGTGCGTGGAGACACGTTTGCAAAGTTCAAGTCTTTTAAAGTGTGTGTTACTCACTGAGTGTGAGAAATGCTCATAATTCAGATAGACACAGAAAGTAGGGTTCTTTTCTTTTTGGGTATTTGGTGTGAAACAACGTCTTTTGGAATTAAAAAAATTGATTTGGTTTAACTCGCCGGTTCTGCAACAATTGGTTTACTTCGTTTCTGAAATTGCCTCTCTTCCATTATGCAACCGGTTTTACTTGCAACACTTTACCAAAGTCTAATCTTATTGCAAAGAAAAGTGTAGTGCAAAAGAGAAAGATAAAACATTGTGGATCAAGATTCTCTGATGAGTGCAGAAGACTATTGACTAAAAATGTTATGTACATTCGACACATTTAATCTTCAAAATGAGCAAATTCATGGATGCAAATGATGATGCTTTCTTCTTCTTCTTCTTGCTTCCAAGAATCCTCAGACTCTGTCTCAATAAATCAATATCTCTTTCCTTCTCATACTTCTCTCTATCCATCAAAGCTATTATCTCCTTTAGTCCCTCAATTGTTGCTTCTTTAGCTTTTACTTCTTCTCTCAGTTCTTTCACTGTCTTTGCTTCTTCTTCCTCAAGGAGGTTCCTTTGCATTATTGTGTCTCCTACAAAAACCCAAATCTTTTACTTTCAAAGATCCAAACTTTTTCCAAAATCAAAACTAAAACTTAAGTTAACATGATTTTACCAGAGGAAGTTGTGTGGATGATGAGATGATCAAGCTCATTCTTGATAACTAAATAGAGTTGTTTCCATTTCTCCGCGGCTTCATCTCTCACTGCTCTCTCAACACACAATTCCTCAACTACCCATTTCCAATACTCTCTCTCTTCTGTCGTTGTCTTTGCTTCTTCTCTCTCATCCATTTTCTTCCTTAGCCTCTTCACTTCCTCTCTCAGCTTCTTCCTCTCTTTTGTCCATTCTCTCTCCGCCTCTTTCAGTTGATCAAACATCACTTTCTCCCTCTCATCTCTCTCATTTCTAATGCGTCTTCTTCCTCTGCTTTGACAGATTGAATTCTCCTTGAAACTTTTCATACTTCTTCTCTCTTGCTTGCTTGTGCATCCACCCATGTCTAACCTTCTCTGGATACTTCTTCTCCTTATTCCTATAACATGAATACGAATGTCAAAAGAAGGAGATTCTCTCTCTCTCTCTCTCTGGAATGTGTTTACTCTTGATGTAGAGAGGCTCCTCTCCATTCAATGAAGAGAAGTCATAACTTATGAGTGAAGAAGCTCCTACTACACTAGTACTATACCATTTATATGGCCTCGAAAAACGAGTATCTCAAAACAGTGATTTCTCAAGCTCCCACACTCACATGTGTAGAACAGTAAAAAGTTAAAACTAAAATTGGATGGTATGGAATAAAATAAGAGGTGAGAGTGATGGAAGATGTCAGAAATGAAGGTGGAAATTTGTGTTACATGATTAGGCTTTAAGGACATGGAAAACTACAACACTATATTCTCATCCATTACCAACATTAATGTTGTGGGTTTTCTCTGTTCTTTCACATTGTCCATCATCAACTACTTGGACCCATCCTCTCTCTCTCTCTCTCTACTCTATAGTCTATATTCTATATAATCTATAAAACTAGTCCTCATCATATTATTAATCAGTTTCAACAGTCACAAGTCTAACCAAGAAGAGTCAATATGTGTGTAGAGGTGAATAGACATAACCTGTTTTTGAGTGGCCCAAGGGTCAAATTAATCATATAGAGGAGAAGAGACAAAAGTATCACTGTCTAATCACAACCTTACTCATATCATCTTATGAATGAGTTTATGAGCTTTTAGGATTTACAGCCACACATACTCAATTGAAAAGATTAGTTTGGTCCCACGATTTTTGTTTGTGAGAATGAGAATTTAGAATGTGTTTAGCTGTGTTAGCTGTCTTTTCACGTGAATATCTCTATTAATCCGACTCGTCTCTTTTGAATTATTCCTTTCTTGTACGATTATATCTCATATTTTTAATTTCTGTCATTTGAGAAATTAAGAAACTCTAAACGAATATTTAAAAAGTAAACTTGAAATGGTAAACTTGAAAACATAAAGATGTTGAAAAAGTAATAAAATTCTTATTATTCTTATTATTTATGGAAATGATGAACTGTAATTAAATATAAAATTGCACTATTTTGATAATATTTTTCATTTTAAGTCTGAAAATGTATTATTTTAAAAATTAAATTATTAATTTTTATATGTATTTTATGTTGTAACCAAATCTAAGGAAACATAACACAAGAACATATTATTCACACCTGATGTAAACAAAAAAGAACATTTTTATATTCATTTGTCTTCTTGCGTTAGATTAAAACAACGGTGTGATTAAAATATACGATCAACTGCATCTTCAACCACTGACTATAAACAAACGAAAAATATATGTTGCAACTGTCGGCCAAACAAACGAACAACATATGTTGCAACTACAATCGCAATGTTAATTGTAGCCGATGAGAGCGGATAAACAACCAAAATCTTTATCTAAAGATACTCGAATGCACGTAATACTGGAGTTGTAAAGAATTGTGTATTCTATGGAAAATGATATATGCAACAAATTAAAAAATCATATTTTCGCATGTGTTTATGTTCACACTACAATAAAACAAATTTTGAAACTAATTACATACAAAAGTTGTAACCAGTGATTAGATGATAAACTTGGCAAAGAAAACAAAAACAAGAGGAAAGCCTAAAGAGTATAAAAAAAAAAAAAGAGAAATGGGTTTGAAGCATTAGCAATTGAAAGCTTTTCTTTTCCATTTTGGAGGAGTAAACTGATCTTAAATGAAGGAGACAGTTCCACGTTGCCGAAACATTCCATTATGAATGTAGTACAACTTAAAATGCAGTAAGTAACATCTACAAGTGACCACTTCAACTTTTATAACTTAACATTTGGTCTAACCTCTCCAATCATTCTACTTTGGTTGGGATTAGATGATAACTACGTCTAAACTCAGCTAGTTCACTAAATGTAAAAGATCGTAGACTAGAGGTATAGTAAAAAAAATTTAAATATATATGTTTTATTAACTTGTATGAAAAATGTTAAAATAATATTGGTAATGTTAAATTCAAGAGCGAAGAGCGAATTACATACTGGAATCCTAGTCACTAATATCCTAATTATTAAAAACAACCAAGTGAAGAAAAGTTATACTACTCTACAAGAAACTCATTGGAATAAGCCAAATTGGAATAGTTTACTAAGCTATCTTCATTTCAATTAAAAAATAATATATATATTTCCACTAAGATTTGCATATTTTATTTATTCGAGTGACTTGTGTTTGTACTACAATTGACAAAACAGAATTTCTACTACATCACTCTTTCAACTTTGGCCACATCTCAAATGAGCTTCTTAATTACATCACACATAAATTCAACAAAACTACTTTTGTTAAACCAAAAATCTGAAAATGATGATACCAAACCAAATTTAAACTCAACCTAACTTGTTATTTTCTTTCATTCTCCAGCAGATAGACATAAGATGCTTAAAAGGTCAAGTTAACAAAAGGGAATGATTAAGTTGTTCTGGAAACAGTGCTTCCTTGGGGCACAAGAACCACTACCAAAGCTTCCTTGTCCTTCAAATTCTAGATTCCATAAACCATCCAAAATCACAGTATCTTCCTTCACATTGGCCTCAGGTATTGCAAGCGGAACCACTGGATAATACCCGTTAGTATTTGGGTCATAACAAGAAGTTGTTGTTGAATTTGTAATCTGATGAGTTGCATAGAAGCCACCATCTTCGCCGCTGCTTCCGTTACTACTGAAGTTACTATCACCATTGTTGTTCTTGTTAATGTCGTCGTCTTCAAGTAAAGACATGATCTTTTTCATCTCTAGCAATTGTTGTTCTTGTTGCAACTCCATCTGTCTTTGCCGCTGAAATTGTTGCCTCTTCAAGATTCGATTCTTAGTCTTCTCCGTATTGCTTGTTGGAGACTTTGTCTTTTTCTTGAAATGGGTTCGCCAATAGTTCTTGATCTCGTTGTCTGTTCTTCCCGGTAAACTACGTGCAATCGTCGACCACCTATAATTACAAGAAACAAAAACCATATATATATAAATCAAGAACAAGACTCAAATTAGGCTACAATTGTTTCAACTTAATCACCTATTGCCCCACTTAGCATGTAACTCAAGGATAATAGTTTCTTCACGAGGAGTGATTTGTCCTTTCTTGAGGTCTGGTCTTAGGTAATTAACCCATCTTAATCTGCAGCTTTTGCCATTTCTTTTCAAGTCTGCGAGCTTTGCCACAGAGTTCCATCGGCCTTCACCGTGAAGCCGCACATAATCGATCAAAAGACGGTCTTCTTCAGCAGTCCATGGCCCTTTTCTCCATCCTTCTTCCACCATTCCCGATTCTCTTCCCATCACTCCCCATAAACTCATATTTTCTTCTTGCTCTTTCACTTTAAGCTAAAAAAAAAGAGAAGTAATGTCTTCTCCTTCTCCCTCAGACCCACCAATCTCCTTTTGTCTCTCTGTCTTTCGAAACCTATGTGTTCTCTCTGTCTTTTTTGCCTTTGTCTTGTGTTCTGTTTTCTCTCAGCTTCTTTCAGTATTTATATATGCATTCACTCTAACTTGTTGGCTCCACCACTTTCTTTTTTGTTTAGTTTCTAGAGAGATAGAGATAACTTCTGAGAAGACAAAGATCTTTTTACATTTTTAGAGTTGTAGAATCAATACTATAAGGTTTTCATTATCTAATATAAAATTCTATGGAGGTTTACAATATATGTACCTTTTTTTAAAATGTTTGATTACAATACAAACTCTTAATTAGTAAATAAGAGTCGTTAAATGTTATACAGAGAAGAAAAGAATCAAAATTATTGTCGACATAAAAGTGGAAAACAAGAATTATTATTATAAAGAAAAATAGAATTAGAACTTAAAAGAAATTCGGTGCTCTTACAGAAGCCTATAATTGCTTTCCTCTATCCATTCTCTCAATTCTTCTTCATCTCCAAAGGCATCATCGTCCACAAATTACTAAATTACCCCTTCTTCTTTGTACATTTTCTTTTAGGTTTAAATTATGGATGGAAGAAAATACCCCTAAGAATCAATGAAAAAAAAATTGAAGCCAAACAACCCAAAATTTTAATTTAAATATTTTAAAACACAAAAATATAAACTGAACTACTCAGTAAATTGAAAGTTATTAGAATTTGTATTGGATTATGCATATATTACAAATAGTTATAATCATATTAAATAGGACAATTGACTAAAATAGCACTATTTCAAGTTTTTGTTCTAAATATAGCACTAATCATTTAAATTTCCAAAAATAGCATAAATTTAATACTAAAATAATTGAAAACTTATTCTTAATGAAAAAAATTTAAACCCTAAATTAGAAAAAGTGAATCCAAACATTATGTTTTAATTTTATATATTTTTTATTTAAGATAAATAATTATTTTTACATAATAATTTATGCTATTTTGGAAAATTTAGTTTTAGTGTGCTAAATTTAGAAGATAAATTTAAAATGGTGCTATTTTAAGATATTACTCTATTAAATATGTATAATTTTATTTTAAAAGGTTTAAGTTATTTAATATTCTAAATCCATAATCAGACAGAACCAAACCAATATTCATGAATTTAAACCATAATCAAACAAAACTATAAATTATCTTGTTTGATGTCAATTTTATTATATAGATAAATACCGAGAAGTAATAATCAAAACTCAATATTTTCATAGAAATTTTTATTAACAAACCATGCATTGATTCGTGATCTGACCAATATGGTTGAACCGATGGTGTTTATAATGATTACTAAACATTCTAGTTTGAATGTGTGAAATACTCTGCAAAACTAATTCACCAAAAATATTTCTTCTTCATTAGAATCTCCTTGAGTTAATCGTTATAAATTATACTCAATGTTGGGTCTTACACAATTCTATCCCAATAGATTGTGCCCAAACTATTTCTAGTCTACCCAAAGAAATCATAACATCACGTGTTTTGATTACTTTAGCCCAGACACGTTCTGTCTAAATGATTCAAAACTGGTCTCTCTCCTAGACCCTGCTCCAGACAAAAGTTCAAGAAGTTATCTAATTCTCTTGACGCCTTTTTCTCGGATGATTAGGTTGAATTGCTCAAATTCTTCTTTTATAGATGAGTTCAGACTTTTTGATTGGAAACTTCCCTTTTTGATGTTAAGAGGAAGTTTCCTGATCACGTTTGATCTTGTTTCCATTATGCTTGATTTTCCTGATGTTGTTTCCATTATGCTTGATTTTCCTGATGTTGTTTCCATCCTGTGGATTCCTTTAATACTGTTTCCATTTTGATAATGTCTACTCAGCTGTTTCCATTTTTCTTAGCATCTTCAATCTCCCCCTTTTTAACTTAGTGTGTCCCTCAAGCATCCATCTGTGATTATGCCTTCCTGTCTAATACACACAGAGACAACAACACACAACTACATACAAAGATATGTACGACTTATCTCAAATTAATCAAGTGAAACGCAACCAAATAACCATTCACCATATGACAGAACAAGAAACAACCAAGTGTTCACACACAAATATCGGACTAAAGAAAAGTCTTAAGTGACCTAAACAATGAGTTAAACCACAAACAAATAACTCCCCCATAATCTCTGAAACTCCCCCATACACCGTGAACTAGACTAACTTATACAACATAGACAGAACTTGTAGCTATACTCGCAATACTTGTTCTCTGAGTTAGTCCTGCGCATCATCATCTCCCCCTGCTTGAGTGCACATATGAGTTAAAAACAACAAACGATAGAGGGAAAGAAACAGAGACAAAACCAGAGATACCTTAATCAACAAGCCGCTGGAATATCTGTATCGTATTCCAAATCGTCTGACGATCAGCAGCCGATAGCGTTGCCTTGGAAGTAGAAGTGCCAGACGGAGGTCCTTTAGCGAATGAGCCCAGATTGGTGTAATGGAATTGCCGAATACGCTGAACCTTTCAAGTGAAAGGGATAGGATGTTGGCTGTCAAGCAATCGGAAGAGCAAGCTTGGAAACGGCAGAAAGAACTTCAATGTTAGATTCAAGGCAAGATGGAGAACATGCTGATAGATGCTTGCTCCAAGGTCAAACGGAATACGGTGGACCACTTTGTACACTAGCCGAGTACGATGAGGATTAGGATATCCACTGTTCTGATTGGGAGACCAGTTATGGCAGCAGATTTTGAACAGAATCCCATAGTCAGACAGAAAATGGGATACTAGAAGGGAACACCACTTACCCACATATCCACCGCTTATAAAGAGAGCAAGCTCATCATCGGATGGCTCTCGGAAAGATGAGGGAGGATCAACAGCAACCATGGTCCGTAATCCCAGTAGATCATTGATGAAATCCGTATACAAGTCATAACGTCGGCCCTGGATATCCACTGATATCTGAGTTGCGTCTGTCTTAACAGTTGACAAATTTGCTCAGAATTCTCATAGGGTTTTTTGTCGAATGGGAGAATCGGAGTGACCGTGCGAACCAGACCTGCCGTAGTGATGTAATTTTCCACTTCACGAGGAATAGTGCCAAACCGTACCTCCCGTTCTTCGAGAAATTGATGTTGAGAGAAGAGGGTGAGGTGTGAGGGCTCAAAAGGGCGACAAAGAGATGCACGTGGTGGATCAGGCTGAGACTATTGTTGCTGAGAGCGAGTGAGCTTGCATAGAAGAGGAACTGCGTGAGCCTTTGAGCGCTTGTGTGAGCGAGGCACTGGAGCAGAGTGTCGAGATGAGTCAGAGATGATCTCGACCGAGTCTGCATGCGAGCCTGTAGGAGCAGCAGTCGAGGGTGCTTAAGAGCCTTCACCTGTAGAAGCAGGGCTGTGCGGAGCGTCATCGGGAAGCGCTACAGAAGGCAGTGCAGAGGGCGAGACCTGAGATACAACAAGGACCAAATTTTGCGGTGCAGGGATCTGCTCAACCGGAGAAGGTGATCTGGCAGGAGTACCAACATGAAAATCGTCAGAGGGAAGAGGTGAGCCCACTGAGTTTGTACCAGAGGGAACAAAAGAAGATGGTGACGATTTCGAGGTACTCATCATGCGTGAGAGACCAGAAAAGAGAGCTTTCATGTTTGAAGGAGGCAAATGAGATCTAATGGGATGAATGCATTCCAATCGAGGCTTATAAAGGTGTGAAGGGACATGATGGTGAATCGACATGACTACTCACTGACAGCCTTAATGATGTAGCAGCTGAGGGAGTTCAAAAGGCTATGACTAAGACTAACACACAGAAAAAAATGTCAAACGCACAAGGAAAAAAAATAGAAATATAAATAACCAAAGAAATAAATAATTAAGTAAAGAAATAAGGAAATAACACATAATGACGTCCAATAAGCCCATCAGACTCAAAATACACCAACTAAGGAGACCACAAAATTGAAATGATCATACCAGACCAATATCAACAAGTAGATAACCATTAGATGTGTGATCAAGGGCAAACCATATTTGATCCAGAGCAGTGTTGAACACTGAATCAGTCCTCCACTAGCTCACCAATCGAAACGAACCGTAGGCTAGACTTTCACACCCTCATGCCTTCATCTCACAGTAAACACTGAACTGTAATAATCAACACAAAAGGCAACTGGAATTTCCTTTGGATGTATAAGACAGAAAAATGTATTAGACCCTCTTGTTGGAGCTCTTTCCCTTTTTTGTTTTCTTTTTCTTTCTTTTCCCTTTTTTTCTTTCCTTTTTTTTCCTTTTTTTTTCTTTGACTGAGTTGTTGTAGTCAAGGCAATAGATACAGTTGAAAACATCCTCAGCTCTTTGACTTTCTTATGATGACTGATATCCAGTTTATGAACACGTGAAACGGCATGAGGGGCAGCTATTTTCCTTCAAGTTCATACTCAAAATTGATAAGGGGTGTGTCATGTCCATTGTTAGCACAAGCTCCTGCCATGGACCAAACAAGTCACACAGACAATGGTTAGAGTTCACAGACTCCTATGGATTTTCGCAAATTAATGAATCTACTAAAATCCAAAGGTTTCGTAAACAAATCAGCAAGTTGAAATTATGTGCCCACATGATGAATCTCAACAAGATTTGCCTCAACTAAGTCACGTATAAAATAATATCTGATGTCGATGTGCTTAGTTCGAGAATGTTGGACAAGATTATTAGCAATGTTAATAGCACTTTCATTATCACAATGAATCAAGAGGAATTGAGAAGACATACCATAGTCAGCTGCCATCTGTTTCATCCACATGAGTTGAGTGCAACCACTACCAAGAGCAATATATTCAGCTTCAGCCGTTGAGAGTGATATGTTCTGTTTTTTTACTGTGCTATGAAATAAGATTATTTTCGAGGAAGAAACATCCTCCACTTGTGCTCCTTTGATCATCTAAGCAATCTGCCCAGTGAGCATCACAATACCCAACCAAATGTTGATTGGTATCCTTGCTATACATCAAGCCAAGTTCGACTATTCCCTTGACATATTTAATGATTCTTTTGACAGCCTGCAGATGTGACAGTTTTGGTTTGGCTTGGTAACTTGCACAGATACCCACACTTACACAGATGTATGGTCGACTAGTTGTAAGATACATAAGGCTCCCTAACATTCCTCTGTACAATTTGGGGTCGACATCTTCTCCTTGCTCATCACGACTGAGTTTGCAGTTTACAGTCATGTGTGTTTTGGCTGATTTGCTCTGCTCTAACCCGAACCTGCTTACTAAGTTTTTGGCATATGAACTCTGAGACACAAAAACGTGGTCAGGAGTTTGTTGGATGTGGAGTCCAAGAAAATAATTGAGCTCTCCAACCATGGTCATTTCAAACTCATTTGTCATTCGTTTAACAAAAGAATCAACAAGTCTCTGATGCATTGCGCCAAACAAAATATCATCAACATATATTTGTACCACAATGAAACCATTTGAGCTGTCGTGGATAAATAGAGTCTTGTCAACATAACCTCGCTGATACCCTTAACTGATAAGAAATGAGGTTAATCTTTTGTACCATGCACGTGGTGCGTGTTTTAAACCATTTAGAGCCCTTTTTAACTTGAACACGTAATCAGGATGGTTGCTATCTTCAAAGCCCTTTGGTTGTTCGACATAGACTTCTTTCTGTAATAATCCGTTCAGAAATGCACTCTTAACATCCATTCGATGTAAGGTGAATCCCATTAGACAAGCCATACCGATCAAAAACCTGATGGACTCTAATCGAGCAACTGGTGCAAATGTTTTGTCAAATTCAACTCCTTCCATTTGAGAATAACCTTGAGCAACCAAACGAGCCTTATTTCGAACAACATTTCCATGTTCATCTCGTTTATTCTTGAAGATCCATTTGGTTCCAACAACATTCACATTTGCTGGGCATGGAGTGAGATCCCACACTTGACTGCAATCAAATTGCTCAAGTTCTTCATGCATGGCTTGAATCCAATATTCACCCATTAGAGCTTTTTTGTGATTCTTTGGTTCTAATATTGATACAAAGCACGCAAATCGAACTATTTCTTTGAAGTCTATGTGCTTTTTCCGAGTGACTTTTTCTCTAGTTATTTTTCCTATTACATCCTTTTCCGAGTGGTTTCTGTGTACCTTAGGAACATGCTCTTCTCCTGATTCTGAATCTGATAAATTCCTGATTTTTGCACCACTTTCTTTATTCACTATTTCCCCTGATGTGGCTGGTGTCTTGTCAATCAATTTAAAAATCAAACCTTGTGGAGTTGTATCAATGAATATCACGTTTCCAGTTTCCTGAACATACCTCAACCTCTTGTTGTAGACTTTGTAGGTTGTGCTTGTTCCTGAGTATCCTAAGAAAATTCCTTCATCACTTCTAGAATCAAACTTTCCCAATTGATCTTTTTCATTTAGGATATAACACTCACACCCAAACACGTGAAAGTAGTCCACAGTAGGCGTCTTTCCTTTCCATAATTTATAGGGTGTTGCCCTAGTGCCCTTTCTGATATATACTCTATTGATCACATGGCAAGTTGTGCTGATCGCATCAGCCCAAAGTGTTTGGCAACCTCATTTCCATGCAACATTGCCCTGGCCATCTCCTGTAGTGTTCGATTTTTTCTTTCAACTACACCATTCTGCTGAGGTGTTCTTGGGGCTGAGTACTAATGGAAAATACCATGTTCTCCACAAAAAGCATCAAACAGATCATTCTGAAATTCTCTCCCGTGATCACTCCTAATTGTCTTAATTGCATACTTCTTCTCATTCATCGATTGTAGAGCAAGGACCTTGAAATTTTTGAAAGTCTCTGTCTTTTCCCTGAGAAACCTAACCTAGGTATATCTTGTGAAATCTTCCACAATAACAAAGATATATTTTTTACCTGCAAAACTCTCAACCTGAATTGGCCCCATCAGATCCATGTGCAGCAGATCCAACGTCCTTTTTGTTTGAATATCCTGAATGACTTTGTGATTAATTTTGACCTGCTTTCCTTTAGCACATGGTCCACATACAAACTCAGTGTCCAATTTCAACTTGGGAATTCCTCGAATCACTTCCTGATCATTTAGTTTCACCAGTGTACGGACATTCATATGACCGAGTTTTTGATGCTAGAGTTGAAGATCTCCCTCCTTGCTAGCTGTAAGGCACTTTTCTGTAGGTCTCTAGACATAACAATTGTTTCCAGATCTTATCCCCTGAAGAACTATGGAGTGAGTTTTGTCAATTACTTGACATTCCAAGCTGGTGAAGTTTACCGAGTGACCTTCATCACATAGCTGACTAATGCTTATCAAGTTTGCTTTGAGCCCTTTAACAAAGTACACATTATCTAGCTTCGGTAGAGAGTCATTCACCATATTGTTCTTTCCTTTGATCCGTCCTTTGGCCCCATCACCAAAGGTGACCTTCCCTAATGCCACTGATTCGAACTTAACAAGATTATCCTGATTCTTGGTCATGTGATAAGAGCAACCACTGTCAAAGTACCAGATGACATCTGTTGTTCTTTGACATCCTTCTGCGGTGTATGCAATATAGGTGTAAAGATCCTCCTTTTCGACCCAAGCTCTGTTTTTCTAGTGTTGCCAAATTCTGTTGACATTCATCAAGCTTCAAATCTTGGCCTTGTACTGATAACAGTAGGCTTTAATGTGACCAATCTTCCCACAGAAGTAGCACCCAGTTCGTTTGCTATAGTAGAACTGACGAGAATAGCCCAAAAACGTTTTGTGCCTCTAAGGTCTATTTTTGTTACCTATAGTGTAACTATTGACCAAGTTCCTGTAATCACATATGTTTTGTGACTTCCCAACCACAGAAGAATTGCCTTGACGATTCTGGTTTCTCTTGTTTTTGAGTACATTTTCATCAGATGAAACCTGAGTCTTTCTGCTTACTTCATCGGCCCTTCTCATTTGATCATTCAATTGCCCTTCCAAATGGCTAGATTTCATGCGTTCTATTTTTAATTTTCTCCTCAGATCTTGAACTATCTGTTCCAGTTCTTTCTTTTCTTATGGAAAGATTTCCATTTTGAGGATCAAATCTTTGTTTTCTTGACACGTCTGAAACGATTGTCTGAGTTCATCATCTTGATCAGTGTCATCATCACTCTCATTAATAAGTCCAAGATATGCGCTGAGGTTCATCACATCTCCTTCATCATCACTGTCGTCCTCATCAGACTCAGAGTTATCATAGCTCATGAATGATTTTTCTTTTCGTCTGGTCATTCCTACACATTCTGTCTTGTCATGACCAAAGCCTTTACATTCACTGCATCTGATACTTTCTCTTTTCTTGGCAATTGGGCAATCAGCTTTATAATGACCAATTCCTTCACACTCATGACACTTCACCTCAGACTTTGTGTAGTTCTTGTCTGTTTTGTAATCTTGTTCTCCTTTGACAAAGTTTCCCTTTCGTTGACCTTTTTCCAACATTTTGAAGTATCTCCTCACCATTAACCCAACTTTTTCTTCAAGACTTTCTCCCTGATCTTTGTCTTGACTGGCTGTCAGAGCTATTCCCTTGCCTTTTGAATAACTTTTCTTGTTCTGCTCCAACTCATACGCCTGCATCATACCAACTACTTGATCGAATTTCAATTCATCAGAGTTTAGGGATACCTCTATTGCAGACCGGTGGGCTTGAAACTTGTCAGGAAGGCACCTCAGGAATTTCTTGACCAATTTTTTATCCTTATACCTCTTACCAAGAACCATAGCCTCATTAGCAATCGAGCTGATTTTTCTGCTGAATGCTTTAATCAACTCATCATCATCCATGGTGAGAGTTTCAAATTGTGAGGCTAACATATTTATACGAGTTCTCTGAACATTGATTGTCCCTTCATATGATGTATGAAGAGAATCCCATGCTTCTTTTGCTGTTGAGTAGCCTTGAACTCGTTTGAACTGGTCTTTTGTTAAGGATGTCCATATTACCGACAGTGCCTTAAAGTTGTATTTGGACATTGTTTTTTCTTCAGCTGTCCAGTCTCTCTTAGGCTTTGGCACCAGAATACCTTCCTCTGTTTTTATTGTAGGTTCTGTTATCCTTTTTCTACAACTGTCCAAGCATCTTCATCAATCCCCTTGATTAGTGCCTTGATATGTACCTTCCACCATCCGAAATTTTTTGCTTCCAACAGCAGAGGTTTTATCGAACCAAAGTGCTGCGAGTTTTCCATACTTTGTCCCTAGACCTCATCTATTTTTTAATTAAAGAATTAAAAATTCTTACCAGATGGAGGCTCTAATACCAATTGAAAGTGTGAAATACTCACAAGACTAATTCACCAAAAGATATTTCTTCTTCACTAGAATCTCCTTGAGTTAATCGTTACAAATTTAACTCAATGTTGGGTCTTACACAACTCTATCCCAATAGATTGTGCCCAAACGATTCCTATTCTACCCAAAGAAATCCTAATCTCATGTGTTTTGATCACTTCAGCCCAGACACGTTCTGTCTAAGTGATTCAAAACTGGTCTTTCTCTTAGACCCCGCTCTAGACAAAAGTTCAAGAAGTTCTCTAACTCTCTTGACGCCTTTTTCTCGGATGATTAGGTTGAATTGCTCCAATTCTTCTTTTATAGATGAGTTTAGACTTCTTGATTGGAAACTTTCCTTTTTGATGTTAAGAGGAAGTTTCCTGATCACGTTTGATCTTGTTTCTATTATGCTTGATTTTCCTGATGCTATTTCTATTATACTTGATTTTCTTGATACTGTTTTCATCATATGGATTCCTTTGATGTTGTTTCCATTTTGATAATGTCTACTCAGGTATTTTTATTTTTCTTAGCATCTTCATAGTTTTTAGTAAATATTTTGTTTATAATCTTTATACTGTAATGAAAACAACGTCAAAAAAACAAACAATGATAAAAATAATGATTTTTCTTGTTTTCTTTTAATGTTTTTTTGTTTAATTTGGATTTGAATATTCATCATCAAAAATTTCTTCTAAAATAGATTGAAAATTTTAATTAATAAATTTATAATATATAACAAAAAATCAATAATTTTACTAACCACAATCAATCTAATACCTTTGGAATTTAGAAAACAGTCCCGTATTTATCCCGATGATTTTATTTTTAAAAAAAAAAAAAATTAGTCTTTTAAAAAAATTTATGTAATTTTTGTTAAATAATTCTCTAATGCTCAGTGATTTGGAACTTTCATATTGTTGCCACGTATGATTTGTTCATCAATTATTGTTGTCTTTTAAGTTTCTTAGTTAACATATTTGGTGGTGGACTTTATTAAGTCTGAAACACATAATTAACCACTAAGCTTTCTCCAAGTGTCGGGGAGCTTTAATATACATGCGATCTTACACTGATCTTTGTTGTTGTCGTATATGTTTTGTTGGATTCCACATAAGGAATTATGATAATAAATTATTGAAATAAACTACTGTAAATATATATGCTTATCAAAGAGTTTATGGTTTTGTACGTCACCATGAGACAGCTGGTCTTGTAATTCTCTTTGCTTAGATATTTGTAAGATTGTAAGTAATCTCTCCTTTATATATATATATATATATTTGGGCAATTGAGTAAAATAATATTATTTTAAATTTTTGTTTCAAATATAATATTAATTATTTAAATTTCCAAAAAGTATCATAAATTTAATAATAAAATAATTAAAAAAATTTCTAATAAAAAAAATTAAATCCTAAATTGAAAAAAATGAATACAAACATTATGTTTTAATTTTATATATAGTTTATTTAAGATAAATAATTATTTTTACATAATAATTTGTATTATTTTTAAAATTTTAGTTTTATTTTGTTAAATTTGGAAGATAAAATTAAAATACTGATATTTTAGGTATTACTTTTTTTTCTTTCTTTTTTTGTTTTATTATTGTTATTATTTCAAAAGAATCCATGTCTAGTACGTGTTTCTATCTCTCTCTTAGTCGAAATAAACTATGAAATTACAAAGAACATTTGCTGTGGTGATGAATCAGAAATTTAACAGCACTGTCGAATATTATTTGTTGATGTCACAAGAAACATAATAATATGTTTGTTTTAAATAATAGAGCTTCATTTACACTAGAAACATTATATATAATTTTCTTGAACTAGGGTAAGATGTAGGTGTTATATCATGCCAACCGTGATTGACGACCGATCCATTTACTAGTCAAAGATCATAGATTTTTTTAGAGATATACACTAATAAATCTTTTAAATGTGTTACAACATTATCAACTATTAATTACATAATTATTAATATTTAGTAAGTGTTCTAATAAATTATATTGTATTCCAATTTAAAAATAATTGACAATCCATATCAATAACATATGTACATACAATCTTGATAATATATCTTTGAATGATAGTTTTTAATTCGAGTCGAATGTATTTTGTATTAGACCGATCAATTGTCTTTCGAGAGACGAAAATAGTTTTGGTTCGGATTTGTTACCATGTGTTTGTGATCATATACTATATTAAGTTATATAGATTTGTAATTTAAAATTAATTGATAATAAATAAATTATCTGTATCATTATATATTAGTTAAATTTCATATAAATTTTTGATGTGGATATTCTTTACATATTCTGAGTGAATTAGACTTTTACAACCAATTGCAAAATTTTGTGAAACCCGCAATGTTAAGTTTAGGAAGCAAAGCCAAAAAAGAGTTCAAGTTCGAATATTACAGTACGGAGATCAATTAAACTGAATCATCAAATTTGATATTCGTCTTTACAGATCAATTAAACTTCGTTTTTCTTTCAGGATTTTATATTATGTATTGTTTGTTGTAAAAAAAAAATATGATTAGCAGCTCCAAAATTAGTAATTTCCAATATATTGATTGAGAAATATTTTAACAAAAAAAATTAGCATTCACGTATAATTTACAAATGTATCACACGATTAGAATATTTTAAAACAAATATTACATAAAACATAATTTATTTGATTATTTACGAATATAACATTAAATAAATATTTAATAGTAGATACTATATGTAAATTTTTAGTGTTTCGACATAAAAAATATTTTGACATAAAAAATATTTTGATATAAAAAATAAGCATAATTTAAAAAAAAAAACTATTAGAGATTTTGAAAAATTAGTCAAATAAAAGATAAAACAAAAGTTTGAATTAGTTGAATATTTATCAGATATATAATTTTTTAGCTATTTAATAATATATACTATCCAAAATAGATATAATTTAAATTTATTTGTATAATCCGATTTTATTATCTATTTTAATTGTATATTCAATATTAAAAAATTTTAAAAAATATTTTAAATAAAAAATAAATTTAGATATCTAATTTATATTTATTAAATAAATAATTAATTATAATGTATGAGTATGTGGATCTAAATCTAATTGTTTAATTATTTTTGAAAATAGATTTGAGAAACAAACAATATTTTATAGACAAAGAAAGAAAAAATGTTATTGATGACGAATAAACAATTTAGAATGATTAAAAAAGTAAATATAATGATTTTGATTAGTAATTTCGTACTATTTTGATATAAAAAAAAATTTATAATTTTTTTTATTGATATTTTGCTATTATTCCTTATCGTTTCCCTGTAATATTTTACTGTTATGTTGTATTTGTATCACATAATATCATAATCAAACCAAACAATTATGAGAATCGTACAAGTAAATAAAATAAATAAATAATTGGAATCAACGTTTCCGCGTGAGATGCAACTTGGCAACTACTTTTGATCAAATCATCCTATTCTTCTGAGTAGTAAACTATATAAATTACTTTCTTCATTTTTTTTAAATTCTTGTTTTCTGCTTTTTGGTGACTTATTTAATTGATTGTCGATCAAAAGATAAAGTTTGCATGATTCTCTGAAAATATATTTAGCAAATAATAATTTCGTGTCTATCTGAAATTGAAAGTACATTATGTGTGTACTTGCCAAGTAGCTTCTAGAACCACAATAAATCAATGTTATTCTAGCTTTCATAGCTTTCATTATAAACATTGTTCTACATTGCTATTGTAAACCTTCTTCGGACCATATAGTTCAACTAATTATATAAAACCTTTTCATTTCACATTATAAAAAACAGCGAAAGTTAACTCAATTCTCTCATTGTAATTTTTTCGAGAACATAAATGTTTTTCTCTTTAAATGATTTTTTTTATATTTGTCTTATTTTCTTCTAAAAAAAATAAAAAAAATTAACCAAAACAACATATAATTATTGAAATAACAATTAATAATAAATTATTTAACAATGATTATTCTTTTCTATTCAAATATATTATCGTTATAAAATAGAAAAAATAATATAGAACAAAACATGCTAAAGTTTATGAATTTTCCACACAAAATCAATTGATAATGAGTACGTTAATTCATATTTATCATAAAGTACTATATTAAAATAGTACCATTTTGAAAGATTTTTGAAAAATGATTTAAGAACTTAAAATACTGAAAATAATACTCATTAATCTTTCATTGATAATGTTTACGTTTTTACAAAGCATTGCTATTTAAATAGAAACTACAATCCACAAAATGTTGACAGCTGTCTCTGTAGCTAATGATTGCACACTATCCAAAAACCTCAAACCGATTGCTCAGAAATATTCCATTTGCTGCCATCTTCGTACACTGTTCATCTTTTTCCCATGGTATTCTGTTTTTACCAGCAAATGTATTTTCACCTTTGTTACTGTTTGCAGGTTTAACTGTTGTTCTTAGACCTGTCAAGCGAGTCGGACCCGCCCTGCGGCGGGTTACGGATTTTTTTTCACAAATTTTTTTTACCCGCAAAACCCGCTAATCAATTTTTTTCAGACCCGCACCCACCCCGTATTAATCTAACGGGTTTCGCGGATTAGCGGATGACCCTCTTCATTTTTCAAAAAATTTCAAAAATTTTTAAAAATATTTAATAAATTTAATTAAACAAAAATATTTAATAAATTTATTTAAATTAAAATATTTAATAAATTTATTTAAATTAAAATATTTAATAAATTTAATTAAATTAAAATATTTAATAAATTTAATTAAAATTTTAAAAAATATTTAAATAATTTAGTTAAAATATTTAATAAATTTAATTTGTTTTTATTTAAATTAGTTTGGGTTTAAATTATTTGGGACTCAATTTTATTAATTACTTTGAGCCCAAAATTTGCGGGTATCTGCTAACCCGCAAATTAAAAATTTGTATCCCGTATCCATCCCGCTCTAAATAATGGTCGACCCGCACCCGCCCCGCATATGAAAATTTTTTTTTCACTCGACCTACACCCGCCCCGCAGCAGGTCAAACGGGGCGGGACCCGCGGGTAAAAAGTCATATTGACAGGCCTAGTTGTTCTGCTATGGCATCATCTTATCAGATTTCCTTTCGTTGTGAGTTGCCAAAGATCCAATAGCACTTGTACACAGTTGCCTTGTGTTATTATTATTGACACACCCCTTCAAACTTGTGTGGGGAGGAACCGAGACACCAAGTTTGAAGCATAAGCGTGAGAAAGTGTCATGAGCTAAAGGCTTTGTAAAGACATCGGCTAGCTGAAAAACTGCAGAGATGTGTTTGACAATAAGAGATCCATGTGCAACCTGTTCACGACCATAGTGAAAATCTACATCAAAATGTTTTGTGCGTGAGTGCAGAGCCGGATTTGCAGTAAGGTATACTGTTGATAGATTATCACACAACAACTCTGGCACATTAATCTGTTGCAGATGTAGCTCAAGAAGCATTGAAGAGATCCACTTTAGCATAGAAGCAGCAATAGAGAGAGACCTATATTCTACTTCAATTGATGATCTTGAAACTGTAGGATGCCTCTTAGCTGACCAAGAGATTATATTGGTGTCTAGATAAGTACAGAAGCCACCAGTCAACCTTCGAATTGACTTACAACCTGCCCAATCTGAGTCACTATAGGCTCGAAGTTTTGAATTTGTATTAGCAGTAATATCAACTCCCATTGATGATGTTCCTATTAAATATCGAAGAATACGCTTCAATATGCTAAAATTAGAGATGGTAGGGGAGTGCATCTTTGGACACACTAAGTTTACAGCAAAATGTATGTCAAGCCTGGTTAATGTAAGATACTGTAGTTTACCCGCCAAGCACCTGAAATGTGTGTGATCATGAAAGGCATCCTATTGTCCAGCTGTTCTATCGAGTTGTAATGATAATGGTGTGTTCCTGCAGCTTTGAGCAAGGCAGTAGTATACTTTTCTTGACTTAAAAACAGTCCATTGTCATGAAATAGACATTGAATGCCAAGAAAATAATGCAAGGACCCCATATCCTTCATGCAAAATTCAGTCTGCAACATGTCCAACAAACTCTGAAGCAACATTTTGTTGTTTCCTATCAATACCATATCATCTATATAAAGTAGCAAGTACATTGTGTCGTTGCCTTGTTTGTAGATAAATAATGACGGATCCGACATACTGCATTTAAATCCAAATTGAATCAAGTAAATACTGAACTTGTCAAACCAGGCACGAGGGACTTGTTTAAGGCCATAAATTGCTTTCTTGAGCTTACAAACATGATGAGGTTTTTGAGCATCTTCAAAGCCTGGTGGCTGATGCATAAATACCATTTCTTTAAGATCCCCATGGAGAAATGCATTCTTGATGTCAAACTGTTTGATTTCCCAATTTTGAGTAACTACAACATGTAAGACTAAACGAATAGTGGAGGTTTTTACCACTGGACTGAATGTTTCTACAAAGTCAATGCCCTCTTTTTGATCATATCTCTTGGCAACTAGTCGAGTCTTCAGTCAATCTAGTGTACCATCAGCATGGAGTTTTGTTTTAAGTACTCATCTACAGCCAAGTGGTCGACCAGCAACATCAAGAGGTACTAAATCTCATGCTTGAACCAAATGCATTGTGTGAATTTCTTCCTACATAGCTTTATACCAGTCTGGATTTTTTTAAAGTTGTTTTAACACTCTTTGGTTCTGGATAAGTGTGTTTTATCCCAAGAAGTGCGTATTTAGGATTTGGTTTCACGATTCCTGCTTTAGCTCTTGTTGTCATCTGATGTGTAGACACGTTAACAGGAGGTTGAACTACAACAGTGTCAGAAGTTGTGTATGTCCTAGCTGGTGAGGGAAGTGAACTGTTGCCTATAGGAACAAAATCAATGTCTACCGTACACCCAGAATTCACCCCTCAACCGTAGTAGACACAGCTTGCTGAACTTGTTCTGCTTGTGTATTCTGTCTGATTCTAATATGTTCACCTCGGTGTGGAAGAGCCTCATCTGAGACATCCTCAGAAGATTGATGTTGAATAGGATCAGAATTGAGAGCATTCATTTGCCACGCAGATCGAAGTGGTGTGACTATTGCTGGATGATATGTTTTGTAGATGCCAGAGTAAGGAAAATGATGTTCATCAAAGAGAACATGGCGACTGATATAAAGTTTTTCAGTAGGAGGGTGCAAGCATCTATAACCCTTATACCACTCATTGTACCCAAGAAATACACAATGTAAAGACTTGGGATCAAACTTATGTTGAGCAATGCTACGAAGATAAGGATAGCAGGAGCAACCAAAGACACGTAGTGAGGAATATACCGGAGTTTTACCATGAAGTATTTCATAAGGACTTTTCTTCTCAACTGTAACAGATGATGACAGTAAGTTGATTAGAAAATTGGCGGTAAAAAAGCTTTCTATCCAGAACTGCAGAGGGAGTTTGCTGTGATAAATCATGGTGAGACCAAGCTCAGTAACATGTCTATGCTTCCTTTCTGCCAGCCCATTCTGTTGGGGCATGTATGGGCACAATATTAGTTGTTTGATTCCCTTACTTGCCAAATAGGAGACAAATTTTTGATTGGTAAATTTGCCTCCACCATCGCATTGAAGTATACTTATCTTTTGTTGTAATTTTTGTTCAATTTGCTGTTGAAACAACTGAAAAACTGAGCAGAATTCTGATTTTCTTTTCAATGGATAAAACCATGTGAATCGTGAATATGCATCAATAAATATAACATAGTATATGAAATTTTGAGTTGAAGAAATGAGGGCAGGACCCCATAAGTCGCAGTGCACTCTTTCAAGAGGCCTTGTTGAAACAAAATTAGAAGCTACAAATGGAAGTCTTGCGAATTTTCCTAACTGGCAAGCATCACACAACCGAGAGCTTGTCTTATTCAAGATGATAGATGTATTTTGAGATAACTGATTAAGAATTGTTGCATTCGGATGCCCAAGTCTCTGGTGCCATACTTTTGCAGTAGTGGATTGTTGTCTAGTTGAATAAAAAGCAACAAACTGATTGTTTTCCAGCACATAGAGATCATTATGTATCTTGCCTTGCGTGAGGACCATGTTTATCCTCTTGTCCTTGACACACACAAAATCAGCATCAAAGACAAAATAACATGGATAATCAGTTGTTAATCTTGAAACCGAGAGAAGAGATTTGGTAATGTCAGGGCAAATAAGAACTTCATCAAGTGGTATTTTACCTTGCAAAGTGTTGAGATGTGTTGATCCAGTGTGTGTGATTGGTAAAAAATCCCCATTACCAACGACTAAAGTATCTCGTCCTGTATAAGCTTGGGCTGTGTGTAGCTGATTTACAGAGTTGGTAACATGGGATGTAGCACTAGTATCATGATACCACTCATTACCAACACTCTGTTCTTGATCAGACAGTCGCATTGTTGTTAATGCATTATGTGATTCTAGGCCTTTGAAGTGTGGATCAAATCGGTTTAGCACTTGAAGGCTGAGTGTCCATATTTTCCACATATTTGACATGTGGGCCGTGTGTTATTTGCCATGTCAGAGGCATTACCAGAAGAAAACTGCTGTTGAAAACCCCTTCCTCGCGTAGAGTAAGAGTTTCTGCTTCTATAGCCTACTATGAACTGCCCTCTGTAGCTTCCTCTAAACTGCCCTCTGTTATCTTGATAAGAGTCTCGTTCCACATTGAACGCCAAATGTGGAGTAACATCAGGGACAATTTCATATTTTTGCAATTTGTCATCAAAGGCAATCAACTTAAAGACAACATCTTCAAAATAAATACCAGGAAACCATCCATGGAATTTTCTACCATGGTACATATGGATTCATACTCCTTTCCCAAGTCATTTAAAATACCATAAATCTTTTTTTGCTCAGAAATAGGAGACCCTATTGAATCTAGCTGATCGCATAATAACTTTACTTCAGCAAGGTATTGAGTCATAGATTTTTGCTGCTTAGTTGTTGTTTGGATTTTACGTTGTAAATCTAGCTTCCTAGAGTCCATAAATGCTTTTGAGAGCTTCTTCTGATAAAGATCCGAACAGCCATGCCATCACTAACTGATCTGTTCGAACCCATTTCAGAAACTCGAGATTACTGGCTTCTGTAACTTGATCTCCATTTCGAACAGCCACAGTCGTTTGTGGTTTTGGTATGGCACCCGTGACAAATCCCAACAACATTTGACTTGAAAGAAACTGCTCAAACTGCAGTTTACATGAAAGATAGTTGTTTTCATTAAGCTTGAGTGTAACACACTGAAAAATTGTCAATGTAGGAGCAGAAAAAGATCTGGAGAGCCTTGCATGGCTCTGATACCATGAAATTTTTTTAAAAAATGATTTAAAAACTTGAAATATTGAAAATAATACTCATTGATCTTTCATTGATAATGTTTACGTTTTTACAAAACATTGCTATTTAAAGGAAAACTACAATTCACAAAATGTTGACAGCTGTCTCTATAGCTAATGATTGCACACTATCCAAGAACCTCAAACCGATTGCTCAAAAATATTCCATTTGCTGCAATCTTCGTACACTATTCATCTTTTTCCCATGGTTTTTCACATTTGTTATTGCTTGATTGTTTAACTGTTGTTTTACTAGGGTCTATCTCCTTATCAAATTTCCTTTCGTTGTGGGCTGCCAAAGACCCAATAGCACTTGTAAATAGCTGTATTGTGTTATTATTATTGACATATTTTAAATTTATTTTTTCAAATTTATCACATTAAAACTAAAATTCAAAAATATCATAAATTATTATTTAAAAATAATGATTAACTTAAATAAACTATATATAAAATTAAAACATAATGTTTGCATTTTTTTTTTTTAATTTATGGTTTAAATTTTTTTCGAAAAAAGTTTTTAAGTATTTTACTATTAAATTTGTTCTATTTTTGAAAAATTAAATGACTAGTAATATATTTAAAACAAAATTTTGAAATAGTGTTATTTTAATCAATTTCCATTTATCATATATTAATTCATAAATTCTCAAACTACCGATATGGAATTTTCACTAAGTAATAGTTTAATAGTGATGTGGCTTTGATATCACGTTAAAATTTATAAATTTTCAACTAAAAACTAATCGATAATAAGTGGAATATATTATATCTTTTATATACTACTTTACAAATTCTTCAATTACTAGTGTGGAATTTTCACTAACACTCAGGTAAAACTGGATCCATGTAACCTCCCGACAAATGATAAGAACCAAACTGCCCACTGAGGACACACGCTGGAGGTTCTTGTCAAATTATAGGTCTATGGTCTTGAGCCCTCAATTTATGAGGCATACGGGAAGCTCCCAAATAACGTATAATAACTCATCACGGGAGAAGCATCTACAGTATATTTTCGAGTGATACAATTGCAACAATCATAATTGTAAATCATTAATTATAACAATTTTTACAATAGGTTCACGATAGATGATATAATCTCATTTTCTATACTTAGTGAATTCTTTTTTGAAAAAATTACGTTTATAGTAAAAGATATATACATAATTATCAATATAACAAAAATAAAGTTTTCTAATGTTTAAACTTTTTGCAATCCAAATATATTTTTTATTTTCTTTTCTTTTAACCTTTTGCCTTCTTATTTTTCTTTCTTTGATTTCAGAAAACATAATTTTGATATTATAACTTATTATTTTGATAACTAGTTGTATTTTTTTACAGTTATTTAACACGTTACATTGAAAAAACTAATGTGTTAATTAACTATCAAAATATTATACTATATATGCTAATTTGATATTATAACTTAATATGTTATAATTTTATATTTTAATAACTAGATAATATTTTTTTCAATGTATTAAATAAACTAATAATATATTAAATAAATAAACAATAAAAGAAAATATTTTTTTTTGAACATACATACATTAATCAAAAATTAATATTAAATAATTTAGTTAGCCTAACAGACAAAAATTAGAGTTATAGCAAAAAAATTATATGTGAAATTTTTTTTGAATATGTTTCAAATATATATAACATGTTATTTGTGTATGTAGTTATATATATAAATATTTGACTTATTATTCATATAAGTATATATTAATCTTTGTAGATCGTTGAATTAATGTATATCTATATTTCTACGACACTTAAAACTTTAACATTGTGTCAACATGAATTAAATCAAAGGTAAAATTGCAAAAACTCATATTGACATAAATAACAGTAAATCAGTCTTATATCATATTATTATCATTTTGAAGTATAATTTTTTCTTTACTATTGAACTAATTAATTTTTTTTGTGAAGCAAAAAAATGATGAATTTTTAACCAAAATGTAGACCTGTAAATTAATTGGTTTTCTTTTACCATCTTTTTAGTAACCAATACGTGTAGTGTTGATCTCTATTCTGATTTCTAAATTCTTATTGATGAAAAAATACCAATC
Source organism: Pugionium cornutum (assembly GCA_018901935.1). Classification (NCBI taxonomy): domain Eukaryota; kingdom Viridiplantae; phylum Streptophyta; class Magnoliopsida; order Brassicales; family Brassicaceae; genus Pugionium; species Pugionium cornutum. The sequence goes on from CM032161.1 coordinate 25,599,889, forward strand.
AATAAAAAAACTCAAGTCTCAAAGAAGATAAAACATATTTAGACAAATTAATTAGTCTTTGAACGGATTTTGAAAACTTCTTTTCAAACAACAAAAAGAAGAATCATACGAACAAATTATCCAACTTTCACCACCTTTAAAATGATGAGACAAGAATCAGAAGATCTCCAGAACATAAAAAAGTTGTTACCAGTCGTAGAGTTCATGGCATCAAGAAAATATCCAGTGAAAAGTTGGTCAAATTTTGATTTAATTTATGGTCTTAATGTGGTTATTTAAGTAATGATAGAAACTAACAGGGTTTTTCTGTGTAATATTCAATTGTTGAAGGATGTAATTTGATAATAACAGAAGAATCCTAAGGTTACCAGTAAAGAACAAAGATGAGAGTCATGAGACCATCCTCTCTCGGCCTTGCTCAGCCACTGCCACTGCCACTGCCACTTCCAATCTTCCGTGCTTTTCTGCTTCATGAACTCAGTTTCTGATTGTATAAATCATTATTAAGGGATGTCTACTACATTGTTTAGGACAATCCAACCAAACCAGTTCTCACTTTTCGGAACTGCTTTGTTTGCAAGGAGGAGTAGTTGCTCCGTGAGGTGTTGCGGAACCCAAACGGCGACGACCCGGGAAACTAAACAGCCTTCTAAATCGAGGGTTGCACCGAAAAACCATAGAAGCAACAAACTTGATGAGATTTTGAGAGATTACGAAGCTGTAATTGGCATAGAGACTCATGTGCAGCTTTCTACACTCACAAAGGCTTTTTGCAGTTGCCCTAACAATTACGGGTCTCATCCAAACACAAGTATTTGTCCTGTATGTATGGGTTTACCTGGTGCTTTGCCTGTTTTGAACTCCAAAGTCGTTGAATTTGGTGTTAGATTGGGTTTAGCTTTGAATTGCAATCTTTCTCTCAAGTCCAAATTCGATAGGAAGCAGTATTTTTATCCAGATCTTCCTAAAGGTTATCAGATTTCTCAGTTTGATATCCCCATTGCATCTGGTGGGTATGTGGATTTGGACATTCCCCTTGAGTTTGGTGGTGGCCACAGGAGATTTGGTATCACTAGGGTTCATATGGAAGAAGATGCTGGGAAGCTACTTCATTCAGACACTGGAGATTACTCTCAGGCATGGAATCTATTGAAATAATTTCAGTTAGGTTTATCAGATTCTATGAAAGTTAAGAATACTATTGTTCTTGGAAGGGTATAAGGTTTTAGGGGGTTTAACTAGGACCTGCAAGATGTTTGTGTTTCTTAGGTTTGGTTATTCTGTGGTTCAGGTAGATTTGAATAGAGCAGGGGTTCCTTTGCTTGAGATTGTTTCGGAACCTGATATGAGGAGTGGGATAGAAGCCGCTGAATACGCTTGTGAAATGCAACGGATTGTGAGGTATCTAGGAGTCAGCAATGGGAATATGCAAGAAGGATCTCTTCGCTGTGATGTCAATATCTCAATCCGTCCAATTGGGCAAACGGAGTTTGGCACCAAGGTTAAGAAGTTTCTTCCATTACAACACTTTTTCTTTTCTTTCTGTCATTTGTAGATTCAAAGTTCAGCCAGTGAAGGAATGATAATCAACTCATTTCATTTTCATTTTATCTGTTTGTTGTTTCGAGCTACAGGTGGAAATAAAGAATTTGAACGCGTTTTCATCAATCAGCAGGGCAATTGACTTTGAGATATCAAGACAAGCACTTCTCTATAACCAGGGCCAAGCTGACCAGATTGTAACTGAGACTCGGCTTTGGGAAGAGGGAGCTCAGGTCCAAAATTAAAACCCTTTCACTGGGTTGCAATATATTTTTTTTCTGTCATATCCACCAATAACTAACTTGAGTAGATGTTCAGAAATCAGTAACAATGAGGAAAAAAGAAGGGCTTGCTGATTACCGGTACTTTCCAGAACCAGATCTTCCAGAAGTTATCCTCACCCAAGAATACGTCGATAACATCCGTGCTTCTTTACCAGAACTTCCTGAAGCAAAGCGCAGGAGGTACGAGTCAATGGGTCTTGGAATGCAGGATGTGCTTTTCCTCGCCAATGATGTCAGCGTAAGTCCTACTATTTACATTTCATAATGAACCTATCCATGATATCTTCGCAAGAAAACAATGGTGAGAGCAAAAGAGTAAACTTTCTGATCAATTTGATGAGAACATATTTTTTTTTTGTATAATAGGAAGACAAGTAAACTTTTGTTTTGGAATGAATGAGTTAGGTTGCAGAATATTTCGATGCAGTCATTGGTAAGGGTGCTGAAGTGAAATTGGCTGCAAATTGGATAATGAGTGATATTGCTGCTTACTTGAAAAATGAGAAACTTTCTATCAAAGACATTAAACTTACTCCTCAAGAGTTGGCTGGGCTGATAGCTGCCATCAAAGATGGAACCATAAGCGGAAAAATTGGAAAGGAGGTCAGTTCAATTTAATCTAAAAGCGTATCAACTTCTGTTTTGGATACTTGTTTGATTTATATTCCATTTTGCAGATACTGTTTGAGCTATTGGCCAAAGGTGGAACCGTAAAAGGAATGATAAAGGCAAAAGACTTGGTTCAGGCAAGTAGTCTGTGTCATTCTAAAAAATGTGCTCTAAAGGAAGCTAAATCCAGAGAAAATAATTATTTTACTTTCCCACGGGCAATCTTGAAGCTTCATTCGAAAAATATATCAGGAAATATGTACTAGAAAAAGTATTGATAGCTAGCTGAGAAAGACTAAAAAGATAAAATGGTGGTGCATTTCATAGATGAGCTAATTCTGGCTAGATGTGGTTAGTTGATGAGGTCAATAAGAATCTCCGCAGTATAATCCTCATGGGTTGTTATGGAAAGGCCAGTAAATGTAAATAAAGATATCATGAATGATTTTTTGCTTCTGTATGCTGCAGATAACTGATCCTGAAGAGATTGAGAAAATGGTTTTAAAGGTGGTCTCCGAGAACCCAAAGCAGCTTGAGCAGTACCGCAGTGGGAAAACCAAGCTTCAAGGCTATTTTGCTGGCCAGGTATGGCAGATACACAGACTCGACTTTGCTTGAAAGCTCGTTACCTCAGGGAATCAGTTGAAAAATCATATATACTTTTGTTCAGGTTATGAAAATGTCTAAAGGTAAGGCAAACCCCGGTTTACTGAACAAGATCCTGTTGGAGAAGCTCAATGCCAAGGAGTGATCGAAGATTCATGTTATTTACAAGCTTTAGCTTTCTGGCAGATCTTGATTTACAAAAAACAAAACTGGAGATGATATTAGTGAATGTGTTGTCTCCAATTACTTTACAGATCTGGATATTTCTGAAAAGAGATGATTTAGATAGATTGTCTTTCTTAATGGCAATACTATTGACATTGAATTGGTATAGAATGATTTTAGCTCTTACAAGTTACAAATGCCCTTTCAACAAGTGTTCTTCGGCTAACTTTTCTATTGCATATGAAATAAAAGCGTAAAAATTGCAATTTCTAGGAAGTGAAATCGAAGGACAAAAATTAGACTGTAAGAGTAATACTAACAGAGACAGAAAAGGAACAGAGAGAGAAAATTCCCAAGTGATATAGCAATATATTTATGAAAAAACTGAATGTAACAAGCCATTGGTGATTTCAACACCATGCGCCTATATCAGAAACTTGACCATCTAATAAGCTTTAGAGTTCATCGTGCAGGCGTTGTTGTAAAGGAATATTAACACTTGGAACGGGAGGCATAGCGCCATCATTTGAGGCTTTTCCAGCCAATTGAGCTTTAATGGCAGCAGTAGCCATCTGTTGCAGTCTCAGAATTCCTATGCGCTTTGAAACAACGTAAACAACAGCACAGACGAAGATAGAAAATCCAATTATGAGGATTAACCTGGTAATAGTGCCAAAAGAAACAACCCGAAAACAAAAGAGTTATTGTTTACTATTATTATTATTGATTGCAAGAGTTGTTGGTTCATCAAAATCTATTCTTTTCAAGCACCTGTCAATTACGTCTTGACGTTGCATTGTAGAAAGTAGATTTCGGGTCCTCGACAACAAAGACCTGTGTCCCTTGTATTCACTCTCGGCTTTTTTAAGTACTCCAGTAGATTCATCTATAAACGTAAATGTGGGTAATATGTCAGTTTGGTATCCCTTAACTGCTTTCACTGATCATCAAGTAGTAACATTGTCACACTTTGAATGACATACCAAAAGCCACCAGAGTGTTTGTACTTCTTTCGACCTCCTGTAATCCCAAATGTTAAAGAGAAAATATTTGAAAAAACAATTAAATTTTTGTAATGAACTTTTTTTGGTTTTAAGCCGAAAAATCAAACAACATGTATAAATGCATAATCCGTTTGTAACTAGTTTTCCTGACCTGAACCATCAGCTGTCGTGAACGCCTAAGACTTTCAGTTATGCTTTCAGCATCTGATGTCACACCAGCATTAGCTCTACAAACACAACCAAAACAACTTAAGATTCACTGGAAACTAACATCGAACTCTATTTTAGTGTATCGCTTGTTTACCAATAAACAAAGGAATAATACAAACAAGTAAAGCTTTTTTCACAACTTTTACCACCAATTCAACAAGAAGGCTGGGTTTAGCAGGATAATATAACAGAGTTTACAGAAGTACATACTGTCGTTTACGCCTGAGAACTGTGGACTCTGTTCCACCACCGAGGAGAAGCTCTCTCTACAGCCATTGTAAGGACTATTAAACGGAAAAATTCCAAAGGAGATGGTTGGTAAAAACAGCATCAGAGTAAGTGCTTAAGCATGAGACTTACCTCTTCTTGCGCTGCTTTCCTCATGTTATCCTTTGCTTGCAAATTAGCACTTCTCAGGTTTACCCTCAAACTAACCACAAACGAAACAATCCAAATTCGATTTGGTCAATAAACACAATAATATTACTTCTACTGCACCAGGAACAATACTTTTCAAATTTCATACCCAGTCTTTGATAAATGCTTGACAGAATTATAGCGTAGGCAAAAATCAAGTTAGTTTAACCACCCATTTATCTTTCACTAAACTCATGCTTTGACATTCTTGTTGTACCAGAATTCTACTAAACTGAGATCAAACTCAAGCGAAAGGCAATACTTTAAAACCCTCATGTAGCATTGAACGAGATATTATAGAATATCCTTTCCTCTTTTCTTACATAGTACTACATTGATGACGCAGGTACCCCTAAGCAAAGATCAATCATCCATTATCACATCACTTATCCTACAGACAGGGTTACTCGATTGCCTAAATACGAGCATCATTATAGAAAAAAACTTCTCAATTGATGAACTAAGGATGTTGTAGACTTCACAACCAGACGAACCAAATTTCCAAAAAAACAAAAGAATCATCATTTGAATCAAAGACCTGTGATATTGATTCTTCCAGGTTTCAAGCAGTGACTGAGTGGATTGGACCTGGTCATCAGAAGGTAGCTGGGGCGCGAGAAGGTCAAGATTGAATTGCAAAGAATTTAGAAGAGAGAGACCATCCTGAGCCAATCCGTTGAGCCTCTGTAGCGATATCTTCTCCTCTCCATCTCCTCTCCTTGCTTTTCCGTACTCTTGTATCGCCTTAATATGTAGGATGGTTTTCTCATATGCGTCATCCCATTCTCTCTTCGTCTTTTCCACATCTAATACAACCTCATCCATGTCTCAACTGTGAAATGCATAAATCAGAAAGAGAGTACAGAAATATTAAGACGAAAATCACAATTTGCAACTTTGATTTTTCATAAGAGAAAAAATACAGCCAAAGCTGCAAAGCTAAGACGTTATAAAAGCTGCAGATTATAGAACTCTGAAATAAAAATATAATTATCAAACTAAGCAAACGATGCATGAAATGAAATCAAAGAGACACATCATCAATCAACACACACACAAGAGCGATATACACGGGCTAGTGACTCTCCAAACGCAACCAGCTAAAAGCTCTCTACACAGCTACATTTAACATCACAAAACTAACTCACCCAGAGAATGATCTGTGTTTCATAAAATTAAAGACTCAATTGATTCAAAATTCGTAAACTAGGGAACCAAAACTAGCTATGAATGAGATATCAAGGCAAAAGCACAATGATGGTATATGAGGAAAACAACTTACATAGGTTGAGATAAAGAGAAGAACAGTAGAGTGGTTTCTCTTGAAAGAGAGAGCGAAATCGGATCCCTGTGGAATTGGGAACAAGAGAAGACACAAAAATTCGATTGAAATGTTGAAGAAATCGGCGAATCAGAGCGAGAAGAGACTGTGGCGATCAAAATCGATCGGAGATCCGTAGAAATCTCAGAATTCGATTCGATTCTGGGGAAGCAAATAAACGACGTAGTTTTCAGGTAAATTCTTTTTGGTTTTTATTAGAGTCACGACGAGTGTGTGAGAAGGCAATTTGTAAATTAGTCTCCAAATGAAGTTACTTTCTTTTTTACAGAAAAATGAAGTTAGTTTCTTTTTTACAGAAAAATGAAGTTAGTTTCTTTTTTACAGAAAAAATGAAGTTACTTTAATTTTGTCTAACGGAAATACGAGGGTGAACAAAATTGGAAAAACCCACGATTACACGTATGTTTATCATTTTGGGATTATATATATACAAAGTATCACATCATATCGATATATACATAAACTATCTTTAATTTTAACTTTAACCTATAAATTTTAAAATTGCAGCTAATTCCACCAAACAGACGATTTTTATATATTTTTTCATCACACGTACTGACATGACTGCCACATCGAATGTCCAAAACTCGTAATTCAAAATAATGTCATTTTAAACTTATTTTTTTCAAAAAATTGTAGTTCGAAACAACGTTGTTTTGGGTTTTTTTTAAAAGAAAATACACAAACCCAAAACGATATCTTTTTATGATAAATTTTTAAAAAATCGTCTACGAATTTTTGACATTTGATGTGCCAGCCACGTCAATACGTGTGAGCGAAAAAATACACAAAAATCATTTGTTTAGTGGAATTAGCCACAATTTTAAAATTTGTGGGTTAAATTTAAAATTAGAAATAATTTAAGAGATGATAGTTTGTATATATATAATTCCAAAATGATAAGTTTATGGTGAAATATACCATTTTTCCGAACAAAATTTCCGAACCAAATTAATCCTCCATTTCGTTTCAGAATAGTTGCGTACACCAAATGTAAGGTCTTACAAAACCAAAATTGGCAATCATTAAGGCTGGTAAAAATCAGCTAAACGAAAGAGAAAAAGCAAGTCCAGTGTCTTACTTATGTTGGAATACTCTTATGGGTAAAAATCTGTAACACTCATAAGTAGGGCTGAAAACCAAAAAATCCAAATTGATCGAACCAAAATTTTCGGTTTTGATTTTCATTAACCGCTAAATCGATCGGATAAATAATTAATTTTTTTTTATATTTTGGTTCGGTTCGGAAACAGTAAACCGATCGGTTTTCCTAAACCAAAAATCGGTATAACCCTAAATTTTTCCGATCTGAAAATTTTTCTTCTCTTTTGCGGCCGATTTGAATTTTTTTCAGAGAAGTTTTCGATCTCTTTTTCTTCTTCTTCCTCCTCTTCCTCTTCCTCCTCCTCCTTTTCCTCCTCCTCTTCCTCCTCCTCCTCCTCCTCCTCTTCCTCCTTCTCCTCCTCTTCCTCCTCCTACTCTTCTTCTTCTTTTTCTTCTTTTTCTTCTTTTTCTTCTTCTTCTCCTCCTCCTCTTCCTTATCGACTACGATTTTTTATGGGTTACGACTTTCCCTCTGGTGAGTTGTCCTCCTCCTCCTTTTCAGATTCGCATAGGTGCATTATAGAGTTATCATGTAGCACCCACGTCTTCTAATGTGTGTGTTTGTGTCGATTTTAAGTGTTTGTGTCGATTTTAAGAAACACAGTAAGAGCAGAAAAGAAAAAAAAGCAGAAGTCAAAAGATTGTATGTATGTGTATGTGGTTCGAAGCATGTGTGGCTAACAGATAGACGTGACCACTTACACGTGGCTACTGTAGAGATGTTTCTCTCTCGTTTTTGTTTACACAAAGAGAATCTGCAAATTCAAGCACATATGCTAACTGTATGTTCTTGAATCCATATTTCAACCTTTGGTCGGGTTCAACATAACTACGAACTGATTTTGTTGATGTTAAAGACTTTAGTAGCAGTTTTCGTGTTGTATTCTTTATTTGAATTGGAATATCGTATTCTTGTCGAACATATATTTGTTGTTTCGATTATGCTTTTGTTGTTTTGTTTATGTTGTTTTGATTTTATGCAGTAATTGGTTTTATGCAGGAATTAGTTGGTTTTATGCAGGAATTGGACTATTGTAGACTGAACCGTACTAATTTATCGAATCGGACCGAATCGCACCAAATTAGTCCAAATTGAGCTCCAAACCCGAAAAACCCGAATTAAACCGAATTAAATCAAATAAAATCTATAAATTAAATCGAAATTAACCAAAAAACCGAAATATCAAATAAAAAACCGATTTGACCTAAATTTAAAATTAATAAACCAAAAATCAAATTATATTTCAGTTTAATTCGAAACGGTTTTATTTATTAAAAATCAAACCGATTAAACCAATAAAAAATCGAACCGAATCGATTTTTTATACTCTCTTTTTCGGATGGATTTTTCATAAACCAAAAAACCCAAAAATCAGATAAACCGATTCGAATAAACCGAATAACCAAAAACCTAAACCTAGTCATAAGGAATAAACAAGTTTACTAGATAAAAGAAGGAAATATTGCAGGACACTAAGTACATTACGAATGATTTTTTTGCTAAAAAGATGACATTGTCGGATAAATGAAAACGACAATTACACCCACGAAACAAAAACTGGGGTATCGCCTACATCTGCTTGCAAGCCCAGAACTGCGTGTTGTGTTTTCAAAATCTCAAAAAACAAAACGGCAGGCATTTTTTTCTTTTCTTCCCTCATCATGGCTCCCTCTCCCCTAGTAGACTAATCTACTTTAATTCTAACCAAACTAGATTGTTCAAATGCACAAACCCAAATAGAGATGATCAATAACAGTCAAAGCTAGTGTTGAAACTAGGAGATACTGACTACATCCGACGTAGTCAAGCTTGATGAAGTCCCGAAGTTACGGTGCTTCCCATCAGCTAAGTTAGCCAGAGAGAAGCCCTGTTCATGGAGCTGGTTAATCAAAAGGGTCTCTAGCTGACACGCTATGCTCTTACCATTCACAACAACGTATAGAAAACTTGATCCTTGCAATCCTTCCTTTGCTCTATGCGCACGTATTCGTCCTTCAAGATTATCAGTCTGCAGTTTTCATTACACAACACAACTCCTCAGAATTAAAAAATTATCCATTTTTGGTCTGTACTATCCAATGCAAAGATTACTAATAGTGAAATGGTAAGTATGCACCTACCTGTCCAATGTACAATCTCTTATCTGGTCTGAGCATCACATACACGCATGAAGAACCAACTGTAGATGGAGGTGGAAGCTCTCGAGCACCAACTGAAAGACATTCTAAAGCTACGGGTTCTATCATCTTCTTTCCACAGATTTTAACGACGATTTTTGCCAACTCCTTCTCAAAGCTGGCTGTTTTGAAGATATGCTGATCATTTTTGGATGAAGTTTCGGTTACGTTGGGTTTAGCAACTCCAGACAATGCATCTTTGGCATATACCGAGAGGTAAAGAGCTTCAGCTCTTTGGATGATTGTCTCCGGAACGCCTTCTCTCTTAGCTGTTTCAAAGGCAAGACTCTCTCTGCATACTCCATCTGTTAATTTCCAGGTTGGCTTTGTTTGCCCTTCAACCATTTCCGCTCCCATTGCTTTATATGTGATGTTCTTGGCTGTAAGAGGTAAACTGAAGATTCCATGGAGATGAGTAGATACAATACCCAAACAACCACTCGTGTCAAGATACTCGATCAAACTACCAGCTATACAGGTGCCTTTTGCTGTCTCTGTCCCTCGGCATATCTCATCTATAAGCACTAGGCTTCTTGAAGTAGCCTGGCTTACAATAGATCGTATCTCCGACATTTCTACCTGATGGAATGTAACCAATTGAGAGAAAATCAAACATTTGAACTGAAGAAACCTATTCAATTTAGTGAAAGCAAGATGTGTAAATATACCTGGAAAGAACTTTTTCCGTCCACAGGGCTGTCATAGGATTTCATGTGAAGCATGATGGAATCAAAGTGAGGGATATAAGCTGATTCAGCTGGAACCATAAAACCACAAATTCCAAGTAGAGCAGCTGCACATATCGATCTGAGCAAACTCGATTTACCACCACCATTAGGTCCAGTTAGAAGAAACAGCGATTGCATGTCAATGGTATTGTGAACAGCAGTTCCAGAAGCTACATCAAACCAATAAGGTGATAGGCCAGTCAGCTTCATTCGACTGGGACCATCTATTAATGGTTTTGCACCCTACATTATCAAAATTGGTGAGAAAAATGAGATATAAGAATAAGACATTTCAACATAAGACATAGGCCTTGAGATAGATCTGATTCAGTGATGTCTTATATATTGAACATGTCTGTCTAAAATCACCAACGGCCAGCAAGCAAGCAGAGTTACCTCATCTGTGCTGAATTCAACAAGAGTTGGAAAAACCCACTTTCGTCTTCTCCCTTCACTGCAGATGTCCACAGTACTTAAAACTACAGAAATAAATCTTTCTTAATGGGAATTGATTAAGCAAGTCGTACCAAGCATGAGCAAATAATGCTTTTGCAATGACAAGAAGCATAGATGCAAAGACTAGAACATTTATTTTTGTTTGCAATTTAGCAGATAATTCCCGCAACAGCTCCAACACCCGAGTTTTTGCATTCTCACTAGCTTCATGGTATCTGCAGCGAAAGCATAATATGATACCTATACCTAACTCGTATTATTGAGTAAAATTTCTTAGGGAACATTAATATAAAGGGGTAAACAACCTGACTAAGGCAGCTTCAACCTTTTGAGTCGTAAACCATTCTTCTCCAACCTTTTTTCCTTTCGAGTCTAAAGCTGGTTTCAGCTGCTTAATTTGGTCTTCCCCTGCAGTACCAGCCCAAATAGATGGGATAAACCGTTTCCCCTTGAACCAAACAGACTCATGTTCTCTTGCATATGCAATTTCGCCCTTTGGGCCACCAAGTGCAGCAGTCGTGGCCCTAATTCTTGATATAATAGGGTGAAAATCCTCGGCAACCTACACGGATGTTTTGTTTCTTAAGAATAAGAGAAGATCCACAGCACCATTGAATTTAAGAAAATACAGTACCATATAGCTTCAATTCTTGAATACTTACTGCTAAAGATAAAGCCTCAGCTGATTTTTCAACTTCAATGATTTCTTTCTCTATATGAACTCCCTTAACTCGACCTCGCCATGAAGACTCCATATCGTAAAAGAACTCATTTGGGACACTAGCGCATTTACTTGCATTCTGGTGGCTTTCACTGTCATCTAGAGATATCATTTCACCAATTGTATCAGAAGCCCAATGACATTCGTTGACCTGGAAAGAAACCGAAAATGAAATTACACTCAGGACTCATCAGCTGGAACAATAAAAAATTGGAAAAACTAGACAAAGACCAGGAAAAAAATCGCATTTAAGGGATAGGTACTCATTATCAAGGAACATAGATAAGAAAACAAAGCATGCAAGCACAAACTCAGGCTCATGCCTAAATAGTAAATACATATACTCACAAAAGTCTCTAAGTCGATCTTCAAACCAGTAGCCACCCAGGTAGGCTCTATCAATAATTTCAGGATTTCCACCAGTTCACCATGCCTATGCATGTGTAAAACTTCATCAACCACATTTTTTATCCTAGAGAACTCAATGTAGTTGGCTTCCCGTTGCTCAAGAAGCTTCACAAGCTGCAAAAAGATGTGCACAGAAGTCAGCAGCTGACCATGGCGAATGCAACTAGAAATAGAGAAGTTACAGTACTTTTGCTACTATTATGAAACCTAAATTCATTACTGTCAGTAACAAATGGCTAATAAACGAACAGCTTTGTATTATGCTGCTATAGGTGCGAAAGAACATCGTAAGAAATGTAATTCTCAGCCCCCATTGTACGTTATGAAAATTGAATGGGTGAAAAAGAAAAGTTATCACAGAAGAGTTCTCTGAGTGACTTAAACCTTCGCAGAAGAGACGCAGGTGAACTCTGGAATTGAGCATGTTATTGTGCTCATGAGCTTGCACGTTTCTGCAAATAACAATAGTTTAGCAGTAGAAAAAGAAGTCTTAAATCATAAAGAAACCTAAAAGGGAAGAAACTAAGAAAACTCTTCGAATTGGTCAAAATACCTTGAATTTTCAGAGCAATATCATAAGCAGGAGGATTCAGAAGAAGGTCCCGGACATACCTGAAATGATAAAGGCACCCAAATTCATTAGAAATTGAAATCAGATTGCAACTATGATGCTTTGGAGAATATAACCAATTTTCCATTTCTGTTTCATAAAATTGCTTACAAAGAGGGCAGACCACTGCACGTAGATGGAAGTAACACCTTCAACAAACAAGGTATTCCTTCAGTAGGTAAGGCACCTGCAGTCACACAATAAATATATTAGCATGCTTTACAGTTCCAGAACTCCTAGATTTCCTCTCGAAACCCTATTCACCAAGAAGACATATGCCAACCAATTTGTGTAGCCGTTCCCAGATGCAATGGACGTGGTCGATTTTTTGAAGGTACGTTGATGTCTCTAAAAGAAACTTCATCATCAAGACCATAAACATCTTTGACCTGCAGGGAAGAAAATAGATGCTGTAGTTGCTTTTTTCAACAAACTGAAATCTCACAAGTAGATTGCATATTAATCAGCAGCCAAAATCTGTAGTTATGACCCTTGATAAGAGCTCCGAAAGGGTATCTCCTTCAAACCATTCAAAATTCTTGCCACTGCATTCTCCCCAGAGTAAACCCCCTTCCCCAAACTCTCCCCAGCGGCATGTTCCTGCATAGTATAATTTGCAAGAATTGTATCATCATTCATCAACGACAATAAAGCTCAAAAGTTAACTAAGCCGACATAAATCATGAAAAGTATGTTTCTTATAATAGTTTCCTGACACTCTAAACTGATCGCTAGATCATGTTCCACACTTCAACATTTTAATTTTCTAAGGGTAACTATTCATGTGAGGATAAAATGGCATACTGCCCCATATTCTATTATTGGTGTTACTTTTAACAGTTCAGAGATGCAAAGACAATGTAAACTTGTAGACAATATGCAAAACCTGATGCATTGTGCCTCAACGATGCATGTAAGTAAAGATGATGACAGCGATGGGTGCGGAGCTTGGTAACCAAGGCTTCTTCTGTTAGACCATCATCTAGCGAATACGATTTCATAGTCTCAAAAATAGAAATCATGCAATATCCCCTTGATGAACGAGATATCCCTGTAATAACAAAACAAAGGAAGTAATATGATACTTCTATACATATTAAGACTTGAAATTTCACTAGCTTGTAATTAGGGTGCAAACTAATCTTTCAGTGACTAACAGCATACCATAAGACATACTTACCAACAACAGGCATAGGCTCAGGAAATTCAAGATCATGGTCAACACCAACGAGCCCATATACATAAGGACTTCCTGGATGTGCATGCCTATATACTTACAAGAGCAAGTCAGAAAGATGAATATCGTGGTGCGAAAACCAGTGTTTTGCTAGATAATAGGAAAATGAATAGTGAAGCTTCTGAAATCAGAACGTTTAGGATTCTAACTTATTACATACCCTGAAATAAATCGACCTTTGCGAGAACGTGCTGGTGTTGGCCCCTGAAGTTCCTCCACAATACACTACAGTGAGGACGAAACATGCAGGAATAGTCATACGCAATTGTTTTATCAAGCATACTTCAGGGACATGGAAAAGTGGTAAGGGATTTTATTCCTCAACTCACCACTGAATAACCGCTGCGTGTCAGATCATCCAAAGTCTGTCGAAGATTCTGCAAAAAGGAAAAAAATAAAACCGGACTGAGAACAAGAATGCGTGGCAAAAGAAGTGTTAATTACAAACAACAAGGATCAGAAGGGAAGAGTATGAGTGATAAAATGCAGCAGCGATCCAGTATATCTACACTAGCATATGTTTGCTATCCAACAAACAGCACCAAAACTTGATTTCGTGTAAGCAATGGCAACTAAAGCAGCTGTTTTGCCTAAGTTCTGTCTCACTCAACAACTAAAGCTTTCAGAGACTAAATAGAATCACAACAGATTATACATTATTAAAAGCAAGATTAAGAAACTGTGATGTCTTTATGCATATTGAAATCCTGGAAAAAACTGGGCTTCATTTTCCCTTAAGAAGACTGAATCTCCTTTTGTTTAAACAGTATTTCTTTCAAGACAATGCCAAAAACGAATTAGCTTATTTTACCATTGGAACAAATTATCATCTTGAAACACATCAATGCCTTCAATGAAAGTAAGCTTGATATTCAAAAGGGATTGTGTACCACAACTGGGCAGCCAGCCTTAGGAATACTATCTGATCGAAGACCACCAAACGGATTTAAACCAGCATATTCAACGAGTATACAAGCATCTATTCCAATAGCCTCATAAAAGTCTCCAACCTGGAGAAAAAAACAATTACAGCTGCAGCAAAATTCTTCACAAGATGAGACTTTCAATGCCATTATCCTATTTGTGAACTAATAGAGATCACAAAACGCAGGGGACTAGAATAGCAGCAAAAACCTCTGTGAGAGTTTTCAGTTCTGCTAGAAGTTAATTACGAAGAAGACATAAAAGAAAATGCAATAACAAAATTCATACTCTGCAGAGCAAAACTTCTCGTGGGAACCTTGACTTAAACTGCAACATCTCCCAGTTGAGGTTTCCATCTTTTAGACTGAAATGCAAGCAATCCAATAACAAAATATTGGGTAAATGATGGCCACAAAGTTACCGAAAACTAACTGGCCACTGAGATGAGAACTAACGGCCTGTTTCCAACTTGATTGCTTACAGCTTAATGACTTCAAACATGAGGCTAAAACATCTTTGTTATTCTCAATAAATCTCCATCGAGGAAGAATGTTACTCTCCTAAGTCATACTAAGATGTACTAGTTACTTTTAATTTGAATAATAAGCTCACAAGGGAGCAAAGGCTGACATCAAGAAAGTGAGATTGCATAGAGAGGCCTCAGTTAGATCTTCTCATGGTTAAGAAAAAAGAACCGACCTTCCATTCCTCAGGCTGGGGTCCAGACCCAGCAAATTGGTGTACAAAAGCCTTTCAATAAGCTGAAGCGTAGATGGTTTCTTACATGTTTGCAATCTCTGAAAAAAGTGTTCAAGGAAGATATAAGCATGTCGTGATTGGGTGCACCAGTCAAGTACTATCATCTTAAGTTATACCAACATCCAAGAAGACCATGTCAAAAAGCTTGTCTTTTTATCTAATGAAACCCATAACAAGACTTGAAAATCTCAACAAAATACAAAATAACCTTACCTCTTTCCACCACAACAAATGAGAGAGATCTTTGTCACTAAGAACATCAGTTGATGTCTTAACTTTCTTAGAAGCCGTTGTGATTCCTTTCAGAGCCTTTCGATCTCTAAGACAGTGAATACCTTCAAGGTGCCTTCTATTACTGTTAATAAAAAACAGTATACATCATTAACTAGAACTAGAACTTTGACAACTAGAAACGAATCAAAAACATAAGCTTACAAGCAAAATATTACAAGAAATCAAGATTGTAAGCCAATATAAACAGAAGAACTAGTATGAAATTGTAAGGAAAAGAGACACCTAGATAAAAAGAAATAGCAATAAAAGGTAAGAATTTGAACAAAGTAGTCCACTGGGTCAGGATAGTGTTTCGAACAAATTTATTTTCTGCAGATTACTCCACAATCACTAATCCTTGGGGAAAAAAAATTAAGACAATCACTAATCCTTGGGGGAAAAAAATCAAGTCCCATATACATATACACAAAATCTAAACTTTCACCATAATCGATAAATCACTCGTACGCTTGCGAGAGATAGACACGCACGCAAGCATGAGAAAACTTTTACAAAGGAGAGAATGTGAGAGAGAGAGAAAGAGGAGAAAGAAAGTTACAGTAGAATTGGTGAGGGTTTAAGGGAAGAGTAAGTGCGAAATGGCGAGCGGAAGAGGAAGGCGAAAGATCGCCATTTAGGGAGCGAAACAACGGCGTTTCGTGTGGCAATCCAATGCATCCTTCGTTTCGTTTCTCGCAGTATTAAGAAGAAGAAGAAGGACAAAGAGCAGTTTCGCCTTTTCTAGGGCTTTTGGTCCTGTCTATTTCCTTCCCGCCAGAAGACGAACACAGACGAGGTTATGCTTACATTTCACACTTCTCTTCTGATAAAGAGTTTAGTTTTTGTTTCCGCTTCAGAAATTAAAGGCTACACACACTCTTCCCGTAAGCCTGTAAAACTAGATAATTTCACTTATTTTTCACTTTTTAGTTCATAGATGATAACATAAGAATTCTCATAAATATTCATTCATTAATATTCTATCTTGTTTATCATTTAGATCAGCTTATAGGTTCAAAGGATATTTTTACTCCAGATTAAAAAAAATTCTTTTTCACAAATTTACATTTCACCAATTTCTTATGTCTTGTCTCTTTATTCACCTCCTTAACAAAAAAAGGATAAACTTAATTCTTTTTTATTCTCTGCGTCAACAATCAACATGCGAAATAACAAATACGAAACATCATTTATGTGAAAAATAGGAATATCCGGTCGGTCAATGCCACGTGGATTATCAGATAGGCATGCACAAAATGTTTCCACAAAGACCAATGCTTCTTCTGCATGTTGTGTCCGCCTCTAACTGAACTTAAGTACATTTCACAACTACAATACCCTCGCATACTTCCTCCTCCTTCTGTAACATATCATTACAACCCTATAGAGAACAAAGGAAAGATTTATCGAGCAAGAAAGACAATGGCAGAAGAGAGATCAAGATTGACAAACCGCTTCTTTTCTCATCAGTTTCTCTGTCTCTTTCTGCTCTCACAAGTTTCAGTTGCCTCTGGTATCGTAGGAGTAAACTGGGGAACAATGTCGAGTCATCAGCTTCCACCTGAAAACGTAGTGAAGATGCTAAAGGACAATGGGTTTACTAAGCTCAAACTCTTCGAAGCTGACGAAAACATCTTAAACGCTTTAATTGGTTCAGATATCGAAGTCATGATCGGAATACCAAACCGGTTTCTTAAAGAGGTGGCTCAAGATACAGCCGTCGCAGCTTCATGGGTAGAAGAAAACGTCACCGCTTATTCTTACCACGGCGGAGTCAACATCAAGTACATAGCTGTAGGAAACGAGCCGTTTCTTCAGACATATAATGGAACTTACGTTGAATTCACTTTACCAGCTCTCGTCAACATCCAACGTGCACTAGAGGAAGCTGATCTGAAAAGTGTTAAAGTCACGGTTCCTTTCAACGCCGACATTTATTTTTCGCCTGAAGCAAACCCTGTTCCATCAGCTGGAGACTTTAGACCTGAGCTCAGAGATGCAACGATCGAGATAATCAATTTCTTGTATTCACACGATTCACCTTTCACAGTCAACATCTATCCTTTTCTCAGTCTTTATGGAAATGCTTACTTCCCATTGGATTTTGCCTTCTTTCATGGGACTAACAAGCCTTTGAGAGATGGTGATTTGCTCTACACCAATGTTTTTGATGCCAATCTCGACACTTTGGTTTGTGCTATGGAAAGATATAGCTTCTTGGGGATGAAGATCATTGTTGGAGAAGTCGGATGGCCTACGGATGGAGACAAGAACGCTAATGTAAAGAGTGCAAAGAGATTCAATCAAGGAATGGTAAAGCATGCTATGTCTGGTAATGGAACGCCTGCGAGGAAAGGAGTGATAATAGATGTTTACCTTTTCAGCCTTGTCGATGAAGACGCCAAGAGTATTGCGCCAGGGACTTTCGAGAGGCATTGGGGGATCTTTGAGTTTGATGGGAGACCGAAATACGAGCTTGATTTATCGGGTAAAGGCAAAGACAAACCTCTGCTTCCCGTGGAAGATGTGAAGTATCTGCCTAAGAAATGGTGTGTTCTTGACACTAATGCGTTTAATCTAGATGACTTGCCTGATAATGTCGACTATGCTTGTAGCCTATCTGATTGTACAGCACTCGGTTATGGATCCTCTTGCAACCATCTTACAGCCATAGGCAATGCTTCATATGCCTTTAACATGTATTATCAGATGCATGACCAGAAAACATGGGACTGCGATTTCTTGGGGCTGGGTTTGATCACTGATGAAGATCCATCTGATGAACTTTGTGAGTTCCCTGTGATGATTGACGTAGGAAATTCACCAAGGTTGCAACCTGGATCTTCAATAGTGTTTACCAGAGTCGCAGCCACGGTTTTAGTTATTCTCATCTTTCTTCTCGTGTAGTATGCATTTGGCACTGTAAATCTCTCAAAATTTACTTCCTGCAAAAGAATCTTAAAAGCAAAGTTATCCTTCCTTTCAATTAGCATATTCATGGAGAATACAATCTTCACTGAGTAGAAGAAATGTAATCAGAAAAATGCATATTGCTAAAATGATCAGTCCCAGAGCTGGGAAATTACTTAATATAAAACCCCTATAGAAAACGTGTTTTTCAGATTTGGAGCAATTTCAGATCTTAAACCTCAAAAATGGTTGGCTTCGGTGCATAAGGATTTCATCTTTGATCGTCGTCAGATAACTCAATCGGCCCTTGGTGATCGAGCGACCGACTGTCGTGATGGTATCATTTCTTGTGATTGTTTTCTGAGAATGACTACCGGAAAAGCTCACCATAAGAAGCTTCGTTCACACAAAGTTTTAAAATTTGGGTGTAAAATGTGACCATCCTTTCAGCTATAGGAGACTAAGAAACAAGAAGCTTTGGAAGTCGCGGTTCGGTGGTGAATGATGAAGCCAAGGCGGTTATAGTTCCGACTATGAATCCGGCGGGCTTCTGTAGGTGATGTTGAAACGGATGAATTGCTGAATGAGTTATAAACAATCGGCATATAACCTCCATAATTCTATATAACTTATCTATTTATAATAAATCATTTTTACTCTTTTACCTTTTAATTAAAATGTTATTTTTATAATTAAAAACTAAATAAAAAACCAAAACATCATCTATCCTTCCTCCCTTCCTACTCCAAACAATATTACTGGAATCCACCATCGCCTTCACACTTCAGGTGCTTTTTCTGATCATTTTTTCTTTTTCTGTACATTGTCGGCTTTACAAAAACTTTGTTATTCAATTAGAAATTTCAGTTTAAGAATTCAAATTAGAAATTTCAGTTTATAATTTTTTCTACATTTGTATGAAATCTTTGAATAATCCAAGAATATGTATACAAACTAAACTTGTTTTCGAATTATAAGAAGAAATTATCTTAATATAACTTATAGAATTGTATAGATTCAATCGATCTGAATCATACATAATAGTAGTGAATCGTGTACAACAATTACAACTACTACAACCTATTGGTTTGTATGTAACTGGTATTGGCACAACTTATTTATAATTTATACTAATATTTTTTTGTAGAAGAGAATGAATAATAATTCCGTATATAATCATTGATTTTGATTATGGAATCTATTATTCAGCGCGAAGGAATCTGAACTACAATGAATTTAAGAGAAACCTACAACTATACTGTAGTGATGAAAAAATCATCAGAGGAGTTAACTTATTATGGATTGGTTGCTAGAATATGCAGAAAAATTACATTAGATGAAACTACGACAACCCTGAAGTTATCTTACATTCTTTTTGTAGCAGGAGAATGTAAACATTCATCATTAATTTTGGATGATGAAGATGTATTTGGATATACAATGTGATGTAAAAATAATAGTGTTAATGTTTTACATGTGGAGAGTGATAGTGTTTTACATGTGGAAGATGAAAGTGTCTTACAAAATCAGAGTTGTGAGAAATGTTTACGAGAAAATTGAGGAAATGTAGGTGATATAAAAAATGAGGAGACTGCGAGTAATGTTATAGCTAATAATGATGATTTTTTCGTAGCACAGAATATGAACCATCAAAACACAATGTCCTTCCATTGGACAATGTTCCTTATAATCTATATGGTGAAAATGATCAATATGAAAAAACTGCTTATATGCATAACTATGATAGATGTGACGATGTTGAGATTACATCTAATGCACAAAGAAATGAGGTCAATCTTGAATGGGATGATGTCATTGATATGACAATATGTCAAGAATTTAAGAGTAAACAAGCGATGCAAGATTTAGTTGAGAGAACTATACATCGAAATTATTTTGAGGTTGTTATAATCAAATTGACTACAACATTATACATGTTAAAATGTCGCCATGGTGGATGTAAATGGTTTCTACAAGTTGCAAAACGTAAGTATTCATATTGTTTATTGGTTAGAACTTACAAGAAGGTGCATACATGTTGTCGGATAGTTACAAGTACAAACACACGATTGTCAAGAAAAAGCACACCACGATATTCAAGCTGTATGTGTCATATCTCCGCATTATATCAAAAAAAAGGAAGAAAACAAACAACTAGATATCCATTGGTTAGAGAATACCAAAGAAGAACTGTGGAGTATTTCGAGGCTTATTTAATGTGTAACTTGTTTGTGTAACTTATTTTTAAAATTTGTTTTATAAATAACTCGTTTGTTACTAGTGCAACTATTTGGTACAACTATATATAACTAATTATCACTAGGTATAACTAAATACAATTGCGTTTAATGTGGTACAACTATGTATAATGGTAGCATTGTGTTTAAATTTGTACAACTACAGCTCCAGGACCAACAGAAATGATCAAATTCAACTAGATCGATCGATCCTGTTTTGGTACAACTACGTACAATGTAAATGAAGTTGTACTTAAAACTAAAAAAACACTTAATCTAAAACATTGTACTATACAAAACTTGAAGGGTTCACTTTCGTGAGATACACGAACTTGTGACTAAACATATATTCATCCGTACTTTTTGGGTTTTTCATTTAACTAATTCTGGTTTTTCTTATATAAACTAGAAAAATTTCATAAATATTTTAATTCACACAAATTATGTTACTTGTTAGCATTTACATTTTAAATCTTTTGACCGTTACAATAATTTATTTTTTGAAAATAATCGGTTTGACTTCTTTTTGGTGCCCACATAAATCATGTGTTAAAAACTTAAATCACTAAGATATTATATCGAACTAGAATGTAGAAGATTTCTTGAAGTGTAGATATTTAGTGTATGTACTCTTTTGGAGAGTGTTGTTTTCATCTCTTTTTTCATTTACATGTACGGTTGAATATGGATTCTCCGATTAGGATTTAGACGAGATAATTTAATCTTTAATAAATACGATTTCATTTTTAAAAATGAGATATGATGTTAATATATGTTAGTTTGGAGATGTCTATTTTAAGCCAACAACATTTCTTTTATACATTTTTAATTCGTTAAATCTTTTAGAATCTTCATCTTAAATGTCACATTAATAATCATCTCGAGACGCCCAACGCCGTCATCGGTATCCGACAAGATTGGACGTTTTCGAAAGATTTTCTTGGCTTTTAGAAAATGATAGAGATCGTCTATATTAACAGGTTACGTGTACGAATTATTGGACCAATTTCGTATTGGACCAAGCTCGATCTTGGAAATATGAAGCCCACTTCCAACATTTACCATATAGATCATTGTTATATTATATTAGAAAAAACATATCTATAAATGGAGATAAGTTACAAATGCATGGAATGGTGAACATTAAGCAAATAAAACTCCTAAAGAGATTAATCCATTACATCTCATTAATACGGTAAGACTACGTTGCTATGGAAAGCAATGACATACCAAATAAGTTAAGCCACACATAAACTACAAAAGGGCTTTTGTAAAATGGAAAACATTCAAGGCCAAATTTTGACATTTAGAAACATAGAGGGCAAAATGAGAATATTTAATATTTTGCCGACGCGTTGATCGGTTTTTAGTTCATTTCGTCTCATTTTGGTTTTTCACGATTTACTGAATCGGTAGATTATTTCCCGTCTGCAAAACACGGTGGGTGATTGTGTTTCAAATCAGAAGATTCACATTGATTTTTGTTTGAATCTTTGGGGTTTTTGGTTTCTTTTGCTTTTGAGAGAGACTGGATCCGAACTTTCTCGAAGGAATTGAGGAAGAAAAATGCCGGTAAAGCATGGGCAATCGTCATATCGAGATCGGACGGACGAATTCTTTGGTATCGTGGAAAGGCTGAGGAAATCGATTACTCCAGCGACGAATAATGTGCCGTATGGAAGTAGTAGAAGCGATGGTGCGAGAAGAGAAGATCCAAGATCCCCCGCGATTTTCCAACCGGAATTCAACCGGAGAGCTTCTAAGATCGGTTTGGCTATCCACCAGACGTCGCAGAAGCTATCGAAGTTGGCAAAACGTAAGTTACTAGTCGCTCATTGATCAGTGATCTCTTAAATCTGGATAACTTAATCTAGTTGTCCCCGTTTACATGTAATGGCTTGCGTAGGAATTAGAAACATCTGTTGAATCAAAAAGAAAAGCTAATCTAAATCGTAGCTGAAGATATCACCGTTGATAGAATTTGCATAGTTTATGATAGATTTTGGAGCATATGTACCACTTCACATAAACTCGTGAGCTTTTGGCATTACTAGTCTAAGATCTCTCTCTTCTCGGTGAAAAGATTTACTGTTTGCATTTTAATCAGGAAATGTAACTTTTTCTGTTTCCTTAGAACCGGGGATAGTTTAGTGGTGAAAATTTCTAATGCGAACTCTTAACATACATAATACTTGAGAATGTTTCCATTTTAGAGTAGGAACGTAAGAGGCTGTTGTTTTCATACATATATGTGAAAATTCGCTGCATAGTTTTATTAACCTGCATTGTCTTGATAATCAGTCGCAAAGAGAACATCAGTTTTTGATGATCCCACCCAGGAGATACAAGAGCTGACAGCAGTCATCAAACAAGAGATCTCTGCCTTAAATACTGCTGTCCTCGACCTCCAAGTTGTCTGCAATTCCCAAAATAATGAAGGGAACATCTCTAGAGACACAACTACTCACTCGGCAACCGTTGTCGACAATCTAAAGAATCGCCTGATGGACACTACCAAAGAGTTTAAAGATGTTCTTACCATGAGAACCGAGGTTTTTTCTTTGTTTCCTTGGATTTCTTTTTTATAATTCATGAGTATCCAGACGCAGACTATTTCCTTATTCTCAGTACTATAATGCTAAACTGAGCTATGATATACTTCTCTGGTGTTGCAGAACATGAAGATCCATGAAAATCGACGGCAACTCTTTTCGTCAAATGCTTCAAAAGAATCAACAAACCCATTCGTTCGCCAGCGCCCTTTGGCTGCTAAGTCTACTTCTAGTGAATCTGCACCTCTTCCATGGGCAAACGGGTCTTCTTCATCGTCATCTCAGTTTGTCCAAAGGTAAAGCAGTAATAATCTAATAGCCACAGTTGTAAAATTTAACTTATCTAATTTCTTGTGAATTCTGACTAAGAATTTAGTCTAACGAGAGTCCAGAATGTTGCTACGGATTTACTAGAATCTCATCTGTTACCATGCCAGTCTTTACTGGTTTCAGATTTGGATTGTCAAGAATATAAGACCTTTCATATTTTCTGCATTTACAGGAAACAGGGAGAAGGCGAATCGGCACCATTGTTGCAGCAAAGTCAACAACAGCAACAGCAACAGATGGTCCCGTTGCAAGACACGTATATGCAGAACCGAGCCGAAGCTCTACACAATGTGGAATCAACAATCCATGAGCTAAGCAATATATTCACACAACTAGCAACCATGGTATCTCAGCAAGGGGAGATTGCTATCAGGTTCGTTTCCACATGAGAGAAAACATCAAACTTTGTATAATTCATTGAACATTTGATGAAAGGAAGTAAATATTGGTCTGTACAGAATCGATCAGAATATGGAAGATACATTGGCGAATGTTGAAGGTGCACAGAGCCAATTAGCCAGGTATCTCAATAGTATATCGTCAAACCGATGGCTTATGATTAAGATTTTCTTCGTTCTCATTGCATTTCTCATGATTTTCCTCTTCTTCGTGGCGTAACATTGAGAGAGAGAAAAAATTGATTGAAAAGAGTTTTCAACATCTAAAATCGTTCGTTTCTTATTTGACAATGTAAAGACTAAAAAGAGAAAGTCTGTTCAGATTAATGGATATATATACATATATATGGCCACTTCCATGTAAAATTGCTTTACGTTTTCCATATAACTTTTGTGATTCTGCTTCAGATTGTGGTTTTATCTTTTAGAGAAAAGATCGGAATATTTCCTATTCCGTTTGTAATTTATCTAAGGACAATTATGCCACATATCCATAATACCCACTACAATAAAAGAAATTATTTTCCATATCTTTTTTAATGTATTCAAGTTTACTCTTCTATCTTACATAGTTTATTTTTTCTCTGTTATATATAATGTTATAGTAAATAAAATCATACATATTTATTTTGATTCATTTATCCAATTTTCGCTATATTTGTTTTGTTTTATCTTTACAACTTACATATGATTTTTTAGATAGAATTTATATTTACTTTTTATTTTGTTAAATTTTGCAAACTTTAAAACATATAGTTAATTATTAAGTTATGTTATATTATTGTGTTTCATATGTTAGAATAATATGTTGTAAACTTTACACAAATAGACTAGACATGATATATATCTAAAAAACAAAATAGTTGTCATAACATCCGAATAGTTTATTTTACTTTATTTAAAATTTAAAAGACTATAAATTTCATTTTTAAACCCAATATATATATATATATATATGGCAAATTGCCCATTTATATATTGGGCTAGTTACCCATTTATTTATTACATAAAATAAAAAGTTGTTTGATCAGTTTGTTATTTACTTGTTTGGTTTGTTTCAGTTTTTGTCTTAAATAAACGGTAATAAAATATTGCTATGTAAACGTGGGGGAAAGTAACAAGTAATAATATTCATAGTGTCTGGAATATTTTGTAAAAACAGAAAATGTAATACTGACGAAAGAGAAACGACAACACGATAACGATCAATTTTATTGCAAGTCAACACAGTAACATGTCACATTCTTTTATTAGTTAAAATTTGCAAGTCACTTTCATATGTTTAGCTCTTCCACTTCAGGACTTAATGGCTTAAAGAGAGCATCCACTTCGGTTTCATCTACCTCATCTAAGCTTGATGGTTTCCATTTCGGATTCTGCAAGAAAAAAAACCACTCATGAATGATCGATTACAGACAATAGAGACCTAAAATCTATGAAACCATATGATCAGAATAAAATTTGCATCAAGTTTGTGTACTATTCTTACACCTGACTTGAGATATAAAAAAATAAGCTCTAGTCTTTGAAGATTTCCCTAAAGTGGCTATTAGTCAATTCAAATATCAACTCAATCTCATGTTTTCGACTCAACTCAGACAAAGTAGAAAGCATAGCCATGTGACAGATTTGACATGAAGTTGAAACATGAGAGAAATGATGGAAATATATAAGGAAACAAATTTGAGTGGCAATGCACCTGGTCCTTGTCGATCAGGACTGCTCTAACACCTTCAGTGAAATCACTGCGCAATGCAGATCTTAGAGCAATGCGGTACTCAGTTTTCATCACACCATTAAGCTTCAAGATAGAATAAACAATAAGTATTACTAGGAAATTCTTGTAGCTTAATTGGAAAAACTTAGAGTTTGGATTTTACCGTTGCCAACTCATTGCCGGTTTTACCCTTGGAGGAAGCAACTTTGGAGAAGTACTTACGTGTCAGGTAAAGAGAAAATGGTGCCCCTTTTCCAAGTCCTTGGAGTGCTTCATTTGCCCATTCTGCAACTGTACACAAACATTATTGTGTTCAAATTTACTCAGAGGAAGATCGGGCGATTTAAGACACAGTGGTAAACAGCAACCAAGGGAACATAGTTGCCCACAAGAAAAGTTCCAGCTATCGTGCAGAAAGCCAAAATATGTTTCCTCTTCTCCATAAATAAACACAGAATCTATTTCCAAGTGCCCACTCCTAATGACAAAGAGAAGTATTCTTATCTGGAAGACTAATCCTTAGATATCAAGATTGAAAACACAAAAGCAAAAAATGGATTGGTATTTTCTATATAAAAGGCATTAAAAACCAAAATTTTCTCCATCGAAACCTTAAACGAGTAATGCATATCATACCTGAAGCCTCACTGTTCTGTTGGTATTTCTTCAGCTCTTCGATTGTTTCCTTAACGGACTTACTTGCACTAAAAGCTGTTTCTATTTGAGGCAAAAGCATTTTGAGGTTGGCTTCAGATTCAGGATCGCTGCTATAATTTGCTAAAGTTGCTTGGATGTTTTGATGAGGGTCCTTGGATCTGTATTACCAACACATGTGCTTTCTGAGAGACAAAACAGAGTGATACCAAAAGCTCCTATATTTGAAATATGCACATGAAATCGATTGAAAATACGTCTAAAAAAGACAAAATCATAAATATAGGACACTATACAGTGAACAGAAACGAGTAGCAATATTCCATTTATCTGAAAAATCAATACGACGAAGATAAGTCTGAGAAGACGTACAGGTCAGCTGACAAAAAGGCTTCTTTTAGTGAGCCTAGCTTTCCAGATGGTACATAATGTGTCCCAAGACCCACAAAAAGTGCATCTGAAGGTGTGGAAATCCTTCTCCCAGTCATACCAAGGTAAGCACCTGAAAAATTTGAAGGTTGAAAAGTTGCGGACTTGCAGTTTGAGAATACTACAGTGGCTGTTATGTAAATTGTAGGCTGTCTTAGCTTTTTGAAACATACTGCCTTGAACACAATGACCAGGTCAAGAACTTTTTCCACAATGAATCTGACTGAAAGCAAAACTGGGGAGGCACTATGACAATAATCAACAATTTCACAAGTTTTGTAACTATTAAGAAAAAACTTAAGTTGACCAGGAGACACAAAAGAACCAGCCTTGGCCAATTTCCCTTTTTCTATTTGACATCCTAATAGGAAGTCAGGGTTCCTATAAGGAATCTAGGATATGAACATACCAACAGATCCTCTGCCAGGACTATGAGCTGCTATAAATGAAAACCCAACATCTGGGAACAAGCCGATTCCATTTTCTGGCATCGCGAGGACTGTCCTCTGCAAATGGAAACAATATAGTACAAAATTCATGCTAAAATGTTACCTGCACAAAAGCGCAAATTAGGTGTTTACTATTTGTACCTCTGTTATCACCCGGTAGCGCCCATGTCCAGAAAGGCCAAGGCCAAATCCCATTGTAAAGCCATCCATTAAAGAGATATATGGCTTTTTGTATCCAGCAATTTTGCATATCAGTGAATACTCAGCTGTAAATACCTAAAACGAAGCAAATTTCTGAAATTAAGGCATCACCAAAAGATAAATTAACTGAAAACGGCAGTTTGCATAAAGCATGTCGCAATAAAATTAAGTTAACTGAAAACGAGTACTTTAACTAAGGCTGACCCAAGCAAAAAAAAGCGAGCACTGAATAAATCTGCAAAAGCCTAGACTAAAGAGTGTTAACACAACAGATTAATTTGATAAAAATAATAGACCATTTAATCTCACCAAGATAGAACACAGAAGTCATCTAATACTTTACGTATGTTTAGTGAACAAACAGACAGTATAGTGCTCTAGGAAAAGGAGTTTGTTCTTGTAATATCAGGTAGTAGGCATTGGTTTTCTAGAACACTGAAATAAACTGTTGCATGTCTAGTCTTTTTTCTGTTTCAGTTTCAATAAGCTTCATATCCTGACTTATGTCAAAAAGCGCACAGCCAGACCTCTATCATATCTGACAACTGGTTTTTGGTTGTAATCTGCTTCACATCACCGCCTGCAGATAAACTAAGACTATGGTTATAAAATCGCTACCCAGATTGATTAGACAAAGAAAACTCCTCTGCGACAAGAAAATGAATCCAAAAAACCCCTCCCTCTTCACAGAGCACAAAAAGACAAAAACTTCCAAAACTCATGGATATGAATTACATGGTTTAAGAAAGGAATCATCTTCTACAGCTAGTCAATAACTTATATTGAAACCTTTTGAACAAGAGGCGTGTTTTTGTCCATTAAGATATCTGCAACAACTCCTTTAATATCCATCCCTGCATCATTCATAAATGGTCACTCCAAAACTTTCCGAGACGTACAAAGAATCTTAGCATTAACCAAGATTGAATAGTTCTCTATAAGTTAAGACTAGTTGCAACATACTCTCCCCAATTTATCTACAATCTTAGAAACCAGAATCCACAGATCAGCACCCAAAGACAAAACTATTTCTTTTACCTGCACAAAAGGCACGAGGTGTGCTGCCTTCAACGATAACACATTTGATTTTAGGGTCAGATTCCCATTCTTCAAGCAAGCTTTTGTACTTTAAATCCATTTCTGTAAAATTAAGATTTTTTGGTTTTATTCACTGAAGAAAACAGTCGTAAATCAATGAAATCATTTCTTAAAAACAGACCTAAATTCATGGCGTTGAGAGCTTTAGGTCGATCAAGAGTAATGATCGCGACGCCATTTGGATAAACATTTCCTTTTACAAACTCATCGCCGCCACCGCTGCTGCTTCCACTGGCCATAACAGTGAATTTCCGGCGATCCGATACGGAGAGGTTAGGGCAGGGAATAACTAAGGCAGGGGCGGAGAAGCAGAGGTTCTGAGGAGGAGAGATTCTGGAAAAGAAGAAGCGAGCAGAAGCCACACCCAAAGTTTTGATCATCGCCTAGAGATATATTTTACTCCAATCGAATCGTTCCTTCTATCGTTTAGTCTAAAAACAAATATTCCATAGATATTCTATTTTCTTCAATTATTAACTTTTTTTTACCAAACCCTTTTACTTTACAAAATGAAACCTAAACCGTTGCAGAGACCCAACCTGGAAATAACTGCTGGAGACATTACTGAATCCCAGAGAAATGTAGTGTCCATAAGAAAAGCGTTTGGGAGAAGCCAAAGTCCCTCTTCAAGCAAGGTATTGCCACTGTCTCAGTGAGCTTCTTAGCTGGAATATTATCAAAGGAATAGATTAAGAAAATCAAAGGAATTCAGTTCTCTACCACAAGACTTTCCATACACCATCTCTTAATCGCTGATGATAGTTTGTTCATATACAAGGCCGAAGTGAACCAATGTGCAATCACCAATCAGATACTCATGGACCCATGGTTTATGCCATGGAACATTAAAAGAAAGATCACTGTATCAGTTGGGAGAAACTTTGTTTCGCCAAATAGCAAAGAGGATTTGGCTTCAAAGACATTGAACGCTTCAATGATTCCTTGTCGGCCAAACAGGCGAGAAGGTTTGTGGATAACCTAGACTATCCATTATCAACCTTTATTAAAAGTAGGTACTTTGATCAAGTAGATGTCTTCAAAGCCCAAATTGGTTATCGTCCATCTCTTGCTTGGAAAAATGTGTTATTTGGGAGAGAATTGTTAGGCCTGAGAAGAACTTGTGGGTAATGAAAAGGGTCTGGATAGAGCCGTGGATCCATGATAACAATCCGAAGAAGATGAGAGCTCTATTCATGAGAAGCATTTTGCTGGATCTGTTTTGATGATTTATGACCTAATAAATCAGACCACGAGAAGCTGGAACAAGGATATGTTGGATGACCCTTTCTACCCAGTTGACGTTGCATTGCTTTGGTGCTCTCCATTAAACCAATGGTCTATATTACTGACTTATTGTGTTGGAAGAAGACAGGTCAAGTTTGGGTAATAGTTCTTTGGCAAACTCAACAAAACGTGGAAACAGAAGCTGAGATGGAATCTTCTCTTCAACCCATCAAAGATCAAATATGGAAACTTAGAGCTCCTCACAAGATTAAAAGCTTCATCTGGAAATCAGTTCACTACAAGAAAACTGCCAATTTGCGATTACATATGTGGTTGCAAATATTGCGACCAAATTTGCGAGGACTGATACGTGACGCAATTTGCGACTACGGTATGTAATGGCTCTGCAGTCACAAAATGGTGGCAAAGTGCCAGCATAAAAAACATGTGCGAGTTAGGTATAACGACATTTAAGCGACTACATAGGTGTAGTCGCAAAGTAGTGGCAAATCAGTGGCAAAGTAGTCGCAAAGTAGTCGCAAAATGTTGTATATATATGCACCATCCCATTCTCTCATTTGCGAAAGCAAAAGTAAAAAGTTTTGTAAAACATGTGGGGAAATTATAACAATTCGAGAGATTGGATGTACAGAAGAATTGATAATGAAACAAGAAATATCTCGGCGGAATTTGCACAAGGCATGGAGCAGTTCATGAATTTTGCAAGTAGTCAACCTATAGCTCAAAGTAGTGGAGGTAAGTTTTTCTGTCCTTGTATTAATTGCAAAAATGATAAATTTATTCCGGGACGAAAAATATGGAGTCATCTATATAGTCGAGGGTTTATGCCAAATTATTATATTTGGTATAAACATGGAGAAGAGCTGAATGTTCAGTTAGGGACGAGTAGTACTAGTCGGGGTGATGTACGAAGAAATCAGGGACGTGATTGTAGTAGTGATGAAACAGTTGGTATATCCGGTAATAGATATGTTGAAATGGTGACGGATGCATTTCGTGAGACAACGACTGATGATCAGCAGCAGTACTATAATCAGAACGAAGAAAATTATAATTATAATTATGAAGAAGAACGGCCTAATGAAGAAGCAGAAAAGTTTTACAACATGTTAGAAGCTGCAAAAAATCCATTGTATGATGGTTGTCATGAAGGGCACTCACAATTATCTTTAGCTGCTAGGTTTATGAACATCAAATCTGATTTTAATTTACCAGAAAAATGTATGGATTCTTGGGCGGAGCTATTTACAGAATATTTACCCGACGAGAATCAGGCGACGGGTTCATATTATGAAACCAAAAAATTGATGCGAAATTTAGGCCTCCCGTTTTATACAATTGACGTGTGTGTTAAAAATTGTATGATATTCTGGAAAGAAGATGAGAAATGGGAAAAATGCAAATTTTGCGATTCCCCCCGGTATAAGCCAAGCGAGGGCAGGACGAGAATACCTTTCAATCGTATGTGGTATTTACCTATAGGTGATAGACTTAAAAGAATGTATCAAAGCGAGAAAACCGCAGAGGCAATGAGGTGGCACGCAGAGCATGAAGCAGAAGACGGAGAAATGAGTCATCCATCTGATGTTGCAGAGTGGAAAAATTTTCAATATTTACATCCTAGATTTGCTGCTGAATCTCGAAATGTTTATCTTGGCTTATGTACTGATGGGTTCAACCCATTTGGGATGTCTCGTAATCATTCATTATGGGCGGTGATTATCACTCCATATAATTTGCCACCGGAGATGTGTATGAAGAAAGAGTATTTGTTTCTAACTATTTTGAATTCGGGGCCAAATCATCCGCGTGCTAGTCTGGACATATTCCTACGACCTTTGATTGATGAGTTGAAAGAATTATGGTCTATCGGAGTTGATGCATACGATGTATCGCTGAACCAAAATTTCAATCTAAAAGCTGTGTTACTTTGGACGATAAGCGACTTTCCCGCTTATGGAATGTTATCAGGATGGACAACGCATGGAAGGCTGGCCTATCCAATTTGTATGGATGATACGAAGGCATTTCAATTACCAAATGGGAGAAAGACGTGTTGGTTTGATTGTCATCGAAGGTTTCTTCCTAATGGTCACCCGTTACGGAAAAATAAAACAAATTTTTTAAAAGGGAAGCACGCTTTGAATGACTGTCCTCCACAATCATTGATAGGTGAACAAGTTTTGTACGAGCGAATAAAAACTGTCAATCCTTTAAGAACATCTGAGTGCGGCGGAAACGGTCATGAAAGTAAAGAAGAAGGTTATGGCAGCTGGCATAATTGGCACAAAGAAAGTATATTTTGGGAGTTGCCATACTGGACAGATCTTAACCTTTGACATAATCTTGATGTGATGCATATAGAGAAGAATTTCTTCGATAACATCATTAATACTATTATGAATGTGAAAGAGAAATCAAAAGATACAGTGAAGTCAAGGTTGGATATTGCGAAGTTTTCTCTCGAAAAGAGTTGCACGTGGATGGTCGGGGTAATGCTCCATTCCCTATATTTCGATTGACCCAAAAAGCGAAAGAACGGTTATTGGAATGTATAAAAAATGATGTCAAATTTCCGGACGGCTATGCGGCAGATTTAGCAAATTGTGTGGATATGGATGGACTAAAGTTTTCGGGCATGAAAAGCCATGAGTGCCATGTTTTTATGGAAAGACTTCTCCCTTTCATATTTGCAGAACTTTTACCACGGAACGTTCATCTAGAATTATCAGGTAAATATAGTAATAACTATATTTGTAATTGGAAATACGTAAATTAATAATAATTGTCTGAACTAATTCATTGTCGATGGTAATTAATATATATATATATAGGGATTAGATGATTTTTCCGTGATTTATGCTCTAGATCATTACAAAAAAACCGTGTCCAAATTCTGAAGGAAAATATAGTCATAATTTTGTGCAATTTGGAAAAGATCTTTCCGCTTTCATTTTTCGACGTCATGGAGCATCTTCCTGTACATCTACCATACGAAGCTGAACTTGGTGGACCTGTGCAATATAGGTGGATGTATCCATTTGAAAGGTTTTTAAAAAAACTTAAGAGCAAGGCGAAGAACAAACGTTATGCTACAGGGTCGATTGTTGAATCATATGTGAATGATGAGATATCTTACTTCTCAGAACATTACTTTGCTGAACACATTCGCACGAAAAACAGGTAACCATGTTATGACGTTTATGAATTATTTTATTATATAATATATAAGTAATATATATAATATATATAAACCATATATATATGTACAGGTCTACAAGATTCGATGAAGGTGACGTGCCTGTATATCCAGATCCCGGAGTACCGGATATATTTACGCACATGGGTCGTCCAAGTGGTAAATATAAAGAAATATGGCTCTCCGAAAAAGAATATAAATATGCACATGCATATGTATTACGGAATTGTGAATATTTTTGGCCACTAGAGAGGTACGTATATGAAAACAATTAATTGTATTTATTACATTTCAGTTCATTGTATTAAGAAATATATATTAATTTTCAATATTTACTGTTCTAGCATGTTTGAAGATCATATTCGATGTACGTATCCATATCTTTTGGAAGATGACATTTCATCTAAAAGAGAGGAAGAGTTCCACATATGGGTTAGGGATTATGTATGTTTAATTAATTATTTGACATATATATATATATATATTATATTTTATTTATTAATTTGGAAATACTAATTAAGTTTAATTTTTGATATATGATTAAAGGTCAATTCATGCAGTTCCACAGATTCACGTGACTTTCCTATATGGGCTCAAGAATTAGTTCAAGGTCCGATGAATAAAGCATCCACTTGGCCGATGTATTTTACAAGAGGTTATATGTTCCACACAAAGAAACATGGACATAGAAGAAAGACATGTAACTACGGTATTTGTGTGAAGGGGGACAATTACTCAGATGCATCTGATGAAGCTGATTTCTACGGTATTTTAACAGATATCATTCAACTTGAGTATGCCGGACTCCTAAATTTGAAGATCACGCTTTTTAAATGTGAATTGTACGATCCTACACCCTTGAGAGGTACTCGAAAGTCAGGAAATGGTGTCGTTGATGTCTTATCATCGGGGAAATACTACAAATACGAACCATTTATTCTCGGTACGTACATTTTTGGTAATAATTTACTATATATTTTTCTTACAAATTTAGAAGTAATTTAAATTTCAATACGTACGATCTATCAGCATCTCAAGCAGATCAAGTTTGTTATATTCCCTATCCACACACAAAATCATCATCAAAACATACATGGCTCAATGTTTTGAAAGTTAATCCAAGATCTAACATTTTGGGGAAATACAAAAACAAAGACGAGATTGGTCTTTTGCAACAAGAAAATGATGAAGACGTAATGCATGTTAAAGAGATAGAGGTAGATCGGTTGGTCGATACAGTTAACCATACTGAAGAAATTGATTTCGATGTCGGAGATGCGGAACTAGAAGATGAATTTCAATGTAATATTTCATCTTCAGATGATGACGAGAACGAAGAAATGTAATAAATATAGTTATGCTATGTATTTTGTACATATGATTTTCATATAATTTAATGTATTACCAATATCCATATAAATATAGATTTTTTAAGTAATTGAGACTGATTTGCCACCACTTTGCAACTGCATTGGCAATGTGGTCGCATTTCAGTCACAAAAATTTAATGTAGTCAAATCGGCGACTGATTTACGACCTGATTTGCCACCACATATGGTTAATTCACATTTTCCCTAAGTATTTTCCACATTTAAAACTTGTATTTCTATTCTATAAGACTACTAACCATTAGAAGTGATAACATATATTGAAAACCATATTTGTAATGATTTCATATTTAGATAACATTTGGAATGTATATAAGAAGTATAAGGTTAAGTAAATTTGTTAAGGATTTAGGTAAGTTATTTGAAAATTTGGGAAATGTTATTGTTTTCATAGTAATTGAAATTTTTATAACTTATAATCAATGACTCAATCTTATATAATTATATGCATTCCTCAAAATCTCAAAATTTAGGATTTAGGGTATTATTTGCGACTGATTTGCCACCACTTTGCAACTGCACTGGCAATGTGGTCGCATTTCAGTCACAAATATTTAATGTAGTCGCACATCAGTCGCAAATTAGCGACTGATTTGCGACCACATTCTAAAAATTTGATGTGCAGTCGCAAATCAGTCGCAAATTTGCGACTGATTTATGACCACATATGGTTAATTCACATTTTCCCTAAGTATTTTCCACATTTAAAACTTGTATTTCTATTCTATAAGACTACTAACCATTAGAAGTGATAACATATATTGAAAACCATATTTGTAATGATTTCATATTTAGATAACATTTGGAATGTATATAAGAAGTATAAGGTTAAGTAAATTTGTTAAGGATTTAGGTAAGTTATTTGAAAATTTGGGAAATGTTATTGTTTTCATAGTAATTGAAATTGTATAACTTATAATCAATGACTCAATCTTATATAATTATATGCATTCCTCAAAATCTCAAAATTTAGGGTTTAGGGTATTATTTGCGACTGATTTGCCACCACTTTGCAACTGCATTTGCAATGTGGTCGCATTTCAGTCACAAATATTTAATGTAGTCGCAAATCAGTCGCAAATTAGCGACTATTTTGCGACCACATTCTAAAAATTTGATGTGCAGTCGCAAATCAGTCGGAAATGCTGATGTAGTCGTAAATCAGTCGCTAATTTGCGACTGATTTGCGACCACCATTTAATTTGGTGGGACTTTGACAAAATCGAAAATTTTCAAACTCCCACAAAATTAACTGGTAGTCGCAAATGAGTCGCAAATTTGCGACTGATTTGCGACCACATTTACAGTTTTGATAAATTTAATTGTGGTCGCAAATCAGTTGCTAATTTGCGACTGATTTGCAACTACCAGTTAATTTGGAGGGAGGTTGAAAAAACCGAAAACGTTCAAACTCCCTCCAAACACAAATTAGCGACTGATTTGCGACCACAATTACAGTTTCGATAAATGTACCTGTGGTCGCAAATCACTCACAAATTTGCGACTGATTTGCGACTACCAATTAATTTGGAGGGAGTTTGAACGTTTTTGGTTCCCACCAAATTAACATGTATTTTGCCACTGATTTGCGACCACATCCGTGGTCGCAAAAAAATCTATAAATACCCTATGGTTTTCCCTCATTTTTCACAAATCTCTCAAACTACTTTACAAAACCCTCTCAAAAACACTTCCTAAACACTTTAGAAAAACACTATTTCTATAAATGGCAAGTGGTGGTAGGTCGTTGAGAGGTCGTGGAAGACGATCTTTCGTCTTCCGGCCGAGGAACCTCTTCGGCCTCCTCGAACCCTTCACCATCCGCTAATAGAGCGGCATCGCGGCTCCCTCCGCAATATAATTTTGTTCCTCACTCCGTTCCTGAAACCCAAACTCCTCCATGGTTTCAGAAATCGAATGAACATGAGGATGAACAAATTCCCGATTGCGAAACGGGAACGGATGAACAAACTATCACTCTTGATAGTTTGTTACAAACTCCGGGCCGCAAACAGTATTTGACTGTGCTTTCTCCAGATGCGGCTCCGAATACAACGTGGTAAGCATGTTTATTAATAGCTAATTTTTTAATAAATATTTATAAAAATTTAAATTATATTAATATAATTTTACATTTTTGTAATAAATATTAGGTTTGACCGCGATAACGGGTCTATTACTCGTCAAATCGTAAAATTTTTGAAAAATAAGTTTGACGGTCCGTACTACAGTTGGACCGTCGTACCTCCTGAGAGGCAGGAGAAATATTTTATAGAATTTGCGGTAAGTATTTTTTTTTAAATTGTGTAAATATTTAATAAAATATAAAAAATATTTACTAATATTTTTTAACTCAATTTCAAGCAATCGTACACCTGGGATCCTCTGATCACCTCGGTGGTACGAAAAGAGTTCGAGGCCGTCTGCGTAAGGCGGATGAAAGGGATGGTGAGCACGGTTCATACAACCGGAATACGTCCCATATGGATTTCCCCAAGTTTATACAATATTATGACAGCACATTGGTCAACCGAAACATCTACCGAGAGGAGTACGAAATCCTCTCATAACCGCAACTCCGCTCGAGACGGTCTTGGCCCGCATAAACATTTATCAGGCCAAAAATCCTACATTCAGGTCCAGCAGGAAATGGTAAGTAAAAATTTTTTTTTTCATATTATTATGTTTTCTCAAAATTAAATAATATTTTAATATATGTGAAGGAACATAATTTGGGACGACCAGTCTCAATAGGTGAAGTGTTTATAAAGACTCACACAAGACCGGATGGTTCGTATGTAGATTTGAAAGCAAAACAAATCTGTGAAGCATACGAACGAAACATCCAAGAGAAGATGGCGATCGTGGAGGTCGATCCAACAGAAACATCCGATGGAACCTCCCGTCCAATTGAGCTGACTCAAGCACAGAAGAATGAGATCTTCTTACAGGTAAAAAAAATTTTCAAACTTTTTTCTTTTTACATATTTTCCTAATTACAAAATAATTACATTTATTATATAATTTACGTTTTCGTAATTTTATAGTCATCTGTTCCTGATGAACGAGGCCGTCTTTATAGACTCGGTAGCCTCAACCGCGTACAGTCTACGGGTAGAAGTAGTGGGGTACAAACCCATTCACCCGAGTTCGTTATTCTTCAAGAACAAAACGCGTTGATTAAAGCACAAAACGCGCATATGAAGGAAAAATATGAGAAGATTGAAGAGTTGAATAGACAAAACCAGAAGAATATCTCGAGCTTGGAGATGCTCCTCGGATATATCCAACGGACGGATTCCGCATTTGCCTCCTTATTGCGGGATAACGATTGTACAGTGGAACCATCGACGGCTCCGCCAACCACCCCATTTTCACCATCAGATTTCCAATTTCCGCCACCGGACAATTAGAATTTGTTTTTATGTATTTAAAAATTTTCTATAATAAATGTTAAATTTTAAATTTGTATATTTTTTAATTCAATATTTAGTTTACATATTTTTTTCATTTATTATTATAAATTTTTTAATTTATTAATAAAAATTAATAAATATTCTAATAAATATTATAATAATATTTTAAACCAATTATATTAATAGTTAATCTAAATTATTTGATTAATATTTCTAATTTCAAATAATTATTTTTATTATTCAAATTAATTTTCTAAATTATTATTGAAATTTTAATTTTTAAATATTATTTTACATTTTTTAAAAAGAATTTAGAAAATATTAATATTATATTTCACTAATATACGAAATTATTTCAGTAATAAAAAAAAATATATATTTTTTTAAATTATTAATTATATTATTTCAATAATAAAAATAAAAAATATATTAATATTTTTTTTATAATCTAATTACGGTGTAGTCACAAATTAGTCTTAAATCAGTCGTAATTTTTGCCACCGATTTGCGACTCCTTTGCAACTGCGAGCTACGTGCAGTCGCAAATCAGTCACAAATTTTTGTGACTGATTTGCGACTGCGGTTCACCTGTAGTCGCAAAACAGGCACACATTTTTGTGACTGATTTGCGAGTGCGTTTCACTTGTAGTCGCAAATCAGTCACAAATATTTGTGACTGTTTTGCGACTGCGTTTCTCCTGTAGTCGCAAAACAGTCACTGTTTTTTGTGACTGATTTGCGACTACGGTTCACCTGCAGTCGCAAAACAGTCACTACCGTAGTCGCAAATGAGTCACAAAAATTTGCAACTGTTTTGCGACTACAAATTTAGCAACCACAACCGTAGTCGCAAAACAGTAGCAAAATTTGTTACGGAAATTCAGTGGCAAATTAGTCGCAAAAATAGCGACCACGGTTGTGGTCGCAAATTAGTCGCAAAATACCCACTATGACCGTGCTCGCAAATCAGTCGCAAAATTGCGACTGATTTGCGACTAATTTTTTTTTGCGACTATTATTTTGCGACCACATCACGTAGTCGCAAAGTAGTCGCAAAATACAGTTTTACGACTACTTTGTGACCACTTCCGTGGTCGCAAAACGGCTGTTTTGTTGTAGTGGTTAGTGGACAGACACCTTCTTGTAGCTGACATATTTCGTGGAAGGGGAATATTAACTGACTATAAATGCAAAATTTGTGGGCACGAGGGAGAGTCTATCAATTATGTCTTCTTCTCATGCATCCTCTCTAAGTAGATTTGAGCACTTTCGGTTTTTCCATGCCCAGAAAATAGTTCAGCCAACCCTCTTATCTATCAGAACATGCATCATTTATTGGACGTAAGGAAAAGAGTATAATTACCCTTCTTGGCTTCAGGATCTTTTTTTTACAAGGAGCAAACATTTTTTAGTTATGCTCTATCTCATGTGCTATATGATTCCTTTAAATGAAAATTTCATGTTGGTCAATAGTAGTAATTAGATTTAGAAACATCAAGAAAATGAAGACAAAAAAAGAAACATCAAGAAGATGAAGACAAAACAAAGAAACATCAAGAAGATGAAGACAAAACAAAGAAACATCAAGAAGATGAAGACAAAACAAAGAAACATCAAGAAGATGGTTGATCTTCAATTTGAATTCATAGCAGCTATTGATAAAGCACAAAGTGTGTTGAGAGTTATGGTTGGTCTTTTGAAAGATAAAAAAAATCGAGGTATACACTGCATAAATGTATATTTTCTTCTGTTTTATATTAAGTGATGTTTAAAATGAAAACACTAGAGTATAGAGAAAAACCAGCAACTTTGTATAACACACAAAACTTATATTAGAAATCACTTAAACACAATTCTACAATAGTGTTTAATCAGATTTATGCACTGCTAACACTTAGCATGCCACTGACCAATTCCTAATCTACCCAACTCACCCACAACAACAGTTGTGATCACTCTTTATTCACTCACCAGAGAACGTGTGTAATCGTCTTACACACAGAGCAATACTTTCTTCACTTGAGCGACAACCCTAGCTGCCTCTCGACACAACCTTTTTATATGTGTCTGCACTAGGGTTTACTCTTTCCTAAATGAATATTCAGCAATATTCATTACCACGAACTTGCCTTCTTCGAATATCCTTTCTTCCTTACACAGTTTGATATCTCATCTCCAATGAGATTGTGCCACGTCAGCACTCACAAACTTCCCGCTTCCAGATTTGCGTGTTGCACACTGCTCCATCTGTTTAGCCGCAATCCTTGTGCTAACAATCTCCCCCTTTTTGTCTAAATGTGAGATCTCCAGAAACCTGCATCATCACTAACACACTCCACACACACAGGACATGCATCATACAAGTAGTTTTAATCCTATCAGATTAACATCCAGATTAGTCTACCACAAGTTTCAATGCTCTTACACAACATCACACATGTTCCAGAGGTTCTAAAGAAAAACAGGGCATAACTAGCAAAAGAAGGTAGAGCCACAAAGAAAAAAACATAATGATAAACACAGTCAGTGGCTCCCCCTATCTACTGGCTCCCATGTAGGATCACGTTAGCCACTCTCCTCTCCGGACTCATTTCCTCCTTCAGACGTATCCTCACCATCTTGGCGTTTACCACCAACCGTGTATTCTCCCCCTTCTTGAGATCACAATTAGACAAAAAACACAAATGAGAGAAACACATTAGATCACAATGCCAATACAAGGAAGAGAGTAAATACCAATAACCCTTAGTTGCATGGCCTTAACCAATCGCCCAAGTTCTCTCAAGTCATCCAAAAGTCGTGGTGTAGATGGTCCTGCGTCCTCTTTCTTCACACTTCTGCCTTGTTTCGGATCAAGCACCATTGGAAGTGGAGGGCGAGAGGGGGTATCACTACGGTGACCAGGGACATGTCGTTGATACATAAGAAGATTATGGATCAAGTTGGGAAAGATGAGCCGCGTGGTTCTGTCCGGAGTGTGACCAATTTTCAGAATCTGGTCATAGACGACTTTACCAAAGTCGAATGCTTTCCCTTGAAGCAACATGGAGAGAAATTGTACTCGTCCTTTGATCATTGATGTCTTGTTCGAGGTAGGTAACCAATTGCGGCAACAGAACTTGTACAACAGCTGCATCGGAGGAGTCATATGTTTGGAGCAAAAACCCTCCCAGCGACTCCACTTACCACCCGTGAGTGTATGCACCGCGGCATCCAAGTTTTCAGTGAGCCAGCCATTTGAAAGAGCCGAGCTCTCTGAATTACCCAGTGAGTACATCTCATTGATGATATCCGGAGTGAAATCATACATCAACCCACGAACATAGACCATATTTGTGCCAATCCTATACTCCATATCCCCTAGATTTGCATAAAATTCTCTCACAATTTCTGGTACATAGGGACTTACATCGAGTACAGTGTAGATCAGTCCCGCTGTCTCAATGGGTACCTTCACTTCCCGGAGCTTCTGGTCTTCAAGCTTGATGTACTTCATGTCAAGAAATTCCCGAGTACGATACTGCTTCATCCGGTCAGCAGCATCGGCAGAGGCAAAACGCTGGTTGAAGGCGCGTGTCATAGGCTTTGCAATTTCCGGATTTTGCCGAAAAACCTCGGCAACTTTAGCCCGTTTAGCTTCAAATCGAGCTTCGATTTCAAGGTAGGGATAATCCCCTCCAGTTCTTG
Source organism: Pugionium cornutum (assembly GCA_018901935.1). Taxonomy (NCBI): domain Eukaryota; kingdom Viridiplantae; phylum Streptophyta; class Magnoliopsida; order Brassicales; family Brassicaceae; genus Pugionium; species Pugionium cornutum. The sequence continues at coordinate 25,641,376 of CM032161.1, forward strand.
GATCCTCGGCATCCTCCATCTCGGCGTCGGATTCGAGTGGTGAGGGCGTGTCGGCGATGGGTTGTTTCCCAGAACGGCGCGAAGGACGGGAGGTTGTTGGAGGTGCCGGAAGGGCGAAGAGTGAGGGAGAAACAGGGGCTCTGTTGTCGAACATCGCGGCAGCAAGTTCTCGCTCTCGGGTTGCCGCACGGCGTGTGAAAGGCCTTCTCGGAGTTGCCATGAAGGTGTTAGGGTTTCGGCAACCGGCGCTTTTTGAGGGGTGGGATGCATACGAAGGTGAAAGGGCTCCTCTTTTATATGCCCGAGGTGTTAATGCTCATCCCGCGTTCATCAAAAAAATAAAAATTAGTGCCACAAATAACAGAACGCATTTAACTGTTGCACACTAAGAAATGTGCTAGTGTTCCAATTTTAAGAAGAATTTTCAGACACTCGAAGCACAGACAGTTTGACTCAGGGAACCAATGAAAAGATATAAACTGTCACAAACTGCATCTCACATTTAAAAATAAAAATAAAAAAAATTGTAAGATAATAATAAGAACAATAATTAACCTAAGTAAGCCCACAGAATTATATGAATTCTAACTGCACTGTGCACAAATGGGAATTACAGTCACATGGGTGATGCTGTCACGTTGAGGAGGTCAATCCAAAGAGTATACCAGGAGGTTGTACCAACTAATCATCTCATTAACCTTGAACACATAGGGAAGTTACCTTTTCTCCACTTTTATGGGGATAGTCTTATCTTTTCCCTTTTTTTTTGTTTCCCTTTTTTTTTGTTTCCTCAGAAGGGACTTAACCTTGAGTTGGATCTATTTCAGTCCAGATTGTGGTAGCAACCTGACCCGAAAACACCTTTTCTCGATTAAGTATTACCTTCTGCCCAATCCGGACAGTGATCAAGCCTAGAGTAAAATGTGGTAGCATCTTACGCCAAGTTGAGTATCCTATCATCTCAGGCCTTTGTATGTGCCATCACCTCCTTTTTTTTTTTTTTTGATCGACTTTTCATTCTTATATTTTGTTTGTCGAGTATGCATGGCACATCACTATCTACTCCCTTCCCGAGTGTTCATTTGTACCTAGAGACTCATAATTGACACCATCTACCTGTTATACAACTAGAAATACCCTCTCTCATCATTGTGACATACATACACACCTTTGAAACTTTCTTCCCCACTATTGTACAGGCAGTCATAGCTCACACATTCCGAGTGCCTTTCTTAATGAGATAAATGTGTTTGCATCTAATGCCTTTGTAAAGATATCTGCAAGCTGTTTCTCAGATGCAACATGTACAATTTCAACAGTCTTATCTTCCACCAGTTCCCTGACAAAGTGATGTCTTATATCTATGTGCTTAGTCCTAGAGTGTTGTACCGGGTTCTTAGATATGTTTATCGCACTCATATTATCACAATGTATAAGCAAAGGCGCAGTATTCATACCGTAGTCTGTTAACATGTGTTTCATCCATAGTAGTTGGGTACAACAGCTGCCAAGGGCAATGTATTCTGCTTCTGCGGTAGATAGAGTCACACAATTCTGTTTCTTGCTATGCCAAGAGATCATGTTGTTTCCAAGAAAGAAGCATCCACCAGAGGTACTTTTTCGATCATCAGTGCTACCTGCCCAGTCTGCATCACAAAAACCAGCCAAGTTAGTATTTGTCTCTTTTGTGTAACACATACCTAGGTTTGCTGTCCCTTTCACATATTTCAGTATACGCTTGACAGCCAACAGGTGTGATGCCCGTGGATTGGCCTGGTATCTTGCACACACTCCCACACTGTAGCACAGATCCGGCCTACTTGCTGTCAGGTAGAGTAAACTGCCTATCATGGCTCGATATAATTTTTCGTCGACTGGTGGTCCTTCTTCATCTCTGGACAGCTTGATAGTAGTGCTCATAGGCGTGACAGCAGCTTTACACGTCTGCATATCAAATCGAGACACGAGGTTCCGCGCATAGGTGCTTTGTGACACAAAGATTCCTTCTGATGTTTGTTTCACTTGCAGTCCAAGAAAGTAGTTGAGCTCTCCCACCATACTCATCTCGAATTCCTGCGTCATATTCATCACAAATCGATCTACAAGTACCTTGTTGGTTCCTCCAAAAATGATGTCATCAACATAGATTTGAACCATCAACATATGGCCTTTTTCTTCTTGAATGAATAAGGTCTTATCCACGTTCCCCCTTCTGAAATTAGATCTCAACAAGAATTGAGTGAGATGCTCATACCATGCCCTTGGTGCTTGCTTAAGTCCATATAGGGCTCGCTTGAGTTTGTACACATGTGAGGGGAACTTAGGGTCTTCAAACCCTTTGGGTTGTGTCACATACACCTCCTCCTGGAGTAGCCCATTCAGGAATGCACTTTTTACATCCATCTGGAATAACTTGATGTCCATCTTACATGCTATGCCGAAGAGTAGCCGGATCGATTCCATACGTGCCACTGGTGCGAACGTCTCGTCAAAGTCCACTCCTTCTATCTGACTGTAGCCTTGAGCAACCAAACGTGCCTTGTTTCTAACAATGTTTCCATCTTCATCGATCTTATTTTTAAAGACCCACTTTGTTCCCACAACATTGGCATTGGTTGGTCTAGGCACCAGATCCCATACGTCGTGTCTGTTGAACTGCTCTAGTTCCTCATGCATTGCTGCTACCCATGATTCATCCTTCAGTGCCGCGCTCACATCCTTCGGTTCTATGAGTGACACAAAGGAGGCCAGCTTGACCATATTCTTGAAATCAATCTGAACTTTCCTGGTTCTTCTATCATCATGAATATCTCCAATTACATCACCTACTGAGTGGTTACGATGCACTTGCAGCTGATTCTCTGCCCGTGTTCCTTCCTTTGTGCCCTCATCTTTAACAATGTCCTCCTTGTGCAGTGATGCATCAGCTCTGTTCTGGTTGCCTTGCACATCTTCTTCCTGTGTAACTCTTTCAGCTGTTAATATGCTTCGATCATCAAACACAACGTTTACAGATTCAACAATCATCCTAAGATTTTTGTTATACACCCGATACGCCATGGAGTGGTTTGAGTAACCCATAAACAGCCCCTCTTCACTTCTAGAGTCAAATTTTCCAAGGTGATTTCTCTCATCGAGTATGTAACATACACATCCAAAAACATGAAAGTAGCTCAAATTTGGGGTCTTCCCTTTCCAAATTTCATATGGTGTAGTCTTGGTACCCGGCTTAACATACACTCTGTTGATGATGTAGCACGCCGTGCTTATTGCCTCAGCCCAAAACCATGTAGCCACATTGTTTGCGTGCATCATCGCCCTCGCCATTTCCTGTAGAGTTCTGTTTTTTCTTTCCACCACTCCATTTTGTTGTGGAGTCCTTGGTGCTGAGAATTGATGTCTAATCCCATACTTATTGCAGAAGCTTCCAAACACCTCGTTCTGAAATTCTCCACCATGATCGCTTCTTATTTGACCGATCTTCCTTTCATCATTGAGCATTTGTAACGTGAAGATCTTGAACTTCTCAAATGCTTCAGATTTCTCCCTTAAGAAATTCACCCAAGTAAACCGTGAGAAATCATCTACCATAACTAGAATATACCTCTTCCCAGCAATGCTTTCTGTCTGTATTGGGCCCATTAAGTCCATGTGAATCAGTTCCAAGACTCGTTTAGAACCAATTTCAGGTACCTGTTTGTGTTGTACTTTTATTTGCTTTCCCTTGCAGCACCCTTTGCATGTGTACCCAAGTTCCTTTTCGAGCTTGGGAACTCCACGAACCACTTCTGCTTGCACAATTCGTTGAAGACCATGTATATTCATGTGTCCTAGCCGTCGATGCCACAGTTCCAACTGAGATTCAACTACTGACAGGCACTTGGTAGTCTCATTCCACATGTAGCAGTTGTTACTCGACCTGGACCCATGCAGTATCAAGTTTTCTTGATTATCCATCGCTTGACATTCATCTTTAGTGAAGAACACTTTAAGCCCTTCATCACATAGCTGACTTACACTGATCAAATTCGCCTTGAGTCCTTCTACGTAGTAGACATTCATCAGTGGAGGCTGTGAGTCATTTCTAATCATTCCAACGCCTAATATTTTTCCTTTTGCACCATCTCCGAAGGTTACTTTCCCGGCCTTGACTTCTCTGTATGATTCCAACACCCTCTGATTACCGTCATATGCCGTGAGCAGCCACTGTCAAAATACCAGGGTGTTGACTCTTTATCAGTTCCTGAGATGTAAGCCACTTTTCCACACATTCTTTCCTCCTCTGTTTTGTTCGAGCCAGGAGTCTGTTCTGGGGCACTACACTGTTTTTCCCTGTTCAACTCAGACAATCTTGAGTAGTACAGGTAATTCCTGTCAATCCATACTTTCTTAAATTGACTGGGCTCAAGAAAGCACTTACCTGACTTCCAAGCCTGCCTTATACGATTGATCATCCTGTAGCAATTACGTTTAATGTGCCCATTCTTCCCGCAAAAATAGCACCCCTTAACGTTTGGCTCTTTGACTCTTTGGATTTCATCTCTGCCTCTTACTGTAAGTTCCTTGTGCTCAGACACTCCACCTTGAACTCCTGGAACTTTCACTTTCTCACTCTGAACAAAGTTCTTGAGATTTGTGTAGTCAGGACTTTCTGTGACACAGCCGCCCTCTGTGTATCCTCTGTAACCAAGACCCCACGTACATCCAGTGGGAGTTCCCATTTCCAGAAGCCTATCCAGATCCTTTGAACCCTGATTCAGCAGCCTAATCCTTTTGTAGTTCTCTGTTAGATTATGTTCTAGCGTCTGATTGCGTTCCTTTGTCTGAATTAGAAGATCCTTCAATTTTATCATCTCTGCTTCTAGCATTTGGATCCTTTTGGCATCTGAATGTTGTTCGCTTGGTCTGACTATTTCTACTTCATCAGCATTGCACTCAGATTCACAGCTCCTTTTATTTCCAGACTCCATTTCCATGATGTTGACCTTTGCTTCCAGCATGGCCTTATCCTTGAGAAGTCGGAGGTTGGCATTGCTCAATGTCACCCAATTGTCATAGAGGCGTCGGTACTCCGCCTTCGCATCCACTTCACCATCATCATCTGAATCAGTTTCCTGATCGGATTCCCTGACAACTTCACTTGTGAATGCTACAAAGTTTAACATCTCATCTTCTTCTTCACTATCATCCGACTCGGTCTCACTAAAGCTCAATAGTGACTTATCGTTGCGCTTCTGAAGGTTTGGACATTCTGATTTAATGTGCCCAACTCCTTTACATTCATAGCACTTCAGTTCCTTGCGTTTGGTGAGAGGACACTCTGCTTTGAAATGTCCATATCCTTCGCACTCATGGCATTGCACGTCTTGTCGCCTACTTGATCTTCCAGCTTCCATCCGCTGTGGCTTATTGCTGGAGCGATTTTGGTAAGTTCCCTGTTCTTGGTTGTGCGGCTTGATCTGTCCTTTCTCAATGCGCTTAAGTGCCTTCTTGAAGTTCCTTGCCATCAGACCCATGCTTTCCTCCAGTTTCTGACTCAAATTGTCTTCAATCTTTCTCATTCGATCTGACTCTTGTTCGGCATTGAAAGCTATTCCTTTTCCCAACTTGGATGGCTCCACAACATTCTCCATTTCTTCAGCTTTTAGCATCCCTATCAGTTGTGAGAACTTCATGTCGTCTGTGTTCATGGCGAGTTTCAAAACTGCTTTATGTGGTCCGAATTTAGCTGGAAGACATCTCAACAGTTTCTTGACGAGCTTCTTGTCCTTGTACACCTTCCCTAACACAGCTGCTTCATTCGCAATCGAGCTTAATTTTGACCCAAAGCTTGCTATGGATTCATCACTTCCCATCCGCAGATTTTCAAACTGAGAGGCCAGATGATCGAGTCGTGTCCTCCTCACACACGATGTTCCCTCATATGAGTTTACAAGGATGTCCCACGCATCTTTCGCTGCCGCACATCCTTGAACAAGCTTGAATTGCTCCAGATCGATTGCACAGAATATTTCTGTGAGAGCCTTTGAGTTGAATTTGGATGCACTTTTATCCACATCTGTCCACTTCTCTTTGGGTTTTGGAATTTTCTCACCTTCCTGATTTAGTATCCATGGTTCCTCCCAACCGTCCTCCACTGCTGTCCATGCATCTTCATCTATTCCTCGAATCCTCTGTCGCATACGCACTTTCCAATGACCGAAGTTATTTTCATCCAATATCAGTGGTTTTTGCACAGCAATGAGTTCCTTGGGTGTCTCCATACTCTGTCTCAAGACCTCAACCTGTTGATAAACCTCAGATTTATGCTAGGTGACCCGCTCTGATACCAATTGAAAGCACTAGAGTATAGAGAAAAACCAGCAACTTTGTATAACACACAAAACTTATATTAGAAATCACTTAAACACAATTCTACAATAGTGTTTAATCAGATTTATGCACTGCTAACACTTAGCATGCCACTGACCAATTCCTAATCTACCCAACTCACCCACAACAACAGTTGTGATCACTCTTTATTCACTCACCAGAGAATGTGTGTAATCGTCTTACACACAGAGCAATACTTTCTTCACTTGAGCGACAACCCTAGCTGCCTCTCGACACAACCTTTTTATATGTGTCTGCACTAGGGTTTACTCTTTCCTAAATGAATATTCAGCAATATTCATTACCACGAACTTGCCTTCTTCGAATATCCTTTCTTCCTTACACAGTTTGATATCTCATCTCCAATGAGATTGTGCCACGTCAGCACTCACAAACTTCCCGCTTCCAGATTTGCGTGTTGCACACTGCTCCATCTGTTTAGCCGCAATCCTTGTGCTAACATAAAATTTTGCACACAAAATTAATACATTATTATTTTTATTTTCAAATTAAATATTATTTATTAACTCTTGTTTAAAATATCACTTTTGTTTCAAATCTAACATCATAAAATTGAAATTTCAAAAATAACACAGATAATTATGTAAAAAAATACTTATACTCTAAATAAATTATAAATAAAACTAAAACACTATATTTGGTTTATTTTTCAATTTAAAATTAATTTTTTATTAAAATAAAATTTTAATATATTTTAATTTTAATTTTAGTTTTGTGTTATTATTATAAATTTAAACTAATAATATTATTTTTGAAATAAAAACTTTTAAAAATTGATATTTGATCTAATTGTTTTTTTTCATTTAGTTTTGGTTTGAGAAATTCCGACTCTGTTTTAGTTCGTGGAATATAAATCTTAGTCTCAACTATGCGACGACTTTTAATGAAAATAATGACAATATCTATAGAAAAAATTTATGCTTCAAAATGTCATGATTTGCATTATTAAACCAGAATATAATAACAATTATGAGATTACAAAATAGTCTTGTAAAAGAGCCAATACAGTTTTCTCAACTCAACGAAGTGATGCATACGCAAAACAGATGTAATATTCTAAGAACAAATCCACTTTTTACATATAATTAAGCTTCTAATTAATTCACTTTCCTTCTATCCATCTAAATGCACCCAATCAAATCCACATTCACATTACAAAACCATATTATAAATACTAATAATTATAAATATATATATGTTAATAATGCACTAATGATTATTATAAAATAAATATCGATCGACGTAAAAGCTCTTATTTTGAAGCCTCAAAACTCGAGGAGACACCTCATGACGACAAGTAGCTCAAGATGTGACGTCATTTGTGGAAAATGTCCAATCGCGTTCTCGATGATTTCCACCGTCGATTTCCCTCTGATTTTATCTTGCATGAAGTAGGCGACGGATACAGGCACTACGACGTCGTTTCTTGGCTGTATTATGTGACAAGGCACTGACACTTTGCTCAACATCTCTCTCTCGTCGCAGCCAAACACTATCTTAGCCAAGGCAAGAGCCGTCTCGGGCTTCATCTTCTTAAGACATTTCTCGAACCTTTGGACCGAGAGAGAGTCTCTCGGGTCGACCACAACGGAAGAGAAAGCAACTGCCCAAGCCTCGTAGTTGGAGCCAATGTTGGAAATGATCGAGTCAATGTCTTTTGAGTCAAACCCTCCTTTGTAATCCTCACTGTTTATATACCTATTTCAATTTATCAATATGTTAACGTTAAAATAATTTGATGATATAATAGTTAAACTTTATTTATGTATATAAGTTAAAAAAATTTCTATACATTGGAGAATAGAGTATTGGAATTAAGCTAATTGGTCCGCGAAATATGATAGAATATTTACTATTTACTATTTATCATTAAGAATATATAAAAAACAGAGTTTTTAGCTAAAAAATGTTGATTTGTTTAATAACTATTTAAACTAATACATTAAAATAACATTTTTTCAAATTTTTATTCCAAATTTAATGCTTTAAATTTAAAATTCTAAAAATAATATAAATTATTTTATTAAAATATATAGTTGTTATAAATAAATTATAAATATAATTAAAATTGAGCTCTTTTTTTAATTTAAAATTTATTTTTCTCTTATTTAAAAGTTTTAAAAATATTTTAATATTAAATTTATTTTTCTCTTATTTAAATATTTACAATCATGTCCATATATTCAATTACTTGGCAACAGTTACACTCATTATATGTGGTTATCACTCTACAGAAAATCACATTGAACATTGGCTAATATAATCTATATATTATCGTAAAGCATAACTAATTTTGTCTTTTTTCATGAAGCACAATGAATATTATACTATCAATGGGACGTTATAACCACTGAATTTTTTATTGCATGTACTTAAAATATAATTCTTAATCTAAATTACAGATATATTTGTAAACTACACACATGTCTTTTATTTTGTTTCATTTCTAACTATAATTGATGGAAAATTGTTAATCATTAATTGTATATTTTAAGAGTGATCTTACCTGGGAGAAGCAGCAATAAGAAGAAGATTTGTAAATAAGTCTGGCCTTTTAATAGAAGCAGCACAACCGATCATTCCGGACATGGAATGACCTACGAACACAACAGGGCCAAACTCCAACTCCTCCATAAGAGCAATGAGATCGTCAGAGAAGGCGTCTAAAGAGTTATACTTTGAAGGGTCATAAAGTGTTTGGTCTTTAATGGTTCCAGAGAAAAGCCAGTCAAAGACCAAAACTTTAAAGGATTGGGACAAAACTGGTACTATCTTGTCCCAAACCGACTGATCACCACCAAACCCATGTGCAAGGATTATCGATCTCTCGCCGGAACCAATGATATTGGCGTTCATGGCGGTTGTGAGGTCGGATATCTTCTGATTAACCACCATGCTTAATTACAAAAGAGAGTGTTATAAGATGAGCCAACTTTGGTAACTTGTGTGCGTATATATATAAAGGGAGAAGAGAGATGGATTAGGTATATATACGGTTCTTGATTAATGACATCCAACCACCAATTTCATTAGGCACATCCAAACATTTATGGCCTTTTGATCAACAATGCCTGCTTTTGTATCCACTGTCCATCTATATATAGCAATTAAAGAGGATAAATCAATATTTATCAGTAGTAAATATTATATGAGAAATACCCTAAAATATTTTTAATTATTTTTAAAATATCACAATTAACTTTCATTTACCAAAATATTACTATTTTTAAAAATAAAAAAACACTAAAAAAGTTTTAGTTGATTAATTATAATTTAAATATTTGTGTTTGTTTAGTATTTTTTGTTTATGATTTAGTTTTTAAGCATTTAGTGTTTAATTTTTAGAGTTTAGAGTTTAGTTTTAAAGATTTGAAATTTAATATTAGTTTTATGGTATTTTTATAAATAAATAAACTTTTAATATTATTTTTTAAAAATAAAAATCAAGGCATATTTGGAATAAAAAAATTTGTGTAATTTTGAAAACTTTTCGTATCATATATGCTAATCTCTAATATATTATTTGAAGAATATTTTCGTATCAGCAAATTTTAAATAAATATATAAATAATTTTAAATTATTAAAATAATTACAATATATATTATTGTTATTAATTTGGTTAGAAAATCAATAGATTTTATTAAAATAACTAAAAATATTATTAAATTCGTAAAAAAAATTTGAAGCAAACCTAAACCTAAGTAACTCTAATAAATTAACATTAACCTTTAAAAATCAAACGTAAATGGGTAAGATGGTCTTTCTCCTCATAATAATAGACAATCATGTCAAGTAAACATCATTGAGTTTTATACTCCTTCCATTTTAAACTAGATGACATTTTTATAAGCTAATTTTTGTTTTATTTTAAATATAATACAGATTTTAATATATTTCTGTCTTTAATTTTTTTATTAATTTCTTTAACAGATTTTAATTTATTTAATAAAAATTTAATACACATTAAATATTATGTTAGCAAGAGACAAAAATAAAATTGAATTGATTTTTTAATCTGTGTGAAAAAATCTTAAATGATATTTATAATGAAACCAGGAGAATATGTCATGAACTAAACGTATAATCACTAATATATTAATTGATAATTATTTTAAGAAAATAACTTTGTCCTGACATTTTATTAACACGTGACGTGTTATCACCAGAATGAGTTTTAAATAAATATATAAATAGAATTAAGTTATTAGAATAATTATAATATATGGTATTGTTATTAATTTGATTAGAGAATCGATATATTTTATTAAACTAACCAAAAATACTATTAAATTCGTAAAAAAAATATTTTTTCTTAATTTACATATATAAAAAGTAATTTTAAAATAATATTAAATAAAAATTAAAATTATATAAATATTTAATTTATATTTAATAATAAATAATATTAAATAAAAATTAAAATTATATAAATATTTAATTTATATTTAATAATAAATAATATTATATAATTTATGAATAATTTATGTAAATCTAGTTACTAGTAAATGGTTCAAATTTGGAAAAGGAAAAGGACCAAGTATGGACAAAACCAAACTTTGGGGGTCTGGTCCTCCATATTACTCATGTGCAGTTGTGTGCTTCTTGTCTTCTCTTTCCGACCAAATAGGCTTTGAACCAATTTAGACCCCAAGTAATTTGAGTACGAAGCAAATATTTTGCGACCTTAAACTTTTTGGTTTCAACATTTTAGAAGCTAAATGATCAATATAATTCTGATAATTTGGTACCTTACATCGATGGATATTTAAATAGATGCAAGAGTTTGTTATTCTATAATTAGGGACTATTTTTGAAGAGATTAAGCATTCAAACCAACCTAAGATTTTCCAAGTCTCTTAGGTAAACATTTTTAATAATCTAATATTTCTATAGGCATTGTAAAATTAGTAAAAGTTTCGATCCAAAAGAAACGAAATTAACTAAAATATTTGTTTTAGGAATAGTCAAAGAAGTACAACTACACACACTTTTAATACCAATTTTCTTGGTTGGTACCGAGATTGATGCTTCCATGCACAGCTACTACTGTTGAAACATCAAATGTTGCTAATATCATGTGTTTCATACACTAAATATATTTACTGACAATTAATTTCGTATACTTTTCTTACCCATTATTCTGAATATTTAGAGCTCACAAAATATCAAGTCGTTTATATATTTTATTTATTTTCTTCGATGGCTCAACCTTACATAAACTTTGAGGGACAGAATCCAAAACTGTTGGATAAAAAGAATTGAAATTTCGAGGTATTTAATATTGCAATTTTTTTTACTTGGAGTAAATGTAATATGTTTCAGAATGTAAGTAATTTCTAGTTGGTATGGTTTCATGCATGAGTTTTACAAAGACAATAGAGTTTTCTGTTAATAATAATAAGGTGTAAACTATTAGCCTCGTCGTTTTAATTTCAAGTTTTCTTTTACAGTTTTTTCACACAGAAGAATAAGATAACAGACAAACATTTCTTAGTCATGATTGTGTTCATATAATATATTATAAAAATTAAATAAGAGAATTTTTTTTTTGAAATATCACCTATTTATGATTTTGTTTCAATAGTACCATTAATATTTAATTTGAAGTAAATTATTATTTTTACATAATAATTTACACTATTTTAAAAATATTATTTTAATGTACTAAATTTGTAAGATAATATTAAAAAGATGTTTAGGATATAACTCTTTTTTCCAAAATAAGTATAAATTCTTCTATATAATACTTATTTATTCTTAATAAATTACAAATAGTGGAGTTATAATATTCAATTTATGTTTTAGATTTCTCCCACTAAGAAGGATTTTAGTCCTTTGTTATACTAAAATATGTAGTAGTTTGAAGAAAAAAACTAGTTATGCTATATTTTTTTAAAAACAAATTAAATGTCTGTCATTTTTTTGAATTGTCCTTTAAATATTTTCCTTACATATTTGTGACTAAACTGGAAAATATTACTAACTTGGAAAATACTACTAATTTGTAAAAGAAATAACATTTGAATTTTTGGTTTTTCTTTCAAAAAGACATCGATTCATATAATTAGCTAACCAAAAGATGAAAAGAAAGAACTTATGACATAATTTCGTCATGCACAGTTACAAAAAGCCAAATGAAACTGAGGACAAAAAGTTGGGTTATGTCGTGTAGTGATTTAATGTATAGTTACCAAAAGAGAAGAAACTGGATAGAGTCTCAGACCAACCTTACCTCTCTACCCATTCCACCCACAATCCTTTTTTTGTATGATCAATAACTTTACTCAAATTAGTCATTTTGAGATTGAATGATAAGTTTTTAATACAATTGACAAAAATAATATTTTTTTAAGTTTTTATTTTAAATTTATCATTATTAATTTATTTTTTTTAACAATAATACAAATTTTAATATTAAAACACTTTAAAACATATTTTTATTAAGAAAAATAATCTTTAAATTAGAAAAATAAACTCAAATATAATATTTTAATTTTATTTATAATGAATTTAAGAGAAATAAATATTTTTAAATAAAAAGTTATGTTATTTTTAGAATTTTATGTGTTAAGTTTGGAGAAAAAAAATTTTAAATTGCTATTTTCATTAATTATAATAAAATGATTTTAGTAACATACTAAATCAATTAATTTTAAACTAATATTTTAGACTCCAATTTTTTTTTAGTTTTTAGGAATTGGTGTAGTATCTCTATCGGAAATAAACAGATAAAAAGGAAGAAACATCTTGAATTTCTTGTACTTTTTGAACAGGATATTTAACTAAAAGATTTAAATAAAATAAAATTGAATTATTTTTTGAAAAAAGAAGTTAGACTATTATAAGAACTATGATAAATCGTTCGAATGGAAAAACAAACGAATTAAGAAACCAAAGATAAAGAGATCAAAAATTTGATTTTCTCAATTTATTTGGGTTTTCTAATAATTTTTTAAATGGTAAAATTTTCCTTTTATATGTGATTATCTCGGCTCATCTCGTTAAATTTGGATCTTCCTCATAAATTTAAAAAATTAGTCAAAATTTGTAAATTTTAGATATGGATCGAAATTCGTAAATTTTGGAAATTGGTCAAGATTCTTAAATTTCAAAGATCGATCGAAATTCATAAATTTTGAAAATCGGTGAGAATATGAAATCTCAGAAATCAATAAAAATTCACAAATTTCTAAAATCAGTCGAGATCTATAAATTTTGAAGATGGATCAAAATCCATAAATCTTAGAAATAACCAACCACTATTGTTTGGGTCTTTTGAACTTATTACAATGGACCGATTGAACAAATTGGCATTTGCCTTTAAAAGTCGGTTCCTACTCTAATTAATCGCCATAAATGATATCATCTTAATGGTCATCTATCCATAATACAATTACACACATGCAAAGCACGTTCTCAATGAATCATCCTACAATTACTATATCAAGCGAACTCGAAAGTTCCAAGTACAAATTCTTCTGTTTACGTATTCAAATCCCTCACAAACTTTGAAAATTATATGTTTTAACATAAAATAAAATCGACTTATAACTTGTGGTCAGGTTTGTGTTATTGTCGTCATTGTATCACTATTTTAGTTCGAACCTAATTTATTATTTGTATATTGTTGAAAAAACAAAAGAAAATCTACATAAGATGTGATTTTAATATTATTTGAGTACGATAACAAGATAATCATATAGTGTTTAAGATCACAATTCTCATATCTCGATTTCAAAAGTTAGAAAAATGTAAAAAAAAATTATAGGAATACATTAATTTACCACACATACAGGGGTGCACTTAAGGTGTGACTACCTATATCACATGTCCCATATTAATTTTTTAAAATTTTTAATAATATTTACTTAATTATTAAATAACCAAGTATCATTAACCTAATAAATACTAAATACTTCAATATCATTAACCTAATAAATACTAAATAACCCAACATTCATTAACCATAATAATATCTATATAAGTATTCTTTATCTATTTCTTTCCTCCTCTTTTAACCTACTTTTATAGTATTTGTTTTATAAATTTTTAAATCATAATTGATCAAATCTACAAAGATATTTTTCAAATAAGTGTTTTGTAACAAAAACACATATTAGACACACAAAAAATGTAAGTTTATGATTTCATATTCATTGATAATAAAAATTATTTGTTAAACATTTTTTTACAAATTACTTAATATTCAATCATTATTTTTTGTTTCCATCAGATAATCAATGGAAAAATATTTCAAAAGAAAACGTGAAGCTACATTTGAAAATAACTTAGAAGATTTGCCTTCAGATCCTGTAGATAGGAAAATGATATTGGATTATCATCCTAACGAAAGAGATGAGGTAAGACGCAAATATTTAATTAAAGGTCCTTGTCAACCCCGTGGTCATGATTTTCCTAGAACAATGATAGGAAATAAATTAAGCCGGTTTAATCCATCTTGGTTTGATCTCTATGGTAGCTGGTTGGAATATAGTGTGAAAACAGACAAAATTTTTTGTTTGGTTTGCTATTTGTTTAGAGATTATACGGAAAATAAATGTGGAAGTGATGCATTTGTGACAAAAGGTTTTAATACTTGGAAAGATCCAAAGAGGCTACAAGATCATGTGGGTGATGTTAATAGTTTTCACAATACTGCATTGAAAAGGCGGATTATTTGATGAAATAATGTCAATCAATTGTTCATGCTTTTTATAAGCAAGATGATGCCATTAAAAATGAATACAAGATTAGGTTAAATGATTCAATCGATGCTTGTAGATATTTATTACGACAAGGATTACCTTTTCGAGGTCATGATGAAAAGGATGGATCAACTAATAAGGAAAATTTTTTAGAGCTTGTGAAATATATTGGAGAGCAAAATGAGCTTGTAAGAAAGGTTGTGTTGGATAATGCTCCAAAAAATAATCAAATGGTGTCTCCCAAAATTCAGAAAGATATAGTTCATTGCTTTGCAGAAGAAATTGTTGAATCTATTATTGAAGAACTTGATCATGATGTGTTTTGCTTGTTGGTGGATGAATTTGCGGATGTTTCTGATAAAAAGCAAATGGTAGTAGTTTTTCGCTTTGTTGATAAGAATGGGATAAGTAAAGAAAGATTTATTGGTCTTGTTCATGTTAAAGAAACATCTTCTTCATCTTTGAAATGTGCTATCGATTCATTGTTTGCTAAACATGGATTGAGTATTAAAAAGTTAAGAGGAAAAGGTTATGATGGACCAATTAATATGAAGGGTGAATTTAATGGATTGAGATCTCTCATTTTGTGAGAAAATAGTTCTGCATATTACGTTCGTTGTTTTGCTCACCAGCTTCAATTGGTTGTCGTAACTGTTGCTAAAAATCACTTCGAAGTCGGAGATTTTTTTGATATGATTTATGTCTTGTTAAATGTGGTTGGAGCTTCATGTAAAAGAAAAGATATGGTTCGCGAAGATCATTGTGAAAGAATCGAGAAAGGAATAAACAAATGTGAAATTAAGGCAGGCAAAGGATTGAATCAAGAACTTGCATTTCAAAGATCTCGTAATACTCGTTGGGGTTCTCACTACAAAACATTATTACGACTGATTGATTTTATTTGATTCTATCATCGTTGTCATTGAATATGTCCAAATGGAAGGGGCTTATAGTATCAAAAGACGACAAGCTAATGAACTTATTCTCAAATGCTTTCACACCTTTGATTTTGTGTTTTACTTACAGTTGATGTTAGTTCTTTTTGGGATAACAAATAACTTATCAATGGCTCTACAAAAGAAAGATCAAGACATTTTGAATGTTTTATATCTAGTAAAATCCACCAAACAACAATTGTGCAAGCTCTAGAAAAATTGATGGGATTTTTGTTTCAAAAGGTTTCTTCTTTTTGTGAGGATTATAATACTGATTTGCTCATCATGACGGAAGAATTTATCGATCCAAAGAAGAAAAAGAAGCAACATAACAAATTTGCATCACTATCAGGTGGAATGCTTGTACATTGTGTTAAATATGCAAATTCAAGAGTTTAATGACCGTTTTAATGAGGTAAATACTGAATTACTTGGTTGCACCGCGTCTTTGAGCCTTGTTAATTCATTTCATGAGTTTGATCACCTAAAACTTTTGAGATTATCTGAATTTTATCCAAAAAATTTTAGTCCTATGGAACGGATATCTCTTGAGCATCAACTTGGTATTTATATCGACAATATCTGAGACAATGAACGATTTGCTAATTTGGAAACTTTTGGAGATCTTGGACGTGTGATGGTAGAGACTAAAAAGTATCTTTCACATCCTCAAATTTATCAAATTTTAAAGTTAATTTTGATTTTACCTGTAGCTATTGTTATAGTTGAGAGATGTTTCTCTGCGATGAACACTGTGAAGACTTCGTTACGCAACCGAATGAGTGATCTATTTCTAAACAATTGTCTAGTTTGTCTTATTGAAAAAGAATATTTTGATAAAGTGACAAATGAAGTAGTGATAAAAAGATTTCAAGAAATGGAATATCGGAGAATAAATTTGTAAAAGTCTGAATTATTTTTTATAATAAAGTATTTTTTATTTTTATTTTATTTTAACAATAGATATTTTTTTAAGTACCTCATATAAAATTAGTTTTTAGATCCGCCACTGCACACATACTATGGTAGTCCATAATTTTTCCAACTAAATTTTAGATCTCTCTATTAGATCACACAAACTAACAACATGCATCTTAATTTTAAATGAACTATTGATATGTAGTTATAATTCTATAAATCGTTATCTTTTTAATAAATCGCGATCACTTGAAGCTAATTACGTCTACCACATAATCCGAATCTTCACAATTGCGTTTAATCAATTGGTCAGAAGGAGTAAACTCGCCAACCGTAATTACGTTCAATTGATCACGATTTATCTAAAAAATGATTTGTAAAATTTTAAAAACATGTCAATAGTTTATGTAATATTAAAGTGTATGTTGTTATTTTGTGTGGTGTAATAAAAAGATCCAAAATTCAAGTGGAAAAACTATAGACAACCATAATCTGTGTGATAAAATAATGTTGTCCTAAACTTATATTACGAATCGAAAATCTTAGAAATCATCATAAAGATAACGAAAATATGATCGATTGAAAGTGTGATTTTTCTCTCCACACGGAGATTATGTCTAGAGTTCTGCAAAATGTACCCTAAAACGTAGATGTTACTATGCATATGGAAAGTTTGAAAGATAACTATTGGACTAAAATCTTGATAACTATGTGTACACACTTATCAAATAGTCCCCCATTTCTTATGGGGTGTTATTGGTTGATGTATTTTAATGGATTTACAAATTCATACCAAATATAATATTATTGGATTATTGATTTCAAAATACGTATTGAAATCTTGTATTATTGATTCTATGAATTAAAAAATCATGTTAAAATTAGGTGTTATTTAATAGTTAAAATTTAGG
Organism: Pugionium cornutum; assembly: GCA_018901935.1. Lineage (NCBI taxonomy): Eukaryota > Viridiplantae > Streptophyta > Magnoliopsida > Brassicales > Brassicaceae > Pugionium > Pugionium cornutum. Next base: position 25,659,239 of record CM032161.1, read on the forward strand.
GCAATTTAAAATAATATTTTAAAAAAAATTATTTCAAAAATAACATAATTAATTTAAATTTACAATAATAACACAAATTTTAAATTAAAATACATTAAAAAAATTTCTTCTAAATTTGAAGGTTGGTGCTCAGTTGTACCATTCACTAAGCCATCACAACATTATTGCAATTAGACTGTTTATTTCGTAGTCGCAAGAAGTTGTGGATGCGTCATGCGGTCAAACGTTGCGGCCGACTACAATAATCTGCGGTAACAAATTTTAACCGCTGCAAAATTATAAAATTTACGATAAAATAATTGCGATAAAACCTGCGCTGATAACCAGCGGTGATAAAACGAATAATAATACTACAGAGTCTAAACGAAACGTCTAACCACAGTTTGTTGTCGCATACACTGCGGCAGACAAACGAACAGCGCTAATATCTCAACGCTTTTGGTAAAGAACATAACATTTGAATGACCTAAGTGAGACAAAACATGAAATGTGTACTCTGCTTAAGACTCAAGGTCGGATATCACAATCTTCACCTCAGTTCTTATGCAATCAACAAATAGATTATCCTAAAGGCGTATCTCCTTTCTTACAATAATTTAGAAATCTTCATATCACATTTTGCAGCAGTAGAAGCTCAATCAAACAAAGATTAAGTTGTGAAAAAGGATAACATAATGGTTGAAAAAAGAACTGAAAAGGAAGATATCATGTAGGAGTCAAAAGACAACTAGGCAAACCTAACCAATTCAAACTTTGCTTTGTTTATTTAGTGAATGTTTTCATAGTAGAGAATAGTGATAATTGTTTCAAATGTATCAAAGACGTAATGAATAGGATTAGAGTCTTCGTGAATATCGAAGTAGGAATTAAGTCCTTTTTTCCCCTTAAGGATCTTCTTCATACGTATACATAAAATGAAATGGACCAGACATCAATGCGCCACTTCTGTTCTGTATATTAAAATAAGTTGAAAGTTAAAAACGGTCACATATAGTATATAATATTATCATTAATTTAGTCCTCACGTGACAAACTATATAGACTTTGATTGATTTCAATCATACTTCCCCCAAATCTTTCTTAGGTATATTGATGCATTAATTTATGCACATGGGATAGTAGTTGTTATTGTTAAACCTTATTTTTCCACCATTTCAAGTCAATTATTTAATAGTTATTTACGATCCACTTTTCGAAAGTTTAAATTTATTTTATTCTTTTTTTAATTAATAAATATTTTACACTTTTACACATATTAAAAACATAATTATATATACCTCAATTTTTGTGATCAATAATTTTCTATAATTTTAAAACAATAGTAATTGATTAAATCCAATTATTTTTTATGAAGTTTGACACTAGTAGAAATCACTTCATTTAACCACGGCCAGTTAATACCCGCAATTCTGACGTCTAATAGAAGTAGTGTTTCCGATGGCTCTCTAACATCTGAAATTTTGATGACTTTCTAAAGAATTATCTCATGACGGAATCTCGAGCGAATTATTCTAACGACTTTCCGAGTCAGAAGTATCAGATAGAATCCCAAAAAACTAATTTTGAGAGAACTATTTTTAATGGATTTCCGATGTAACGTTTTCCGACGGATTTATGATGGCAATGCCCATTGGTAAGCAGTTGACACCCGCAATCGTGACGACTTATGGAGAGAGTGTTTTCAAAGATTTTCTGACACCCGAAATACCGATGACTTTTTGAGGAATTATTTTCCAACGGGATCCCGAGCAAATTATTCCGACGAATTTCAAGAAATAAATTCTAACAAAATTTCGATTGGAAGTATTTCCAACAAATTTCCAAGGGAAACTTTTCTGATGAATTTTCAAAAAAAGTTTTCCTACGGATTCGTGACAAACAAACCTAATGAATTTCTAAAAACCTATTTTACCAACAGTTTTTTGAAGGATTTATTCCGGATAGATACCCGACAAATCTTCAAGATTTCTCGAAAAACATTTTAATAGATAATTTTTTCGGATTGATACGATGTGCCATAATTATAAGTTGTATATGAAATTTCCTCAGGGTGAGTTTAAAAGGTATTCTTCCAATTGTAATACATCGGATACGGTTTTTTAATAAACATGAGATCATTCATCAATTCAACTAAATAGGTTAGAAATATTATCCCTCTAGAAAAGAGCATAAGTAAGCTCTAAAAATTATGTACTAAAGTCATAACTATACTTATACAAAATAGAAAAATGCTATTACGGAATTATAAAATTTGGATAACACTAAGTAAAATCGTAACCAATATAAGAAATCACTATGTTTGAATACAATTTAGGAATGGAAGTTAGTTTCACCTCTAGTTTCTATTTATCTTTATCATGGTCCTTGTTTTCCATTGTTTTTTTTTTCTTATGGATATATCCAATTTTGACTAGCCTAAATTTTTGAATGTATTAACATGCATTTGTGAATCTATAATTAAATAAATTAACTTATCATCCAAACCATAATATCATCCAAAGGTGGTGTTTAGTGTATGTTCTCCACTCAAGATTTATAACTTTACTTGCATAAAAGTTGTGGTATTTAAACTGAAAGGGAATAGATAACTCAAGATTTTTTTTTTCATTTTAACCATAGCCATGTTCATTTGTTAGGTGCAGTTTTTTGCGATTGCGATAGATTATTGTATATTTACCTATCGCATCTATTTGCTGTCAATCGTAATAGTTAGACGTTGTGGTTTACGTCGCAATTTTTTTAACCGGTAATCAAAAGAGTTGTGCAATTAAATACATGTGATCAACTGCAAATACAACCATCGACAAATAAAACAATATATAATATTAATTGCAATCGCAATCGCAATTGTAACCGCTGGCGGTACGCAAACGAATAAGATCTATAACAATGAAAGAATTATGAGTCAATGCCATTTAGATAATTACAACGAAACTCAGCTTAAAAAAACTTGAATAGAAAATGCCAAGTCGAAACGATAGCGAAGAACTTATAAGAACAAAAAGGGGGATGGTTTTTAAACGTGATCTATACATTAAATAATATGTCTTCCCACCAAAAGAGAAAGTTCGTGGTACAAAAATTAAATTTACAATAACAATACTACTACTAATAATAATAATGGCAATTTTTAAAAATAACATTTTTAAACTTTTTATTACAAATATAACATTAATCATTAAAATAATTCGAGTAATATTCTAAAATATCATCTTTTAAAAAAATTTCTAAATCTATCATCCTAAAATTAGATTCCCAAAAACAACATAAATAATTATGTAAAAATACTTATTTACTAAAAAAAATTATATACAAATTTAAAGTATTATATCTGGGTTCATTTTTTCTAATTTAGGATTTATTTTTTATATTAAAATACAATTTTAATGTATTTTAATTTTAAATTTGTGTTATTATTGGAAATTTAAACTAGTGATGCTATTTTTGGAACAAAATTTTAAAAATGTGCTATTTTAGATAATTGTCTTTAAAATTTTCAAAATAACATAAATTTAATACTAAATAATTAAAAATTTCTTTCTAATCATAAAAAATTAAATTCTAAACTAGAAAAATTGAATCCGAACATCACATTTTAATTTTATATATAGTTTATTTTAGGTAAATAATTATTTTTACATAATAAGTTGTTATATTTTAAAAAAAGTTATTTTTATTATGCTAGATTTTGAAAGATAATTACAAAGTGTTATTTTATAGTACTAAAATAGCACTATTTTATTTTTATCTTCTAAATTTAACACAATAAAACTAAAATTTAAAAATAGCACAAATTATTATGTGAAAATAATTATTTAACTTAAATAAATTATATATAAAATTAAAACATAATATTTGGGTTTATTTTTCCGATTTAGAGTTTAAATTTTTTTCATTAAGAAAAAGTTTTTAATTATTTTAATATTAAATTTGTGTTATTTTTAAAAATTTAAATGATTAGTGCTATTTAGAACAAAAATTTAAAATAATGCTATTTTAATACATTGTCTTTTATAGTATTTCTCTAATAATAATAATAATAATAATAATAATAATAATAATAATAATAGCAAGGACAAATGTCTAAAATAGCAACTTTCTAAGTTTTTGTTCCAAAAATAACATCATTAGTTTAAATTTCCAATAATAGCACAAATTAAAGATTAAAATGCATTAAAACTATATTTTAATAGAAAAAATTAAACCTTAAATTAGAAATAATGAACCCAAATACAATACTTTAAGTTTATGTATAATTTATTTAGAATAAATAAGTATTTTCATATAAGTATTTGTGTTATTTTTGGGAATTTAATTTTATGATGCTAGATTTGAAAAAAAAAACTTTAAAAGGTGCTATTTTAGGGTATTACTCTAATAGTAATAATAAAACAAGGGCAATTGACTAAAATAGCATTATTTCAAGTTTTTGTTCCAAATATAGCACTAGTCATTTAAATTTCCAAAATAGCACAAATTTAATACTAAAATAATTAAAAACTTATTTTTAATAAAAAAAAATTAAACCCTAAATTTTTAATGAACCAAAACATTATATTTTAATTTTATATATATTTTATTTAAGGTAAATAATTATTTTTACATAATAATGTATGCTATTTTGAGAATTTTAGTTTTACTATGCTAAATTTGAAAGATAAATTTAAAATAATACTATTTTAAGGTATTACTCATAAAATGTAACTTGTAGATTACAAGCCATAAAGGATATTAGAATGAAATACTTAAAAATCTAAAATCGTTGAAGAATACAAATATTTCTTCTCTGTCGGCAGAAATTCAACTGTTTTCCTATCTTCCGCTTTTCTTTTTTTTAATCTTAGATAATAAATACTGCAGCTTCAATTTTTTCTTTTTTCAACTCAGAAAAATAGTTTTAAAATATCAAGGAAAGAAAAAATTGTGAAATGAATCGAACGATTCATAACTGAGGATTAACAGCACTCAGACAATTAAGCTTGAAGTTAATTCTTTGTTTCAAAAAGTCAATAACAATTTTCTAACATCTATGCGCCAATCAAGGCCTTTCTGTTCACCACTTTTGTAACATAACATGAGATGTCCATAATACATATGAATATTTTTATGTTAATTATGAATATCAATCAAGAAACATGTGAAAATGTAATAATAGCCTAAGGATCTTCTGATATATCAAATTCAAACCCAAAAGAGAAAAATGTGAATTACAAATAACACAAAGATTAAAAATAAAATTTATCGAAAAAAAAAAGAACACAAATGAAGAAAACTATGGAGCAAAAGATGTTGCTCCGATTTTATCATCCTCAATACAAACAACTTATTTTTGTTTTTCCATGGAAACCCTAATAATCTCTTCTTTTTTGTTTCTCATGAAATAAATCTTCTACACGATATTGATCACGCTTGATCTTTTGATCACTGGAACGACATCGTTTTGGTGTTTGGGGTTTGCCTGTTACAAGGAAATTCTTTAATGAATCAATAGAAAGGTGGAGGCGGAGGAGATGCATAGGATACTCCGATAACCGGCGGTAATGGACCCTCATATTCAGGAGATGGTGGGGGTGGAGGCGGAGAATTGTAATGCACTGACGGTGGAGGAGGTGGTTCGTACTCTATGCAAGGAGGAGGTGGAGGTGGTTCGATACAAGGAGGTGGGGGAGGAGGGGAATTATGGGGAGGCGGTGGAGGGGAATGTTGTGGCATTGGTGGGGGTGGTGGGGGTGGTGGGGATGAGTACAGATAAATTGGTGGGGGAGGCGGCGAGTGATGCGGTGGTGGTGTTGAGCTGTAGTAGTAAGGTGTGGGAGAAGAGTGCTGCGGCGGTGGCGGAGGTGAGAAATGTGGTGGTGGTGAGGCTGAATGGTGTGGCGGCGGAGGACGAGAGCAATAAATTGGAGCTGCTGGTGGTGATGGTGGAGATGAATTTACTGGCGGTGGTGGCGGAAGAGAGTACGCTGGTGGTGTTGGCGGCGGAGGTGGAGGAGGAGGAAGGGGAGATGGAGGTGGAGGAGAGTACATTGTAGGTGGTGGTGGAGGTGGCGGCGGTGGGGGAGAGTAGACTGGGGTGGTGGAGGTGGCGGCGATGGTGGTGGGGAGAGTAGACCAGGGGTGGTGGTGGTGGAGGTGAAGGTGGCGGCGGTGGTGGAGGTGGAGGTGGCGGCGGTGGTGGAGGTGGAGGTGGCGGCGGTGGTGGTGGGGAGAGTACAGTGGGGGTGGCGGTGGGGAGAGTAGACCAGGGGTGGTGGTGGAGGTGGAGGTGGAGGTGGCGGAGGTGGTGGTGGAGAGTAGACTGGGGTGGTGGTGGTGGTGGAGAGTAGACTGGGGGTGGTGGTGGTGGTGGAGAGTAGACTGGGGGTGGTGGTGGTGGTGGAGAGTAGACTGGGGGTGGTGGTGGTGGTGGAGAGTAGACTGGGGGTGGTGGTGGCGGTGGTGATGGAGGAGAGTAGACTGGGGGTGGTGGTGGCGGTGGTGATGGAGGAGAGTGGACAGGAGGTGGCGGTGGCGATGGAGGAAAGTAGACTGGTGGTGAAGGTGGATGAGAGTAGGCTGATGGTGATGGCGGAGGCAATTGAGGTACGATGGGAGGAGAAGGTGAAACAGAGCGGCCGCAACTAAAAGATCCACAATCCACCGGCCGTCGAGACAAGAAGGCTGAACATTGCTTAGGAGACCTCTGAGCAGGACGCGCCGGTAAACAATTTCTCCGCTCATCAAACTCAGCCAACCTGAGACACAAAGGAGCTTCACCGGTAAAGAAATTGTAGCTGTAAGTAAAATTCTCGAGCTTCGGAAGCTGGCAAATACTCGTCGGAATCTCTCTAGATAACCGATTATGTGCCACATTCAACTGCTCAATCGCCACCATCCCACCAACACTTTCCGGCAATGGACCCACCAGCTCATTAAAGCTAACGTCAAACACCGTCACGTTTTTCAACCGTCCGATATCTGCCGGCAAACAGGAATTGAAGCCATTATTCATGAAGATGATCTCATTCAAGTTCTTCATCTCAACCAAACTCGTCGGGATACAACCATGGAACCGATTATTAGCAAGGACGATAACCGAAACCGGCGAATCTCCGAAATTTTCCGGTAACTCAAACCGGAACCGGTTATGGTTAATAAAAATCGCGTCTAGATGTTTACTGAAGAGCTCTTTTGGCACGGTTCCTTCGAACTCATTGAAACGGAGATCTAAGAATTTCAACGACGGCAAGTGAAGAACAACCGTCGGAAATTTCCCCGCGAACCGATTGTTGCTGAGATCAAGCTCGAATAGAAGCTTAAGCTGCTTGAACCGGTGTGGAACAGTTCCACAGAATCGATTCGAATTAACATGAAACAAAGCAAGATCTGTTAACAAACCAAGCTCCTCAGGTAAATACCCAGCGATATCAGCGTGATTGAGATCGATTCCAGCAACTGTCCTGATCCGAATATCGTCAAGCGCACGAGAACAGAAAACTCCAGTGTAGTTACAGACATTGGATCCAACCCAGTTTTCAGTGATATTGTTAGGATCAGAGAGAATAGCTTGTTTCCACGCTTGAAGAGCTATGTAAGCACTTCGGAGTCTAAGATTCTCGAAAACTAGAGATGGATCCAAGGTAACTTTCTCTCCCCGGTCGCCGAACTCGTCGCGGTAGTAAAGAAGTTGCCGGCGCTGGATGAATCGAACTTCATTATCAGAGAGACCGACATTGGATGACACTGAGATCGAATGGGAGATTCCAGCGACGGAGAAGAAGAAGAAGACGAGGAGGAGGAGAGATTTGATGGTGGAGTTCTTCATATCATCACTACGTAAGACATCTGCTGGGAATGGCAGAGGTGTGAAAATACGAAGAAGCAGAAAGGGTAAAATAGGAAATATAAAAATAGAGAGGATTTTGAGAGGCGGAGATTTGGGGTTGTGTGTGAGAGAGAGAGAGAGAATGAGAGTGAGATTGGAGTTTTAAACGAAAGAGAGACAGCTCAAACACAGCTCAGGCCTACGCTTCTTCGTTTTTCCTTATTTTTGCTTTTTTCATCCTTTATTATTGAGTAATTATCAATTAATCCCAAAAAAATAAAAAAACCATTAATTATTATTCGGAATGGAGCGTCCGTAGGTTGCCAAGTGTATGTTTTATTTTCCTTTTTTGGTCAATCTTTTAAATTGATAGTTTTAATTTTATATCTTCTTTACCAAATCCTATACAATAAGAAGCTCATCAGCTTTAAACTTTAGTTGTACAAAAAAGCCCATCATTTATACAAAATTGGATAATATCATTCTTTTTCGTCACTACCTTTTAGTCACCATCTTTCACTTTGTTTTCAGAAAATTAAAAGTGTTTTATAATATTTTTTAGAAATAGATAAAGATTTAAAATATATAAAATCTATGTTTAAAATATATAAAATGAGATCACATTGAAATGGTTAAGAGAATAGTGTGGTGGTTCATGAAGAATTCTGGTGTGTATCGATTGTCGGTGAATCGTGAAGGTATTTAGTATTTTTACACTTTTAATTTAATGTCATTTGCTAGTTGTCGGTAAAATATTGTGATATCAAAGTTATTTTTTTGATACATTTAATTTTCTCAATCACGGGTTTATATAAAATAGGCTTTTGTTGTAGAAAATATCTTAAAACTATTATTCTTCAGGGGACGTCAATTTTTTTTGGTTATTCTCCATCATGGCTGCTTTGGACGTATGTGCAATGGATTATTAGTTATACGAAACTCGTAAGATTATATATTATAAAGTTTGCCCTTAGTCATTTAGATTTAGGTTAATATCTAAGATAACTTCATCGGATAATTTCTAATTTATTAATTGAAAATCGTTAACGTGTATTTATAAATATGTCTTACTAATTTGTCATACTATTAAAGTATATTAAAATAAATATTACATAAAACATAATTTATTGGAATATTTATAAAATTGTCATTACACAGTATATTATATATAAATTTCTAATATTTCGACATATAATATATTTTATCATAAAATGCAAATGCAATATAAAATAAAATTTAAATTTTAAAAAAATTAGTCAAACAAAATATAAAACAAAAATTTAGTTTAATTGAATATTTATCACATCTATAATTTTATGCAAGATAGATACAATAAATCTATTTGTATAATATGATTTCATTATTTATTTTATTTTCGTAATCAATATTAAAAAAAATTAAAAATTATTTTAAATAAGAAATAAATTATATATATATCTAATTATATATTATATACTATATACTATATATATATATTTGATTTAAATTAACAAAATAAATAATTATTTAGAATATTTTTTCCTGTCTCAGAATCTAGTTCGTTTGAATTAGAATCATTCATTGCATGAGTATTCCCTAATCAATGTCGAGAATCTAGGTGCATTCAAATATTAATTAGATATTCAATGATCTTGCAAAAGAAATGTTACACGTAAAAAAATACTTGAACTTTTGTATATGACGAATTTGTTGTCTATCTAGAAGACAAATCATATATAAATTGTTTCTACTTTAAAATCTTACACATTCATGTCTTGAGATCACATAAAAAAGTTTGTGTGGGAAAGAAAAGTTTGGACGGACAAAACAAAGTCGAATGTATCAATAGTAAACATTTAATAAATTCTGCACTGTATTAAATAGTGTTAATGATTTCAGGGCATGATTTTAGCAAAGAGCACTAAAAATGAAAATCAGCAAGCTTTTTCTAAGGATATTATCATAGAAGAAATTTATATAAAAATCTAAACATATTTCATATTTGTTTATATATATAAGGGCTACAAATGAATTGATAACCGACTCAATTGAGGTTTATTAAAGAGTTAAAGACACCTGGCAGCCTAACTACCAGTATTTATTATATCATTAGACGTTAAAGAACGACACGAATTGCTTTTATTAGTAAAAACAAATATGAATAAAAATTCTAATATTTTATGTATTTTAAGGAAGTCAGTTAAATATGTAGTTTAAAAGCATTGTTAAGTAAGTAAAGCAAATTTCCCTGTTAAAAAAGACTAAGTAAAGCAAATTCAGTTTTTTTTATATATTAAAAGTATTTTAAACAATCTCAGGACATGTAAATGGAATCTGCCAAAGATTATATCATTTGGTTATTCCAATAACTTCAATTAGATTTAAACCTACATTCACGAAAAAAAAACAAAATTTATATATTATATTTATTTATTTATTTATTGAATACGAAATAAGATATATACATAACTAATTTTTATTTAAAATATTTTTTTAATAAAAATTTAATATTGATTATAGAAATAAAATAGAAAATAAAAGCAAATTATATGAATTTAAATTTCTCTATTTTAGATATATAATATTATTAAATAGAAAAAGAATTGTAAATATAGTAGATATTTAGTTAAATCAAAATTTTAGTTTATAGTTTGTTTAATTAATTTTCAAAATTTATATTATTTTGTTTTATATTATTTCATATTTATATAAAAATGTTTTTATATCAAAAATATTAAAAATTTAAATATAATATACGGTTAAATATTTATATAATGATAGTTTTTGTAAATAATATAATAAATGATATTTTATATAATATTTATTTATATTTTGATACTATAATACGTTAGTGTGATACATTTATAAATTAAATATCAAAATAAAATTTATTTGTTAAAATATTTTTCAATTAGTATATTAGAAATATGTGATAGTTATTAAATATTGTTTAAATATCGATAATAACTTTCGAATAATAAATTGAAATTATTTGAGAAGTCGATACATCAGTTTAAGTGAAAAGGATATGAAACAGAAGTTATGTTTACTTATTGCACTCCAATTTAAGTAGATAAAATAATAGTTTTACACATCAAACTTAAGTAAATTTGAAGATAACACGTAAGCTATTTTTACATATTAAACTTCCCAATTACTTGTAAAGGATTAAAAAATTAGAATCAATTGAAAATAACAAAAAATACATTTAAATTAGTAAAAAAATTCAAAACCTTTGAAAAGTTTGCATACTGGTTATCCAAATTAAAAAAAAAATATTATAATCAAATAAATGCTAAAATAAAATAATAGTCAAAACAATTAGTAAAATTTAAAGTAAAATAATTAACCAGTATTATGATATGTGGTCTTTAGTTAAGTCAAATAAAAAATGAAATTTAAATGAAATGGGAACCTTTTTGATTAATAGCCAAAAAGTTAAAGGCTTGTATATTAAATATGAGATTCTATTTTATTAATAGATTAACAGAGAATGTGGTGTGAAAAGATACGATGACAAAAAACTAAAGTCGGAAATGAAGATGAAAAACGTAAAATTTAAAATTTATAGATACGGAAATATTATAGATATGGACATATTATTGAAATGATTATTTTTGTATATATAATAAATAAAAACTAATTTTTATAATTATATAATACACTTAATCTTATATGTGCGCTAATCATTAGTTATAAATTTTAATAAATAACAACAACTACAATTAAATTATATAAATATATTATATCTAAATTTCAAAATATTATAATAAATAGTAAAAAATACATATTAAAATAATTTTTCATTTTTCTTGCTTAAAATGCTTAAATTAAATTTCACATGTCAAGTACAAGTGTTTAGTACGTCTCAGATACCTTTCCAAACTGTACCCTTACCATACTCGTTTTGGATACGTTTCAGAATGGAAAATGGTAAGGGATTGGCGTCCTCATGCTACATAGTTTATATGATCATTTGGTTGGGGTTTTGGAAATGAAATAAAGATGTGTGAAATGATAGAAAAATGAGAAAAACTAATTATATATTTGCAGAAGTGTTAAGGTTTTGAGAAATTAAGAAATTTTGTGTGTTAGATATTATACATCGAAAACCACATGTGAAATCTAAAGAATACAAATAACTAGTTTTAGACATGTAAAATAATTACAATTGACTGTTGATATGGGAATGTACAATGGTTTAATCATGTTTGGATCGAGTTTATGTGATAAAAAGAAGAAATGTTTTAAAATAACTTAAAAACGAAATTTCCTATAAATATTATTATAGTTTTTTTTAAAACACCATTACAAAGTTATATTTTTCAAAATATCACAAACACCAACAATAATTTTATAAGGTTTTTGGATTTGAGTTTAGTAGTCTTGGATTCAAGGCTTAAGATATACTTTTATGTTTTACAATTTAATTATATGGTTAAAATTTTAATTTTAATTTTAATTTTGTGATATTTTAGAAAAATACGTTTAATCATATTTTTCAAAAAAGAAAATTACATATGATATTTTTATAACAATTTTTTTCTGATATCAATGTGAATCACCTAATAAAAAATCATTCCGAAAAGAATAGCTTAACATCAAATGCAAAAATGAAAGTATATTGACCAGTAACCATAGCCGGACATAAATCCAATCGACACAAATCCATGTTTGCGGTCGTTAAATTATGTTTTTATAAAAAATTAGTTCTTATTTTAAAAATATTATGCTAAAATAATGTAAAATGATCTATTTTCATTTTTGTTTGCAATCTTGTTAAATTAAATGCCACTTATCAACTTTTTAAGATTTTATATATTTAGTTGTACATCACAATCTTCCTAACAAAATTATCGTTCGTTCTTTATCAATCAAATATCAAATAGGGGCTTTTTCCGTATCTTATATAAATCAAATGTGGTTTTCAGTATTTCTGGTAAAAATTACATGTCTTGCTTTTGTGGGATCAAGATTTACATATTTTCCGTTAGGTATTTCTTGAATATATATGATAAAAAAAAAAAAAAACAAAGAAAGATATAAGGAATAAATGCTGAAAGTAAATACTAAAGACAAAGAAATTGGTGAAAGCTCAAATAATTGGCATTGGAGTGACCAAACGTAACCAACCACTCATAACGCGTTGAAAGTGTCGTTTTAGGTCAACGTTATACGATTTGACTTATCAAAATCTTCACACTACTAATTTTAATTGTTGTGTTCGTCTCCCCTAAAAGTATTCGTAATAAGTTTATGTTAATATTACTGCACATAAAATTCAATTTTTTGTTGCTTTATCACTATACATTATAAAAAAGATCTTAAAAGTTAAACTATATTAACACACTTTTCTAACTCCACCTAATGAATTTTCTAATGCAAATTGCTATATTTGATATTCATAAACAGATCACTCCTTATTTTATTCGTTTATTTTAATTTTAGTTTTTGACACTCAAAATTTTAAAATACTGTGGTTTTCAAATAATCGAGTAAATGCATTTCCAAGATAAATCATAAAATCACAATGTATGTTTTTCAAAATATCATAAACATAATTTTTCTCATGTTAGATCAATTATATTATATGGTTGAACATGTCGTTCATAATCAAAAAGAGATCGAACAACTTAAAAAATACAAAATATATTATTGATGAAAACAATTATAAGAAAAAGAAAGCTGAAAATTAACTCAGTAAAAAACAAATAGTTGCATCATTAAACTATAGTAATACTATAAAATAGAATTATTTTAAATTTATCTTCCAAATTTAGCACATTAAAAATAAAATTTCAAAAATAGCATGAATTATTATGTGAAAATAATTATTTAGTTTAAATAAATTATATATAAAATTAAAACATAATGTTTGGATTCAGTTTTTTCCAATTTAGGGTTTAATTTTTTTTATTAGGAATAATTTTTTAATTATTTTAATATTAAATTTGTGTTATTTTTGGAAATTTAAATGATTAGTGATATATTTGGAACAAAAACTTAAAATAGTGTTATTTTAATTGATTACCTTTAAAACTAATAACTCTTTTTTCTTTTATAGTAATACCATAAAATAACAATTTTTAAAGTTATTATTTCAAATCTATCATTCCAAAATTAAACTCTTAAAAGTAACACAAATACTTATTTTTTAAAAATAAATTATACATAAACTTAAAGTATTATAATTTGGTTCATTTTTCCAATTTAGGGTTTAATTTTTATTAAATATAGTTTTAATGTATTTTAATTTTAAATTTATGTTATTATTGGAAATTTAAACTAATGATATTATTTTGGAATAAAAATTTAGAAATGTGCTATTTTATACATTTGTATTTTTTATACATTTTCAATTATCTAAATTCCTCCATTTTCGAATCGTAGAGATTATTTCGAGATTCTCGATCATATTTCAAAATTTACAAAGACTGTTCATACTATAAATCAAATTTTTAGACCGATTTATGTTTAGGTGGGGTCTGATACTAAAGGTAGCAAACCCACATCCAACATAAACCATATTTGACCTCTGATTACGTGAGGGTACACGAACCCATGACTTAAGTCTTGCGCCACTCAATTTTTGTCGGTAAAAATTGTATTTACCTAAGACCCGGTACGAGAGTAATGTTAGAGTGTTAGTTATTGGATATGATGCAATAACAGTTGATAATTCGTTGCGATTATTTATGGTACTTACTATCATCAATAACCGTTGGTAATTTATTGCGATTATTTATAAGATTATACATGAAGAGTATATAGATAAATTGTGAGAAGAGACATTCGGTTTACTTCCTTTTCAGTGCATCATAATTGCACACCAGCATTTTGATGTGTTTTTCCCATTTTCATTACCATAAATTATATCCATCTCTTCTATTTCATATAAAAAATTATGTTTTATTGTTTTTATTAAACATTTTTGTACCTATTAGAGTGTGCAATAAGTTTTACAGTTGCTTTAGATTAAAATATTAAATGATATTTACCTGGAAATTTTACTTCGTATTTTAACTTGAAAATTTTCTAAAAAGAATAGAGAATATTAAACAAACATATATGATATTTTGCATTTGTCTAAAACTATTATTGGCTAACTTATTTTGGATTTAAATATCAAATTAGAACAATTGACAAAAGTAGCAGTTTTTTAAATTTTTATTCTAAATTTATCACCACTAGTTTATTTTTCAAATAATAGCACTAAATTTAGTATTAAAATACTTTAAAACATATTTTTAATAAGGAAAAATAAATTCTAAATTAGAAAAAATGAATTCCAAACATAATATTTTAATTTTATTTGTAACTAATTTAAGAGAAATAAATATTTTTACATAAAAAATTATGCTATTTTGGAATTTTAATTTTAATGTGCTACATAAAAAACGTTATTTTAAGATATTATTCTATTAAATAATATTTATGTAAAAAGAAATTTTTTAATAATGTTTTAAGTAGTTAGAAAACTTAATAAAATGGGTCGTTTTGTTGAGAATTCTTGGGTTAGGGTAAAAATTAAATAACATATAGGTTAATTGGGCCATTGATTCTGTCCAAAATATTAGAACTGGCCCAGTTCGACCCGGTGGTTGGTCCCACCAAACGCCGCGACAAAACTCCGTCGCTGGCTGAATCATGTTTACCGGTGGTGGTAGCTTCTACTCCGACCCGGCTAAATATGCGGATCCCTAACCCTAGACGGCCATTGTCAACTTCAGTTTCTTGTAATTCTCACTCCTCAAGCTGAATCCTCGAGGATCGTTCTCTGTAAGTAGCAAAGCAGGTATCTTTCTCTCTGGTTTGAAACCCTAGATCTCTCTCTCTCGTCTTCTTTTGTTCCTTTTGAAGATGGGTGACAGCGAAGATGAAACTGGATACGCGAAGAAGTTTTACCCTTTAAATCGCCTAAACAATACTATGTACAGTCGACCCATTCCGAAGCGCCACGCGTATTACAATGAAGAAGAAGAAGAAGACGACGACCAAGACGACGATAAAATCCAAGAATATCGGCAGGAAGGAGGAGGATACAGTCGTGGGAATGAGAGATTTCTCAAAAGGCATAAGCCAAACAAACCAGTTTCTGGGTACGAGTTCGCCGCGGGTCCAAGCGATGCAAAAGCTGCGTACGATTGGAGAGAGCAAGAGGCGTTTGTGTTGTTGGAAGTTTGGGGAGATAGATTCTTGCAATTGGGTCGGAGAAGTTTGAGAAACGAAGACTGGAATGACGTTGCTGAGAAAGTTAGCGAGGAGCTAAGGTCGGAAAAATCTGAGACTCAATGTCGGAGAATGATTGACAACTTGAAGAGGAAGTATAGGAAAGACAAGAGCAAGATTGAGAAATCAGGATTGGGCTCAAGCAAATGGCCGTTTTTCAACAAGTTGGATATGTTGTTGGGTTTTTCTCCTAAATCGGATTCAGGTTTAGCTTGTGGTGTTGATTCAGGAGAGTTTGTGTTCATGAACACTAAGGTTTATTTGGATAAATCTAATGGGTTTGATGAGATGATGGATAGTCCTGGTGATTCAGAGGACGATGATGATGATGATGATGATCGTGAGGTTGACTATGAGAGGAAGAAGATGAATGATGCAGCTTCATATAAGCTATTGGCAGATTCAGTTGAGAGATTTGGGAAGATATATGAGAAGATGGAGAAGAGTAAGAAAGAGCAAATGAAGGAGCTTGAGACGATGAGAGCAGATTTTCAGAAAGATTTGGAGTTGCAGAAGAAGCAGATTGTGGAGAGAGCACAAACTGAGATTGCTAGGCTACGTGAAGAGGAGGAAAATGATGTTTGTGATGATGATGGAAGTGAGAATGAAGAAATGGAGAATGATTCTGATTTGAATCTCAGTGATGAATAATAAGTTAGGGTGTTGTTGTTTAGATGCAAAAGAAAAGTTTCTGTTTTCTTTTTTCTTTTTTCGTTTTGGAGAATTCACAACAGGCAAGTTTTGTAACTTGTGTTTGATGGTAACGAAGATAGTTTCCTTTAAAAAATCAATGCATTAATACATTTCCATGTGAAGAAGATGCAGTTAATATATGCAGACTTTACATTAACGGAAACTGGGAAGCCAGTTTACGTTGTTGTATGCTGTCTCAGAGGCTTGCCAGGACAAGGAATTTTGCTTAGTTATTCATGTGATCTTTTTCTTGTTGTTTATTGTAATTCTGTTTGCATTCGTTGACTGGTTATGTTATTATGCTTGAGGATTTATTTGTTTTGTAGAAAACAAAAAAGCAACCGATCATCGAGCTGAGGTGGAATGTCGTTCCATGGCGTTTACCTATCGAGAGATCAAATAGATGAACTTATTAATGCCCATGGTATTGTTCAGAAGACTGTGATTCCATTGTTCTCTCAAAATAAACTAACAATTTATATTACTGTTCAAAAATACGCCGGACCAGGTATACATTATCCAACCGTAACGATTTTGATCAAATTGGTTAAATAAATCAGATGTCCAATTTTATCCGTATAACACGTCTAGACGACCGTTTAGTCGTCTAGCTTTTTTTTAAATATTTTTTTAAAAATTTTGACAAAAAATTTAATTTAACTTATATTGATAAGTTAAATGAAAATCATAAAATACTAGATGTAAAATTAGTTTTAATATGTTTTACATAATCTTAAATGTAAAATTATGTTATATTTATAAATAATTATGAATTATTATATATAAGACAATAAATACACGAAAACTAGATCTTACATAATCTTCGAATAATCCCAATATTGTTGTTAGGTGCTAAGCGTATCTCAACCATCGAAGTAGCGTTTAGCGCGTATTCGAACATACATGTAAACGGAGTTTTTCATGAATGGATAATAATATATCTCACTTTAATTTGGTTCAATTTGAATCGAAAATAAATAAACAAAAATTAAAATATATTTCAATTTGATGTTATGGTAATTCATATTTTTTTTATTTAAAATCATTTCATAACCAGAGGTAAAATTTTAAAATAAATACAACGACTATAAAAAAAAGGCAAAGTACATGGTTTCGTAAATGAAAATATAGAAATTTAATAAAAAAATGAAACCACATTTTTCAAAAACATTTAATATTTCATTTGCAGTTATATTTTTTCTTAAAATATTTTATAGAGTTTATGGTCGGCCCAAATATATATAAAAAATAATTTATTCAATTTAAATATTGTAAAAGCCAACATACAACACCAAGGGAAAAGTTTGAAAATAATAAAAACGAAAGTTAATTAACAAAGAAAACTTTTGTGGTTTCGTACATGAAAACAAAAAATCTTACAAAATTACAAGCATTTCTTTTATTTAATGTTGTTTTGAAAGAGTATACATGCATTCTTATTTAGTTTTAATAAAGGTTTATTAGACAATAAATAGTTTTACAACCAAGGGGAATCGTAAAGAGGCATAGAGATGGATTTGGTTTGTAGGTAATTGTGGAGAGCATCCATTCCACTTTCACGACAATTGCCACTCATTTTAAAGCCACCATACGGACAATCAAGATCGAAACCGATGTAGCAATTAACCCAAATGACACCAGCTTTGATTGATCTTGAAACCCTATTTATCAAATCTATGTTTTGGCTCATTATTCCTGCTGCAAGTCCGTATTTCGTGTTGTTTGCGCATTTGATTCCTTCCTCTATTGTCCTGTGATAGCAAATTATTGATGAGTTTCGTAAATCAAAGCAAAAGATTGAGAATAGAATTTGGGTTTACTTGAATTTCATCAAAGACATGACCGGTCCAAATATTTCATCTTTGTAAATCTTCATATTCTCCTGTAAAAAAACAAAATTAGCAACAGTTACTTCTTGTTTGTTTGATTAATTCAATATACAATTAAGTGGTAAGTAGTAAAGAGTAATACCATAAAATAACATCTTTTAAAGTTTTTCTTCCAAATATAGCATTATAAAATTAAATTTCCAAAAATAGCATAAATACTTATGTGAAAATACTTATTTATTCTAAATAAATTATACATAAACTTAAAGTATTGTATTTGAGTTCATTATTTCAAATTTAGGGTTTAATTTTTTTCTATTAAAATATAGTTTTAATGTATTTTAATCTTAAATTTGTGCTATTATTGGAAATTTAAACTAATGATGCTATTTTTGGAACAAAAACTTAAAAATGTGTTATTTTAGACATTTGCCCTTAAGTAAATTACATTCCCATTTATTTACTATTTTGCTACCAATTTTATTTACATGACCTAAAGTTTGAATATTTATATAAACTAGATTTAGGCTCATTTCCGACGTGGAAAAAAATATTGACACATTATAACTAATTATTAGATAAGTACATAATTTATCTTTTATTTAAAATATATTTTTTAAAAAATTTAATATTAATTATACAAATGAAATAAAAATTAAATTATACAAACATATTTAAATTATTTCTATTTTAGATAAACAATATTATTAAATAGATAAAAAATTATATATGTGATAAATATTTAATTAAACTAAAATTTTGTTTTATATTTTTAATTAATTTTTTAAAAATCTATAATAATTTGTATTGTATTATACTTGTATTTTATGTCAAAATATTTTTTATATCGAAATATTATATATATATACATACTTATATATATACATATATGATATTGTTAAATATTTGTGTAATATTAATTTTTATAAATAATCTAATAAATTATGTATTACATACCATTTTTAAAAAATTCTATGTTAATACGTGTACATGACATATTTATAAATTAGAAATCAAAATTAAGATATATAACCCTATAATAGATGAACTTACAGTGACATCTGCGAATATCGTTGGCTCGATGAAATATCCTTTGTCTCCAATAGCTTTACCTCCGGATAATAACGTTGCTCCTTCGTTTTTGCCATGCTCGATGTAAGAGATTATTTTCTCAAATTGTTTTTTATCCACCTGAATAACAAATAATCAACCACATGCATAATCTACGAATTTAAAGGGTATAAATGAGTTTAGTATATACTTGAGGTCCTTGTCGTGAAGTTGAATCAAAAGGGTCACCAACGTTCCAATCTTTAGCCTTCTCCACTAACTTCTTCACAACCTTATCGTATATACCTTCTTGTACAAATACACGAGAACTTGCCACGCAAATTTCCCCCTGCATGCACATCAACCCAATTAGTATGTTTTAACCTAACAATATCACCATAATGTATTCTACATCATACATTTCCGACAATCGTTGGTATTGGATAACTGGAATGACGACTATAATACCTTGTTGTAGAAGCAACCGAGAAGCGCCATATCTGCGGCTTTATCAGCATCGGCGTCATCGAATATGAGAAGCGGCGATTTCCCACCCAATTCAAGGGAAAGTTTTTTGAGGTTACTTGTGGCTGCAGCTTGCATTATCTTCCTCCCAACATCTGTTGAACCCGTGAAACTAACCTGTTCACAAGAACAGATCGAGAAGATTCATAATTTCACATATACAATTAGAAGTTTTGTTGAAATCTTTAAAATTCATGTATGAGTACAAAGAGTTATTGATTATTACTTTGTCTATGTCCATGTGAGAGGCAATTGCAGCTCCAGCAGTTGATCCAAAACCAGTCACCACGTTTATCACACCATCAGGAAACCCTGCCTGTTATTTTTATCACTTACTCAAATCTGAATTTACTTCAAAATAAATCATTTACCATTGGACTACACAAGGACTTACTTCTTTTGAGAGATGAGCATAGAACAAAGCAGAGAGGGAAGTCTGCTCAGCTGGCTTGACAAGCATGGTGCAGCCAGCAGCCAAAGCAGGAGCCACTTTCATGGCAAACATTATGCTTGGGAAGTTCCAAGGGATGATGTGACCCACCACACCAACTGGTTCTCTTAGCGTATATCCAAACATAGACCGACGTGCCATTTTAAGAGTCTCGCCGTGAATTTTATCCGCTGCACCGGCATAGTAACGGAAATGGCCGGCTGCAACCGGAATGTCATTCAACTTCCCTAATTTGAACAGTTTTCCGCCGTCAACTGCATCAATTGCGGCCAGTTCTTCTAAGTTTTGTTCTATTAGGTCTGCGAATTTGTTGATAATCTTGGCTCTCTCCTGATTTGATTTAATACACCAAATTTGTTATAAGTGAAAAGAATATTAACTTATTGTACATAATATTACAAATATCTCATATTCACGTCAAGAAAAGAAGAAAATATCATCCATTTGGAGCTGAAGCATAAATCTTTCATCGATAAGGACAAAACATTAGCTCTATCTTTTGGACTTGTTAAAATAGAAAAATAATTTCAGAGAGAAAATAGAATAGTCACGTAAAAAAATAGTCCAATCTGAAATAATAAAAGTCATAAGAACTTAATATTATTTCGACTTGGTTAAATTAGAAACTTATTAATAATTAAAAAACTTAAGTATAATTAAGATTAAAGAATATGTTAACTCTCTCTCTTTCTCCTCTGTCTCTTTCCCTATATGGGTAAAACCATTTTCTTAATCACATGAAAAAGTATGACACCAACAGAAAAAAACAACAACACAACTTCTCCTCAAAAAAAGATCAAATATATTATATTTAAAGACAGCTGATATATCGAGCAATAAATATAAAAAATTAATTCATATGGGACCACAATAATCAATATTAATATAAATATACCAATTAATATGTTAATAATTAAAAAAAATGGGTAGGTGAAATATAAGGAAAAGAAGAGACGAACGTACGAAGCCACTCATGCGCGGCCAAGGGCCATGGTCAAAGGCATGACGTGCGGCTTTAACAGCCAAGTCAATGTCTTCTTTGTCGCCTTCGGCTATTTTCGCGATCACTTCTCCATTCCTTGGGTCTATCGTCTCAAATGTTTTTCCTTTTGTTTATTTATATCAAAATTTTAAAATTATCAATGTGTCATTAGATAAGGACAAAAACATTAAAAGAAGATGAGAAATGATGTCGATTCTAACTTATTAATTAATAATATTTGTATTCTGACTTCTTAAAAGTAAAAATGAAGAAAAGAAAAGAAACTCTTAAATTTTGTGGTTGAATTAGAGAAAATGTAAGAGTGGACCAACAAGCACTCGTGCTTAATAGTAGACCATGTTTCCACTCATTATAATAAGATTTTGAATTATATATAAAATTTTATGTAAACAAGTATGAGTCATATTCTAAAATAATATTTTTTTAAAAATTTTTATTTCAAATTTAGCATTTTAAATTTAAAATTTTAAAAATACCATAAATTATTGGGCAATTGACTAAACTACTACTATTTTAAGTTTTTGTTTAAATATAGCAGTACTCATTTAAATTTTTAAAAATAGCACAAATTTAATATTAAAATAATTAAAAACTTATTTCTAATAAAAAAAATTTTAAACTATAAATTGGAAAAAGTGAACTCAAACATTATGTTTTAATTTTATATATAGTTTACTTAAGATAAATAATTATTTTTACATAATAATTTATACTATTTTTGATATTTTAGTTTTACTGTATTAAATTTGGAAGATAAATTTAAAATGATGTTATTATAACGTATTACTCTAAATTATTTTCTGAAAATAAATATTTACCATAGTTAAATTATAAATATAATTAAAATATTAAATTTGTATTATTTTTGAAAATTTAAATTAATAATTTTTTATTTAAAAAAACTAAAAATATTATTTTGTCAGTTGCCCAAAAAATATTAGTAATTTTTCATTTTTCCACAAATTAATATTCATCGATCGGACCATTCACAATTTTCCAGACAAGATATTTTTTTCAGTGTAATATGCTTGGCTTTCTGATATTTGGGATAGATAAAAAGGATTTAAGGTAATGATTTGGATAATTAAAGCCAAAATAAGAAAATAGGAATGATTTGGAAAATCTTTTTCTTCTGAAGTTGTGAAATTATGTAGTTAAGAAGTGAAATAAAATATAAAAATGAAAAACCTGAAGCAGCATCGAGGAACTGGCCGTTGATGAAAAGCTTCGTGAACTTGATCTCCGGTAACATCACCGTCGACCCACCGTTGCATTTGCCGTTTTCCATTCTCTCTCTCTCTCTTCTCTCTCTCTCTCTCTCTATCTCTCTCTATTTCTCTCTCTCAATATCTCTGAAGGAAACGAAATGATAAATTAAGAGGTTATTGACGTATTTATTTCGAAGCCTACAGATTGACACGTCAGCAAAAGACAGTGGTGTTTTTGTCATGTAGCTTGGAGCGTATGCACGTGAAGTTTACAGGTCCGATTTTACTCTAATTCATCTCTTAATTGAAATCATTTATTTGATGGCTTTAACATTACGAAATTACTTAATAGTTTTTAAATTTAATTTTATAATCTGTTAATATTGTATAATACTTTTTTCTTCATGATAGTAGAGAAATTATACTTTTGTTAACCATTATGAAGCACTGCACGGGGAAAAGTCCGCTTGGGGTTAGATAAAACATTTTCAAAATTACAACAAATTTACCTATAAACATAATAGAAATATTACACATACGTTCCAATATAAATTAATATTTCAATATAATTGTTTATATTGGTATCCTTGACTTTTAGTTATGCCATTTTTCGTTTTAGTTTCTTGTAGTAAATGCTAACCAACTATTTTTGTATATAGATGGAGTTAGTAAAGAAGTAAAAATTAAAAAACAACAATCATATTTTTTTGAATCGGAGAAATGCCATATATAATTCTTTTCTCTCTTTATGAATTGGGCATAAATTAGAGAAAATATATAATTTCATCTCATCAAATGTAAAACTAATTTTTTTTGTTTTCAACAAAAATTTCGAAAGAATTGTATATAAAAATATAAATATAAAATAAACTAATATTTTTTAATAATGTAAAATTTCATTAATTGCAAAACTAATATTTTTATTTTCAAAAATAAAACTTACAAGAATTAAAATTGTAAATGCAAAGCAGAATTCTCAAAAAATTTATTCAAAAAGCACAATTTCATCAACTACAAAATTAATTTTTGTATTTTAGAAAAAACCTACTGAGAATTCTCCTTAAAAAATGTAAATACAAATGAAATTTTGAATAAATTCGTTTTTGGAAATGCAAAATTTCACCACGTTCAAAACTAATCTTTATGTTTGGAATAATAATTCTCAAGCATTCTCATTCTAAACTATAAACAAAACATACTTTATGAAATTTGGTTTATTAACTGTAAATACAAAACATATTTGTAAAAATTTGCAGTTTATGACAAAAAAACTCATATAAAAAAATGAAAAATTATTTTGGATTTTGATTGAGTCCGATTTTTCTGTCGACTAAAAACTTCTAATTTCAAAGTTGGCGAATATTCATGTGACGAAATTTTATAAATTTACATATTTGAAATATCGAATGATGAAAAAAAATTTAGAGAGAAATTTACAACATATAGTTGAATAAAACATTTAAAGCTTAAAAATTATTTAAATTATAATATTTTAGTTATATTTTAATTTATTTATGATAAATAAATATTTTGATATAATAATTTGTAATATTTTTAAATTATAATTATAATATAATAAATTTAAAATAAAATTTTTAAAAATATTATGTTATGTTATTACTTATTAACGTAAGAATATATAAACCAATATAGTCTATTTCAAAACTCTATTTTCCAATAACGCCTTCCCCTCAAGTAAATAATCAACTTAGATTACATTAGAATTTGGGTATTCGTAAGAGGTTTTCTTATTATTTATGTTTATCCAAATTCTAATATTAAATACTAGAGTTAATCATGATGTTAAATCTTTCTAAGAATACAAAGTATCGGTCCAATAATAAAAAAAGGACAAATATCTAAAATAGTACATTTCTAAGTTTTTATTCCAAAAATAGCATCATTAGTTTAAATTTCCAATAATAGCACAAATTTAAGATTAAAATGCATTAAAACTATATTTTAAAAGAAAAAAACTAAACTTTAAATTAGAAAAAATGAACTCAAATACAATAATTTAAGTTTATATGTAATTTGTTTAAAATAAATAAGTATTTTTACATAAGTATTTGTGCTATTTTTGAGAGTTTAATTTTGAGATGCTAAATTTAAAAAAAAAATTTGAAAAGATGCTATTTTAGGGTATTATTCAAAAAAAAAAAAGACTAGAGTTAATCATGATGTTAGATATTTGTAAGAAGTATTGAATTATTGAATCAGTCAAATAAAAAAAAGAATAAAAGCTAATCATTAAAAAGTAAAAAAAAAAACACCAAATCCAATGTGTTAAAGAAACTCAAATTCAATGTTGTTTTCTCTGCATATTACTAAATAATAAGGTAGTTCAATTCCATCTCCACAAAAGCTTAAAAAGAGCCAAAAGACCTAGGTTGACCAAAACAAAGTCTAATATTTATTAAAGACTTAGGCTAAATGTTCGACTCTGGCAAAAAGGGTTTAATGTTCATCTTTTTTTTTTTATAATTAAAATGTTCATATAGCTTCCTAGAATTTGAATTTCACATTACAAAACGTATACATAAAAAATAACTAAATCTAAGATACTAAAGATTAAATATGTACTTGATTTTCACATTACATTAGCTACAGAAAACAATAACTTTGGAGCTAGCATTTGGTTATACGTCTACATCAATTAATCAACGATGTCATTATCATAGAGAAATTCTCAGAGTGAATAAACATATAATTCTTTATAAT
The DNA here is from genome assembly GCA_018901935.1 of Pugionium cornutum. Taxonomy (NCBI): domain Eukaryota; kingdom Viridiplantae; phylum Streptophyta; class Magnoliopsida; order Brassicales; family Brassicaceae; genus Pugionium; species Pugionium cornutum. The sequence continues at coordinate 25,684,731 of CM032161.1, forward strand.
TGAAATGTTTAAGAAATGAGTTATTTGTGTTAGATCGTTTGCATACTGTGTATAGTTGTGACAAATGGTAAACTTTTCCGATAATCTGCTATAAAATATTATTCCTTTGGAGTTAGATCTTTTGATTGCAAGTTTTAATCAGATGCACCGTCGAATTCATCAACCTTTAAAAATGTGAGCTAACATCGAAACACAATGTTTGGTCGCACGATACTACCACAAAAAACAAATATCACTTAGTTGATCCGTAACATTGTGGACACCAGATTTAATCTAAAAATTTGAATTCGTTAATCGGATCAAAATAAATCAAAAAGAAGTCAAACCGGTTATTTTAATTATGTAATAATAAAAAAATTAATTATTTTTATAACGGACAATAACCAACACGGTAGCGATTAAAAATTAATTACGTTATAACTGTTAAATGCGTAATTAATTATATATGTGAAATTAATTATGGATTATAATACAAAAATGAACAATTTTCATGTATATGGAGAATTATTTAGAAATATAAAAACTATTAAAAAAATTTATGTAAAAACTGAATAAAATACAAATTCGATTCTAATATGAAGGGCAAACAAACAACCTAATTATTTTTCTTGGTCAAAAGAGTGTTGTTGTCTTTATTTTTTTTGGAAACCATTGATATTGATGAATCTTTACATTAAGATTGATGTATCTTCTAGAGGTAGAACAGCCACATCTTCTGAATTAACTACATTACTCACAATCAAGATATTCAATGTCATATAAAAATATCTCCGATGTCAAAATTAGTTAAAATATTTGCTAAACTAAGTAAACGATAGCAAGTGAGGAATTAGAATATTATTAAATGAGAATTCAAATAGATTAATGGCCTCGTGCATCAACGATTTTTGCAACGATACATGCATGTAGAAATAATAAAGTATCAAAGCAACAATTAAAGAGCGTTCTTAAAATATTAAACTAACCTTATATTCCTAACTCTTCCTTTAAATTTCCGATAAAGATTTCTAACAATTCGAACAAAACAAAACGTTTACCTCTCTTTATAAATCCTATTAGTCCATATGAACAAAATAGCACATGTGGTTCATTTTCTTAATGTTTTTACATCTCTTTATGTATTTTTAGTGATTTGGTTTGAATAAAAAAGAGATAATTTTCTCTAAAATATTATTTTTTAAAGTTTTTATTTCAAAAGTAACATTATTAACAGTAACAAAAATTTAAGATTAAAATACATTAAAATTTATTTTTAAAAGAAAAAAAATAAATTCCAAACTGTAAAAGAAATTCAAATATAATACTTTAAAATTATGTATAGTTTATTTAGATTACATAAGTATTTTCACATAATTATTTATTTTATTTTTTAAATTTTAATTTTATAATGCGTAATTTTTTTTGAAAAAAATTAAAAAATACTATTTAAAGTATTACTATAAAAAAAGTTTAAGCAATAGTTTCCTTTTTTTGCATTGGCTCCTCTATTATAAATCCGAAATTTTTTACCATTAAAAGCGTTTAACAATGGCAAATTACAATGATCTTCTACCACAAATGATATAATATTGGTTTGATACATGACACAATTATTAAACAAAAAGATAATTCTCTAAACTAGCATATTTTTAAATTTTTATTCCAAAATACCATCATTAGTTTAAATTTTTAATAATAACACAAATTTAAAATTATAACATATTAAAATTTTATTTTAATAAAAAAATTAAATCTTAAAATAAGAAAAAAGAATTCCAATATAATGTTTTAAAGTTATGTATAATTTATTTAGAATAAAATAAATATTTTTACATAATTATTTGTACTATTTAAAAAATTTAATTTTATAATACTAAATTTAAATTTTTTTTCAAAAAAATACTATTTAAAGATATCAACAATCAATATTTTTGTCCCAATAAAAGGTCGAAATCATCTTTAATTAAGAGAGGCTAAATTTGTGGAGGTAAAGTGGGTGTATTTATGGCGTGCCCTCATTTCGTTTAAACATCTATCAACCGAACTAAATGCATAAAATAAAAAAGTTGTCATTGCTCAAAACTCTAAAGGACCATACCATATATGTTCATGTCATTTCATTCAATTCTGCATTATTTTTTGGGCTCCAGACAGACTCTGCAACTGAATGCAGACGGCACACAATGAACCTCTTTACTGAAAAGACGACACGCAACGCAAACTATTCCTAATAAGAACACTGTTTAAATCAGAAATATGCAAAACTATCTACTCAAGGATATTGTGAATACGTAATAATTCTTACTTTTTGTATATACCTTTTGAAAAATGTCAATTGCATTGTGTAAATTTTATCTTTAAAGAATTAGGAACAATATACATATTCACAATATCCTAACAATTTGGAGTCTCTGTTGTCAATTTAATACTCGATTAACGGTTAAGTCATACTATAATAATTGCATTTTTTTCAGCTTAAGAATAATTGTAGTTTAAAAAGAAAGTAAACGACAATGACGTACCAAAAGTGAAGTCAGAAGTCGACTAAGTTAAATTTATTATAATCTCAATAATGTAACCGTGATATGTAATGAAATCATTATTTTGTAATTGTTGTTTTTTAATTGGGGAATTTATAAAAATAATACTTTTTTAAATTTTTGTTTCAAATATATTACAATTAGATTATGTTTTCAAAAATAGCAAAAATTTAAAACTAAAATATATTAAAATTTCATTTTAATAAAAAATTAAATCTTAAAATAGAAAAAATTAAATTAAATATAATATTTTAAATTTATGTATAATTTATTTAAAATAAAAAAGTATTTTTACACAATTATTTGTTTTATTTTTAGAATTTTATTTTTAATATACTAAATTTAGAACAAAAACTTTAAAATGTGATATTTTAGTATATTACTCTTTTTATTTACAATCTGAAACAAATATAATATAAGACAATGTAATATGGAAAATGCTTTAAAATAGCATATTTAAAAAAATTTATTCTACAAGTAGTATTATTAGTTTTAATTTTCAATAATATTACAAATTTAAAATAAAAATATTTTAAAACTTTTTTTAACAGAAAAAATAAATTCTAAATTAGAAAAACCCTATGTTTTAGTTTTATGATAATTTATTTATATTAAATAAGTATTTTTATATAATTATATAATTATTTTTTAAATTTTAATTTTAATATACTAGATTTTGAACAAAAAGTTCAAAACATGTTATTTTATAGTTTTACTCTTATAATAACACTATTTTAAGTTTTTTTATAAATTTAACATCATTAATTTAAATTTGTACTACTATCATAAATTTAATATTAAAATGTGTTAATTCTTAATATTAGAAAAAAGTAATTCAATAATAAATTAGAAAATAGGAACTGAAATACAATATTGTGATTAATTTCTGTATAAAAAATTCTTTTTATATAAAAATTTATGTTATTTTTAAATTTTAATTTATTAAGTTAAATATTTTTTAAATTAAAAATATGTTATTTAAAATATTATTGTATAATATATACATAGCTCATCTTAGGATCTTATATCTCAGTATCTTAGATCTGGGGATCTCAAATTACATAATCATAAATTTTATTTGTGATTTTTTATAAAAATAATTATTTTGATATAAAAATTTATGTCAGTTATCAAATTTTAATTTTACTATAAAAAATTAAAAAATATATATATTATTTTAAAATATTATTCCATAATATATAATATATACATAAAGAAACGGAACATAAATTATAAAATTCCAAAAGAGAAAACGCTAGAAGTTAAAAATAAAAAGTAATATACAAATCTCGAATTGGGCAATGCTTCTAGAAGGAGATTTGTATGTGTACCTGACTGTAGAAATATGAACAGGTTCAAAAGATGACGTGGCACAACCACGATCGTAGTATTTGCCAACGAAAGATCACAAAGGGCAAAACCAAACCAAACACAGTAACTAACTAACACCAAGAAAAGGTCCATTAGTAATTAAACGACAGACACAATGTCAGTATCAATTAAAGCGTTTGGCTCAACAAACATGTTTCTTTAACAAATTAACTCTAACGTGCAATTCAAATAATTGATGAAAATATAAAAACAGTGGGAAGAACAATTTGAGACAACAAAAACAGAATATCAGATATGAGTATTTTGAGTAAACTCAAACCTAAACTGAAAGATGTAATGAAAAACAGTTTGTGAAAGGTGAGGGAATTAGGTTTTTGTTACCACTATTAGAGAGAGAGGGGAAAAATCTTGAGAAAGAGAAGAAGAGAGAGAAAAAAGTGGCTCCCACAAAAAGAGATCAAAGAGGTTGGGTTAGTAATATTAATATAAGAAGTGATAGAAAGATCAAAGAAAATCAGATTATGGTCAAGTTTGGTAAGCAAAATCTCTAACTCTTTGATCTAGATGTAATGAAAAACGATTTATCATTTCGGATTATAATTTGAAAGTTATTTACTTTTTTTTTTTTGTATAATGTGAATTTCCAACCAACCAAAGAAAATGGTTATATTCGTTTGTCTTTCGCAAGAATATATAGTTGTTGCGACAAATTATTGTTCGTTTAACTGTCATAGATATATTGCAGTAGACACATCGGTCAAACGCTGTATCCTACGTCATAATTTTTTTAATCTCTGATTAAAACATCGATACGATTAAAAATCCGCGATCAACCGCAACCATAACCGCTAACAGCAAACAAACGAATAATATTTGCCATATCCATAACCGCAGAATTGATCGCATGCACAATCGTCTGTAGCGATCAAATGAACAACGCTAGTATCACATTTAAAAATTCAAAATTAACTATGATTTATGTGTAATTAATTTGTATTTTTAATTAACTTGTATGGTTGTATCATGGAACCAACAAAAAAAACATGAAACATAAATATAAATGTGAACACTAACACAAATATGGTGATGATAACTCTACAAAAAATTTGTTATTATCTACTTCCTCTGTTTTTATTAATAATTTTTTTAGGCTTTTCATGCATATTAAAAAATATTTTTAATTAAATTTCTAATTTTTTCATTAAAAACATAAAAATTTGACTTTATTATCATATATAAAAACATGAATTATTGTGCATTTTCCTCTAATTTTCACATTAACTATCTGGTCAAAATTTGATAATAGAAACAATAGAAATACAAGAATAATATGGTTATATGAGCAATAAATGTATGAGTTTTCCATTTGACTAAAACAAAAAGTTAAATCTTGATCAATGATAATTGTTCATCTTTCTAATTTATTATGGTATAGTAATTAATAATTAAAATATAAATAAGGATATAATAAAAGATATGTAACTAACTATACATACAAATGTGAAAATATTTATCTTTTTGAAATATTTTTTTTCTAAAGAAAGAGTATTATTACTGTTGACTAACAAAATATATAAAAAATAAAAAAATCTTTATAAATTCAGTATATTTTACCATTTAAAAGTCATTAAAACTCTAGAGTTAAAAAAAGTCATTAAAACTCTCGATATAAAGTAAGGATTCAATAACACTCCTTAATCATTTTATTAAAGAAAAATTCTTAATTTATTTTAACCTTAAGTAGTATAAAGTGAGGTGTTGTTATGCATACATGTGAAAACTTTGTACTTGGAGTTATAGAATAAAGAAACAATGACAAAATGTGACAGAACATGTTGAACACATCTGTTTTTGTGTGTATAGACCCACCAATGCACCAAACCCTACACATTATATTGTTCCTAGTGGCTTCTCCAAAACCATATGTATCATTCACTTTCTCACAACAAATTAGTGCTATTCGCTTTTCATTTAAGGGTTCATACTATCTACTTGTTTAAAACTTCAACAAGATATCAACATAATCTTACATACAGTGTGGCCTTTATTCATAGCCATAGATTATTTCTAAATTTATTTGTAGTTGCAACCTTTTCTCCCACCTAATCCTTTTCTCTTTCTTCTCTTCTCCTTTTTCTTCTTCTTCTTTTTGTTGTTCTTCTTCCTCCTCCTCTTCTTTCTTCTTCCTCCTCCTCTTCTTCTTCTTCCTCTTTTTCTTCTTGTTCCTCTTCTTCTTCTTTTTCGATTCTTCTCAAGTGTTTCTTCTTCTCTTCTGTTACTTTTTTTTCTGTTTTCTTCTTCTTTTCTTTTCAGAATACTTTTTCAAAGTATGATATCTTATCTTTTTCTTCTTAGATCTTATGCATAATTTCTTCTTGTGTTCTTCTTCTTAAATTTTAGGCATGATTTATTATTGTGTTCTGATATTTTCCCCCAGATTTTATGCATGTTCCCTTTTTCTGATTTTTTTCTCGTGTTTTTGGTTTTTGAAAATTCTCTTTCTCTTTGTGTTGTGTCGTTGTATGAAACAAAATAAAGTTGTTCTTGATGTTTTGTCTTATTTTTCCTCTTATTACCATTTCTTCAGTAAGTTAGGTTTACAGCTGTATAAAAATTTTATGTTGCATTTGATCTTTGTAATAGTCAAATTGATAAAATCTAATATTTGACCCTCGTTTGCAGTAATTACAATTAAAAAAATTAGACTGAAATTCGACAAAATTGAACTAAAATTTAATCAAATAAAACCGAAATTAGATCGAATTAAACCGAAATGGACCGAAAATCCGAATGAACCAAATTAGACCGAAAAATCTAATGAACCGAATTATACCGAAAATTTTATGATAATAAACCGAAAATAAATTTTGAATTCGGTTTACTTCGGAACCTTTTTTTACACTCATAACCAAACCGATTAAACCAACGGATTAACCGAACCGAACCGAATTTTTTATTTTTCTATTTCAATCAACTTTTTACAAAACCGAATTAACCGAAATCCAAATAAACCGATCCGAATAAACCGAAAAAACAGAAAATCCAGGCCTATTTTGAAATCATTGCATATCTATTAGAATATAATATTTAAACTGAAAAAAATATAATTTCCATTTTTAACTGTTTGGAAAATCCAGGATGGTATAAAATAAAACAAGTGATTGGGACGAAAACATATAGGTTTTTTATAATTTTTCTGTTGTTGCCGGTTACGATTGTGATTACGGTTAACACTATAGTTGTGGTTGTGATATATATTATTCGTTTATTTGTCGGCGGTTATTATAGTTGCGGTTGATCGTAGACTTTTAGTCGTATTTTTATTTTAATTAGTAGTTAAAAATTAAGATGCAAAACATAATATTTAACCGTTGCGATTGGCTATAGGTAACTATCGGCATATAAACAAATAAGAATATGTTGCAGCCGCAGTCGCAACTTCCTATCTGACAAACAAATATGACTATAATATATTTCCTTGAGTAATCTCTAAATAATATTTTTTTTAAGTTTTTATTCCAAATCTACCACCTTAAAACTAAAATTCCAAAAATAGCATGAATAGTTAGGTGAAAAATACTTATTTACTATAAATAAATTATTCATAAATTTAAAATATTATATTTAGGTTCATTTTTTATAGTTTATGATTTAATTGTTTATATTAAAAAGAAGTGTTCATGTATTTTAAAATAACAGTTATACCCTAAAATAGCAACTTTTAAAGTTTTTTTTCCAAATCTAACATTCTAAAATTAAACTATCAAAAATAGCACAAATACTTATGTAAAAATACTTATTTATTTTAAATAAATTATACATAAACTTAAAATATTATATCTGAGTTCATTTTTTCTAATTTAGAGTTTAATTTTTTCTATTAAAATATAGTTTTAATGCATTTTTTTAATTTTAAATTTGTGGTATTATTAGAAATTTAAATTAATGATGCTATTTTTGGAATAAAAACTTAGAAATGTGCTATTTTAGATATTTGTCCTTTTAATAATAAATTTGGATTCTTATTGGAATATCACATTTTCAAGTTTTTCTTTCAAATTTACCATCTCAAAATTAAACTCCCAAAAATAACACAAATATTTATGTAAAAATATTTATTTATTTTAAACAAATTATATATAAATTTAAAATATTGTATTTGGGTTCATTTTTTCCAATTTAGGGTTTAATTTTTTTCTTTTAAAATATAGTTTTAATGCATTTTTATCTTAAATTTGTGCTATTATTGTAAATTTAAACTAATGATGCTATTTTAGAATAAAAACTTAGAAATGTGCTATTTTAGACATTTGCCCATTTAAAATAATAATTTTTTTTAGAAATTTTTTTTTGAAAATGTATTATTTAAAAAAATTGCACTGTTTATTTTCAATACTTTATTCTATGACTTTTCAAATGATTCGTGTAAGAGAAAGACAAAAAAAAATAGTAAGTGAGTAGTAGCAAAAAAAGAAGAAGACTAGTAGTGAGTAATAGTAATTGATTGTGTTTGATGTTTCGTCAAAGTCCATCTGTTTCACAAATAGGAATCTTAATTATTCATCGTCTATCCATAATTCAATTTTGGTAAATTATTTTCTTTGACCAGTGCTGATAACAGATATAGAAAATCCACTGCAATAGTTTTTGAGATCTTTGAATATTTTGATGGCACATTTTCTCCTTTTCCAGCCTATTTATGTGAATAATACACTATTCTAAATCCTAACTCTAAATATTTTTGAAACGTTAAAATCGCTAAACACGATAATCGTATAATTCTTCAATTTTTAAAAAAATATAATTTTATCATATATAGTGTGGATTAACTTTCCTAGTTTTTCTTTTCTATGAAGTGTATAGGAAAATAACTTTCTTTAATGTTTTCCTACAAGGAATTGGTTGATTCCTATACATTTCATAAAAACATTGATTTTTTTTCTTTAACTTTTCCTAAATTTCATATATAAATTTTCTTCAATTGTATATTTTCTTTCCTTAATATTGAAAGAAATAGAGTATTTTCTCCAAATCTTTGACTAGTGACAATACCAGGAGTCCAGGACTGAATATATCATTGGATGAATAGTAACGAAAGAGAACTTTTTGCAAGATTTAAACTTTATAGTTGAAAATTAAAAAAAAAAAATGAAGAATGCTTCTCTCAAGCTTCTATTCTTGATTTTCATTTTGGTCATCATATCTAGTAAGTGTTTCTTTTATTTATTTATTTGTTAAAACAAAATGATAATGAAAGCAAAAGTATCACCGTATATCATCACTGTTTCAGTTGCCAATTCTTAATAACTAGATTTTGATCTACAAAAAATATATTCACACATTGTAATTAACTATTTATTTTGTTAATATAAATAAGATATATATATATATAATTTATCTTATATTTAAAATATTTTTTCTAAATCTTTTAATATTAATTACGTAAATAAAATAGATAATAAAATCAGATTATACAAATAGATTTAAATGATCTTGGATAAATTTGTATACGTGATAAATATTCAATTAAACTAAACTTTTGTTTTATATTTTGTTTGACTAATTTTTCAAAATTTATAATATTTTGTTTTATATTATATTTGTATTTTATATCAAAATATTAAAGATTTACATATAATATACTATTTAATGATAAGTTTTGTAAATAATATAATAAATTATGCTTTATGCAATATTTATCTTAAGATACTCTAATAGTGTAACATGACATATTTGTAAATTACACGTCATATTTGTAAATTACTTTTGTTAAAATAATTCTAATTAATATAATAATGATTATAGTCCAAACATACTTTTAAGATAGTAGGGAATATTGCCATCGATTCGAAATGGGCTTAGATCCATTCAGGTTGAGAAATATTTGTCAACAAACAAGAAATATTTCTTTTTATTACACGAATATTATTGGAGACAAAATATTAACAGTTAAAGGCATTGTGTTTCATGCGAATGATGAAGATTTTGGAGCTGAAGCAAGAGAGCTCAATGGAGTTGCTGAAAATTTCGAAAATGTCGCCGGAACACCAAATTACGGCGCCACCGGCAAGACTTTGACGGAACCCCCACCGTGCAAGATGGACCTCGACTGTATCTTTTCGTGTCCCAAAAATGGAATCTGTAATGTTGGCACTGGCGAATGTCATTGTTTCTAATTAGAAATATCACATTATAATCTATTTTAATCAATAAAGAAACTTACACCATGGATTCTGTCACACTGGACTCTTTTGTTTTCCATTAACTTAATCAAAATCAGATATGAAAGCTTTTGATTCAACCCTAAAACCAACAAAGTAGCTTTCATTAGTTTTTCAAGATATATACTTGAGGCTTCTCCTTGCCAATGATAATGTGATGTGATGGTGATATTGGCAAAATGTGATGGTGAGTTGTGATAAAATCGGATAGAAATGAATAGATCCCTCAAACTTAATTGGGTCAAAAACTATATGTTTTTTTATCATTATTTGTGTGTTGTTGGCATCTACGGCTATGGTTATGGTTTTAGTTAACACTGTGGTTGTGGCTGTACCATTTTTTTTCCTTTGTTTGCTAGTTGTGATTATAGTTACGACTGATCATAGGTTTTTAATCACACTGCTGTTTTAATCGGTAGTAAAAAAATTGGGACAAAAACTATACGTTTTTTCGTTTGTCTGTTGCTGACATCTATGGTTGTGGCTACGGTTAACATTGTGGTTATGGTTGTGGCTATAGTTAACATTGTGGTTTTGGTTGTATCATATTTTGTTCGTTTGTTTGTCGGTGGTGATTACAGTTGCGGCTAATCGTAGGTTTTAATCGTATTGCTGTTTTAATAGGTGGTTAAAAAAATTGGGACGAAAACTATAGGTTTTTTATTGTTTTTCCGCTATTGGCATATATTGTTGTGACTACGGTTAACATTGCAGTTATGACTATATTGTATTTTGTTTGTTTGTTTGTCGATGATGATTACAACAATGGTTAATCGTAACTTTTTAATAACACTGCTGTTTTAACCGGCGGTTAAAAATTATGATGTAAAACGTAATATTTAATCGTTGAAATTGGCTAGAGATAACAGTGGTAGATAAACGAATAAAAATTTGTAATAGTCACAATTACAAATTCCTATGAGAAACGAACAGAAGTATCATATATTTCTTTCCAATACGTTGTTCTAGGACTTTTCAAATAATTCGTGTAAGAGAAAGACAAAAAAAATAGTAAGTGACTAATAGCAAAAAAAAAGAAAAGGAGAGACTAGTAGTGAGTAATAGCAATTGATTGTGTTTGATGTTGTCGTCAAAAGTCCATCTCTTTCAAATAGGAATCTTAATTATTCATTCTTTATCTATAATTAAATTTTAACTTCATTTCAGTCAACTATACAAATTAATTTATTTCTATATGTACTTTTGAGTTTTTGGTTAATTACATAAAATGTGTTTTTTGTTTCCGAAAATTACACAAACTTCATAAACTATTACAATTACACAAACTTCATAAACTATTATAATTATACAAATTTCGTTAATTCAAAAATATAGTTTTAACTTGGATTGATTTCAAAGTCAAAACCAGATTTTTGAATTAAAATAAGATTTAATAGCGATTGAACGTGTAAAATTTAATGAAATTTGTGTAATCTACGATAATTTATGAAATTTGTGTAGTTTACACAAAAAATAGTTTATGTAGCTAATGAAAGATTCAAAAATACAGATAAAAATAAATTTATTCGAATAAATTTTTGTAGCTGACAAAATTAAATCCTTAAATTTTGGTAACAAAAATAGAAAATCCACTGCAATAACTTTTGAGATCTTTGAATATTCTGATGGCACATTTTCTCTTTTTCCAGCCGATCTATGTGAATATTACACCATTCTAAACCCTAACTCTAAATATTTTTAAAATGTTAAAATATTTAAACACGATAATCATATAATTCCCCAAATCTTTGACCAGTGCTGATACCAAGAGATCAGGACTGACTTTATAAAGGTATAAATATATAGAGAACTGAATGTTTATTTATAAAGACTCATTAGTACGGAAAGATAAAAAACTTTTTGCAAGATTTAAAGTTTATAGTTGAAAATTAACTATCATTGGAATCTGCAATGTTGGCATTGGCAAATGTTATTGTTTCTAATTAGAAACATCACATTATAATCTACTTTAATCAATAAATAACTTACACGGATTCTTTCACACTGGATTTTGTATTCCAAGGTTAATATGCATAAACTTAATCAAAATCAGATATGAAAGCTTTTGATTCAACCCTAAAAGTAGTTTTTCATCAGCTTTTCAAGGTATATACTTGAGGCTTCTCCTTGCCAACGATAATCTCCACCTCGAAGAGATTGTTTCTTCTTCTTCTTCTTCACTATCATCACTGTCTAGAACAACAATTGATTCTATTTCTGGCATTGATGCTTCTCCCAGGCCCGACTTCACACTGCGCAAACTTCTTGCATCTTGATTTTGATTCATTTCTCGTTCCATAACAATTTGCACCTAGGATGCACGGGGATCTCAATTACATGACGTCTCCCGTTTTTTGAAATTTTTTCAAACAGTATAAAAAAAAACAGCTAATTTCCGACAATAAAACTCGTCGGAAAGACCCAACAACAAAACTCGTTGGAAACACATGTTTCCGACGTATTTTCTTTCCGACGTATTTCCTTTCCGAGGTATTTCTAACGGAAATTGTCCGATGGAACTATTTCGTCAATAGCCGATATCCGTCGGGTATTTGTTGGTAACTCCCGATGAATGTGCGATGGGATATATCCGTCAGCAATTACGGACGAAAATGCGATGAGCCGTATCCGTCAACAATTACCGAGTGATATGCAATGACAATATTTTCTGAAAAAATATCGATTTTATTTGCCGTCGGGAGTTTACCGACGCTCTTCCGATGAACAACTGCCGTCATAATGTCCAAACGGAATTTCGATGTCATGTGCCGTCGGGAAATTACCGACGCTAACCCGATGACATTTTGCCATCGGTGATTCCCGACGGAGACCTGTCCGTCGGGAATTTCCGACGGATTGGCAATGACTACCTTCGTTGAACACTTTTTGGCACTTCGAAAGATTCTTTCCGTCGGAAATAATTACATCGAAAATATTTTTAAAAAAGTATTAAATTTTATTTTAATGGAATAATATTTAAATATGAATATAAATGTTATTCTTTTCAAATAAAATAAAATAACATTTAATTAAAATATAATATTTAAATTTTAATTATTTTAAATTATATTGGAGTAAGAGGAGAAAATTCATCCGACATATCCGAGAATTTATATTTCATATAATACACAATATATTTCATCCTAATCATTTCTATCTCCATAGCTGATACTTTTTCTTTAAGTTTGGCGTTCGTTTGGGTGACCTCGTCACTGACGTTCGTTCCGACCATAGAAATTGCATCACCGATATCCGTAGCTCTACCGAATCCTGGATAACGATCTTTCGAAATGGTGTTTTCTATAAAAAAATTTAAAATATTATTAGAATATTATAAAATCAAATTTAAAAATAAATAAAAATAGAAACAAAACTTATATTAAGAACCAAACGGTTAATTTCGGAATGAGACAATTTGAAGGAAAAAGAAAAGCCAACTTGAGACTGTTGGGACAAGAATCATTTTTTTTCTTTTTCATTTATCGATGATCTCATTAACGACACCATATTGGATAATCTCGATAGTAGTATCTAACCTTTTTGAAATACTACCATAATATTGTATCGTTACATCAATTTTTTCATATAAATACCAAATTTTATAACCCGATATAAATCCAGTTCTATACAAATGATTATGTACTTCTCTAACAGTGATTAATCTATGATTTCGATATTTAATATACGGACAATACATTTTATCGTATTCTGATGTCATGCTATTGTTTGACGCAAATGTCATGAACTCCTCCACACTTTGCCTAAATTAATCCGTCAATTCTCTCGTCGTTAAATCATACCGATGTTTATCCATCCGCAATCGAAAATAATCATAATAAATTGAAGAAGACATTTGTTAAGATTTTTGTTTTGGTGAAATTATGAAGCAGCAGAACGTATTTATAATGGAAATTACAAAGATTATCACGAATTTTTTTAATAAAAAAATATATCATTCTTAAGAATAATCGGATATTAAAATTGTTTTTTACGATCTCACGGACGAATTACTGACGATTTTCGACTGAATTCTGACGATCGCCGATGGATTACTGATGACCGTCTAGATTTATTGAATCGGTCAATCAATCTTTTTGCTGATAAATTATCGGCGAAATTCCGACGGAATGCAAAAAAACAGGTTGTCATCGAAAAGTCATCGGAAACTCTAACGGATTTCCAAAGACTATAAAGATTTATCCAACGACTCTATAATTACGTAGAATCGATCAACCAACAGATTACCGACGGATTACCAATGAAAATAAAATATTCAACACCATCGGAAAGTAGTAGGTAATTTCCGGCGGGAGTGACGTCGTCGAAAATTTCCTACGTTGTCCCGACGACAAATCGACGGATAACTTATCATCGGTAATACGTCGGAAAGCCGACGGATATTCCCGTCGAATTCCCGACAACGTTTTGGTCGTCAAAAATTATTGACAGTTGTCCGATTAATTACCAACGAAGCTCTTTTTGTTGGTATGTCGCCAGTTATCCGTCGGTATTTTGCGACGATATGTTTTTTGTCAGAAATGCCGTCAAAAATCCTAATATTTTCTTGTAGTGGAAACAGAAACACCATGGGGATGGCTCAAAAATGTCTCCACGGCGTTTCCACTAGACGAAGATATCCCGACTATTTTCGAAACATTTTTTCCGTTTTCATAATATTTCCGCATTTAATTGCGATTAATGTATTTAAAATTTTATAAAAAAAGGAATTTGTCAACACAATATTGTGTTTAACAATTTTGTTATTATCCATATGCGAACTTTTCTTGTTGATCAATTTTAACAAGAAAAGAAAAGAAAAATACGTTATTGAACCATTATATAAATCCATCTTTTTTAGTGTCTCACGTACAATTGTTTTTTATAAATTTTTACTTTTTTACTTTTTTAGAGATAAGGTATGTTTTTTTATAAATTTTATTCCTGGCTATAAACTTTTATCTGTGCATATTGAATGTGGTTATATATATATATATATATATTAGATTATGTGGTAAGAGAAGATATGATGTTCGCATCAAATCTTTGTTTCTTGAATGGCTCTTAACTCAAACCAACACTTTTATTTTCTTAGTTCGAATGCATGCGATTTTTTTAGTTTCGTTTTTATTAACTCAAACCAACCAGTTAGCATCTGTCACAATTCTATTATTTTTATTCAATTTTCGTTTTTAATATTTTTTATCATCTTTTTCATTCTTTTATAATTTTTTACAATTTAATTTTTTTTATAATAAAATATGACTTCTCAAGAATAAAAAAATAAAGTAATATTGACTCGGTTGATTCTTTAACTCAAAATAGAAAAGGTTCGCTATAGAATGTGACCAAAATAGTGAAAGTAGAAACAGTGGGAGGAATTTGGAATTTTTGAAGTAATTTTTTTAATAATACTTGAAAACGATCGTATCTTAGAATTAGAACACATTTGTTTGGAATAAAAAATGCTGTGTTTCTATTTGTACCAAAGTAACAAGAAATTCTATATTTGAGATGAAACAGTTAGAAGAAGAATTTGAAAAGCAAAAAAAGAAGTTTAGGTTTAGAAAATTTCTTTACCTAGTGAATCTCAAATAGAAATCGATTTTTTTTATAAGAAAAAAAAATCTAGTTTCTTACTTATCACTAAAACTTTTGGTATTATGGCGAGAGACTAGTTGGATCAAGAAATTGCAAGAAACTCTTGGAGATCTATGCTGGAGATTTACCGTTTAATCTTGCAATAAACTCACATTATCATAGGTCTTATCAATTTGATGTTGCGAACAATATTGATGGTTATATACCTCTTGGTTATAATAATCTCAAAACAATTTTATTACAACAAGAAAAAAATCCACATTAAAAAGTTATTAGAACCAATTAAATTAACATTAGAAGAAAAAAGAGTGACGATTATGACATATGGTTATATAGTAATCCTACAAGAAAACTTACAAAATACAGTAAAAACTATGAAAATATAGAGATGCCCATAAAAATACTTCAAGAATAAAAAAAGAAAGAATCTTACTAAATAAAAGTAGTTATTTGAAACTCCTAAAGCTATCCACCTAAGCCAAAAAAAATAAGTTCTAAAAGAAAGACACTTTATAAAATTCATCCACATCATTCTAAACAAAAAATACTTATTAATAATTTCTATAAAATTAAATCCCTAAATTATAAAAATTTCAAAAAAAATTTGACGATTAAACTTTCACAAACAATTAAAATTTATAACCACTAACTCACTTATTATTGACCATTATCATCTCATTTTTTATTGTATTGGCCACTATCATCTCACATTTTATTGTTCATTACCATCCTAATAATGATTTCCAATTACTAACATTATAAAATACCAACTATGATATTTTCAATCACAAACCTTGCACACATTTCTTACAAGTTAATCATGACATCAAAAACTTTTTCTTAAACTCATACTTTTGCTTTTTTCAACGATTTTGATGGAGATTTTTGTAATTATAATGAAGAAATATTGGTCTGACTTATTCATTTTTGGGAATCTCGGAATTTTAACAAAAGCAACACACTTACGGATTTGGAAATTCTTCTCCTCGACAAAGAGATATGTTTACAAAATTATGTATGTATGGTAAAACTAACATCTTTTTTGTTTACCGTTGTTGAAATAATTAGAAAAAACCTTTTTACGAGCAGCTAATATATCTAACTCTGAAATATTATATATTAGAAATATGTAGATTAAAAAAATTTTAATAGTTAAAAATACTAGAATTTTTATATGTCAATTTTTCTCTAATATATTATTCTATTTTTTTTAAAACTCTACCTAGCTGATAGAAAATTTTACAAACCAATACAATATAAAAATTTATTTCGTTAAATAGAATTTTTTGGTTCGAACATATTTTGAAAGCTAACTTAATTTACAAACTAAAAAATTTATGATCAATATCGGTAAAAAATTCTACAAAGCCACTAGTCATAAAAATATTATATGTTTGAACGACCAAACAACAATAATAAAAAATATATAATTCGCGCGATACGCGAAATTCCGTTCACACAGCAAAGCATCATCTGGATTCGGTTCACTCAACAACAATTCAATGCTCGTCAAAGCTGTAGAGATATTCAATGATGGCTGCCAAGCTCCCTGTGCTCATATCGGAAACAAACCATTGTTATCTGACTGAATAAACGAATGACACTTTTAGTTCAATTCATAACACGATACTAAAATTTAATTCACAAACAAAAACAGTCTTCCACCACCACTACTTCTAAAATGCTTTCATGTATTCTAATTGAAGATGTTAAAATGGATATACCCACTCCATTTAGATCCACATCATTTAAAACCTACCCTATTTAAACTTTAAATCTTATAAAACTTATTTATTATAAAGGTTTAATAAAATAATCTATTTACACTCATTTATAATTACACTAACCCATTTAAACTCATTCAAACTCATTTAAACTCATTCAAACCCATTTAATTCATTTAATCCATTTTAGGTTGTATTTTTTTATTTATATTCATTTATAGATATTATATTTTTAATAAAACAATATAGTAATTTTTATTTGAAAGATAGGTAATAACTTTATGTACTTGTTAAAAATATATTAAAATATTTTAAAAATAAAATATTGAATTTTTGTCATATGCTTTATAGAAAATTTGAGTTTTTTTTAAATATTTTTAAATGCTAAAATGGGTAAATTTACCTCATTTACAGTACATCCCGTTTAAATCTATTTTCTGTCAAGAAAGTATTCTAGATTTTTGTCAAAAATTAAGCATTTTTCTTATAAAACGTAATTTCCATATTTTTTCCGTCAAAAAAGAAATTCAACATTTTTCCACCAAAAAACGTAATTTCAAAATTTTCCATCTAATTTCATATTTTCATGCCAAAAATATAATTTTGCATTTTTCTTATTAAAAACGCAATTTCACATTTTCACATTAAAAAAAATAATTTTGTATTTTTATTAAAACATGATTTTTATTTTTTATTTTCAACAAAAATTTATTGATTACTTATTATAAAATATTTTTCAATCATTGTTGATTAAACAAAAATAAAATGTAAATGAATTTAATAGGGTATTTATTTTTTAAAGGAAAAACTCTTTTAATAAATGTGTTTTAAATGGATACACATTTAAATCTATTAATATTAATTCTAATAAATAGGCTTAAATGGATTTTAAATTTTATAAATACTCACTAAAAACCCATTAAATATAACCCCATTTTAACGTCCCTAATTCTAATATCCAAGAACGAACTTTCGAAGAACACATTAATAACGCTGAAAGTTTAATTTAAGGTAACTAATAGATTTAATATCTGATTTTATCGCAGTTTTAAAATCAATTATTTTATTGGATATGGGATAGTAATTTTTTTTTTAAAAAAAAAGTTATAAATGGATGTAGATGAAATAAACTTAAACCCGTGGAAAAACGGATGTAACCAAAAGAGTTAATTCGTTTAGTAGAACAATGCCAACCAATTTATTAATTGTCTAACTAATCGAAATAATTTAGCAATTCAACTGAAACGTAAACGAGTAGATATCTTGGTTGGTGAAGCTCAATTTCCCCTTATAATATTTGTCTCAATAAAAGGTTTTTTGATTTAAAAGAAAACAAAAAGGTTTCGAGTAATCACGCCGTAAAAACCGCTTGATTGGTTCCAATAAAAAATAGTGCTTGACAGTATAGAAATGACGACAAAATTAAAACCAATGTCTAATTTTCTAACCACCAATAATGCTAATTACCTTAACGCCGAATGATACCTTTTTTATATTTACAATATTTTTAGTTATTATAATAGATTTAAAATTACACGAGCTTATAGGATTGATTTATTTTTATATACTTATACGTTAAATTATTATTAAATATAATTTAAAATTAAAAATTTATTTTAACTTTATAATTAGCCCAAATTATAAATCCGATTTTAATAAAAAAAACCTGATTTTGATCTAAAAACCCAACCCACATATTTTCTGTACTAAATCGATTTGAATTTTTTATCATCGATTGGTTCTTACATTTCGACTTCAACTCCGATAGTTTCATCCATTACAATTTTGATTTCGACTTTACTTTCGATTTTGACCGATATCTCAACTTCTGATCCATGACTTCGATGTATATGGTCGCCATCTCTACTTTAGTTTGAGTCATCGATTTCTCTCGAACTAAATTTTAAATTGATTTTTTAATACGATTATAATTTTTTTCTAATCGATTTGCAGTTTAGTGGAATGAGTCGTTTTAATCTAGTTGGTTTTTGGTTAAATCTACTGGTTATAACATTGGTTTAATTAAGATTTAAATTGTAAACGCTAATATGTAACGAAAAAATATAATAAATTATGAAATTTATATAGTTTACAAAATAAAAATATAGTTTATAGATTTTAATAAATATTAAAAAATATAAGTAGAAATAGATTTAATAGTATCATATGATATGGTTTATGAAAGTAAACCCGCAAAGGATTAGTTCTTATGTCAGAAGACGAAAAGATTATATTAATGACAGTAAAATATCACCACAAATTGTTTATACACATACTTCGTCCTCCAAATATACTATAACAGTTTCCAATATATGTAGATTTGAAGATAGTAGTATCATATCATATCTTGTCTTTACGATGAAATGATATTTCCAATAAAAAACAGTACTTTTTATATAATAAAATCAATTTGGAAAAATTGACCGGAGCAAAGGCTAATATATAATTACAAAATAAGGTGTTAACAGCAAATGCAATGCTATAAATCATGTGCATAATGTTATAGTACCAAATAATCAATTATAATGTTCCCATGTGACCCCCTTTTAAGAATTTTCTTATATTATTACTCAGCCCCACTCAATGCTTTAAAATCACTTTTGAGAAAATATTTATTTTAATGATTCATCGTATGATTTGTCAAATAAATATCAATTAGATTCACGAGAAAAATTATTTACAAATTATATAATAGTTTTTATTTGTAAATATAAATTAAATATTTATATAATTTTATATTTTATTTAAAATTATGTTTAGTATTAATTTTATATAAATAATAAAAAAAATAAAAATAATTATTTTTATAAATTTAATAATATTTTTGGTTAGTTTAATAAAATTTATTAATTTTTTAACTAAATTAATAACAATAGAATAATTATTTTAATAATTTAAATTTATTTATATATTTATTTAAAACTTAGTTACCATGATATTTATGTTAATAATAATAAAATTATTTTTTAAAATATTTTTCAAATAATATATTACAAATTTTATTACGTCGTTCATTCCTCTCGTCTTCTCGTTACTCACAAATTATCCCTTTCACACAAACGCACAATCCAACACATTCCTTACACAAATATAATGGTTTCATTTATTAACTCCGTACAATTGTATTATATGGAATATTCCGTTTTTATTACAATCAGTTTTGAAAGTAAGACTAATTAGTGGTGGTAATAAAAGTAATTACACTAAACGTTTTTTTGTTGCCAGATTAAAAACTTATATTCCATTTTAAATCATCAATCTGATTCATAACTTTTTTATAAATTAAAAGATGAATATTTTTTAATAAAATTATAATTGCAATGTTAATGGTTTAATACTTGGATTTAGATAGGTGAGCTTGAATTTATGTTGGTGAAGTCCAGCTGTTTCCTTAGCTTTGGAGCAAGATGAATCTCAGCTATTTTCCGCACACATACAAACTCAAATTACGCATTCTCCTTTGGACCAAAATACTAAATTTAATTGTGTACTAATAAGACTAGTCATATTCCAACCAATAATAAAATAATTAGATTTTAAGAAAATTCAATTTGGTCAAAAACTTCTTCTCTTATGGCACATCTCATAAAATATACATCAGTAATAGTTTAAATAATAAATGAAAACCGATTAGAATCGAAGATTTTAGTATTGTTTGTTTGGTTGTCGTATTTGACTGTAGCTATGATCAATATTATAGTTGTAATTATAATATATGTTGTTCGTTTGTATACCAACGGCGATTATGATTGTGGTTGATCGTAAATATTTAATCGCACCGATATTTTAATCAGTAGTTAAAAAAATTACGATGTAAAACTTAATATTTGACTGCTGAATCTGCTACAAATAGTTGCGGTAGCTAAATGAACAACAATATACCACATCCGTATCGAACATGACATCTAAATTGTTCATCAAAATTTGATAGTAATTCAAATTTGATAGTAATTCGTGAATGGTCAAGATTTTTTTGGTAATAAATCAAATGTCCTCATAGTTTATAACATTAAATATGTATATATAATAACCATAAAATTGATATTAATTTTTAAGAACATATTTATTTCAAAAAAAGTCTTTCAAAAATTATATTTTTATATATATGAAATTAATAGGTTTCCCACACTCTTGTAAAAGACTTATTCAAGAAAGAAGAAACCCATTAATTATATTTACTAAAATATAATTTATGAATAATTCTCTGATACTTAATTTGATATATGTAAAATCATTTTTCATATCTGTCCAAAAAAGGTAAATAATATTTCAAACGCATACAAATTTTACATCATATCCTTATTCAACGTTCACCAAACAAACATTCTTCTTTTCAGTCTGAAAATAAGTACGATTTTTCCATTTTGAGTGTTTTTTATAATTATTTATAATTCATGACACATCCATCTTAGGATCGTAGAGAATCGACTGACAAAACAACAAAATTTGGAAAGGATCTAAACATTCTTGTTTATCATTCAATGCAAAGTCAACTGTCTGTAACGAGACCGAATTTTATTTTATTTGATTTTTGTACTAAAAAGCAAAATTTCGAAAAATTGTTTATTTTCATTTTACAGAGATTTTAGTCGGAAAATAGTCATCAAAAACCTAAATGACGTCACGTGGGTGTAACGAAAAGAAATAACGCGGTGGGAATCGTGTGGGGCCAGAAGCAGCTCGCTTGTCCATATTCCGATAAGAAAGTAAAAACAAAACTCCAACTTTAGTAGTCTCGGTGGCACCAGATCACTCCTCTCTTCTCGATCTTTTTAACATTCTTCATTTTCTCTTCTTGTGAGAGAGAGAGAGAGAGAGAGAGAGAGAGAGAGAGATAGATTCGCCTTTTATATTAGATCGAAACAAAGATGTCATCGGCGCCGTCTCCAGGCACTACTCCGTCACCATCTCCACCGTCTCCTCCCACCAACTCAACCACTACCACTCCTCCTCCAGCCTCCTCTCCTCCTCCCACCACTACTCCTTCTTCTCCTCCGCCGCCATCTACAAATTCCACCTCTCCACCTCCGTCTTCTCCCTTACCGCCTTCTCTTCCTCCACCTTCTCCCGCCACTCCTTCAACTCCGCCGGGATCTTCCACTCCTCTTCCTCAGCCGTCTCCCACCGCACCCGTCACACCATCTCCACCGTCTCCCTCCACACCAACTCCTCCTGGTTCAGGTACTCGAAGCCCTCCATCTCCAAACTCGGGATCACCAACCACTCCCTCAGGCGGAAGAGATTCTCCTCCTCGAACTCCATCAAACTCTTCCCCGCCGTCTTCTTCTTCCGACGGATTATCAACGGGAGTGGTGGTTGGAATTGCCATAGCTGGAGTCGCTGTTCTTGTGGTGTTGACTTTGATTTGTCTTCTTTGTAAAAAGAAACGACGAAGAGACGATGATGAAGCTGCTTACTACGTTCCTCCTCCCCCTCCTGGTCCCAAAGGTAAATTAAAGATCTCAAATTGATTTAATCAATATCCATTTTAACTCAAATTGTTCCAGATTTATCTGATTATCGACATTTTTTCTCCCAAATTTAAGGTTTTTGCATACTAATTGTGCAAATTAGATTTGCTACCTTCTCTCTTTGCATGAGTCAATGGGAAATTAAATATTCGAATGTGCATTTTTGTTACCTTTCTTGAAAGTTTCAAACTTGCATATAAAATCAGTTTTTACAGATTTGATATTCCATGTGTTTCTCAGCTGGAGGTCCTTACGGTGGACAGCAGCAATACTGGCAACAACAAAACGCATCACGACCGTCAGATCACGTGGTGACGTCACTGCCACCACCAAAGCCTCCTTCTCCACCACAACAACCTTCTCCGCCTCCTCCACCACCACCACCTTTCATAAGCAGCAGCGGCGGCTCTGACTCAAACTACTCTGATCGTCCATTTCTCCCTCCACCCTCTCCAGGGCTTGTGTTAGGCTTCTCCAAAAGCACTTTCACATATGAGGAGTTAGCAAGAGCCACCAATGGCTTCTCTGAGGCTAATTTATTAGGCCAAGGCGGGTTTGGTTACGTGCACAAAGGTATATTGCCTAGTGGGAAAGAAGTTGCTGTGAAACAGTTGAAAGCTGGGAGTGGTCAAGGAGAGAGAGAGTTTCAGGCAGAGGTTGAGATCATTAGCCGAGTTCACCACAAGCATTTGGTTTCTCTTGTCGGTTATTGCATCGCGGGTGCTCAAAGATTGCTTGTGTATGAGTTTGTTCCCAACAACAATCTCGAATTTCACCTCCATGGTTAGACAAAACCTAACTCTTTCTTGTGCCAGAATGCGACAAATCCCAGTTAGTTCTGATTTTTGGGAACTGAATTTGTTATAGGGAAGGGACGGCCTACGATGGAATGGAACACTAGATTGAAGATTGCTCTTGGTTCTGCTAAAGGACTTTCATATCTTCATGAAGATTGTAAGTCTAAAATCTGCAAAAATATGCATAGATGTATACATTGTGTGGTTGTTAACGAGACAAACGCGTATGCAGGCAATCCTAAAATCATTCACCGTGATATCAAGGCGGCGAATATACTGATGGATTTCAAGTTTGAAGCTAAGGTATGATTAAACTTTTTTAGATATGTTTGTGAAGTGTTTTTGTTATTTTGTGTCACTGAAGCTCTCTTCTTTCGTTTAGGTTGCTGATTTTGGTCTTGCCAAGATTGCTTCTGATACAAACACTCATGTATCTACACGTGTGATGGGAACCTTTGGGTATATATAATCTTGAAGCTAATTATGTAGAGTTATGCAGTTTGTGAAGTGTCTGAATCCTTATAAATTCTGAAACTTTTTGTTTTGGGGTTATAGGTATTTGGCTCCGGAATATGCCGCAAGCGGAAAGCTCACAGAGAAGTCAGACGTTTTCTCATTTGGCGTTGTACTTTTGGAGTTAATAACCGGGCGACGTCCTGTTGATGCAAACAATGCCTATGTAGATGACAGCTTAGTTGACTGGGTACGTACTATGACTGCTTATAATCTAATCTTCACATGATTTTACTTTTGTTTTACAATTTGATGGTTGGATGAAGCTAAAAGCTATGTGTGAATATTTGGAACAGGCACGACCGTTGCTTAGCCGAGCATCTGAGGAAGGAGACTTTGATGGTTTGGCTGATAAAAAGCTGAATAATCAGTATGATAGAGAGGAGATGGCTCGAATGGTTGCTTGTGCTGCGGCTTGTGTTCGCCATTCAGCTCGCCGCAGACCTCGCATGAGCCAGGTAACTTAATTTGACATAACCCATTCTCTCTTTTCTGTCTAGGAATGAGCATTCTCAAGTGATTTTTTGTTTATGTAATTACCGCGCAGATTGTGCGTGCGTTAGAAGGAAATGTATCACTATCGGATCTGAACGAAGGGATGAGACCGGGTCAGAGCAACGTTTACAGTTCATATGGAGGAAGCACGGACTATGACACGAGCCAATACAACGAAGACATGAAAAAGTTTAGGAAAATGGCACTTGGAACTCAAGAGTATAGTGCGAGCGGCGAGTACAGTAATCCAACCAGTGACTATGGACTGTACCCGTCTGGCTCGAGCAGCGAGGGTCAAGCCACACGGGAAATGGAGATGGGGAAGATTAAAAGAACAGGTCATGGTTATAGTGGACCCTCTCTTTAAACACGAGAGTTTGAGACATTGCAGCTTCTTTTTTTTTTTTTATTCTTTTTAACTGTAAAGATTTCAGGAAATTGCCATACTCTAATTGAAACTACTACGATGATACGATGCATTTAAGTTGTTTTTCTTTCGTTTCTTTCTTACATCTACAAGTTGTGATGATGATGTCAAGATTGATGATTGTGGGGTTTAATATTATTATTATTTCATTCTTTCATTTTTGGTGTTTGGTTTAGTGGATTTTTAATTGGTATTTGTAATCAATAAATGTCCATTTATTGATTTATCATATTTAGGTTTTATGTGTTCAAATGATCATTCAACTAAAACCTATTTATTAAAAAAAGTTATTTACAAAAATAATTTCTTATTAAATTTATTTATGTTAAATGAAAAATAAATTAATCAGTTAAGAGAAATAAATAACAAAAATTACAATTTAGCAAGAAATATAAATTTATTTTTATCGTTAAATATGGAAAATTACATTTTTATCGTAAAAAGTTGGTAATAAAAGTTTTGGCGGAAAAACGTGAAATGTATTTTTTTGCGGGAAAATGTAAAAGTACGCTTTGAAGAAAAAAATACATAAATATGTTTTTCACGGAAAAATGCAAATTTATGTTTTTGATGGAAAAATGCGTAATCACGTTTTTAAAGAAAAATATGGAATTGTGTTTTTTACGGAGAAATATGAAATCACGTTTTTAATAGAAAATACACAGTTTTGGTAGAAAAATGTAAATATATGTTTTGGCCAATGCATAATTACGTTTTTGATAGAAAAATAGAAAAATAAATTTTTGATGGAAAACTACAAAATTATGTTTTTGACAAAAAAATTGCAGAATCATGTTTTCGGAGAGAAAATATAAAATACCGTTTTGGGAAGAAAATATGAAATAACGTTTTTGACGAAAAATATAAAACTATGTTTTTTGCGAAATATATAAAATTAATTTTTTACTAAGAAGATACAAAAATAAATTAACGAAAAATATAGAATTACCTTTTTGACAGAAAATGTGAAACTAGATTTTCGACGAATGAGTAATTAATATTTTTGCAGTGAAATACAAAACTTTTAAATAAATATTTTAATTATTTAAATAAAACTATTATTATTAGAATATATAATTTAAATCGATTAAATGGATTTAATAGGTTAATGTAATTATAATAGAGTTAATGGACCGTCATGTTGGGTTTTAATGGAGTGGGATATAATTGGGAATGAATATAAAGGGATGAGTTTGATTCAAATACTTCATTAAGCCTAGTATTATTCAAAAGTAAATAATTTTGAAAATCTTTGTACATTAAATCATTTGAAATTAATTCTGATCGAATTTCATAATAAATTATAAATAAAAAATCTAAGATGTATTGAAAATATTTTAGAATTCATACATCTAAATGTTAAGAATGATATCAAATTTTAATTTTTGAAGATTATAAAACTGATTAAATTAAATTTACAATCCATTATTGAATAACACATTTTCTATATTTCGCACTGAAACACATCTAATGGATATTACTCAATTAGGGATTGTAAAATTGATTCTATGTTTTATAATAGTTAAAATTTAAAATTTGATATTGATCCTAAGAATTTTAAAGTCTTTGCGGTATATCTTGGATTTTGGTTTTAGTAACTTTCTCACTAAATTCCATTTGAATTCATTTTAAATGACTTAATATATAAACATTTTCCAAATCATTTAATTTTTAATACATTATATTTTATTTAAATATTTGAAATTTTAATTAAATTACATGAGACTTTAAAATCTCTTAAGCATCATTTACAAGTATAAGATCCAATAACACCAAATTTTTAAACATATTTTAAAATCATTGAATTCTGTTAAAATTTATTATTGACAAAATCGAAATAATCTAAAACAAAAAAAATCGACATAATTTATGGAGAATTTACAAATATAACATCTTTTTCCAAATATAACATCTTTAGTTTAAATTTATAAAAAATAGCACAAATTTAATATTAACATAATTTAAAACTTTTTTAATAAAGAAAAATTAAACTTTAAAATTAGAAAAAGGAAACTAAATATAATATTTTAATTATATTTGTAATTTATTTATAGTAAATATGTATTTATTAAAAAATAATTTGTATTATTTTTAAAATTTTAAATTTAAAATACTAAATTTAAAACAAAAACTTCAAAATGTATTATTTTAAGATAATTCTCGTAGATTTATTTTAATAATAATAATAATATTTAATGCAACAGTCGCATCTTCTACAAGTTTTATTATCAATTTGACTTTCGAAAATATTTAAAGTAACCATTACAATTTTTACAGTCCAAATCTCTGCAGTCTAAAATCTGGAGTCGCAGCTACAGTTCATATTGTTAGAATCAGTCGAGCCTTTTATTTTTTCCAAAGTATCTTTTTGTTTAGTTTTTTTTCTGCCTTTTAATTCTATTTTATTACTTTTAATCTTAATCAATAATAATAATAAGACGTCATAAATATATTTTCTGGAAAATAATTTCATAAGATGAAATCACCTCAGAGAAGAAAACACAGGAAACAAATATAATGATATCTCTTCACTTCACCACTCAGTCGCAATCTTTTCTCACATCCGTTTCCAATTTCGGTTTTTTGAAAACCCCTAAATCTCCTTTTCGTGTCCATTTCCCCCAGAAATCACAATTTCTTTCTTGCAGTCGTTCAAGTTCCTATTCCCGAGGAACAAGTTTAAGCAGTGAAACCTTCCGACGGAGTGTGAGTTGCTATGGGGTTAAGGATTCAGGTGAGACAAAGAATTCAGCGCCGCCGTTAGACTTCGGTGGAGGTAGTGGCGGAGGAGACGACGGCGGAGAAGGCGGTGATGATGACGGTGAGGTGGAGGGGGAAAACAGGCTGTTTCCGGAATGGCTGGATTTTACGTCGGACGACGCCAAGACTGTGTTCGTGGCTGTTGCTGTATCTCTTGCGTTTCGATATTTTATTGCAGAACCCAGATACATTCCTTCCTTGTCTATGTATCCTACTTTTGATGTCGGAGACAGATTGGTTGCAGAGAAGGTATGTTGTTCTCTATTTCAGTTTATTTAGATTAGCTTTCTTTGTAAAGATCAAATGTTGGAATCATGCAGAAGGGATTAAGAATCTAGAGAATCGTGTTAAGGTTTTGCACTTTGTTTTGCTTACAATGCTTCAAGCTTTTACATCTTATTGAGTTATGAGGTTTAAGATGAGGTAAAAGAGATTCATAAGGTGTAGGGATGTTCCAGGTGAGTTATTATTTCAGGAAGCCTTGTGCAAATGATATTGTAATCTTCAAAAGTCCACCAGTTCTTCAAGAAGCTGGCTACACTGACGCAGATGTATTCATTAAACGGATTGTTGCAAAAGAAGGCGACCTTGTAGAGGTATTGATCATAATCTTGACTCTTGGCGAGCATCAATAGTGAATAAACTTACAATCGTGTAGCTCATGATTGTTAATTTTGAGGAAACAACGCAGGTACATGATGGGAAATTGATTGTTAACGGTGTTGCTCGAGATGAAAAATTCATCTTACAGCCTCCTGGTTATGAAATGACACCAGTTGTAAGTTTTTTTATATCGTTGCCTTTCAATCAAATGTTAAAACCTAAACCTTCTGGCTTTTCTTGTTTTTCTGATTTTGGTTACTTCAACATTGTAGCGGGTACCAGAAAATTCGGTCTTTGTTATGGGTGACAACCGAAATAACAGTTATGATTCACATGTGTGGTGAGAAGACTATTGTTCATTTTGTTTCTAGATATCAATCACGAAATTTAGCTTCTTCTTGGATTGTTCCTTATTCTAGAATACTTGTGTTGCTTGCCTTCAGGGGTCCTCTGCCTTTGAAGAATATTATCGGAAGGTCAGTTTTTCGATATTGGCCACCAAACAGAGTAAGTGGGACAGTGCTGGAAGGTGGCTGTGCTGTGGATAAGCAATAGAGCATTATAGCGTTTAGATTCAGCATATCTTCATTTGAAGCACTTGTGCACATAGAAACGAAATCCATTTATCCTTTTTCTTTTGTGGAGAAAAGAAATTGCACATTTGCATTGGATTATAGAGAAAGCAAGAATTTTATGTTCAGAGTGGAGAAACAAAGAAAAGGTGTCAACTTGGTAACGAGTTTACAGGTCTAGTGAGTGAATTGTATGTGTTTGAAGGTCTGGAAGGGACATGGATACGAAAGGAGCAGGAGAGTCTATTGTCACCTTCACTGAGCTGTTAAAGCTCAGAATTTTGCTGGCGAATCTTATTCTGTATATTCCTTCTCCCTAATAAAAGCAATGCAGGTTTAAACTCTAGATAGAGAAAGGATGAGAAGCTTCCCAGAAAAACAGAGAGCTTTATAAACTTCCTCTTCACCATAACCGCTTTGAATTGTCCCACGTACAATCCTCTGTTTTCTTTATAAACTTCCTCCTTATCAATCCTGTAATGCCTCTCCGGCCAATACACTTGGCTTGACGGAGAGCTTCTTTTCCATCGGAGTCCCACACCGCTTGACCCATTGTAGGAGTGGCTCGAAGAACATAGACAATTGTGTTTTTCCTTAATTTGTTTCTGGACTTCTAATAGAGAAGAATGATGATGGAATATTTTTACAATTGGTTGCTTACACATGTTTGTTTCATTTATATTCTTCAAAATCTTACTTCCACTTCTTCTATTAGATACGAAAATAATCAAAACACAAAAAAATACAGCAAAAGTATAAATTTTTTCCTCAAGATATAGGATTAGAAAAACAAAAATTTTACAATGAGGAAGTAATCTCTCCATACAGAAAGAACCGACGGTCTCGCCGGGACGTCTGGATCCAATCTGCACTTCAAACCTTTTTGTTCTCTAAGAGGTTTGATTGTCGGTAATATCTTCCCGGAGCACTCTTACTAAGAGAGAAGATAGCTACTGAAGAAACCTGCAAAATTGTGCCGCATCTAGGGCATGAAGATTTCAGAAGCCTATTCCACTCATTCCTTGCAAGAAACAACTGGCGTTATGGTCTAAGGAAACTAAATCATAGACGCGTAATTTTTGTACATATTTTTGTGTAAGAAAACATATTTAAAGACTAAAACATCTTTAGAATGATTTTGAATAAAATTAAATAAAAATAAAGAATCGAGAAAAGGTCATCAGATAGGAGCGAAAGACTATGCTTAAGATATTAATCACATAATTTTATCATCTGAACTATGCGTTATCAATCCTCACTTGACCCTTTCCACTTTATTTTTCTCATCAAGAATCAAAAAACATCAAACAAAAACCTAAATAATTTTCTGTTTTCAATCAAAATAGGCCTCATAGAAAAGATTAGATTTATCAACAAGGATTATTTCAGACATATGCTTGTCAAAATCGATTAAATCATAGGCCAAAAGATTGATATAAAATGAAAGAAAGGATTGACTCAGAATATGGGTGGTGATATAACAGAATGGTCGGCAAATTAGGCCTTTATGGCCATTTTTTACGACGAACGAGACCTTTCAATATCAATCTTCACTGTCAATAAATACCGAAAGCTAATCTATAAAAAACCAGAAGGAGAAAAGATTTATTAAGAAAACTGAATTGGAGGGGAAGGTTAAACCCTAAGAAAAGACTGCTTATTGCTGAAACTTTCTCACGTTATTTATACAGAAAACAAACTTTGTGAGGCTAGGGTTTCAGAGTAAAAACAACGTGTAGTTCAAAACAGATTCCTGAAGACTACAAGCTGTTACGTGAAGATATATAAACTACTCGCTGATTAGGGTATTTTAAACGCAGCAATAAAAATATATGGGCCAGTTGGCCCGTTTTGGATACCCACACGGAGATTAAAGTTGAGCTTTGAATTTGACGTTGTCCCAAGCCCAAACCAAAGTTTTCATATTTTCTAAAATTTTCAAATAGGATAATAAACAAAAATAATATTTTTTATAAAAATTTGTTTTAAATATAGTATCATGTTTAAATTTATAAAAATAATACAAATTTAATATTAAAATATTTTAAATTTTTTTAATAAAAAATACTAAATTGGAAAAAAAATCAAATATAATATTTTAATTATATTTATAATTATATGATAAATATGTATTTTTATAACATAATTTATCCTATTTTTTTTTGAATCTTAAGTTTAAAGTGTTAAATTTGAAATAAAAACTTAAAAATATGATATTTTAATATATTAATTTTTCAAATATTATCAGAATAAAATATTCAAAATTTTAAGTTTAAAATATTAAATTTAAATAAAAATTAAAAAAATATATTTTAGGATATTAAGTAAAATATTTTACAGCGAGTAGAAGACTTTTGGATATAGAAACAAACAGTGTTAACACAAATGGACTTGTCTAACGAACACACTTCTAAAACACTATTGATGTCTAATGCTTGAACATCAAATGTGAAATTTAACTGAATCCAATTAAAATAAACGTGAAAAGATTCGGTAAACAAAGACTAATCATCAGTTTCTTTCAACTCTACTACTTCTACTTCTCTCTGGTCCCATTCTCATATCAAGCGTTGTTAGAACTTGTGGCATCGACATTCCTCCTGACACAACAATCTCTGCATATAAATCAAACATACCCCCAAGATCAGATCACATCTCTAAACATTTTCAAAATGAAATCGAACAGCTTTTTTCCTCACCTATGCCTTCCCTTACTGAAAGATTTGGTCTGATCACATCTTTTGTACTAACAAGGAATACATCTCCAATGTAAAGATGATTTGTCGGCACATACACACAGCAAAGTTCCTCTTCATCTGCATAAGTCTGCAAGGCTTTTAACACATTTAGGCTTTGTTCAAACCTGCTTTCTGAAAAGGAAGATTACGGTTTCTTCTAACAGACCTGGAGAACGACAGTTGATGTGATGAACCCAATCGCATATTCACCAATACGTGGATGCCTTATAATGGCGACTTCCTTGAATGCCTGGGTGTTTTGATCTGGAATATAATGGTCAGAAGACATATAATCAACAATACTCCATCAAAAAACGACCAAACCAGAAAAAAACAACTGTACCTGGTGATATGGCAGTGCTGATTTGCTTGGAGGCATTGTAGATGTGGCGAACAAAAGGCATTCGCTTGATAAACCACTCTCCTAAGTTCAGAACCGATGTACCCAACCACGAAGACATGAACACTCCAACCAAGAATATGAATGTAATGGACGTGATAAAGCCAAGTCCTGGAAAGCAAATTCACAAAAAGACTGACATCAAATATTGCGTGCTACATTCTCTTCAAATTTTAAGACCAGATGATTTTGTATTTTGAAATCCATATGTCACATAAGATGATTTTGGTACGAACCTAACATTAGAGCTACTTCGTAATTTTGAATAATGCATAAAAAAGCTACTAGAAGGACATACAAAAGGATAAGAAGCTTACCAAAAATATCAATTCCGAGTTGAGCATAAATTGGGGAGAAAAACCCATCGACGAAATGAATAAACCACCACGTCACATAGAAAGTGATCGCCATTGGAAGCAAGATAACACTGCAGGGTGATTTAGGAGTCAGAATATATTGGCAGAACATGTGAACACGAACAAGCAAAGACACTAGATTAAGGAACAAAAATGAAAAGCTTAATCCTCCATTACAATAAGCAAGTAAGATAGTCCCTACCATCCAGTCATGAACTTCTTCGATGCCCAGCTTCTGATCAACTTGTAAAAGGTCTAAAGATTAAAAAAAAAAATCAATTTTTCAGTCAGGAAAGACATCAAAATTGAATATAAGATGAACACAAATCAAGGTTTTCATTTTTGTATTGCACCAAATTCACATTTTCATTGTAATCAATAATCATCCAGTTTTAGTAATCTAAACGGAGCAATCTCAAAAACTGCTGAAACGAAAACATATCCTTGTTTCAGATCAACCTCAGCTAACTTTCGAATTCTGGAAGTAAATGTCCGAAACTCCCAACAACAGTAAACTACAATCTCAGCCTCGCAATTTGCCAATTAGAGAAGATTCTGCATTAACCCCAACATATCTCAATAGGGTTTTAACTTTTAAGGAATTTTGCCATCGAAACCGTAAACCAGAAGACGAACCCGTAAGGACGTATTTCTGAATCGAGAAAAAGGGAAAAAAAAAAAAGTAATAACCTCGTGACCAGAGTGATGGGTAGATGAAGATGACGACGAGGGTTTGGCTTCAGCGCCGTCATCATCTTCGCCGGAATGAGAAACCGGAATCAGAAGCTCCCGATCTCTATCTCGGTTAGCCATCACGATCCCGGGTTTCGCGTCGCCCATCAACAATCCCCCACTCACCGCAAAATTGAAGGAGAAAGAAAATAATTTGAAACCCAGAAATAGACAGGGAAGATAGAGAAGGAAGGATATCAGCAATGGAAGAAGGGTCTCAAGGATTCAACGAGGAAGAAAAAACCGCAAAGCTGACTTATTTTATTCGACGGTCAGAGTCGGAAGAGAGAGGCTATCTGTGTCCAGTCTGTTTCGGGAAATTTGTTATTAGCTTAATAATTTTTTGTTTTATTATAAAATTGTTATTATTCTACATTATTGATCAAATTTGTGAGAATTTCTGCTGGATGTCTGCATGAATCATCGTACGATAATATTAAATACCTACTCAACCCTAAAGATATTTTTCCTAAATCAGTGATCAAATTGTTATTTTCCTAAAAATTTCTGTTTTTATTTGTGATTAAGAAATTAAGAAAAAAACAAAAATAAAAACTATGGAACAACAACATGTAGAATTGAGATAAATAACGTATTTGTTTTCTTAATTAGAGTTAAAACCACTTAAGCTTCTCTGTCCGAGGAACAAAGTCGGAAGGAAGGAGGGCATGTGGTGTGATGCTAACTGCATGCACTCTTATGTCATGTGTAGTAAAATTAGTACGTATGATCTCACAGGGGTTTTAATGGTTAATGTCTATCTCTGGGACTCCTAAAACCGTTCAAATTCTCCAACTTGTCCAAGTAAGAGAACTTTTTGGGCGTAATGGATGGGGATTTAGTAGGTTTATTGTCTTTCCAACCCATGAAATCCAACAATGTCTTGGAGTAGTGTGGGTCAAGTTTCTCGGTTTCTTCACCGGAGTTAGAAGATCCTGGTGATTCTGAATCCGTTTCTGTTGTTCTCCCACAATCTGAAGTTTCTTCAGCTATTAATGACTGCTTTAGTGCCAAAGAATCTGCATAAAGAACGTCTTCTACTCTCGACATCACAGTGTAAGCTAAGCTCTCAAGTATCCTTGAGTAACTCTCCAACACAGCTTGTCCAACGTCCTGTATTTTCATTTTATCACTAGTTAGGTTTTGTTTTTTTTTCACTAAAAGTGACCTTTGTCTTTGGAATCTTACCTTGTTATCCTGAATCTTGGATATGTCAAGGGAAGATTGAGGAAGACCGGGAAATTTCTGTTTGAGCAAAACCAATATCGTCTCTGCCCTTTCTTCGAATAATTCTCTTTTCTCTAAGCTAACTGCAGACCCCCAAGAAGATTTGTTGTCCTTTAAGTGAAGCTTCCTCTTCCAAATCACAACAGAAGCCTCAATCCTGTTCTTCAAGTCCAACACTTTATGCTCTGTCGACAAGTCCAACATCGTTAAGAATTGCTCTGGATCAAACCATTCCTCTGTTATGCTCTTGTAGATCGAATCTCCAAGACTAGCTCTTCCGTTCTGTCAACAAACCAATCAAACCTTAAAAATAATAACAAAGAGAGAGAGAGAGAGAGAGAGAGAGAGAGAGAGAGAGAGAGAGAGAGAGAGAGAGAGAGAGAGAGAGAGAGAGAGAGAGAGAGAGAGAGAGAGAGAGAGAGAGAGAGAGAGAGAGAGGTAAAATATCATATGAATGATTTGAGTTTTTTTACCTTTGGGAGAGAGTCGATGTAGCTCTCAGGTACTGCCATTTCAGATAGGACTTGAGCATTGATAGCCATTGCAGCTTTTTGGACTTGTGTGACTGAATCTTTTTGGATGTAAAGCATTCTCCGAGCCGGTTCAGATAAACCACCGGGAGGAACTTTAACCGGAGGAAGCCACCACTTGTCGTTTGTCCGATCATTCCTCGCTTGCTTCCCTTCTTCTGAATCTCTCGACACATACCAAAACTCGTTGTGTCCTCTGAAATTGTCAAGTGTCTCCTGAACATGTTTTCTATCGCCATTAATTCATCTTTCCCTACCTCTTACGCTAACTATACTCAATATATAATTCATCCTTCCCTGTATAGTAAATGATAATACTCTGTATAGTAAATTATTTAACCTCCGAGTCATGCACTTACGATGAGCATGGCGTCGAGTTTTCGAAGGGCTGGAATGTTCATAAGAAGATCACCTCTTTGTCTTGTCACCATAATCTACACAAAACTCAGAAAACAATCATTATAAATTTTTCTATGTTATTATTTATATATTTTTTTCTAGGGAGGAAACTCAGAACCTCGGTGCAAACTCCATCTTTACTCATTTGTTGAGAAGGAACAAACTCAACGATGTGTTCGGTCACAGACAATAACCATTCAATCTCTTTCTTCCACCTCGCTTGTCTATCTTGTGGCATCGGTTGTAGCTTTGTTTGCTCTCCAAATATGGACGCTGCAAATTGATCAAACCATCATCAGAATATTTTAAAAATCTCATACTTGCGATAGAAGTAACGAGGAAAGTTGAAACAAGATTACGTACCAGCAAGATTTGTGATGGCATTCGAAAGAGCTAGAGCAGAAGATACGCCTTTTCCGCCTCCGGACATATCTTCTCCGAGGAGTAATTTCGCGAACCTGTCTTTCATCATCTCTGTATCTGTAATACTTCATGTCATTATTATTAGGGTTTTTTTTTGTTAAGAGGAAACAAGTTCTATTGAAAACAATAAGATTCACCTCCTTGTTGTCTGTCAGGTCTTTTTCCCGGCCGATTAAGAGGTGAAATCATTGGACGGCTGCTTTCTACCGGACTTTCTGCGAAGCTGTCGGAGTTTTGGCTTCCAGGCGTATTGGATTCAACAAGATTAAAATCTTCGTTTTCCACGACAATGCTATTAGATTGTTGTTTTTTAGAAGATGATTCAAACATTCTTTTGATATTGAATGATTTCGAAACGCTTAGTCCTCGTTCCAACGCCGCAACCATGATACGACAACGTTCGCTTGTTTTCTTGCCCCGCAAGTTAAAACCTTTTTTTCCTTGAATATCCAGCTGAGCTGAAAGATGGCACAACTTTTACAGAAATTAAAGTTTTTTTAATTAAAAACAGAAACCAGAAAAACAAAAACTTTTCCTCGGTTTGAAATTGAAACAAAATTATTAATAACAAACGTTTGTCTTGGATTTAAGGATTAATTTTTTTTCAAATAATGAAATAGTAAATCAAAATTTAGGTAATAGCTTTTCTTAGGATTTTTCTTTTTTTCTCTTTTGTGTTAGAGATAAATTGATGTTTTTTTTTGTAAAAGTGATGTCCAAAAAACACGGGAAAGACAATAAATCTCCACAACTGATTTAACTTTCTCATCAAATAGAGAATTTAGTTATCCTCCAAAAAAAAAAATCACTATTTAAATTAGTCCCAATTGTGATTTGAAGCTGAATTTTGATAAATACCATTTTCAGATTTCACTTTCAAAAATATTGTTAAAAAAAATATTTCTTATGTACCATTTTGTTACATAATTATAAAAGCTTTCTAAAACATATACTACTTTATAACATGCATTATAAAATTTTAATTATATGTTAAACATAATTCCTATAATATTTTTTTAAGATTGTAAGTTTGAATTTTTTTATATTACAACTCTATGTTTTTAATTTATAAGTGTGTAAAGTTTTGTTGAAGAATACAAAAATTTGTGTATCTACCTTATAAAAATCATAAATCATATACCATTTTATAAATTGCTTTACAAAAGTTTATAATATCAAAATAATATATTTTTCATGTTCGAACAATTGATCCTAGAATACAAAGATTCTCAATTCTTTGGAGAGAGCTTTCCTACCACTAACCTAAGGGCTGTTTGATTTCTCTATACAAATAAAATTAAACAAAACCAACTTTAAGGAAACGAAATTAAATTTTGATCTACCAAACTAATAAACTAAAATATGTTTATTTTATATTACATAGATTTTAAGTGGATGTTTTTTTAATAAATCTGTTCGTTTGTTCGTCGCGGCAGCTAAAGCTACGGTTAATACTACGAATATGACAATAACATATGTTGTTTGTTTATCTATTGTCGTCGGTTGCGGTAATCACATCAATGTTTTAATCAACGTATTAAAAAATTATGATACAAAATGAAGTTTCTGATCGTTGTGATTAACTAAAATATGTTTATTTCTCTTAATTATATATTACATAGACTTTAAGTGAATGTATTTTAATAAACTTTGTTTGTTTGCTCGCCATCGCCAACTGTTACTGTGATCAATACTACGGTTGCGGTAACGAAAGATGTTATTCGTTTGTTTATTGTTGGCGGTTGCGGTTACAGTTTATCGTAGATTTTTAATCATATTATTTTTTTTAATCAACGGCAAAAAAATTGCGATTAACAATAAATAGATACAGCATGTAAACGAATAATAATCTATAGCAGATATAGAAAATAAATAAATATAATAGATAAACGAATAATAATTTAAATGTAAAAAATTACACAAACGAATATTATTATTATATAAAAGTAAAATCAACACGTATCATATTGGTCGAATGCAGCGGAGAAATGTTACCAATTTGTAGCCTAATAAATTTGTTGAAATCTCTAATATATTATTTGAGAAACTTTTTAACAAACTAACCTTATTCTTACGTGTTAATAACAAAAATACCATGCTGACGTGTCAACACCACATGAAATTTCATATTAAATATATAAAAGGGCTTAATTTACTAGAATAATTACAATACATGCCACTGATATTAATTTGATTAGAGAATAAATATAATTTATTCAACTAACCAAAAAATACTATTACATTTGCAAAAACAATACTTTTTATTTCTTTAAATTTTTTATACGTTAATTTATAAATAATTTCAAATAAATATAAATAGATTTAAGTTACTACCATAATTCCTAATACATTATTTGAGAAGCATTTTAATAAAATAACTTTACTCTGACGTGTTATTAACAAAAATATCATGCTGACGTGTTATTACTAAAATAAATTTCAAATAAATACATAAATGAGTTTAACTTCTTAGAATAATTACAAGTATATCATTGTTATTAATTTGGTTATATAATTAATATATTTTATTAAACTAACAAAAAAATACTATTAAATTCGTAAAAAATAATTATTTTTCTTTTCTTAATTTGTATATACAAAAATTAATATTAAAAATAATTTTAAATAAAATTTAAAATTATATAAATATTTAATTTATATTTACTAATAAAATATAATTTTCGAATATTTTTCTCCACGGCGTGGATATGAATCTAGTTACAATTAGTACGTAAGCTTCTTGAGTTAGGCAATGTGAATCTAACGTAAAGCAAACACTGCACATAAATGGTCTTTATTTGACTTTACTCTATATGAAAATAACATTAAAAAACAAACTTTCAATAGTTTCACACTTAACCAACGAGAGGTTTTAGGCATTTATTGGTGCAACAAAAGCGGCAATTATTCGCAAGAACCATGTGATTATACTTATTTTTAAACTCACATATTATTACGCAGTTCTCATGCTTTTTGTTCTTTTAAATTTTTCTCTTTTACAAAATAATAAATAACTAATCGAGAATATAAAAAGAAATAACAGTCTTTCAATTATTTCAACATTCAAAATTCAAAAAGTTTGCCATTTGTTGTCCTGCTCATATTCAATGCATGTTCTGATAATGTTTCCGACTTTTGTAAACTCTGATAAATGTGTTAAATTCCAAACAATAGATTGCGTTTCTTAATTTACTTTTCAATTTTAAAATTCCCTCTTTATTTAATACTAAAGGAGTTATTAAGGTCGAATATCGACACACTAAATGTCTAATATTATATATATGCTTTTGCAGTGAATTTGTGATGAAATTGTGTTATTTTTCAAGTTTATAGTGAAACTAACGAATTTTAATATCAATATCCTAATATATTATTTAAGTAATATTTAAAAAAATTTTTTTATTCTAACGTGTTATTAATAGAATTGACGTGTTATCAGCATAATGAATTTAAAATAAATATATAAATAGGTTTAAGTTACTAAAATAATTATAATATATGTCACTGTTATTAATTTGATTAAAAAAATAAAATATTTAATTAAAATAATAAAAAATACTATTACATTAATAAAAAATAATTATTTTAATTTTTTAATTTACATATATAAAAATTAATATTAAAAATAATTTTAAATAAAAGTTAAAATTATATAAATATTTAATTTATATTTAGTAATAAACAATGCAAATATTTTTATTTATTTATAGTGTGGATATAATTATAGTTATTTCTTTGAAGAAGCAACTAGTTAACAAAATAATTATAACATGACCGGTAAAAAATTATATACTCAGTTGACTTATTATGATATTACAAATGGCAAATGTCTAAAATAGTACCTTTCTAAGTTTTTGTTCCAAAAATAGTATCATTAGTTTAAATTTCCAATAATAGCATAAATTTAAGATTAAAATACATTAAAACTATATTTTAATAGAAAAAATTAAACCCTAAATTGGAAATAATGAACCCAAATACAATACTTTAAGTTTATGTATAATTTATTTAGAATAAATAAGTATTTTCACAAAAGTATTTGTGTTATTTTTGGGAATTTAATTTTATGATGCTAGATTTGGGAAAAAAACTTTAAAATATGCTATTTTGGGTATTATTCTATTACAAATTAAGAAGTCGTTGGATAATAAATGATAAATAATGGTGATATCCTTCAACAAATGTTAATCTAATTCTGTCCACATATGTGGACAAACTAGACAAAAGAAAATGTAACTGAAATGGGATTCTCCAAAATGGGAATATTGATTACATACTCTTCGACAAAAAGTGGATCACACACCCAAATGGACAATAAATAAAGAGATCCGATGTCTTTGTTGTTTCTACTTCTTGTATTTATTATCCATCTCTGTTTCCTTCATTGCATATTCTGTGCGTTCTAGCTTTTTGGTTTAACACAGTCTATGCATGGCTGTGTTTTAAAAGTTTGGAGCAAATTCTGAAAAAAGTGAAAGTTCTACTCATTTAGTAATTGTACATCGATCGATCCTGCATTGCATGAACTCGAGGGATCGATCAAAGTCAATGAAATTCATCGATCATGGTTTACGTGAAGTTGAGTGATTGATCGATCCAATTCTAAACCGATCGATCCAATTCTAAACCGATTGATCAGATTTCACATCGATCGATCCGATTCAAGACTAATTGATCCGATTTCAAAAGTATCGATCAGATTTCAGATCAATTGATCTTGTGATATCATGAAAATTTTGGATTGATAGAGGATCGATCCCTTCCTAGATCGACCCAAGAAAGATTTTTTTTTTAGAAAACTTCAGTTTGACACATTTTTGGTACAAATATGAAAGATTGTGTAGTAAAATTCATAATAATTAAATTTCAGAATAAGAGAGGTTGTTAAAAATAGATAAATGATTATTCATAATTAATTGAATAATATTATTGTGAACCGACTTAAAGTGTCTATAAATAACACTTACCTCTTCATGTAAGGAAGCACACGGTGAATGAAAAAAGTAAGAAGTAAAATCTTCTTTCTTAACTTATTCACATTTACTCTCTCTCTCTCAAACAAAAATACATAGTACTGTATTTATTATAACATCATTTATAACACGTTATCAGCACGAGCGTTTCTACCATCTACCAGAAATCTTAAAATAAGTTATAATGTCAAATTTGGTAAAACTCGAGATTGCTGCTCTTGATATATCTGGAAAAAATTACATGACATGGGCAGTAGCTGCAAAAATGCATTTAAAGGCAAAAGACCTTCTTGGCACCATCGATAGGTCGGAAACAATATCCGATGAGAAAAAAGCAAAAGCCATGATATTTTTATCCCACCATATCCATGATGGTTTAAAAGATGAATATATCACAAAAGAAGATCCTGCAGATCTTTGGCAATCACTCAAAGATAGGTTTGATCACCAGAAATATGTGATCTTACCAAAAGCCAAACATGAGTGGTTAAACCTCCGGTTTCAGGATTATAAAAGTGTAAGTGAATATAATTCCGCGTTGTTCGGAATCACTTCTAAGATGATATTATGTGGAGAAAAAGTAAGTGATTATGATATGATTGAAAAAACTCTTCAAACATTTCATCCTAGAAATGTAATCCTACAACAACAATATCGAGCAAAGGGATATACTCGTTATTCAGAGTTAATGCAAATCGTCCTTGTTGCTGAACAAAATAATGAACTTGTGATGATGAACCATCAATCTCGTCCCACTGGATCAGCTCCATTCCCAGAAGTGAATGTTGCATCATCCAGTTACAATAATTGGCAAGGACATGGACGTGGTCGAGGCCATAGTCGTGGTCGTGGACGTGGACGAGGAGGTGGACGTGGACGAGGAAAAGGAAGAGGTTTTCGTCCCAATGAATTTAAATTCGGGAGAAAGAATAAAGTGCACAAAAATGAAGTTGGCTGCGTACCTGCTGTACGCCAAAATATACAATATGAAAATGTTTGTTATAGATGTGGCATGAAAGGACATTGGTCTCGTACCTGTCGTACACCAAAACATTTGGCTAATCTGTATCAAGAATCACAGAAACAAAAAGGAAAAGAAAGTGAAACCAAATTTATCTCAGACGAACCCGAACCTTCTTTCGATGGAAATGCATATCTCGATGTTGCTGATTTTCTGGTTGATTCCGAGAACACCAAAGAACAAGATAATTAAGTTTAATGTTATATATATATATAGTTGTATTTAGTTTCCTTACGAACAAAAACAAAACTTAATGTCTTTTTAAAAGATATATGTAAGTTTGAACTTTAATTACTTAATGTAAAATAGTTTTATTATAATATAAGTTGATTTTGAAATATGTGTGTTTAACATTTATTAATACATCTTTATCAATATTTTAATCCAGAAAATGTATCATTTTGAGAGTAAGAATGGAGATATATGCCTAGTAGACAGTGCTACAACGCATACAATACTTAAAGATAAAAAGTTTTTCTCCTACTTCAAAATGAAAGATTCCGCCGGAAGCATAAATACAATATCGGGTAATGCAAATATTATTATAGGCTCCGGAAGAGCTAGTTTTTCAATGCCAATGGGAACAAAATTTGAAAT
This sequence comes from Pugionium cornutum, assembly GCA_018901935.1. Taxonomy (NCBI): domain Eukaryota; kingdom Viridiplantae; phylum Streptophyta; class Magnoliopsida; order Brassicales; family Brassicaceae; genus Pugionium; species Pugionium cornutum. Next base: position 25,727,159 of record CM032161.1, read on the forward strand.
AAATGATGCTTTATATTCCCCCAAGTCTCATAGAAACTTATTAAGTTTCAAAGACATCCGTACAAATGGATATCACATAGAGACAATGAGCAAAAATAACATTGAATATCTTTGCATTACATGGGAGCACAAACAAATATTAGAAGAATTACCAATGATGCCCTCTGGATTATATTACACAAAAATAAATATAATTGAATCGTATATTACGGTAAACCAGGAGTTTACGAGTACATTCAAAGTCTGGCATGAAAGACTAGGACATCCTGGATCAGTTATGATGAGAAAAATTGTGCAGAATTCTAATGGCCACCCATTGAAAAACCAGAAGATTTTTCAATCATGCGAGTTTTTGTGTAAAGCATGTTCTCAAGGAAAACTTATTACTCGGCCATCACCAGCCAAAATTAGTAATGAATCCCCAATATTCCTAGAAAGAATACATGGGGATATATGTGGGCCTATTCACCCATCATGTGAGCCATTTCGATATTTTATGGTTTTAATTGACGCATCTAGTAGATGATCACATGTGTGTTTGTTAACCACACGAAATATGGCTTTCGCAAGATTCATTGCCCAAATCATCAGGTTAAGAGCTCAATTCCCTGATTATACTATAAAGAAAGTAAGACTTGATAACGCTGGTGAATTCACGTCACAAGCCTTTAATGATTATTTTATGGCTATTGGAACCGATGTTGAACACCCGGTTCCGCATGTTCATACACAAAATGGTATGGCTGAATCTTTGATAAAACGGTTACAACTCATTGCGAGACCGTTAATTTTGAGAACAAATCTCCCAATTTCACTATGGGGTCATGCTATATTGCATGCGGCAGCATTTGGTCCAAATAAGACCAAGTGCATATCATGAATATTCCCCATTACAATTAACATCTGGCCAGAAGCCTGATGTATCTCATCTCCGAGTTTTTGGGTGTGCGATTTATGTTCCTATAGCCCCACCACAAAGAACAAAGATGGGGCCACAAAGAAGATTAGGAATATATATTGGATTTATATCATCAAGTATTATTTGGTATCTTGAACCACGAACTAGTGACATGTTTACGGCACGATTTGCCGATTGTCATTTTGATGAAGAAGAATTTCCTACGTTAGGGAGAGAAATTAAACAACTACAAGAAGATATTAAATGGTGTACGCCATCTTTGTTATATCTTGATCCTCCCACAAAACAACGTGAAATAGAAGTTCAGAAAATCGTACATTTGCAAAATATTGCAAACCAGTTGCCAGATGCATTCACAGATACAAAACGAGTGATGAAATCATATATACCCGCTGTGAATGTCCCATCAAGAATTAATGTTCCTGTAGAACATATTGATGACGATAAAATAAATGAACCCAGAGTTCAATTAAAGCGGGGGAGACCGATGGGCTCAAAAGATAAAAATCCCCGTAAGAAAAAGTGTTTGGGAGAACAAAGTCAAAAGGTTCTGGAAGAACCTTACAAAAAACGTCTCGAAAATATTTGTGAAAAGATTATAGAGGAACCAACTCAAACGGAATGTCTGGAAGACATATGCAAACATGTTTTTGAAAACCGTGAAGTGGAACTCTGTCCAGAAGACGAACGTAATATAGAAACATATGAGATTTCAATTAACTATACCCAAAATAGAAAATTATGGGTTAGAAATGAAATAAAGGATATTAATAGAATATTCTCCTTTTTTGTGTCCAAAGAAATTGAAAATAAAAATGATGACGCAGAACCAATGTCCGTAAGAGAGTGTAAAAAAAGATCCGATTGGGAAAAATGGCAAATAGCCATGAGAAATGAATTATTCTCTCTACAAAAAAGAAATGTTTTCGGACCCATTGTCATTACACCTGAAGATGTAGTGCCAGTTGGGTGTAAGTGGGTTTTTGTAAGAAAAAGAAATGAGAAAAACGAGGTCACTAGATATAAAGCCCGTCTTGTTGCACAAGGGTTTTCTCAAAGACCGGGAATAGACTATGAAGAAACATATTCTCCGGTCATGGATGCAATTACATTTAGATATTTAATGAGTTTATCATCATCCAAAAGTTTAGAAATGCACCTTATGGATGTCGTGACTGCATACCTGTATGAAACCCTTGATAGTGATATATACATGAGAATCCCAGAAGGATTCAAGATCCCAGAGGGATCAAAGATCTCTAAAGGACCCAAAGAACTATACTCAGTCAAATTACAACGATCATTATATGGTTTAAAACAATCCGGACGCATGTGGTATAATCGCTTAAGTGAATATCTATTGAAAAAAGGATATATTAACAACGCGATATGCCCTTGCGTATTTATAAATAAATCCCCTTCAGGCTTTGTGATCATTGCTGTTTATGTAGATGACCTGAATATAATTGGAACTCAAAAAGAAATTGATAATGCAAGAACTCATATGCAAGAAGAATTTGAAATGAAAGATCTTGGAAAGACAAAGTTTTGTCTAGGACTCCAAATTGAGTATTTCCAAGATGGGATATTTGTGCATCAATCAAATTATACGAAAAGAATATTAAAACGATTTAATATGGATAAAGCGAATCCTTTGAGTACTCCAATGGTTAATCGATCGCTTAATATAAACAAGGATCCATTTCGATCTTGTGAAGATAATGAAGATATATTAGGTCTTGAAGTACCTTATATGAGTGCCATCGGTGAACTTATGTATCTCGTAAATTGCGCTCGACCAGACATAGCATTTGCTACAAATTTACTTGCGAGATATAGTTCATCACCTACGCGCAGACATTGGAGTGGAATAAAACATATTTTTCGTTATCTCCAAGGTACGATTGATTTGGGATTATTTTATTCTAGAAACCCCGAGTTTGGTTTAGTTGGTTTTGCAGATGCTGGGTATTTATCAGATCCACACAAAGCTTGGTCTCAAACCGGTTATGTTTTCACAATTGGCGGAACTGCGATCTCGTGGCGATCTCAAAAACAAACTTTGGTCGCCACTTCTTCAAATTATGCAGAAATCATTGCCCTTCATGAAGCATGTAGAGAATGTGTATGGCTCAGAAACATGATCCAGCATATTGAAAGATCAAGTGGACTAACCTACAACAAAGAACCAATAAAATTATTCGAAGATAATGCTGCATGCGTCGCTCAAATCAAAGAAGGTTATATCAAGAGTGACCGAACAAAACATATTCCTCCGAGATTTTTCTCCTATATCCAAGAACTACAGAAAAATCAAGAACTTGACGTCGAATATATTCGTTCAAGCGATAATGCAGCAGATTTGTTCACTAAGGCACTCCCTACAACAACATTCAGAAAACATGTTCAGAATATTGGAATGCATTACTTACGAGATCTATGAAGAAATTATATTCATCTTCTTCAGGGGAAGATTACGTATCTGCACTCTTTTTCCCTTATCATAATTTTTATCCCGTCGGATTTTTTATATGATAAGGTTTTTAACGAGGCAATACGTAATAATTTTATTGTAATGGATAATCAAGGGGAATGTTAAAAATAGATAAATGATTATCCATAATTAATTGAATAATATTGTTGTGAACCGACTTAAAATATCTATAAATAACACTTACCTCTTCATGTAAGGAAGCACACGGTGAATGAAAAAAGTAAGAAGTAAAATCTTCTTTCTTAACTTATTCACGTTTACTCTCTCTCTCAAACAAAAATACATAGTATTTATTATAACATCATTTATAACAAACGTAGTTTTGTCCTTTTTTGAAACTCTAACACCGTTCTTCTGATGACGTCAAGTGAAAAAAAAATGATAATTCAATGTTCTTTAGATTTCAATTCATCAAGTCAAATTCTCTGCAAAAAATTGAATCCGCTTGTCCCTTAAAGGATCTTGTCGTGTAAAAATTACGAAAACTCGACGAAAGCTAGATCTTGAGTTTAACTTGCTTGCTTAAGCTCTTTCTTCTCTTTTCCTCTCTCTTTCTCTTTTCTTCTCTCTGTTCTTATCACTTGCAGGCGATGCTGGAATAAAGATTCTTGTTGGGTTTGATCGGAATCTCCTTTCTTTTGTAAAGGTTTCTTTTTCACTTGAATCTCGCATTTTCCCCGAGTGAAGTTACAGACTTCCCCTCTGGAATTTTTTGAAAAGAAAGTTTCAGAGGAAGAGGAAACTGGGGGACAAGATTCAACTTTGGTGAGTTTTCCAGAATTTTTCTTTGAATTTCTGTCGAATTGCGTCGCTTTATTATAATCTCAGGATATTTTTTCTTGGAATTTTGTGTCTAATTGTGTCCAATAAGAATCATGTTTACTCTCTCCCAGCTCCAAATCGTGAAACCAGATCGAAAATTCAGAACTATTCTGCCTGAGATATAACTTATTTTTGACTTTTGTTGCAGACCAAAGAAGGAGAAAACAATGCCTGAAGGGAAACTAAGATCAGGAGTTTACAGATCATTCATAATGTGTAATGATCCAAGAGGAGTTGTGGAATGTGGAGCCATTAAGAAACATAGTAAGAGCCATAATACTAACAAGAGATTTGACCATCCTTCAAAAGCGAAAGAGAGATCCGAAACAACGGCACCGAGGAAGAGCACTGCCGATGCTCCTCCTTCTTCGTTGCAGCTCTTGAGAGTATCTAAAGGGATTCAGAAACTAAACGTTGCTATTGATTCATGGTCTAAAGGTTTGAGCTATGAAGCTGTGAGGGCAGAGGATATAGCTAAAGAGTTTTTAAGAGGAGCACTTGACTTGGAAGATTCTTTAGCTACGCTAAGTAGTATACAAGAAGATGATATCAAGCAGAAACCAAGGATTAGTAAAGATGGAAGAGGCCATTTGCAGTTTCAAAGATCTCTGTCTGATAGATTTGGAGAACGGATGATGTTTCAAGAAAATGCAGCATCAATGGATTGTTATGAAGAGCTGAGAAAAGTGATCAAAGAGAGCTTTCTTAGGCAGAATCTTCTTCCACAAACAACAACTACAGGTACTAAGAGTCGAGTAATTAGAAGCGGTTTTGCTTCCTCTTCTGGAGCTGCGTCTTCGTCAACAAGCTCGGGCCAATCTTCAATGATTTCTGGCTCTACAAAGTCTTCTGCATCGTCTGATGTTCCACTGGGAGCTCCAAATTTGATTGCTAGGCTTATGGGTTTGGATGTATCTCCTCAAGAACCAAGGAAAGGCATGGTAAATCGCATTAATGATAAGCCGGATATCTTAAATCTCTCGGTAGAAAGACAAGAACAGCTAAAGAAAAATAACATTGATGAAATTGTGAGATGCAATTCTACAAGAAAATCTGTTTTACAATCTTTGCATGAAGAGATTCCGACTGAGAATCCCTCAACTATTTTACTCATCAGACCTATGCGTATTGTAAAACCGGAAATGGAACCACAATCGGAATACAAAAGGCCAGTTTTGTCGAGAAAAACGAGAATGCAAGGGGAGGTTCATCCAAGAATAATGAACCAGAGAAAAGATCATCAAGCCATGGAAGTTAACAAAAGGAGCAACTACAAAATGAAACTACCGTCAAGTCTGACCAAGAAAGACAGAAAACCGAAAGAATTGGTGCGGAAAGTGGAAGAGAATGAATGTAAATTGATCAAGCCAATGTCTCCGAGCAATGCCAAAACTATAACAAGGGAACAGAAGCTGATGGAAACCAAGAAAAGTCGTTCTTTCAAGAAAGAGGATACTGAAAAAGGTAAAGAGAGATATAGACCTCATGACCAAGCACTTAAGCCACCAAACAACCCTGTGACTCACAAGAAATCGAAAAATTCTTCAGACATGTCAAGAAACAAGAGTCGAGGTTACAGGTTAAGCTCGAGTTCTAGTAGTAGTGAGCAGATAAGCAATAGTCGTGAAAATAAGTCCACTGAAGCAAGTAGACCAAATGTGAGCAATCTTTTTCACAGTGCATAGACTTTTCATTTCTGAATTTACGTACTTTAATAAACTCTGTTTCTAATATAGTCCAAGAAGAAACTCCATCAACAAGACAATTATCAAGCTTCAGAGAATACTTCAGGTTCTTCACGAGACACACGCGTATCAATAAACCAACTTTCTGCTGAGGAAACCACTTCTTCAGAGTTTCACATTCAAGGTTATTACTACACTTCTCAGCTCTTCTTTCAAACTTTGTTGCTTTTAAGAATTTTCTTTCATCTATATATACGATTTGTTATTGTTCTTGTTAAGGCCACTGCGTCAATGGAGAAGTTTCATCGTGTGCTGCTACAATTAAGCATTCTGATGAGCCAAAATCCTCCCAAATCACTCTTAAATCATTACTATTTAGCTCCTCAGATTTCATCAGCTACGCAGAGAATCTCTTCGACTTTAACACTGACACCAAAACAAACAGAGAATCCACCTTTCAAAATAGAGAGAGCATAGTTATCACAGACCAAAGACTAGCACTTGACTTTGCCAAAGAAGTAGCCAAACGCAGAAGCCTTCTTCTCCTTGTGGAACCTCCCCAAAGAGGCTCTGTGGACATTGATGAGTTGTTATTGGAAGTCTGTGATGGGTTTGAGTTTCTGAGGAGTTACAGAGACACGTTTTTAGGACAGAACTGCTTCGTTAAAGAGATGATTCACATGGTGTCGGAGAGGGATTTGGAGAATAAGATGACAAGTGGAGTTTGGGATTTGGGTTGGAGAAGTGAGTTTCAGATTGATGAAACTCATCAAACTGTACTTGACTTAGAGAAACTTATCATGTCCGGTTTGATCCAAGAAATTATCTATTGAGTCTAACAAAACAAAATCTTTCCTTGTCTTTTTGTTGTTGTTGTTGTATTTGTTAGTTTAATTTAAATACCAAAGCATATATACTATTTTAACCTAATCTAAATTATAGTAACGAACTTATACCTCATTCCCGAAACAAAGCTGGTCTAATCTTTATATTATTATTTAACAAATACATTTAAAATATAATATTTAATTTATATAATATTATTTCAAATATCGTTATAAATAACTATTTCAAAAAACAAATACCAAATATATAAGAAATTTAAAATAGACATTAATATTATGAAATCTAATATTTAAAATTTAAATTTTTATTAATATACTTGAATAATTTTTATTTGAAATAAATAAATTAACTATATTAATACTAATTAAAAAATATAAAAATTTAATTTACATTTATATTTTACAAATTATATTAATGAATCTTATAAAATCCAATAGTTAAAATTCAAATTCAAATATACTTGAAAACCCTTATCTAACAATTGAAAAATTCACATTTGTATTTATATTACAAATATTTTATAAAATAATTTAATATTTACCAAAATTTATAAATTATAAACTATTTAATTAAATATTTACCAACATATAATTACATAATTTCACGTAAAGCGTAGACAATCAAATGAGACCACCTATATTCTATGTGCCCGTATTCGTATACTGTTTGGACTAGCCTATGTGATTGACGTCTAAGATCAACTCCAAATGGAATATGATGCTATCTTTATTCTTTCCCCATAGATGGGAGAGTACTAATATTTTGCTAGCTAGACTAGCATTCCACGCCACTCTTTACAACATTTGAAATGAATGCATTGGCTGACGACATACCCAACCATGAACATCACCCTTTTTTCTCACAAAGAAGGTTGAAAAACAAATCAGGAACCGCATTATCTCATTGCACCCGAGGCATGAATCTAACATCCCATCCATGCTCTTGTGGTGGTTCAAAATATGTAAGATCTGAGATCTCACACGTTTGAGTTTAGACTATTAAGAGGTTCTGTTTTTTCTTTGTGTAAGTTTGTCTGTTTACCATTTGAAATTATTCGATTTTTTAAAAGAATAATAGCATAAAATAATATATTTAATTTTTTTTTTTGAAATTATTTGATTTTCTAAAAGAATAATACCATAAAATAATACATTTAAAAATTTTGTTTTAAATTTAGCAGGTTAAAATTAAAATTCTGAAATATCACAAATAATTATGTAAAAATATTTATTTAGTCTAAATAACTTATACATAAACTTAAAATGTTATAATTGAGTTCATTTTTTTAATTTAGAATTTATTTTTCTATTAAAATAAAGTTTTAATATATTTTAGTTTTAGATTTGTGTTATTACGAGAAATCTAAACTAACGATGATATTTTTGCAATAAAAATTTTAAAATGTGATATTTTAAAGAATTATATTTCCTAAAAAAGGACAAACTCAAAATAGTTAGTATTGAGAGATCTATGAGATCGACTCAAATTAGATATTGGATTATGGAAATTACCAAAATACTGAATATTATTGATAGACATCAATATTTTAGATAAGAAATGTAACATTATGTTTAATATATTATTTCCATATTAATTTAAGAAATTAGGATTTTCAACTCTATATAGATCAATTTATTATGTAACTTTATTTTTATGAGATCTAATAATAATTCTTCCTAAACACTTTTGTGTTCTTACTCTCATAAATTTATCAAATTTAAAAGAAATACAAAGGAGAATAAAATATTATTAACACTTTTGTATAGTTTGTGATTTTATTCGATCTGAACAAGCACAAACTATACAAAATGATCAAAAACAAGAACTTTCGAGCATGTTAATAAAATCAAGAAGGAAATAAAGAGGAAGTTTCTGAAAATATTTTCTTATTGAATAGCAACATTTTTCGACATACATAATTCAAGAGCCACAACCTCACTTATATAGACTTCCTAAACAATGTTAAACAGAAATGCACTTCCTAGTGGTCCCAATGTCGTTTTCTGAGTGTTGCAGACAGAAAAACCTGTTGCTTAAGAGCTTTGGCAGCTTGTTGACGTCTTCTTTCTTGGCTAGTTATGTTGTGCAGTGCAGGGAGCCGTTGGCCAGGATTAGCAGACATGCAGACTGTTCTGTCGCCTGTGCTCTGTCCATGTACCATGTTCTGTTTTGTTGACTGGGTTTATCCTGCCTAGCTGCTTCAGATCGATTGGGCTTGAAGAATTTGTTGCAGACGGGCTTGTTTACTGGAGAAGAAGTGTTGTCGAGGCCCAGAGAGTCATCAACGAGTCTAGCTGCCTCGATTCCTCGTTGCTCTGTTTTGACTGTCTCAGAACAGAGTGATGTGCTTGTTGCAGGATGATTGCTAACATCCCCCCTCAAACTTGAGGTGGGGGAAAACCCAACTCCAAGTTTGTTCCTTAGATGTATGAAAGCTGATCGCGGCAATGGTTTTGTGAAGATATCAGCTTTTTGCTCTGTGGCAGGAACATGTCGAGTTTCAACAAAACCGAGTGCAACTCTTTCTCTGATGTAATGATAATCAAGTTCGAAGTGTTTGGATCGGCTATGGAGAATTGGGTTTGTGGAGAGATAGACCGCATATAGATTGTCACAGTGAATTGTTGCAGGTCCAGTTTGAGAGATGTTGAGGTCTCAAAGCAAAGATGTTATCCACGTTATTTCAGCTGCTGTTTTTGCCATAGCTCGATATTCTGCTTCAGTGGAGGATCTCAAGACAGTGGGTTGACATTTGGCACACCAAGAAACCAAATTAGGACCGATGAATGTGTAGTAACCAGTGGTTGATCGCCTTGTTTCTTTGCAGCCAGCCCAGTCACTGTTGCTGAAGGCTGATATTTGAAGGTTTTCTGTTTTGCTGAAGTGCAATCCCATTGAAAATGTTCCTCTGAGATAGCGCAATATCCTCTTCAGTAGAGCAAAGTCTGAATTTGTAGGGTTGTGCATACGTTGACAGACAAGAGTAACTGAGAATTGGATGTCAGGCCTTGTTAGAGCAAGACATTGCAGCTTTCCTGCTAAACTGCGAAAATATGTAGGTTCTGCAAACAGGTCTGAGCCATCTGAAGTAATGTCCAGCTTTGCAGGTAGGGGTGTTGGCATTGGATTACACATTGTCATGCCGGCTTGAAGGAGAATGTCTTCTGCATATTTTGATTGACTTAAGAACATCCCATTGTTATGATGCTCTATTTGAATTCCCAACAAATAGTGGAGTGTACCGAGATTTTTCATGGAGAACCGAGTACTCAATGTATCAATCAGCTGATTATAGAGGTCTGGATCACTTCCAGTGAGGATAATATCATCAACATACAAAAGCAGTATTAGAGTTTTACCGTGATGATGATAAGTGAACAAGGAAGAGTCTGATTTGCTGTAGAGGAAGCCATACTCTAGCAAGAATGAGCCGAATTTATCAAACCAAGCTCTAGGGGCTTGTTTAAGCCCGTAAATTGCCTTGTCCAGTTTGCACACATGTTGAGGGTGTTTGGGATCCTCAAAACCTGCAGGCTGCACCATATATATGTCTTCTCGAAGTTCACCATGCAGGAAAACACTTTTCACATCTAACTGAGTTACTAGCCACTGTTTTGCTGTAGCAATGCTTAGGACTACTCTTATTGTGGCTGATCTCACTACTGGACTGAAGGTTTCAAGGTAGTCAATCTCTTCTTCTTGGTGAAAACTTTTTGCCACCAACCAAGCTTTGTATTTATTCACTGAGCCATCATCTTTTAATTTGATTCTAAAAACCTATTTACACCCGAGAATATTCATGCCTGGAACTGGTGGGACAAGATGCCACGTTTGATTTGAATGTTGCACTTCTATTTCTTCTTGCATTGCTGACAGCCATCTTGAATCCTTTTTTGCTACTGTAACTGTTTTTGATTCAGTTTGAGGCAGTGAGTTTGCAAGCATAATGTACCTTAGGTTTGGCTTGTATATTCCAGTTTTTCCTCTTGTAGTCATGGGATGAACATTTGTAGTAATTGGTGCTTGAGGAATGTTGCTCCTTGAGTCAACTCTATCTGCTCCATTCCCATTACTTGTGCTAAATTTACCACACTATTATTAGTATTGCTGTAGTATTTTAATTTGTGTAGTATTTATGTGTTTATGCAATTTTTTTCTACGTTAGTCTATTTTGTATTTTTTTTTTCTAATTTGATATTGAGTAATACTATAAAAGATCATATTTTCAAGTTTATCTTCTAAATATAACACATTAAAAATAAAAATTTTAAAATATCATAAATTATTATGCAAAAATAAGTATTTACCTCAAATAAACTAAAAATAAAATTAAAACATAATATTTGAGTTCATTTTTTTCTAATTTAGGGTTTAATTTTTTTTTATTAGGATCAGATTTCTAATTATTTTAATATTAAATTTTTGATATTTTTAAAAATCTAAATGATTACTGCTATATTTGGAACAAAAATTTGAAATAGTGCTCTTTTAGATAATTGACCTTTAATATTATTGTTGTGTAAAGATTCTTAATATTATATTTTTAATTAATGACGATATTTATTTAATTTTATATTATATTAAATCAAGAAGAATATATTGTAAAATATTTATGAGATATATAATTGTAAGTACTAAAATGTAAAACAAAAAAAATTATTTATGTGATAAATAAATATAGAGACTAAAATGCAAAAGAAAAAAAAACTTTAAATTTGAAGTTTTAAGTAGTGAAACTTCAAATATACTATGGCAATTAGGAATATTAATATGGGTTTCAATCTAGCCCGATCGAACTCTAAATTAATCGACCCTAAATTAACCTCAACTCTATTTTAGCCCACCAAAATTTAAAAATTAGGGTTAACCCTTGGTCATTTTAAACCCATCATATTTTTCATCTTTTGTTATATATGTTTAATATAATTATTTCTACATTCAAATTATATAAATCTTCTATAAATTAAATTAGTAGTTTTCTAAGTTAAGAATAATAAATTTTTATTTTGCGACTTTGGCGAGAACATGTTATTTTGCGATTTTTGTGAGAAAATGTTACTTTACAGTTTTGAAAAAATATCATTATGCGGGGTTGGCGAAAAATAATGTTTTACAGTTTAAGCGAGAAAACATTATTTTATGATTTTAAAAATAATAAGTTATTTTACGTTTTTGACAGAAAACGCTATTTTGCAGTTTTGGAAGGGAAACACTATTTTCAATATTGACGAAAAGTATTATTTTTTGGTTTTGATGATAAACATTAGTTTGTATTCTTTCGTAAAAAATGTTATAGTTTTGAAAGATAAACATTTAATTAAAAGTTAAATACTGGAAAATTAATAGATAAAAAGACTAACTTTTATCTTAATATTTTAAATCCAATCCTAGTTAACTTTATAAATTTTCTATATAATATTGAGAGTTAAAATTTATACATATTTTAACGGATTGGATTAAATTTAAACTTTTAAACCTTTTTTTAACATCCGTAATTGCAATATTCAAAAGTTCCCGTTGGGGTGCAACAAACTTATGAAATTTGCAAGACTTTCATATTTGAAAGTTTAAGATGTTATTTCCAGTAGTAAAACGTCAAAATCAACTTCAAAATTTTGTTTTTTTGCATTAAGTTTTCATACTGATTATAGTTAATTTTAAATGGTAATACCATAAAATATCATCTTTTAAAATTTTTCTTCCAAATCTATAATTCTAAAATTAAATTCTCAAAAATATCACAAATATTTATGTAAAAATAATTATTTATTTTAAATAAATTATATATAAAGTTAAAATATTATATTTAAGTTCATTTTTTCTAATTTAGGGTTTGTTTTTAATTAAAATATAGTTTTAATCAATTTTAATTTTAAATTTATGTTATTATTAGAAATTTAATTAATGATGATATTTTTGGAATAAAAATTTAAAAATGTGTTATTTTATACATTTGTCATTAATTAAATTTTTTATTTTATAAATAATGATAAAACATATATTTCATGACTAAATTCGCATTGTACAGCCCAGAAACCAGGAGCGGTGTCAATACTCCATTCTGAGATAATGTCTGCTATTTACAGGCTTTGTATATTTTAATTTTGTAATACACCTCACTTTTACTTGGGTGATGTGCATTTGTTTCATAGTCAAGAAACTATTCTGATTTGATTTGATTTGATTTATGTTTTATCAATGGAAAAGATATGATACATGATGATACACAAAAGAGCAATTAGAAAGAAGAAGAAGAAACAACACTGTGGCTCATCAAAGCTGGCCAGGTTGACGAATGGAAGCCTAGAGACGTCGAAGATGGGAGAAGAAAACAAAGAAAGGAGACAATGAAAATGTAAAACACAGGAAAGAAGAAAAACAAGTTACATTTCTTCCCTCAGGCTTAGTATCTTCTTTAGTCTTGGGCTTGAGGATTATACAATTAATTAACACCGCATACCGATCTTGCATTTAAGGGCACCTGAGCTGTATGTAAGCATACCTACAAGGGAAGATGGTTTAGCTGCTAAACTTGAGGCTCTGGCATAACTTGTAGGAGAAGCAGCTCCAGATTTAGTGAAGTAGGCACCGTTGAGCATTTGGTCTCCTTGCGATCTCCAATTCCATTGCTTCCATTCTCCTTGCCATGAACCTACCCTCTTTGTCACCTGCCAAACCATATTCAGATATTTCCTATTTCAATCAAAAGGTGTGACTATATACAAGATATCCAAATGTAATAGATGAAATTGTATGTTTGAAAGGAGTTGAGTAATCAGGAACTTAGAACTGAAAGCAAAGAGATAAGTTATAATATACCTCTTTAGCAAACGGGTTTGCTGGAGCAAAGAATCGATTGCCTTGGCTGTTGATGGTAGGATTAGCACTTCCACCAATTGCATACATTACCCATTGAGTGTAATCGTTGTTTACAACGTGGAAATAACCATGTCTACACCTGAAAATTAACAGCATAGGAATTAGCACTCTTGATTTCTGAGGCAGACAAATAATCAATTGAAATAGGAACTGGATGAAGAAAAACCTTGGCATTCTCTGTATAAGCCCCTCCCCAAAATGATTGTATGCTATGGTTACTTGCATCATTTTGTCTCTCGTGTAGGAATCACTATGCCCCATCAACATAACCTGCATTCCCCCATCAAAGAAAAATTCTTCTCAGCTTTGAAGATCCCATAAGAACAAAAATGTTGTTTACTATCCTAATAATAACGTTCACAAAGCTGATTTTTCTCTGTAGTTATTAGGCCGATCGAAAAAACAAAAACCCATTAGTCAACTTTAACACAATCTACTTCAGAAACCTCTGCAATTCAGTTCACTTTATTGACTAATTTAGCAGCTAATCCTTACTTAACTAGAGAGTATGTGAAGTTCGGCTCCAACCCAAGTTTAAACATCCGCAAAAGATGATTCCACAATAAGATCAGCACTAGTTCCACTGAATTTCATATTAGTCCCAGCTGATTTTGTAATTTGAGGGGATATAATGGGCGAGGAAACTAACCTCGTTGTGATGAGTGAGATAGTTATTGGAGATGGTAATGGCTGTAGATCCCATAATCGCGTCAATCAGCCCATCAGCGCAATTAGATAAAGAATTGTGATCAATCCAAATATGACTCGACCCAAAAATCGAGATAGCATCTCCGTCCGCCATAGTTCGCCACCCGTAATGCGACGGCGAACTTCTAACCATGGCGTTTCCCGTCCTCCTACAGTCGTGAATATTAATCCCATGGATGATGATATTCGTCACATACTGGATCGTGATGCACGCTCCGCCTGTGATTGCAACTTTCACACCTCGTCCGTCGATCGTTTTGAAGCTGTTCATGATTAACTCCTGCTTCAAAGTTATCACCATATCGCGCTTGAACACTATCCATAGCGGACGATCCTGAATCACGGCGTGTCGTAGCGTCCCCGGTCGCGGATTAACCGCATCGTGATCTGACGGATCAGTGACGACGTAGTAACGACCGTCGCGACCTCCGACTGCGTTACGACCAAAACCAATAGCGCAATTAGCGAGACGCTTTCTACGAAGATGCCAATTCCGGTCACATCGCCAACAATCGTCGATTGGATTTCCGGTGGCGCAAGAGAAGAATCCCAACTTCCTCCGCTCCGTACTGTTCCTTATAGTCCTGCACACGAAAAGAACAGGTTACAGCAACTCAAATTCAGTCAATTAATTGTAAATAACAGAAAGAGAGAAAAATTCTTAGTTGGTTTCCGATTGAACCATAAAGTTCTTGAATGCTTTTAGCATCTCCATCCATAACTGTAACTCCAAATCCAATCGAACACTAAAACACTATAACTGACGTGTTTATCACTCCAACCGCGCTGAAATGTCACACCAACACTAAAACAATACCCTAATCCTAAAATGTTTATTTTAGACAATTGCTGGAAGTCCTGCGTTTAACATTATCACGTGGAGAGGAAGGAGAAGGATCCCATGTAATGTAATAAATGTGACTAATAATAGTATTATTAATATACGAAATCATAATTCTTGTGACACTGATCATATGGAAAAATTTAAATCCTTCTCAGTTTTCTCTTTATTTTTCTTTTCTTTTTATGATGCCTTGAATAATTGGAACCTCCAAAATCATATACACAAATATAAGTGTATTCATTAAATTACGTTTTAGAAAATAGCGACGATAGAGGCGTTTTAACGGTGATCACGACGTGTCTGTGCAAACTAAAAATTAACATTTATGGGAAGAATTCTTTAAATTATTTGAGGAATTTCTACGTGTAAATATTTTCGGTGTCTTCTGTAACATAACGTTTGACTATCAAAGGCTTTTTTGTTACTTTTTTGGTTTGTTGAAATGCTTTTAAAAACTACAGTTTTGGCGTTTAGAAGCAAGAAGAAGAGTGAGAATCTTACGTATCGACCATTGCAGCTACTTCTTCTGGGTTTTTAACAGCGTGTTCATTCCATATACCGTCAAATAATCTGAGAAGCGACATCGTTTTTAGACCGTATAAGCATTACTGGAGATTCACGTTGAACGGTTGAGATTAACCAGGAAGTAAAAATACTCACTTATTAGCCGTTGATGAATTGCTTGAGCTCTGAGATTTTAACTCCTCTGTTTCGTGAGCTCTGTACAAAAAATGCAGAGACAAAAGTTACATCTTTGCTTTCACTGGTACAAAGATTTGAGAATCTCTGTTCCAAAACAAAATTGGAGAATCTCTGAGCTTACATTGTTAAACAGGGAGATAATGCTAGAATGATTAGAGTTGCTGTGAGAGTTAATAAACTTCTACAGATCGACATAGTTAGATATATTGAAGCTCTCGCTCTCCTTTATTATGTATAATGAAGAAGAATGGAGGAGAGAGAAGTAGATAAATAGAGAGAGAGAGAGAGAGAGAGAGATAACTTGGAGAAGTTGAAGAAGAAATCTGCTTAAATAGCAACGAAGGTGGGAAGAAGCCGCCTAACTCCGTTAACTTATTATTCGACTCAATGTTACGATTTTATGGTGGGAGCAGTTTCTTTAACGGCGTTTTTAACTGCCGTCTTGCTCTGATAAAATCATAGTTTGAATAATTATTTAGTTCAAAATATTATTTCCAGCATTGAACAAATTAGTTAAATAGCCACTTTGCTGTTTGTTCATTCTTACCAACCTTCTGGAATATTTTTCTCGTAATTTTTAAATTTTAAATCCTTTTTTGATACCATATATTTTATCTAAAATATATTTTCAACTATAAAATTAATTACGGATTATAATATAAAATGGACGCAACCTTTATGTATTCAAAGAAAGATTCAAAAATAAAAATAATTATTCAGAGAATATTTAAAAAATTTGTATTACAACCGAATAAATTGCAAATTAGGCTACAACAAATTTGTATTTGTACTATGTACTATTTACAACTATTTAAGATAAGTAGTAAATAATCCTACCATGCAGATATACATTAAACTATCAAAATATCAATCACTATGAAACTGTAAAATGTTCTTTAATACATCAATCACACACCTCCTCTATTTTTATTTTTATTGATGTTTAAGTTTTCTGCACATAAATTAAAACAATTATTTATTTTAGCTTTTTTAAAATACTAAATTATTTATTATATATAAAAAATCAATTCAATAAATAGCAAAACAATATACCGAGTACAAATAGCCAAAACTCAAAACAAATAAAAATTGAAAGCATCGCTCAAAGGCAATAAAAAACTGAATGCGAATATTTATGTTAATAGAATAATAGATGTATAATAATAAAAAGTGTGTTTGTGTGTACTAGTACAATTTTAATTTAACTATAGCTTAACAAAGATTCGTTTATCTCATTTAATACTTTTTCAATGTAAATTATTATAATTTTATGCAAATTTGAATTCTTTTCCTATTTTAACCATACACCGGATGAAATTTTTATCAGATAGATAATAACTAAATTTATACCCGTTCCATACGTAGAGTAAAATAATTATTAAGTAAATATAATATAAAATATTTATATATTTTACCATGTCTAAATCTAATCGAAATCTTCTCATTTAATGTCTTGTGAATTATGATATTTTATTAGATATTACTTACTATAAACAGCAACTTAAATATCAAAATGGATATTATTCACGTCAGTCATTGTCGATGATGAATTTACAATTACAAAAGAGCGTATCAGTAATTCATTTCTTCCGCGCTAGAGTGATCGAATTGTTTGAATTTCATGTATATTTCACTAATTTTTTAAAAGTTTTAGTATATACAATTAATTGACTCTTTTAAATAAATAATTAATAAACTGAGAAGAGAAATTTAAAATTTACACACAAAAAATGACTTGTTAAGTTTCTTGTGTTAGTCGTTTAGGGTACTACAAATGAGTGCCAACCACGTCTAGTTTGCATGCTTGAATATCCATATTCTATTTTAATATTCGCTAATAACGCCGACTTGAGAGAATTTGAGGTTAGTTAAACGTGATAATAAGAGTTTTAATGTCGTGGTTATGGATAATGCTGTGCATGAATAACGTATTTGCATGTCTTTCTTTGTGTTCATAATGAATATAGTATTTAATTTGCATGTTTTAGTAAGTACAATGTATACACCAATATAGATTATATCATATATGGCAAATAAAAGTGATGGTGCTTGAACGTGCAATAATCTTAAGCATGCGACTTAAAGTCAATTATAGTTATTTGCAACCCTCTAGTATTATTTGTTTTTGTCAAACATGCAATCTCTAATGTTTATACGAAATACAAATGAAAAACTAAGAACACATGTTGGGATCGGAATCTTACCTTAGAAATTAGTTGAAATTTGCAATATATATGTGTATATGGATAATATAAAATAACAAGTTTTTTTCTTTTTTTAAATAATACTATTAGTTCAAATTTTCAATAATAATACAAATTTAATATTAGAAAAATATATTAAACATATTATTAATAAGAAAAATTTAAATCTTAAATAAAAAAAATAAATTTAAATATAATAATTAAGCTAAATAATTATTTGTAATTTATTTAGACTAAAAAATAATCACAAACTTGGCTAAATCTAATATTATGACAAGTAATTTAGTTTGGATGAAAGTTTTAATATCACATATAATTTAGTTTAAAAAATATTTAGTTAATATGTTATTATGATACTATTGTTCGTTTGGTCGACGCTGGTGTTGTGGTTGCGGCTAATATTGCGATTGCGGCATATATTGTTTATTTATATGCCGCCGGCGGTTGTGATTGCGGTTGATCGTAGATTTTTAGTCGCAACGATGTTTTATTCAGCGATCGAAAAAATTGCGATGCAGAACGCAATGTCTACCGCAAATATCTGCGACAGCTAAACGAAAAATAATATACCGCAATAATAGTAGCAATTATTTGTCACTGACAAATGAACATAACCGATGTATAGTCTATATCAAAGAAAAATTATTGAATTTATGAATATAAGAGCTTATTGGAATTACAATTACACAAATTACAAAGACCCTGAAAAAAAGAATGTAACAGAAAATTTTGATTTGGGGGAAAATCTATGCACTTTTGGAAAGAAAAAGGATAGACTTACAAAGCTATAATGTATGGGAATAGTGGGAAGTTCAAGGAGGACATTTCTCGAAGAACATTTGTTTTGGCATTGACTTTGGCGCATACGACAAGCCACATGGCCGGCTGATTATCACCGCTAACCAAGACACATAAACATATATCGATTAATGTGTTTTTTTAGATTTTCTCATGGTTAATAATTAATACTATAGCATGTAAATTTTTAAAAATATTTAATTTGAATATTTGAGTTATTATTGAGTTATAGTTATAAAAAATATGCAGGATGAAACAATTATATATTTACTGCTGGATATTAAATTGTTTATTAATTTATGCGATAAACCTAAAAAATTTGAAATATTATAATTGTCAGCCGTATTTTTTTTCAGTTACGATTGCGACAGATTATTATTCGTTTACCTACAACAGATATCTACGGTTAATCATAATAGTTAATCGCAGCGATCAGATACTATATCTTACGTCGTAATTTTTTTAACTGTTGATTAAAACATTAATGTGATTAAAAATTTATGATTAACCCCAATTACAACTGTCAACTGTAGACAAACGAATAATATATAACACAACTATAACCACCAACGAAATAAAGAAATAAAATTCCTAAAAATAAATTTAATAATACCATACTACTCTTCTTTAACTTTAACTAGATACCTTAGTAGGCGTATATAGACTACTAAACATGATGGTTCAGATTGAACGAACAATTATAGAGTTATTTTCTAATTTAAACTTATGTATGATATAAAACATGTTTAATTATTCAAATTCTCAGAAAACATTTCATCTTCTAAGTATTAAACGAGAAGCATTACAACCAAATTTTGCTTACATGTCGTCATCAGAATTTTCTCAACCTTTTTAATACTTTTTTCTTTTAAATTATTAGTATTTTAATCATCAAACTTAATTTTCTAGCTCATTTTTATTTATTTAATTTTGCACATTAAATGACTACTGTTTTAATTTTCAAACAAATTACCATTCCATTTAAACATATTTTGAATAATCTACAACCAAGGAAAATTTATGCAACTTTTTAGACCAATTAAAAAATGTTAAATATGATTAAACTATTTTAAAAAAATCTCACATATGAGAAAAACTAATCATTTATGACTGTTCTATAACCTCTTATAATTTATACTCTAATGATATTTCTTCATACGAGACATACAATCTGGTTTATCTAAAGAATTTATATCGAATTTTTTCATTGATATTCTCATATTATGAATAATTAAATATATTTTTTTCTTATATTAACCAGAAAAAATGAATAGACCAAAATAATAATGATTAATACCGTAAAACAACATTCTTTAAATATTTTATTCGAAATCTAATTTAAAATTTAAAAATAACATAAATAATTATATAAAATACATATTTACTCTAAATAAATAATACATAAACTTAAAAAATTATATTGAGTTTATTTTTTCTAGTTTAAAGTTTAATTTTTTTATTAAAATGAAATTTAATATATTTTAATATTAAATTTATGGTATTATAGAAAATTTAAATTAATGGTGATATATTTGGATAAAAAACTTAAAACAATGCTATTTTTTCAATTTTAATAATTGATTACCGTTTTTCTTTGGTATAAATCATATATACTTAACATGCCATAGTTAAGGGAATCAAATATCAAATTTGTTGTAAAATAACTATTCGTATTGAAAGTCACAACTATAACTAAGCAACACCATTTTTTCAACCTTTTAAATATAATTACTCTATTTTTTAATTATCTCATTCTAGTTTGCATACATACAAAGTCAACTGATTTACAGAATTCGGGTTAGTTATATAACCAATTGCCAAACAATTTTTAAATACTATTAAGTAACTTCGACACTTCATATTAATATATCAAAACAATATAATATATATGTGACAACGATACAAAACAAACTTTGGCAGTGAAATTTTAAACGAATTGATATTCATTGTATATAAATTAGTGAGCATAATGCTATTAAAAATACTGATTTTAATTTGTAAGAACATATATTATACTTTCTTTTAAATTTTTAGAATTTATCATAGAAAATATTATTTAGGTAAACGAAGCATGAAGCATGTATCCAGGCAAACAAAACCTATTTGGATCTTCCACATTTAAATGGTTGTGTAATATATATCAGTTTTATTTGTTTTTTCGTCGTTTTTGGTTGCAATTTTGATCAATATTAGAATTATGACTGTAACATATGCTGTTTGTTTTTCGTCGATGATTGTGGTTGATCAAAATCTTTTATTCGCACCGCTATTTTAATCAGTGGTTAAAAATGCAATGTCTAACCATTGCGATTGACCGCAAATAGTTGCGATAGGTAAACGAAAAATAATATGTCGCAGCAATAACCACATAACTTATTTTGAAAAACTTTCGATTTATATAACTTACCTTTTGTTTCTTTCTTTTTTTTTAGTCGTTAACTTCAAAAATTCATTATCATTGTCATTATCATTCTAATCAAATTGTGTTTAACAACGTTTATACAGTTTACCGGTTTAATCTCATTGAACCTAAAGATTTTGTCGATCAAACATAAAGACTCAATCTGCACTATAAGAGAAAGAGTTGTCTCTTCAAAGAATTTATAGGAAATTTGATTGATATATATGTTAGCTATTAAATCGTTAAAATTTTCAAGAATAAACTATCTCACCCGAGAAAAAATTATCTAATATAATTGAAATATGTAAAAATTCGATATTCGTTTAATAAGTCTATAATTAATAAATTATATATTTATTTATTTATTTATATGAAAATTATTATTAAGAAACATGAGAATCGAGATGTGCGCGAAGTGGAGTGATCCATATACCTTATATACTAATATAAAAAGTTCCAATTTCCGATATGTGACATTTTACACTGTAATAGACATTTTCGAGATATAGATGAGATACATACCAACATCTCGAATGTATTACGATAATACGTACCAATTATACAATATACTTACAATGTGCGAAACTGTTTTTGTAGAAAATCATATGTTGTGTTAACTTTAAACTCTCATACCATATTAAAAAACATAAGCACTTAACTCAAAACTAATTGATAATAAGTCTATACACATTATATAATAATGTAAAAATGTCTTAACTTCCATATTCACATTTCACATTTGCACCATATTTTTCCATTAGAATACATCTCGAGATTTACTTGAACATTATATATATATATATATATATATATATACCGACCTTGAACAGTAACACCTATAACTTTAAGTAATATGAAACATGTCTCTAACTCAAACACACTAAAAGAAAGAGAAAACATTTAGTCCTTTTTTGTTTGAATAACGCAACCCAATCAATCGACCGGTTAACGAAAGTACACATTTATCTAAAATGATGTTTCTAATGTAATCCCCTTTAATCTTGGGTTTAGTAATAAAATAGAAATGGAAAAATGTTAAGCTAACTTAGAGGATTTGTTGGATTTTTTATTATGATACATATTTTAGCAAATGTTAATCTGATTGGTTATCTATATTGTTGTATATAGCTCGTAGTGATGAGCATTATACCGGAAGATAGTGTTACGATAATCAACGAGGACGAAGTGGTTCGGTCGGATGATAAAAACGATGAGAAGGTCAACAATATGTTGAAGTTGATATCGAAAGATTTTGAATTCGAGAAAACAATGGAGTATGGGTTGAATAAGTTGCGGAGTGAAAAGATGGAAAAGAAGGAGATGAAAAAAAAGAGAGAAGAAGAATAAACGTAAGGAGACAGTGAAAGTACCTAAACCTGCTCATCCGCCTACTACTGGCAGTGTACTGCCACGTAGTACAAACGATCCGCGTTTTGTTTCTAATTTTCGTCATTTCAAAACTACGTGAAAATTTTACTGCTATTGACATGAAGCTTAATAAATCTGTTGTCAATTTCAAGAAGATAGATGAGTCATTTACCAAAGTACACTAATCTGAAATCTCATTCAGCCGAAATAAAGCGTTTTTCTCACGAAATCAGACTTCGCAAAGTCTTTGACGTTTATTCCTATCAAAGCAAACTTCTCGAAAAAGTTTGCTTCAGTGAGAAAAACAGTTTATTCCGGTTAAAGAGAGATTTATTCCAATTAAAACAGAGTTCGAAAAATATGCTTTGTAATATATTTACAAAGAAAACTTCGAGAAATCTGATAGAAAAGTCTGCTTTGTAAATATATTACAAAGCAGACTTCTCGTAACTGTATGAACTGAAAAATATAACCGAATCCAAAACACGAAAACTAACTTTTGATCCTGATTTTTTAGCTACGCGACTTAAATGATGACCGATATAGATTCACAGAAACTTGTTTTAACGGATAATGATGAATTTTTGCAAAGTTGGAAGCTTTAAAATATAGTGTGAAGAAAAAAATTGGAAGAAAATGTGAGAGAAAATGAAAAGGGTTGAGATGAATGAGATTTGATGAAAGAATAGAGATAAATGGTGGATGTGTCAATGGAATTAAGAGCTCCCAATAACCAAGACAATGGTGGTTGTGTGCAATAAAAAGATGATATTTTCGTAATATTTTTGAAAAATTTGTTCATAATGGTGTTTGTGTTGTTTTTTTAAGATAATGACAAAATTGTAAATAAAGTTATTGTTGAATGATAAAAAAGAGATAAAAAATTAGTTTTTTAAACTTACAAGTGAAACCAAATTTTAGGTAAATTTTGCACATACCCCTAGATTCAAAGTATTTTTCAAATCAAAGGTTCAATAACATTGGAAATGACATCTCTTTAATATTAATTGGCAACTAGGAAAACTATTTTATGTATCATTTTCTCATTAACTTTAAATTTATGTATCAATTTCTCAAATAACTAAAATTAATTATTTTATTCATTTTTTCTCGTAAATTAATAAATAATAGAATGCACTAAAATTTATAAATGATTAACATTTCTATTTTCTTATGTTATTCGACAATATAAAAAATTCAAACCAAAAATATCTTTAATATTAATTTGGAAGTGCAATTTGTAAAATTAACTTATGTGTTATTTCTCATTAATTTCAATCTTATTTATCAATTTCTCCAAGAATTAAAAGTAATCATTTTATTCATTTATTTTTCATAAATTAATCAATGTATAACCTTTTTAAAAAAAATTATTAGCTTTTTATTTTCATTTTTTCTTATGTTACTTTACAATGTAACAAATTCAAACCGAAATTAAGATTAAACTTTTATAAAAAATTTAAATAGTTTTATAATTGACATTTGTATTTTTAGGAATTTTTAACCAGATAGTTCACATAATCATGAGGGTTGGTCATGTATTTTAAAAATAATTACAAATATTTGATTGAATAACACCAGATTTAAGAGATTTTTTTTTTAAAAAAAATCAGAATTTAAAAATATAAAATTTAATCATTTTAGTATAAAACAATTCAATATTTATTGTAGCTGAATTTGAATGTTACTTTCTCAATAAGATTAAGATTATGTTTCCAAAAGTCAAAATCAGTTCAGTCTAAAAAATGATAACAAAGAAATGAAAGTGTGGTTGGTTCAAATGCAACTTGGTAGTGATACGACTCTCTCTCTCTCTCTC
Source organism: Pugionium cornutum (assembly GCA_018901935.1). Classification (NCBI taxonomy): domain Eukaryota; kingdom Viridiplantae; phylum Streptophyta; class Magnoliopsida; order Brassicales; family Brassicaceae; genus Pugionium; species Pugionium cornutum. Next base: position 25,751,648 of record CM032161.1, read on the forward strand.
TCTCTTTGGTCAAATATTTCATATAACCAGCCAATTCAGTCGTGTCTATTAGTTTAGATTGTTTTCTTTATCAAACCAAAATTTTATCTGAATTTAGCAAACACATCAACTCGTAGGTTTTTCCAGTCTGAACAGATCGATTTTTTTCATATGAGATCTCACTATGGAAGTTTCTAACCACAGAGGAACCTTATATATATATATATATATGCATTGTGGAGCAATCATTGAAACTATCACTTAGCTCAAAGCAGTGAAGCAGCACTATTTGCTCATCTGTTTCCTTTATTTAACACTAAGGCGGGATTTTGAACAACTTCGAAAAATTGTTTGTGTGAACAAATATATGTGTAGGGATCAACTTTGTGTTCGTGAATAATTTTCTTTGGTTTGTTCGATATTTATCTCTTCCTTATTTTGGTAATGTGATCCTGAGATTTATAATTGGTGTTTATATGTTTATGTTCATTTGTTCTTGATTTTTTTTTTGCTGAAATCTGACGAGATTTTGGGTCAAAATATTAATCAAAATTTGGTCCAAAAAAACTTTATTGGGACTACGACCGTTCACCAATATCCAAAACCCAATACTCAAATCCAATTCGGTCTGGTGGCGGCATGCGGTTTAGTCTTTTTTTTTCTAACTATTTTAAACTGTTACTTGAATTTTTTTCTTTATATAATAAAAGATTTTTCATCAAGTTTCTAATGTGGGATTTTTGTATATTTCTTATTAATTTAACCAACATATTTATGGTTTTTTAATAAGTCCAATGATTCATTTTCTCATTTATATTTCAACAAATTTTTATAATTATTATTTGAATCATATCCAAATTGAACATGTAAATATTGTTCAAAAAATTGTTCCAACAAAAATCACTAACACTAAATTCTTCACAACCAAAACCGATCTGAAAGAGAACAAGAACCAAACAAGAACAGAGCATAACAACTAACTTCACTACTCTACTTAAAAAGAGATGATCACCAGAAAATCTATGCTTAAAGAAACTGTGAACTCCTAATGGAGAAGAACTAAAGAGGATCGATAATTCTTGCATGCGAACCAATCTTAAACACCTACAAACAAAAGACTCGCTAAGATCGAAAACAATACAGGGTTTTGAACCCAAATTCGACCAACAAAAAGAGCAATGAAAGTATGGTGATTGTTGAACCTGAATTCTCCAATAAGAATTAAACAACGCAACTTAATTTCTAAGAAATACGATATCAGTTTAAAAGGAAAGTTGTTTAAAAAGAAAACTGATATTGATACGTGTAGTTTGGCAAGTGTCAATCTAACTAGCTATTGAATAAGCATTTAATGCTAACAACATTTACTTTTATACACTTTTACCTTGATAAATTTCTTCGGATATTTGTATTAAATGTTACTTTAATACTAATAAATATTGTATCGAGACGCCCAACTCCGTTTTCGATATCCGGCGAGATCGAATATTTTGAAAGATCTCTTTGGTTTTTCAAAACCGGCAAAGATCGGTTGTACTACAAGATTATAATTATATGTCCGAGTTGTTCAGCCAATTTTGTCTTGGGCCAAACTCGATCTTGAGTCAACAGTAGAGGAAAGGAAGCTGCAAAGTTACAACTTCGAACATGGGACAACCGTACAAGAACTAATCACGAATCTTCAGACACACTGTTAAAACTCCAAATCAAGCCACACCTAAATTTAATAACCCAAAACTCGATACAAAACCTTAGCATAATAAATCTAAAAAACAAACCAGGCTTCATAGTTTTACAACTAGCAAAACCACGATAAAGACATTCCAACGAGACATTTTTAACACCACATCAAAGAGACTAAACACGATACCTCCCCACCCATTTGACGTGATCAGTACTGTCGGAAAGGCTAAACTGACCAGTAGAACAAGAGAACACGATATGAGAGAAAGAGTCGTACGTCTCTATATCGAACCCGAAGTTAACTTGCGAGAAACTGACACTGCACGACTGAAGACTACTGCTAGAGTGACCAAAAGTTTGTTACCTTCATGGATGTTTTGGGTATTTGTCAAGGAAAGCACCAACCACATAGGACTAATTTTTCACGTAAATCTGTCAGAAGCGATCAGAGAGTACCTTTGACGACATGAAACTTTCAAGTCGAGAAGCTTTTGACACGTACCCAGAAAACCATACAAACGAGGAGAATAGAATGCCAGAGCCTATCCCTAATAAATTATTTGAGAAATTTTTTAACAAAATAACAAAAATGACATGCTGATTTGTCAACAGCACAACGAATTTCACATTAAATATATAAAATGGTTTAAGTTATTAAAATAATTATAATACATGCCACTAATATTAATTTGGTTAGAAAATCAATATATTTTTTTCAACTAACCAAAAAATAGTATTAAAAAACAATAATTTTTATTTTTTAAAATTTTTAATACGTTAATTTATAAATAATTTCAAATAAATATAAATAAATTTAAGCTATTACCTAATCCCTAATATATTATTTGAGAAATAATTTAAAAAATAACTTTACTCTCACGTGTTATTAACAGAAATATCATATTTACATTTCATCATTACAGTGAATTTCAAATAAATATATAAATAGGCTTAACTTATTCGAATAATTATAATATATGATATTGTTATTAATTTGGTTAGAGTATTAATATATTTTATTAAACTAACAAAAAAATACTATTAAATTTATAAAAAATAATTATTTTTCTTTTCTTAATTTATATATACAAAACTTATGTTAAAAATAATTTTAAATAAAAATTAAAATTATATAAATATTTAATTTATATTTATTAATAAAATATAATTTACGAATATTTTTCCCACGCATGGTGTGAGTATAAATCTAGTAAATAATATTAAAACAAAATACAAATCTTTAATATATTATTTGAATTACATTTTAAAAAAATAATTTCATATTGACTTATTATTAACAAAAATGTCATGATACGTGTTATTACTATAATAAATTTCAAATAAATATATAAATGAACTTAAATTATTATAATAATTACAATATATATCATTGTTATTAATTTGGTGAGTGAATTAATATATTTAGTAAATTAACCAAAAACTATTATTAAATTCATTAAAAACAATTATTTTTATTTCTTTAATTTACATATACAAAAATTAATATTAAAAGTAATTTTAAAAAAGAATTAAAATTATATAAATAATTAATAAATATTTACTAATAAATAATATTATATAATTTACAAATATTTTTGTCCATGGTTTGTATATAAATCTAGTAATTGTTATTACACTATTTTGTACTTATATTCGGTCAAAAAATCATAAACTAACATAACTCTATTGAAATTAAATATGTGAAGTAAAATCAAATATCTCTACATCAATAAAAAAAACATCATGCTGGTCAAAAACATAGTATCCGCATAGTCTTTGAGCATCCTACTTATAACATTAAACTATATGTATAATATTTTATCATATATATATATATTGTATGGGGCAGTTAATCGAATTTTAACCCTAAGATATCCGCAAGTACATTGTTAAATGTTTTTGTAGTATTACAAAAATTAAATCCACAACGATTGAGAGATCACAACACTAAGCTTTAAGATCCAGACTAATCTAGAGTTAATGGTTTTGGGGATTTTCTAAGCTAATAAAAGCAATTAAACCAAAGTAATTCAAGAGAAATACTTTTTTAGATTTGCTTATCATCATCAAAACACTTGACCAACTCTTATTGTAGATTTAGACAACGTACTTGTTGGTATTATTAACATGACTTGAGGTTGAAATATAAAAGAAAATAGATTCATAACCATTAAATTAATGAATTATATGTTTTTTAACATGGAATTAATTAGGATAATAATTATATATATATATATATATGTGATATATGTTTTTCTGCATTTAATTTTGGTCCAAGTTTTTGACTGACAAATTTGCTAAAAGACTAACCACTCATGCAAAGCTTTACACAGAGATAAAGCATTAAAGGAGAAGAAAAAAAGCTGTCCATATTTTCAATTTCTCACTCTTCCATTTGCTTTATTATGATCCCAAAATTTGTTTGTGAAGAAGAAAATTTGTGGATCTCCAGTCCGTAGCCCGAATATGATATTATTTTCACCGTGTGTACTTTTTTTTCTTACAGTTTTCCATATATATCAGTGAAACAATATTCAAACTACTTCCCAGAAAAGAGTATATAAATTTCATGTTACTTCAAACCCTATCGTTATTGTATATGCCTAATATATTCCATGGAAAACAAGTAACCGTATCATTATTGTATATTCCTAATATATTACATGAAAAATATTTTAATAAAGAAACTTTATTTTTATGTGTGATTTATAAATATATCATGTTGACGTATCATATCATTAGAGTTTTTTAAGACAAATATTACATAACGTATAATTTATTAGAATATTTATAAAAAATAAAATTAGATAAATATTTAATATTATACTATATATAAATTCTTAAGATTTTGACATAAAGACAAACACGAAATCAAGTAAAATATTAAGAATTTTTAAAATTAGTCAAACAAAATATAAAACAAAAGTTTATAAATTAAATATTGATCATATCTACAATTTTTACCTATTGTATTTCCAAGATATAAAATATTTAATTCATTTATATAATCTGATTTCATTGTATATTTTATTTGTATAATCAATATTAAAATTTTCAAAAATTATATTTTAAATAAGAGATCAATTATATATGTATCTAATTTATTTGTACTAAATAAATAATTAATTGTATTGTTTTGAATATTTTTCCTGCACAATGTGTGAATCTAAATCTAGTTTAACTTAAAATTAAAACTAAAAGTTTGATGAAGCATCATTGTCAAATGTAAAGTCAATACCGAATAATCTATAGTAATATATCGTTGCAAACTCTTCTTATTTCTTTTTCAAAATTTCACGATTCTTTAATATCGGAATCCACATAATATTCATCATTATTTGTGTGAAGAATATTTTAAGTCAAAATACAATAAAATTTTAATTAATATCTAAAGTATAATGATCAATCCATTCATTGCAAATTAATCTTGAATTGCAGAATCTCTGGTTCAAATTATGTGTCGTAATTGGAAAATAATTGTCATGAAATTGTTTTGGTTTTGTTTGGTTGGAATGTAGTGAAGGCCTAAGGGCCCCCTTAATATCCCTAACATTTTTTTCCTTACATATAAATTGGTGAAAGCTACACTACAAAGCATATAAAATATGTCCTTTTATTGAAGACAAAAAATGTCCTTTAGTGAAGAGGAAAACTTTATCTTTGCTTCTAATTTCGTTTTACTCCTACCTCTCTCCTTAATAGTTAAATTAGTTAAGATAATTTGCCTTAACTTTAGTTCTTTAAATAGCTTTCTATGATTTTTCGAGTGCACTGTTTTTTCAAAGAGCTTTCCAACTAGGCATCTATATTCGGATATTTAATTTAGTTTCGTTTGGTTATTTTTGTTTCATTTTTTTCAGTTGACAAGATTAAAGATTGATTCGGTTATTTTTATATTTCGATTCGGTTTCAGTTCGATTATATCTTGGTTTCGGTTGATGTAATTATTAAATTTAAAAACCAAAATTAACCGAAATAATCAAAAATAACAAAAAATAACTAAAATAATAAAAAAATAATAAAAAAATAACAAAAAAATAATCAAAAAATAACCAAAATAACCAAAATATTTTCGGATAACTGAAAATAATTCAGGTTTTTGGATATTATTTTGGTTTTTGGTTGGGTTTCGGTTAGTAATCAATAACTATGGTTTTCCAAAATAATATATTTTCGGTTATTTTTTATAACCGAATACCAACCAAATTCTGTTTTTTAATTCGATTTTGATTCAGTTTATTCGGTTCAAATTATTTGTCAGGTATACATCTAAGAAATATAAAGGGACTTGATTATAATCAAATTGGCCGATAACAGAAAAACAAAATTAAACGTTATAAAATAACTGGAAGATGTATTATATTGTGAAAATAAATAAAGCGTAAAGCTTTTGCGTAAGAATAAAAATAAAAGTAGATGAAAAAAAGAAAAGTAAAGAGTAGAAAAGGTTTGTCTAATTGTTGAATAAAATTATGAGTAATACCCTAAAATAGCACCATTTTAAGTTTATCTTCCAAATTTAATACACTAAAACTAAAATTCCCAAAATAGCATAAATTATTATGTAAAAAATAATTATTTACCTTAAATAAAATATATATAAAATTAAAACATAATGTTTGGGTTCACTTTTTCTAATTTAGGGTTTAAATTTTTTTCATTAAGAATGAGTTTTCAATTATTTTAGTATTAAATTTGTGCTATTTTTAGAAATTTAAATGACTAGTGCTATATTTGGAACAAAAACTTGAAATTGTGATATTTTAGTCAATTGCCCTAAAATTATGACTTATACTCATAAAGGCAGTTGAATATCGAGATGTTTTATCGGAGAAATGAGATTGTAGTTGCGGTTTCGAATTGTTATATGATTGCTCGTTTAACTAAAACAATTTCTTACAATGAGTTACATTGGTCGATGCGTTAAGTATTATAATTTTTTAACTATATATAAAAATGATATTCTGATTAAAATTTTGCGATCAATCATAATCGTAATCACCGACAATAAATAAAATATATGTCGTAACTACAATATTAATCGTAATTACATATATAATCATCGATTACAGATAAATATCATATATATAAAATTTGTGAATTCGCGTTTAATGGTACAGTGATATTGAATTTTTTGTCATTTGAACTTTGGCTCAAATATTATAAACGAGATAAGTTTGAAGGAAGAATCATATCAAATGAAAGTGAAGAAAGAATTCTTTAACGAGAAGAGCATTTTCATTCTCCATATTAGCAAAACCCAAATATCAAATACTAAATATATGGAGATCATTCTTTTAACTTTATTTATTTAGTTATTATTATTATTTTGGCACCAACTTCTTTGTGTTTGACCACTAAAATACACCAATGACATAAAAGTTAAGAGAGGAATGAAAAATAAATAAATAAAGCAAAAGGATTCATGGAAATGACGAAAATGACCACGACGTGCATTCGTTCACGTAAGGGGGCCCCATGCAATCCACGTAACGGAGACATGCACAGTCTCTCCCTAATCTGAATTTAAGAGTTATATATGTTTTTGATGAATATTAAATTCGTTATTTACTTTTTTTTTTATGGAGTTGGAAATATTAATAAAATTTTAATTGAAATGAATTAAATATCAAATAAAACCGAAACATATAATAGATATAATCATTCGGATAACAAATTTAATAAATATTTGGTCCTAACTCTAATTAGTCGATGGCTTCTTCAAGACACTAGCGCTACAGTTTTCATTTCTAGACGCATATATATTGTATAAACATACTCTTATTTACCCTATATATGTTTCCAGAATGTATAAAAGTACACTTTTTCTAAAAGAGTTTTGAAATCGGAAGATAATTAATGTTTCGTTACTTACACATTTAGTTTATATATATATATATATATATATATATTTCTTTAATTTCTTTGTTTATTTATATTTTAAACAGTGTATATATATATACAAATAAGTATTAGCACCATGTAAAAACTTGTGATATACATGTAATTTTCCAATGTATATATACATCCTTTCAACTGGAATATAGATCACCACTTACTTTAACTAGTTCAATTTGAGTTGTTATCCATTGGACTTTGGTATTTCAGTCGTAATAGGTTAGGTCCTTTTCATTGCTTGAGCAAAGCATACCTTTGATTTTCTTTTTAGGTAATAGAACACTCTAAGTAAATAAAAATAAATAATCTCAGGAAAGAAAATATAAGAAAAAGGAAATGGGAAATTAAAAAAAAAAAAGAAAAGAAAAGCAAGAGTCCTTCTTTCTTCCACTTCCTCTCTTTTCATTTATTTGATCACCTTTACTTTTGCCTAATCTTTTTAAGATTCTTTGACAATCTACAATTGCTTAATGACACAATTGCCCATTACACGCTTTCTCCTTTTCCTTTGAGAATTCCTCGTTCCACAGTAGTACGCCTACCGACAATTCTATGTCTTTTCAGGGACATAATCGTAATATCCATTCTAAAGAAAAATTAGGAACAAGTTTTGTCTTGCATTATTCAAACCCTATTCTGAATTCACCATTTATGTCACTTTTCTCCAGGCGTACGTTGCTTATGCAAAAGGGTGCTTTCGTAGTTTCATACCTCATCACTATTCTAAAAACATCTTTAACACATTGTTTTTGTTTACTTTATTAATGAAATTCAAGATTGTGAAAATTTTCAAAACCTCTCTCTCTTTCTCTCTCTCTCTCTCTCTCTCTCTCTCTCACACACACACTCATTTTTTTGTTTCATTTTATTACTCTTCTTTTGCTTTCTCTTATCTCTCGGCACTGACCGACCCTTGAGTTGTTCGTAGCTGGTTAATGGATATTGAACCCTCTTGGGATATCTTGGGGGGGTTGGTTTTTTCTTTCTCTAAATTGCATGGCAATATCAAATTTCCAAACAAATACCAAATCATCACATTTTCATACTCTTCTCCTTCTCTTAGTCTTCTTATCTTTCCTTCTCTTCATTAGCCTTACAATCCCCATGAATAGTCATCAACTCCCCTCTACGGTTGCTCCCTTCAAGAGGATTCTTCTCGAACCTTCAACGACAATGGATCTGCGTCCAAAGGCTCGCACCCAACACAGCCATACGTCTAAAAAGAGAGAATTCCAACATGATGCTCATGGAGTTCCTAGTGGTCCAAACCCTATTTCCAACTAGGTGACTTGTCACATCTGGTTTTACGAGTGAGTTTAAGAGATGGAGTTGTTAATAGTTTACAGATCAAATATTATTTATATGTAATCGATGGTGATGAGAGAATAGCTTAATTATTATGGATTTATTTAGAATATATCTTTGGGATCAAACAATTTACTACCCTTCATTTCCTCCATCTTTTAAGTTTTTGAAAAGTTGTAAAGAAGCGATTCTCTTATTTGTTCTTATGTGTATTTAATTTAGCCACCTCCATATTTCATTCACATAGTATTTGGGGTGTTTAGAATCTTAATGATAGTTTAACTATTATACAACTTGGAGCATGAACCGAAGGACACTATTTGTTACAATAGTGAAGATCTCGAGGCATTTTCCAAATAATTGGTCACTTTTTTTGACCGGACTAAACTGTCTTCTTTCTAAATATAATTTGAAAATAAAATGCAAAACAGCTACATCCGATATCAAATACTATCAAAAGCATTAATATTAATATTAATCTTTTTTTAAAATAGTAACAATAATAATAACTCAGGTTACAATAATAAATGATTTATATTGTCGTGTTATATTCAAAATGTAGACGAAATAAAATGTGTAAAATTCCATATTGAAAACTTTTTATACAAATATATAAAATATATGTGTTTTGAATTAGATATCATGTTTCCTAATACAACCCTCGAATATCCACATCCAACAATAGGCTACACGATTCGAGACAGAAGTGAAAGACCCATTGATCCAATTTGTGAATTGTTTTTTCAAACTATAAAATAATAAATATCAGAAAATGTGAATTAGCTTTTTCTTTGGTTGGGTCGAACGACAAGAGACTGTATAGAGGAGAAGAAGAAAAATTATTAGACAAGAATTGCTTCTTACATAGCTTTTTGTCTTTTCAAAGCACATTGTCCTGGAAAAGAAAACAAAAGCTGAATAAGAAAAAAGTGATGATTTGATAATTATAATCGTATCATTTCCTTCTTGTTGAATTATATGCCATCATTCATTTGCTTTATGATGATGTTCCACTTTTCTTCTCTCTTTTTTTTATTTATATTGTATTTTGATTGTGCATAATACACTATATATCTTCTGTTTCGAAGTAACGTTCACTACAGTCTAATAAGTTAAGAAAGAGAATAAAAGGGAGGAAATATAAAAATTAAATGGGGAGAAAGAGAAGAATCAAACATTGTCAAACACGAAATATTGATTAACCAACTTTAAGCGTAAACTCTTTGAATTAAAGACTAAAATGTTTCTTAAGCGATAAATCTGGGTCAACTAATCCCACTGATTCTTTCCTAGCTTCGACCTGATAACGAATAATATTAAATTAGATTTATATGCACACGGAAAAAAATATTCGCAAATTATATAATATTATTTATTTGTAAATATAAATTAGATATTTATATAATTTTTATTTTTATTTAAATTATTTTAATATTAATTTTTGTATATTTAAATTAAGGAAATAAAAATAATTATTTTTTATGAATATAATAGTATTTTTTATTAATTTAATAAAATATATTGATTCTCTAACCAAATTAATAACAATGATATTTATTATAATTATTCTAATAATTTAATCTCATTTATATATTTTTTAAAGTCATTGTGGTGATGACATGTCATCGTAACATTTCTGTTAATAACACTAACGTTCTTTTCTTAAAATATTTCTCAAATAATATATTATGCATGATAAAATTAAACAAAATTTTGCGTAATAACTTCAACTACATTTATTCATATGTTATACTTAATTATTTATTTAATCAATATAAATGAAAATATATATAATCTATTTTTATTTAAAAGAATTTATTTATTTTTTAATATTGATAATATAAATAAAATAGACAATAAAATCAGATTGGACAAATGAATTTAAATTATCTCTATCTTGTGTAAAAAATATTATTAAATAAGAAATTATAGATGTGATAAAATATTCAATTAAAGTAAAATTTTATTTTATATTTTGTTTGACTATTTTAAAATTTTTTTTAATCTTTTGTTTTATATTGTGTTTGCTTTTTATGTCAAAATGTCTTTGATGTCAAAATATTAAGAATTTTATATATAATATACTGTTAAATATTTGTATAATTTAATTTTCATAAATATTATAGTAAATTATATTTTATGTAATATTTGGTTTAAAATGTTATAATGGTGTGATGCGTCAGCATGACACATATATAAATCACACGTAAAAGTGAAATATTTTTGTTAAAATGTTTCTCAATTTATATAATAGAAATATATTTATATATATAACCAAAGAGGTTGTAGTCTAATAGTAACACAAATGAATTGGTTTCTTTATATCCCGAGGTCAATCACCGTTTAGAACAATTTTTTTTTAAATTGGATTATCTAAAAATTGATTACGATTAGTTAAAGAAATGGTGTAAATAATCCAAAAGGATGTGGACAAAACTTCGAATCGGTTGAGAGACATTTTTTGAAGCCACCATTACGTCTAACAAAATCATTAAAGAAAAATGTTAGATATTGACTTTTCTCTGCCTTGCCCCGATTAGGGTCTTGTGATAGAACTTTTTTAGTGGTTTATAGTGAAAGTTTCGAGGTTTAGACATGATGTTATTGAACCTTGACAAATTCGTTATCTCTTGTATGCTTTATGCATATACAATTACTATGAGTCTATGACAGCTTAATCTGCAAACAAAAATTAGGTTTCCCAAAAAATAATCCTATAGAGAGAATGAAAACAAAATATACAATTTGAAAAGAAAACCCATGAGAGATATCAAGAAGGTATTCTCATAAATAATAATAATTCATATTCATAACAATATTTATGATGATTTTTAAAGTTTGGTGTACCATATGGATTAGCGCAATCTAAGAAAAAGATGTAACATATGATAGAAGAATAGACATTGATGTAAGAGAATGAATTAGCTAAGAACATGAAAAAAAGAAAAAGAATTAATAAATGAGGACATGAAACATCTATGTCTGCTCAAAAACTACCTCATGTGTTGAATCATCAAGTTGCTTCTAACAGTTCAAACACATGAAGTCTAATGGATCCATTGGTGGTTCAACACACCCATGTTTCACATTTAATCTTTTTAATTTGAGTCACAATGTTACATACACTCGAAGAATGATAAAGATACCTTCACCATTTGCCAGTGGGCGAATGCATGTGCTCTTGGATCATAGAACTTTCTCTCTCTTGGCACCGGATCTTACTCCATAGCTCAGATGCATCAAAACAATTCGAAAAAATTTAGTGGGCCAAAATGGATCGAAGACCCAAAAATTGAGTTCGGATCGGATTGTGAAGTCTATCCCACGAAATAAAAACGCATGTTTTAAATCGTAGAATAATGCTAAACAAATGAATATAAATCTAATTATAACTACGATTCGATAATTAATACGAAGTTGATATTTACGATTTTTAGTATAAATAGAAGCAAATGATTCATGTCAATGGAAGAATTTTTTGGGCAAAACGAATAAAAGAAACAAATCGTTACTTTTTGAGAACTGATTATTTATAAAACTCAGTTCTCACACTCCCTGGTGAAACTCTAAAAAGCATAGTAACTGAATTATTGTACAAATGAGCTGAATTGATCAACACAATCCCAGTTCGAAAACATCGTCATTTGTGACTGCAACGACTACATCACAACCAGAACCGGACATGAGTCCAAGTGGGATAAAACCATGTTTGTGATCTCTATTTTTATACAAAAATTTGATGATTTTTAAAATTATTCTCAGCATAATAGTTCATAAAGATAAGGAACATATGAAAAATTGAGACTTTGAATCCTAATTTCACCCAAAAAAAATTAATACGAAAACGGTCCAAAATTTTTTTTTACTTACTATCTTGTTAACTCAATACTAGTTAGAACTTCTTCACTCTCACCCACTAAACGATATATAACATACTGATTTCTTAATATTTATTAGAATATTGTAAGAAAATATATTTTCTACCGATTTTGAAACAATATTTTATCAAAAATTATTTGTCAAAAATTTATTTCAATAAAAAATTAATATGATTTTCTCACCAACTTATCTTCGAAATATCACGCCAAATATTCTTTAAAAATAGGTGAAATATTTTTGACTAAATTTGCACTGAATTTCGATAATATATATTGTAAAATTGATTATTAACAAAACACAATTCTTATTTAAAAAAAATATAATTCTAAACAAGAAAAGACATAAAATTTCTGAAATCATAAAAGAAAATACACCAGATTTCATATTTATATTTTTTTAAGAAAACCAAAATTTAAGAGTATAAAAATATGTAAAAAAAATACATATGGTCTTTGCGTCTTTTGGGTAACCATGCTGGTGTCGGGTCTTCCACCTCCACCTTCACCGACAATCCATTTTATCTGTATACCAAAAAATGAAGCAACATTCTATAGGCAAACTCCTGGGGGAGACAACCAAAATCTCATGCATCATAAAATTTCATTTCAAAAATGGATTATGATTAATATATGAATATTGGCATCTCCCTCTCTTGTTAAGATGCACATTCTTTTTCCAGAATCTCACCAAACGATATACGGCCATAAAATGCGAAGAGGTCAACCAAATAGGAACGAAGAATCACAATTGTAAAAGCACCCATAAGCATTTACATTTACATATTCTTTTGAATTCAGTTCAGTTCTTTTAAATTTTAGGTATTTCGATATTGAGAGGTTAATATATGTTCTGGTATTTTATAATTTTGGTCCGGAGTTTCTTGGATTCACATCAAATTCGGTTATATTTTGATTTTAAATATTTAGAAAAGGTTTCAGCCATAAAAACCATTACTAATCATTCCTCTTTCCGAGAGGGAAAAAATTCCAATACCAAAATGATTTTCTTAGAACAAAGACAGAAATAATCATCATTTTAGGCCGAACAAATCACATTCTTCTAAAATTTTAAATTACAATTTACTAATATATATTTTTCTGTAATTGTTAGTTAATTTTTCCTGCCAATTTACTAATTTAAAATCCACCAAAAATCGATTTTTCTAAATTTATTAATGTACCCAAGACTGTCAATGACTCATTGTCATTGTGTGTATATATATAGCTATTTGTATCAAATTTAAACAACAAATCTTCTTAATATTAAAAAAGAAATGAGTATAACTTTATTATAAGAGAAGTGAGTTTATCACTAATAGATCTGAGTTTATAAGTGTATAATATGTAATATATAGTGATAGAACATATAATACTATTATAACTTACGAGTTTGCCTTGCGTTATTGCTTGTTTAGATTTTAACATATGTCGACTTAAACAAAATTTTGAAATAAAATAAATAGGTTAAGAAAAAATTATTAAATAAAAAATAAAAGATAATAAACCAACTTTTAAAAAATTGTTAATATATCTTTTAAAATATATGGTTTACTAAACTATAAATTTATAATATATAAATTCAGAAAAATATTATACATACAAATATTATATGAAGATAAACATGTTTTATGTGAATGTGAATATAAGATCTATCATAGTTATAATAAAAAATTTAACATATATCATTATTAATTTATATTTTGTCATTTGTCAAAATCTTGATTTATGAAATTTTAAAACGAATAATTAAAAAATAAGATAAACTATAAAATTGAATATAGAAAAATAAAAAATAAAAAATAACAAAACTCAACTTGAAAGGATGGTAATAGAAAATTAAAAACAAACGTTTTAAAAAATCAATATTTCCAACAAAATATATAAATTTACAATATATAAAATTATAAAAAATAATCATATATCTATATAAACGTTTTATGAATATAAAAATACTAGATTTAGATCTGTATCTAACGCAAGAAAATTAGATATTTATATTTTTTCAATATGTTTAATATAAACAATACTACGTAAGTATTTGAAATTTTATATTTTAATTATCTATTAATTTATCATTTATTTTATTTTATTTATTATATATTTAAATATTATATAGATATAATTTTATTAATTATATATATTATTATGTCATTGAATACAAATAGTATTTGTATAATTTAAATAAAATATATAAGTGATTGATATCATAATAAAATATATTAATTTTTTAATCAAATTAATAACTGTAGAATATATATTTTAACTATTCTAATAATTTAAATCTATATATATATTTATAATAGATTTAAATTATTTATACTTATTATATAATATATACTTTAGATAAATATCTAAAATTATTTATAAATTATTGTATATATATAATTAAATTTTTTTTTAAAATTATGAATTTAATAGTATTTCTGGTTAGTTTAATGAAATATATTGATTTTTTAATCAAATTAATAACAATAACATATATCCCTAATATATTATTTGAAAAATATTTTAAAAAAATAACATCAGTTTAACGTGTTATTAACAGAAATATCATGATATCATCAGTACAGTGAGTTTAAAATAAATATATAAATAAGTTTAAATTAATAAAATAATTACAATATATGTCACTGTAATTAATTTTGTTAGAAAAAGAATATATTTTATTGAACCAAAAAAATATTATTAAATTCGTAAAAAAACAATTATTTTTATTGTTCAGTTTACATATACAAAAAATAATATTAAAAATAATTTTAAATAAAAGTTAAATTATATAAATATCTAATTTATATTTATTAATAAAAAATATTATACAATTTATGAAAGGTATAGTATAAATTTCGTAATAATTATTTTAATAACTTAAATCAATTTATATATTTATTTTCTATTTATTATACTGATTACATGTCAATATATTATTTTTGGTAATAACTTTTTAAGATAAATTTATTTTATTTAAAAATTTTTCAAATAATATATTAGAGATGATATTGTTAGCTTTATAATAGTTAATGTATGCAAGTTATCCTATTGATGTTAGTTATTAGCTTTTTGTGAATGATTCATATGTGTAATGTAGATTTCAATATATATAGTTTGACTAATCTAATGGATCATATTATACAACTTATCAATTTTAAAATTAAATATTTATACCATAAGAATCTTATTCGCGTATTAAACATGTTCTATTCTATTAAATAAAAAACACTAAAAATTGAATAGTGAAGGGTAAAATTAAGAAACAAATCTACTATATGCACATATATACAAAATAAATCATTAATGGTTTATCTATAGATGTAGATATAAATGTAAGCCAGCTCATAACCACCAAAAAGAACTAGTTAGGAAACAAATCTGAATACAAAACATGACTTCCTGTCGACAGCTTAATATTATTTCATTGGTAAAATTTATATTACACAAGAAAATATTTTTTTTTAAAAGAAATTTTCCTTTTTGTTATCATTTGTAAAACTGGTAAAACTATATTTTCTATTAATGGCAAATGGTAGTCCAAATTTCTGTCAAATTAGTTTCTCCTTAAAGTCATCTTTCTATAACCTTTCTCTCTTTCATTTCTGTTATAACCTATTAAACTCTCCACAAAACAACAAATATTAAACTGTTTCTGGCTGGTTTAGGACAGTTGGGATAATTTGTATAAAAACCCATCATAAGTCTCGAGAGATTTTATGTTATATTTCATTTGAAAGAAAGAGAACAATTTATTCTGCAGAAAATGAATTGTTTCTCGTGCTTCTCTTCAAAAGTGAAAAAGAATAAAGGCTCTTACATGCCTGCTCCCTGTAAGCAACCAAGCTCAGTTAGTAAGCTCTCTCGTCGAAATTCTTGGAAATGTGCACGTTTGATTTTGTCTCAACCGTTTTAGAATTGTGTTGGAAATTCTTGCCTTAAGAAGATTGTTTGATTATGTTATGTATTTGCTTGCAGGGAATGTCAGAGAGAGGATAATTGGAGCAACGGTGGCTAATAACGTAGACGTGCCGTCGAGGAACGGCAGGGCAAAGACTTTCACTTTTCGTGAGTTAGCCACGGCGACAAATAATTTCAGTCAAGACTGTCTCATCGGTGAAGGCGGGTTCGGGCGGGTTTACAAAGGAAAGCTAGAAACGACAGGACAGGTCAATTCTTGAACTCGATAATAAGTACAAAAAATAGATCTCAATTGTTTCTCTTTTTTGATGTTGTGATCAGGTCGTGGCAGTGAAACAACTTGATAAGAATGGAATACAATTACAAAGAGAGTTTTTGGTCGAGGTTTTGTTACTTAGTCTTCTTCATCATGCAAATCTTGTGACCCTAATTGGCTATTGCGCCAATGGAGACCAAAGAATTCTTGTTTACGAGTATATGCCACTTGGATCCCTTGAAGATCATCTCTTCGGTAATTCATCATTTGAATCCAATACTCAACTTTTTAAAAGTTAACCAAAACGATAACGGTTTGATAATGTTGATAAAAACAGTTCTTAATCGAGGCCAGAAACCACTAAACTGGAAATCTCGGATTAAGATCGCTTTAGGAACAGCAAAAGGACTTGAATATCTCCATGACAAGGCCAATCCTCCAGTGATATACCGAGATCTTAAAACCTCAAATATATTGCTTAATCGAGAATACGATCCAAAGCTTTCGGATTTCGGTTTAGCAAAGTTAGGTCCTGTTGGAGACACACTACATGTGTCTTCCCGAGTTATGGGAACTTATGGTTATTGTGCTCCTGAGTATCAAAGAATCGGATATCTTACTGTTAAATCAGATGTCTATAGCTTTGGAGTTGTGTTGTTGGAACTTATTACTGGAAGACGAGTTATCGACACAATGAGACCTGTTGATGAACAAAACCTAGTTACTTGGGTGAGTTTTCTATCAGTATATACGATTCACAAACCATTTATCAAATTGAGACACACTAATTAACAACAATATACATTTTTTTTGTTTAGGCACAACCGATTTTCAAAGAACCGAATAGACATACACAGCTAGCTGATCCAACGCTACGAGGAAAATTCCCTGAAAAGAGTTTAAACCAAGCTGTAGCTGTAGTGGCAATGTGTCTCCAAGAAGAACCTACGAGCCGACCACTAATGAGCGATGTTGTTACAGCACTCAGTTTCCTTGCGTAGTATCTAATCAAATAGTGGACGTAAGTCCTAGATAATTTATATTTCCTATGTTAGACATTTACATTTTGAAAATGACCAAAAAAATTCACAATATATTTGTATGCTTCTTTCATTTGAATTATTTATCATATATCTATGGTTTATCCCGGTTTTCTTGCAAATTTCATAAAAAGTTACAAAAGTACTAGAAGATAACTCATTTTAGCCTTAGGTTATACACATGCCACTAAAAATATATCATTTTAGTATTAAACGAATAATGCTCAAGTGATGAAATTGGATTAGTAATAGGGGCAATAAAGATCGGGAAAATTGTTAAAACAAAATATGAATTTCAAATTTCGATCAGTTGATTTTTTATTTTAATCATATATTTTTATTGATTGAACCAAATTAGACACGATTTTAAATTGATTAAAAGAGCATTAGATATAATTAACCGGTGTTAAATATTGTTTAAAAATATCGTTAAGAGAAACACTTAATCCACACTTTGAAGGTATTCTATGGTTTTCAACACTCATTTTTTTAGAATTTGAGTTTATTTGCAGACGAAATTGATAGTGTGTTTGTGAAAAAGAGAAAATTGAGTTTGATTTTTTTGAAAGAGAAAAAACAAAATTAATAAATCGATTGTGAGAGAGAGAAAGAAATTAAAATTGAATTGAGCACTAAAATTCTTATCTAGTCGTTTTCGATTGGGGGGTTTTATAAAATTTGATGCGACATCGTTTCTTTTAACGACATTATTAACTATGTTTAACACAGTTAATTATATTGTTAATAATTTGTTAATCAAATTAAATAAAAAATCAACAGATATTAATGTTTTAAATTATACACATAAAGTTTAAATTTTAAATGGCCGATAATGATTTTTTTTACTATTTTTTCAAGAAAAATCTGATTTGGAATTCAGCAGAAAACACGAGAAAACACGATTCGTTTATCATAATTTAATATAATGGTATATCAGTATTACGGATGTTAAAATGGGTTTATCATTAATTGATTTTCAGTGGATACTTACATAATTTAAAAACCTATTTAAACTCATTTATTAGAATTGAAATTAATGTATTTAAATGAGTATTCATTTAAACCTCATTTATTAAAAAAGTCTTTGCTTTAAGAAAATGGATACCGTATTAAACCTATTTATATTTTATTTTTGTTTAATCAACAATGATTCAAAAAATTATTTTATAATAATTAATCAATAACATTTTGTAGAAAATAAAGAATAAAAATTCAAAATTATATTTTTAACGTGAAAATACAGAATTGTGTTTTGGCGGGAAAATGTGGAATTATAATTTTCTGCAAAATAATGAATTATAAATCACGTTTTCGAAAAGAAAATACAAAATTACATTTTTGGCGAGAAAATATGAAATTAACGGAAAAACACAAAATCACGTTTTTAGAAAATACGGAATCACGTTTTTAGCGGAAAAAGTTGAATTACGTTTTTGGTGGAAAAATATGAAATTACGTTCTCGACGGAATAATTCTGAATTACGTTTTTGGCAGAAAATGTTGAATTATATTTTTGACAGAAAAATATAAAATCACGTATTGGATGAAAAATACTTAATTTTTGACAAAAATGTAGAATAATTTCTTGACAGAAAATAAATTTAAACGGGGTGAATTATAAATGAAGTAACTTTAGTCATTATAACATTTAAAAATGTTTAAAAAAACTCAAATTTCCTATAAAACAAATGACAAAATTTCATTATTTTATTTTATTAAAAATATTTTAATATATTTATAAAAATAATATTTTAAACAAATAAATAAAGTTATTACCTATTTTCAAAATAGAAATTATAATATTTTTTATTTAGAATATAATGGTTATAAATAAATATAAACAAGAAAAAAATATAACCTAAAATAGATTAAATTGGTTAAATGGGTTAGTGTAATTATAAATGCGTGTAAATGAATAACCCTATTAAACTTTTATAATAAATGAGTTTTATAAAATTTTAAATTTAAATAGAGTGGATTTTATATAAAATGAGTTTAAATATGGTGTATATACCCATTTTAACATCCTTAATCAGTATTATAATTAGGTCAATTGATTCCACGTATTAGGCAAATAGCCATTACTTTAAAAAAACTTAAATCATTATGTCAAATGCAATAAGAGATTATCAATAACACCCACAAATGTGCCAGTTCATCTCTTCGACACAACAATATAATAGATGTGTAATGATTATTAACCTATGAGATCATTAGGTAAGTATTGCATATTAACTCATATCAAGTAGGATTGTGTTTACAAAAATCTCAAGATAGTTTTGTCGATACATATATTATATATATATAAGTGTAATTATATGTCACTAATTCTTAATATATTATTTGATAAATATTTTAAAAAAATAATATTACCATAATTTATTATTAACAGAAATATAATGACGACTTGTTATCATAACAATAAATTTCAAATAAATATATAAATAAGTTTAAATTATTAGAATAATTACAATATATACGCCTTTTATTAATTTGGTAAAAATATTTTATTAAACTAATAAAAAATATTATTAAATTCGTAAAAATAATTATTTTTTATTTTTTTAATTCACATATACAAAAAATAATATTAAAAATAATTTTAAATAAAATAAAATTATATAAATATCTAATTTATATTTACTAATAAATAATATTATATAATTTACGAATATTTTTTCTCACGCAGTACATGTTTGACATAAATCTAGTATTATTTATTATGTATTACTAGTTTTACCGGTTATACTTTTTTAACTCATTAGTAATACTATTTTTACTAATTTTACTTTTTTATCATTTTATTTTCTTTATTAATAATACTAGTTTTAATAGTTTTACTTTCTTCGTTAGTTTTTACTTTTTTATCAGTAATATCAACTACTTTTATTTTCTTTATTACTAATACATGATTCACTAGTTTTACTTCCGTCATCACTAATACCAATTAATCATTTTCTTCATACAAATGTGTAAAAAATGGTAGTCGCATTTAAAAGTTGAGTACTCTACCCTTGAGTTACCAACCCCCAAAAACAAAAAAGGTTAGAGTGACAATTCCTTATCCTTGGGAGATACCAAATAAATGACTAATTGAACCGGAGTTTTGAACATAAAGATTCCACTGACCCGTAAAAAGTGAGTTTAACCCTTCGGCTCGTAATCCTTCTCTTTTTTCAAAAAAAAGGGAGGATCTAAACAAAATCGATGAAAAAAAAGAAATTTGACGGTTAATGAAAAAACCAAAAAATAAAGGAGAACAAAATAATTTTAGTTTTTTAACACTTTGGGGAATGGAAACTGAACTACCGTTTGGTTTGCCTATTAGTTTTAATTTCTTCATAAATAATATTTGTTCTACTAATTTTATTCTCTTCATCTATACATCCAATTACACCCGGTTATACCTAGTTATACCTAGTTATACCTAGTTATTTTACCACTACAAAATGATTTCGGATTAAAATCTTTCTAATCTTGTTACGAATCTCAATAATATCAATACATTCAATACCAATGCATTCTAATTCAACCATAAAATCCAATGTGCATTATGTACAATGGTTTTCAGTTACAAAACCTAAAATTACAAAAATTCTTGTTACTTTCTACTAATCTTAGTTTAAATGCATCTAATCTATTAATGAGGCAGCCCTGACTTCGAAATTACAACATTAATGGAGGCGTCAACGGCATCAATAGAATCCATCCAATTCGATTTTCGTCGAAAACGAAGATGAGCACGCCGTTGCGATTTCCTGTTTTTTTTTCAATTTTTAGTTGAAATTAAAGTATATTTTGAAAAGAAATAATAAATGCATTTTTGAAATTGCATAAGTTAACTAAGGGTATGCATAGGCCTAGGTTTTTGGTGTAAACCAAAAAACCCGAACCGACCGAACCGATAATTTTGGTTTTCGGTTTTACTTTATATATATTCAATAAACCAATCGATTTTTATAAACCAAAAATCGCATCTCTATATAAATGAAAAACACTAATTTCCTTTCATTCTCTCTCGATTTTCTTCCTGCTATTTTCTCCATGCGACCACACGAGGTTCTCCCTGCGGCAAAACGACTTTCTGCCTGCGGTAAAACGATTTTTTTCTTCAGTTTTCTTCTCTTAGTCTTCTCCTCTTTGAACTCTTATGTTCGGTTTCTTCTTCTGTTTTGTTTCTTCGACGGTTTACAAATCCTAATTTCTGGAA
Source organism: Pugionium cornutum (assembly GCA_018901935.1). Classification (NCBI taxonomy): domain Eukaryota; kingdom Viridiplantae; phylum Streptophyta; class Magnoliopsida; order Brassicales; family Brassicaceae; genus Pugionium; species Pugionium cornutum. The sequence goes on from CM032161.1 coordinate 25,773,803, forward strand.
TACTTCTTCGGTTTTTTTTTTCATTTTTTTGTCCCGTGATAGATCCGTCATATAATCTTGATTTCCCCAAATCTACTCCTTATTTTTTCAAACCCTAATTTTTGGATTTGGCCATTATTTACCATATTATTTATAAAATTTTGTTTGTTGTGGTTTTTTTTCATGTATTACACTATGATGTTACGAAATAAAAAGTTAGGCTTGCTCTGTCGCTATTTTTTTGTACATTTATTTTGTTTCTTGTTGCAAAATATCACTTATGAAACTAATGAATTCGAAAGCTTAACGTTTTGCTCTTACCGAACCCATCAATCTTCCCCACTTACATTGCCCATAAGACGTGATCTTTTGTCTTTTTGGATCACGTGCTCAGACTATAACCAAAGTTGAGAAGCTTTAAGGTCGACATTGGTTCAATTTACCAACGCAAAGGGTGATAAGTTTGTAACTTTTTTGACCATTAACATATTTTATCGAGCTTACTTAGAATACATTTTGCAATTTTTGTGGATCATTTTTAGTGTTTTTAGCTCAATATTGGTATATATGGCAGGCAAATTCGTCATCTTGACCCCAAAATCCGAAATGGTTTGGATTGATTTCAAAACCTAAATGGATCGAATTAAACCAAAAAATTAAACCGAAATCAAAAATTCAAAATATCAAATAATAAATCAATTAAAATTTAAATTTTAAATAATTAAATCAAAAATTAAATTATAATTCAGTTTAATTCGAATTGATTTTATATACTAAAAACCAAATTAAACAGATAAAAAATCTAAACCAAACTGTTTTTCTATATATTTTTTTGGTCAATTTTTCCACAAACCAAATAATCGAGAACTGGACAAACCAATCGGTTTGATCCGAAAAAACCGAAAACCCACGCAGGTATGAGATGACAGATGTATGCCAGCAACTGCCTCGCAAAAACAGCGCACCGTTTCTCTCTTAGATCTCTCTCGCTCTCTCTTCTCAGAACATGGCCGAACCTATGGAGGATACTACGGTGAAGGACGATGAAATACAAGAAGAAATCTCCGATAAGTTTCTCTGCTGCGTCTGCCTGTGAGCGTTTTCTGTCTGTATTAATTTTGGTTCCTAAGGTTAAATTTTTTTGGAGGAAAATGATTGGGTTTCCGAAATATTAGCATCTAATTCTAAAGATGTAATGATGCAATTCTTTCCGTTGAGGATTTTGGATTCATAGTCTTTTTCTGTAATTGATTGTTGTATCGTAATTATATTCTCATTCTTCGTCTCCAATCGAATGATTAGACGACACTAATCTGTAGAGTTTGTGTTGCTTCTTGTGCAGTGAACTTCTTTACAAACCAATTGTGCTATGTAAGTTGTATAAGTCGGAAAACAACCTCAACCATTTATTTTCTATTATTCTTCTGAATGACTTAGTTTCTGATGCTTGTGTTGGATTGGAATTGCAGCATGTGGTCATTTATCATGTTTCTGGTGCGTCCATAAGTCCATGAATGCTCTGCGGGAGTCACATTGTCCCATTTGTAGGGACCCATATGTTCACTTTCCATCTGTCTGCAAGAAGCTTCATTTCCTGCTAAAGAAGATATATCCTCTTGCGCATAACAAGAGAGAAGAACAAATTTTAAGTGAGTCCTTGCTTAGTTGCTTTAAATATTTTCTATGTTGGGTTTATTTTAAAATTATCATGTGAGTGTCGTTTCATTCAGGTGTAACTTCTGTTGATTATAGTTTGTCAATATCATGTTTCAGAGGAAGAACAAGAACAAGATTGTTTTTCTCCTCAGATTGATGAACCAGAGGCTATGGAAGAGTTTGTATGTAATGGAGATTCTCTAAATGTCTCTGGTGAGTGTACTACACATAAAATCCTCGTTTCTGCTAATTTTAAGCTATAAAACTGATTTTTGTGTATTTAGATAAACAGATGATGGAAGAATGCTCGAATGCAGTGAAGTTATTATCTGGTTCACCAAGTGCTACTGACAGTCCATGTATCCCCAGCAATGAAGAACCTACAAATGCAAAAACTCTTAACGTTCATGAGAATGACTTACCTAACAAAGTTAGTAAGCAAATTTCAAAAGATGATTTGCTCTGTTCAGCATGTGAGAAGTTGCTCGTGCGGCCTGTAGTTCTTAATTGCGGACATGGTATCAGCTTACATAATTTCTTCTAAAAAAAGTTTTAAATTGTTGGCTACCTGAGAATTTTGCTTTTAAATTTGGTATTTGATAATCTCCTGTGTCTTAAACCATTCCCAGTGAATTGCGAAGGATGTGTAGTAGATATGGCTGAAGAAAGCAAAAAGATCAAATGTCAAAAATGTAATGTTTGCAACCCAAGAGGAATCCCAAAAGTTTGTTTGGTTCTTGAGCAGCTTTTGGAAGAAAACTTTCCTGAAGAATACAATTCAAGGAGAAATGGGATACAGAAAACGCTTGCTGATAATACCAAAAGAAGTAGTAAGTCCTAACATCGATGGCTTTGTTTTTAATCTCTGGGAGTATGTCGTGAACCAAACCAATTTGTAGTTATCAACACATATCATGTCCTTGTGCTTTCAAAAGCTTAATTCTTGTCGTTATATATAATATGTTGTGAGGAATTTACAATCCATCTGGACAGAGAGACTCGTAACTGTGTAATCATTTGTTCCTGATATCTAGATTTTCAAAGCTATCACAGAGAAGGCCCATCCTTATCAGCCGCCAACAACAACAACAGCAATGATCTTCCCTGGTGGGCAAACCTGGGATCCAATGTTCACATCGGAACTGGTTGTGATTCTTGCGGAGTAAGTGCACTATCTAAACCGAGTTTTCGTAGTAAAACCAAAAATATGTGAACGAAAAACTGTGACTGACATTGGTGCGGTTTTTCAGGTGTATCCAATCATAGGGGATCGATACAACTGCAAAGATTGCAAGGAGGAAGTTGGTTATGACCTTTGCAAAGAATGTTACGAGACTCGTTCAAAAATTCCAGGGAGATTCAACCAGCAACACACTCCAGAGCACAGGCTCGAGCGTGTGGATGCTCGTCAGCTTCGGATTAATTGTAATGGCAGCCTTCTGATGGTTAGCAACAGAGAAGAAGGCCATGAGAGCGAGGAACGGCATCCATCTGGTTCTAATGAATCGTCAAGCAGAGAATCAAATTAGCAGTCATTTTGTGTTTGCGTTTGTTATTACATTTACTGTATATTTGTTAAAGATATTTGAATAACATTTTCAAAGGTTGTGATCTTCACTTTCATCCTCTGAATCATGCATTCTGAAGATAATTGTACCAAATATTACTAAATTATGCACCTCTTCTTGTTCTTCTCGATTGTTCTCTTCGGTTTCCTCCTCCGAATCATGCATTCCAAAGCCAACTGTAGCAAGTATTACTGAATTCGGAATTACCTTTAAGAAGGAAGTTCAAGGTTTCAATGATCAAGGATTTGAGGTGATTGATTCATTCATTAGTTACTCCGAGAAAATCATTTTTACCTTCTTCGTTTCTGCTCAATCCATTTATCGAGAAGCCTGAGGCTTTATTGGGCCTACATTATAATACGAAAGGCCCAATGAATTATGTTTTAGAGAAGCCCTTAATCCTCTATGAGAGAAACCCTAATTTCGTCTCATTATATAAATACGCCATTAAAGAGCTGAAGCAGTGAGAGAATCAAATCGAATTGAGAAGATGGTGTCTGGGTCAGGGATATGCGCGAACCGTGTCGTGGTTGACGCACGTCACCACATGTTGGGTCGTCTTGCTTCAATCGTCGCTAAGGAAACGCTCAACGGACAGAAAGTGGTTGTGGTCCGATGCGAGGAGATTTGTCTTTCAGGTGGCTTGGTTCGCCAGAAGATGAAGTACATGAGGTTTCTCAGGAAACGTATGAACACTAAACCTTCACACGGTCCCATTCACTTTCGGGCTCCGTCTAAGATCTTCTGGCGCACCGTTCGTGGGTTCGTAAGCTAATCTCATTTCTTAAATTTCTTGACCTGCTGTTCTTGTCTTATTTCACTCTATGATAATCGTTCTTCTGTGTAGTGAACCTGGAAAATGAAGATCCGAAATAGACTGTAGGGTTTTGTATAGTTGCTTTCTACGAATTCTCCATGTATGAATAGTCTGGTTTATGTTTGTTATAATCATGAAATATGTGATTATCAGTTCACGACGATGACAAATTTTACTTTAAAAGTATCCAGATTGCGATCTTTTGCAGCTCATTAGAGTTATACATGATTTCCCTAAGTATGAAGAAAGCGTCAGTTTTCCTCTTTGTGTCAGATTTTCTGTAAGGCACAAAGGTTATGAGAGAAATGTTTTTGTTGGTTACAGGATGATTCCACACAAGACCAAGCGTGGTGCTGCTGCTCTTGCACGTTTGAAGGTTTTTGAGGGAGTCCCGCCTCCTTATGACAAGGTCAAGAGAATGGTCATTCCTGATGCTCTCAAGTATAAACCCTGAATTCTCTTACTTATATACTTAGTTGATAAGTGTCCATTGTGTTTAGGTACCAATTGATTTCATTTTTCCTTGATTCTTGCTTAGGGTTTTGAGACTCCAGGCTGGTCACAAGTACTGCTTGTTGGGCCGTCTGTCTTCTGAAGTTGGGTGGAACCATTACGATACAATCAAGGTATGCTTCTTTTGTTCATGCTCAACACCCACGTAAGCTTAAAAAATTGATCATGATATTTCGTCTCCCCGATTTGACCACCCTTTTGTGGATATGAAGTTTATCGAACAAAAGTTGATTCATTTCCGTTTAATTTTATATATGTTCTTGTCATTTGAAAACCACAACTAGTGTTGATCATGAATTCTTGGGTCTTTAGATCAGTAGCAAGATGCTAAGTTAATGATATACCCAAAAAGGATGGTCTTGTTGTAATTCTTTCTGATCATTTTTCAAGGAAAAAGCTTAGCATCAGATCATTGTTGTACAATTGTTTTAATTATGATGCCATATCTCATTTGATCTGAAGAAGAAACTGAGATTTACGTATGGTATAATGATTTGACAGGAGCTTGAGGTGAAAAGAAAGGAGAGGTCACAAGCTGTGTATGAGCGTAAGAAGCAACTCATCAAGCTCAGGACTAAGGCCGAGAAGGTTGCAGAGGAGAAACTTGGATCCCAGCTCGATGTTCTTGCACCGATTAAGTACTGAAAATCAACATTTCTCTTTTGTTTTATCCCTTCCTTGGAAGCTCGTCTTGATTCTACAATTAATCCTTCCTTTTTTGAGTATTGTAGACATAAAGATTGGAAAGAGTAAACATTTCCTTTAAGTGTTCTATACAATCTGTTATGGTACCTGTTTTTGATCTATTCAGCTTTGAATTGGTAATTTTTGAGATGGTTAAATTACAAATGAGTGACAAATATCAAGCCAAATATAATCATTTCTAAGCATCCCAAAGTTGTTGGTTTTCAAACTAGTGGAGAAAAGGTCGTAGTTAATATTCAAACTTTATGTTTAATTTTCACGGGGATAGACAAATTTTACTTTTAGTCGGCGATTTTCAGTATGGTTTTTTTTTTCCAACTTGATTTATATTAGAAACTTATCCACAAAAACATGGAAAGAAAAGTACCAATACACCAAACATATAATGCTATAACTATTTCTATATTTCTATCCTTTTGAACCCTGCATTTCAAGTCATAAACAATGTTTCGACAGCAAGTTAGTATGGTTCTCCAGAAATACTATAATCTTCCGACAACAAAAGCTACACAAATTCTATACAACCACCATTCAAGCTTTTTATCATGACCATGAGGAAAGTTGGAAAAGAACAACTTCAAAGAGGAATGGATGGTTTCTCACCAACAAACAAAGTATGTATCTATTTTGGATTGTGATCTTGCAACATACGATTGGCAAAATCGTGTCATCAACGCATTTCTTGTTATGAGATACGAGATCTCTATTGGTTTCTTTTGATTCTAATTCCACCTTACAAACCATTTAACTTATTCAATTCACTCTTATATAATAAAAAAGATGATTACGTTTTGGATCTTAACAAAAACACTCTTAGAACATGAGGTTCGGTGATTTTCAGTATGTATCCATTTAAATTTAAATTTTAGTTTTATGATATTTTTAATATGTGATATATCCGAATTTTAATTTTACAAAATAGTATTTTATAGTAATACTTTATATAAAAATACCATAAAATATCACTAAATAATTTTTTGTTCAAAAAATCCATCACTAATTTTTTTCCAAAATATCACTAAAAATTTCTTTTACAAAAATTTCATAAATATTAAAAATATTTTTAAAGAGTTATAATCTAATATATCGGATTTAGGGTCTCATTTTTAGGATTATGAATTTCATTGTGAAGTTAAAGTTTAATTTTAGTTTTGTAGTATTTTTATATATATAAAAAATGTATATTTTCTTTAAATGATGGTATTTTGAAACAAAACTTATTTTTGTTTTTTTTATTTTTATTTTTGGAATTATCCATATTTATATTGTTTAGGCAACCTATCTTCATTTGTACTAATGTGGGAATATATTGCATATCATAATCGCTAAGGCTGCAAAAAGAATGGAGCTTAATAGCCTATGCTTTTGTAGTTTTGTTCTTTTTCTTTCCACCGTGCTTCATATGTCGACTTGGGTCATTAGAATTGCAAACTTCTCAACTATGCGTCCATTAACTATGAAATGATTCACATATATAGTCTTTTCATCTCATTACACACCGATCATGTCGATGTGACGAGTACATCGGAACCAAAACTTAATTGCTGGAGGTGGGTTGCACTTTTCCTCCGACCCATAGTTCGGCCCAAAAGAAATAGGTTCAATACAATGAAGGTCCATTCTTGTTGACAGTGGGTGTAGGGCACCGATCGAGGAGCCTTGATCTATCCGATCTCACCAAGTATCGAGTACGGTGGAAAATTTGTCAGCATTAAATGTCATTTATAAACATTTAAGAGTGGTAATGATTGCGATATTGAAACTTAAATGAGCTAAGGGTATAATATAGGAGACTCGCGCCATAATGTAGGAGATATCTTTTTAATAACTCGGAGCCAATACCGAATTGAAAATTTGTAATAGAATTCTCAACAAATAATATAAATTCTCATGACTTTTTTCCCAAATAAGCTAAAAATATACTTCGGATGATCTAGTATACTCCATTTCCGGGATTTAAGATTCACAGTCGCTTCCAAACCATCTAACTTTGTAAAAAACCTGCAACAACTATTTTGTATATTAATTTTTTTGAGAATCAATACAATATCCTTCCAATCCTAAATACTTATCATTCTGTCATTTTCTCCCCACAAATCGAATTAATTTCTGATTCTTTGAAAATGTAACCAATCCATATTCAAACGTTCAAAAATGTTTATTAAATTCCGTATATGTATCTAAACTTAAAAAGTTATCTGTATCCATCAACTACCTAAAATTGTGTTTTTTTCAAGATTTTCCCCGACAGACTTTGGTGTTTTCAATATATCAAATGCTTAAAGAAAAACTTTTTTGCTATGCTATTTATTTTCATATGGAAGGCCATACATTGATGAACTCACATGGTCTACCTGTGTGTCTCCTTTTGGACCTAAAGTTAGAAATCTAAATTAGAATCAGAACTCGGCAGTTGCCAAATGGCGTGTTCTTATTGGATATGACGTGTACTAAACTGGTATGTCGGTGGGCCCACTGCGCGGTTAGTTTAACTCTAATCTAACCTTTCTCAAACGGCCGTTATCTCCGCCGTTAATAGAAGGTTAAAATCCTTCATCTTGGCAATCGCGAGTCCAATCACACGATTTTATAATAAAACAAAAATCTTTCTCAATCAATTTTCTTTGAAGATTCAAAATTTTTTAACTTCAAATAAATAAATAAACAAACAGATTTAAATTTTTAAAATAACTATAATATAAATTATTTTTATTAATTTAATTAGAAAATCGATATATTTTATTAAATTAATCAAAAAATAATATTAAATTCATAAAAATAATTATTTTTATTTATTTAATTTACATATATATAAAAATTAATATTAAAAATAATTTAAAATAAAAAAATTATATAAATATTTAATTAATTTTTACTAAAAAACAATATTATATAATTTATAAATATTTTTATTCACGCATAAATATAAATTTAGTTAGTGCAAAATAAATCAAAGCATTGACTGAAAACAGAAGTTGACTTATTTCAGGTTTGATTCGGTTCACTCGTCGGTTCGTTTCGGTTTTGTTGACTATAAAAATGACGTCTAGCTCTCTCTCTTCTCTTCTTCGTCTTCAGTTCTTCTTGTTGTTCTATGCATTTTATATTTCTCCGAAAACGACGACTCGTCTTCGCTCTCTAGGAAACTTCATACGTACATATGTATATTTTTTATGTGTATATAAAGGATTTCTCTTCGTAACCTGAAAACGACGTTTTTGTTTTGGAGAGAGAATGAGAAGCACTTTTTTCTTTACCTAAATCGGGAAATTAAAGAGCTTAAACGTATCAGATTTGATTCTTCGCGATTTTGAGATCGTTAGCTTATTAGGTAAGGATGGAAACGTGGAGGAAAATGTTGGGTTTTCCTTTTAAGAACCTTATTGTAAATCTTTATTAGGGGAAAAAACTTGCTTTTGACGATCGATCATGACTCTGGTGTATTGATCTGTTTTTCCTTTGGACTTTCATTTCAATTTCGATTTTGCTGATTCGTCTTTCCTCGTAAATCTCCAATTGTTTTTCTATAAATCTGAGTTTGAATCTACGTTAAATTTTGTATTAATGTTTCGTAAGCTTCTGGGTTTATTCTCTCTGCAGATACAGACGTTAACAGTATCATCTGTTTCTTTATAAAAACAAATGCCAGGTAACTTCAGCTATGGAGTTTGCAATATCTGATTCTGAATTGTATGATTTAAAGCATCTGATTATCTACTAAATCTGTGTTCTTTCAGCTTTAGGTGAGATAATTTCGGCTCCAGAGACGGAAAAGCCAAGGAGTAAAGACATTGATGTCTCAGAGGATGAAAAGATTCCAAGAGCTCGTTCTAGATCCTTAAAGAATAAAGCTATCAAAGCTTCGACGAAATTGACACATAGTCTAAGGAAAAGAGGGAAGCGTGTAGCCGATGATCAATATGCAGCAGTCGTGATCGAGGATGTGAGGGATGCAGAAGAGGAAAGAGCAGTGAATGTATTTAGAAAAGCTTTGGTTTCTCTAGATTTGCTTCCGCCTCAGCACGATGAGTATCACACCATGTTAAGGTAATAGGACAGTGGATCCTGTTAGGTCTCTCACATCAGTAAAGTATCTAGATTTGTCATTGATTTGTTTCAGGTTTGATCTAGCAGATTCTTAAAGGCGAGGAGATTTGATCTTGACAAAGCTGTTCAGATGTGGGAAGAAATGCTCAAGTGGAGGAAAGAAAATGGAGTTGATACAATAATGCAGGTGAAGGATAAAAAAACCTTCCTTGAAGTTGGTAAAGAAATTGTTGTTTATGAATACTACAAAATCCTGAAAAAGAATTAGATTTTTATTTTCCTAAGAATCTTTCCACATGGTTTTGCTGTTTCCTAACTGGCAATGACTCAATCTCCTTCAGGATTTTGTTTATGATGAATACGAAGAAGTACAAAAGTACTATCCACATGGATATCATGGTGTAGACAGAGAAGGCCGGCCTGTCTACATTGAACGGCTTGGTAAAATTGACACTTGCAAGCTAATGAAAGTTACCACATTGGAGCGTTTCTTGAGATATCATGTACATGGTTTTGAAAAGACTTTATCTGAAAAGTTTCCAGCATGTTCGATTGCAGCAAAGAGGCACATAAATTCTTCAACGACCATAATAGATGTGCAAGGAGTGGTTGGTACCTTTATATTCCTTTTCTCAACCTTTCTCTTTTGCTGATACTGGAAATTTTTATCGCATGCTGAGTTTTATAATGCTTATTTTGATGCAGAGCTGGATGAGCTTTAGAAAACTAGCTCAGGACCTTGTAATGCGTATGCAGAAAATTGATGGTGACAACTATCCTGAGGTGGGTGTATGAAAGTTATAAACTTTTTGCCAGTGAAGAACACTAACATTGGTTTTGGATCATTGAAGACAGACATTGAATCAGATGTACATCATTAATGCTGGAAGCGGATTCAAGCTTGTTTGGAACACAGTGAAAGGCTTTCTCGACCCTAAAACTACTTCTAAGATACATGTATTACCTTCCACATATATAAGCCTTACACAGGACTTTTGAGCTCTTCCAAAAATTTACATTAGCTATTGCACAGGTTTTGGGAAACAAATTTCGCAGTCACCTTCTTGAGATTATAGATCCAAGGTCAGAATTTCTTCTTTCTCGGTGCCAGTTTTACTTAGTTTTTTGGAGGCTGATACAGATAGCCTCTGTTATTTTCTTTACACAGTGAGCTTCCCGATTTTCTAGGAGGAAGTTGTACGTGTGCAAATGAGGGTGGATGTATGCGATTCAACAAGGGGCCTTGGAATGACCCGGAGATAATGAAAGTATCTCCTTTTCAGCTCAACTTTTTGTTTATCTTGAAAAGCATTAGATGATAAAATCTCTGTTTTGCATCATACTTGTAGCTAGTGCACTTGAGAGATGCAATGTACAATACAAAAGAAAAAGGGGAAGGGCTCCTGGAGAATGGGGAAGTAGCTAAATTATTTGCTTTACGGGTGAGTATTAATTTTAGTCAACTTGTAACAGCGGTTTGCTTTTTTTTACTTTCTGTATTAATATCATCTTATACCATTTCTTGTAGCTACGTGTGAACACAGAGATATCATCACCTGATGGAGGACAACTTGGGGAGAGAGAATCGCATCCTGAACATGTTAGCTTACGTATATATACAAGTCTGATGCTAATATCTTTGTTCGTGGTCTAAGATATTAAATGAATGATTAATGTTTCCAGGACAACCATGTTCAGCTTAGCAATCAAGCTGAAGCAGTCGGTGTTGGGAGAATTGAACAGTCTGATTCAACAAGTAGGTGAAAGTCACTATGTGTTCTCATGTCATGATCAATTCTAGATAAGACCCAATTAATATCTGGAACACTTTTCTGCAGATCAATTACTCAGTAGTCTGACAGTAGAAAGGAGTTTGAAGAATTCTCTTCAGATAGTTGCAAGTTTGTTGGCTCGTTTTATCCTGCAACTTCTTGCATGTATATGTCTCATGTTTTGGAGCTTAAGAAGACTTGTAAATAAGCAACAAGACAACCAATTGAGACCGGAGTTAACGGTTTCGGTCTCTCAGCAACGTGTTCCTCAGGTTCAAGGAGGAGAGTCTCTCCATCCATGTTGGCTAAGGTTGCAAAATCTGGAGACCATGGTCACAGTTTTGTTTGATAAACCCACAAACATTCCTCTGGAGAAGGAAGATCTACTTCGTGATTCATTAGACCGCATCAAATCAATTGAACAAGATTTACAGAAAACAAAGAAGGTAGAATATATATAGACCTTTTCTCCGTTCCCAAAAGAAATATTTTGTTTCAAGATCTATATATATATATATATATATCACTAGACTTTAGCTAAGATTGAATATTGTCACAGGCACTCTTTTTGACTGCGTCAAAACAAATTGAACTTGCTGAGTCTTTGGAGAGCTTGAAGGAGGAGAGCAGCTCAACGGTAAGGGCTTAGTCTTCTTCTTCTACTTCTTTAATGTGAAACACATGGGAATCTCTCTTTGTGCATCAATATGAAACATTTATTCTTCTTTGCTAAAACGCAGGGAATGCATTCGTGCTGGCCAAGAAACTGCAGAAATTTCCAAGTTGAAACCTGATTTCACACAATACTTATCTCATGTATGAAACCAGCCTTGGCTTTCTACTTCAGGTCAGAGACATTCTTTTACACTCATCTCTTGTCAAGGTCGATATGCTTTCTTCTCTTTGCTCACTTGGGCTTCTTTTTCTTTAATGGGTTTTTGAAGATGGTAATAGGAAGTGAAGATGGAAGAGGGAAAGCTTACAACTTGTTTAAGTAGGAAGGCTGTGTTTGTTTAGAGTAGAAAACAGTCCGAACCAGTAGTGAAGTATTTGAGATTTACATTCTCCATAACTCTAATGCACATCACTAATATATATAGTAATAATTCATTATAGTGAAGCTATCGTGTGACTTTACTTACGAATTATATTGAGTGCGAAATCAACGATATTTCTTATTCGTGGAGGGTTCTTGATGTCTCACTCCTGTACAAGATGTATTGTTACATCAACACGCAGCAACATCGTTGAAAGAAAATACTTTAAAACTATTTTGCTAATGTAAAAAGAGAGAGGAATCGGTCATTTCATATATGAAATTTACCCCGCAGATATAATTTCTCAATAAAATTTAGTAATGTCAATACATACATGAAATATTTAAAAGAAGTTATAACATACGTTAACAACAATAATTACTTCGAACGACACATCTAATTAGTTAATTTTAGTTTGTGTACGAATCTGAACATTTTGAAATTTCAATTATGAATTCACCGTTTTCTCGTTTATTTTGATTGTTAACAAGTGAAACATTCATAACTATTTTGCATTCATCTGGATTCCATCAATTCATCATAAAGAATTACAAACAAAAAAAAAACAATACCTTTTCACCAAAGATGGAAGAAGATTTTGTTGCTATCTTTCTATTACATCCCATTCATCTCAGTTTCATCAATTATATTTTATGGAAGCCCCTTTTTTAATAGGAATTGTGAAGGATATGAAAGAGAAAGAACAATAATACATAAAATTAAGCCAACCTAAACCCACAAGAAAATGAATTAGAAGAAGTAAACTGGAAAAAAAAAGAGGCAACTAAGCTCTAATTATATGCCACAAGGTGAGAAAGCAAACAAAAAGAAAGTGGATGGAGGAGCAGACTTCTGTACAAAACATTATAAACTGTTTCCACTCTCCCAAACCAAAGGATGGAAAGAAGAAAAAGAAAGAGACTTTCTCTATGATGCAGTGATAATTTACATATGATATACCTTCTCTCTCTCTCTCTGTTCAAAAGAGACAAAAAGACCTGAATGAATTTATCCTATCGACCTTCTTCTTTCCCAATTATCTGCTCTGTCCTCATCAAATCTGACAAACCCCATCTGCAGAATTTTTCAATTTACTTGTCGGACCAAACCAATGTTATGTTATACAGCATCTCCAGCCAAAGGCAAAGACCATCCACTTGATCATGTTAACGCCACATAGTGATGACCAGATTGAGTGGACGTAACAAACCAGTTTGCGTTAAATGTACATGGTTGTTGCTAAGGGCCCAGCATTAACCTTTTTCAGGATCTACAGCTACTTGATGTTCTGGGTTCATCTGCCATGCCTCTCATTCCACTTTTGTATCAGGAGGCTTGGAAGATGCTAGTTCTTGTATTCCTTCTAATTGAGGCTGCTGCTCAGAAGCAAGTTGTTTCTGATTTTGTACAGTCAGCTGCTCTGGCAACTTTGGTAGAGACTGCTGTCTCTGTGTCACGCCCTTGCTCCCATGACTAGGCAAGCTACCAGATAAATGCTTCTGAGCTACTCCTTGGTTCACTATTGTTACTGGATCACTCCCAGCTGAATCTGCATCGGAACAGTTTACAGCTATAGAAGCAGCGCTTTGCACAGAGGCGACACAAGGAGAAAGTTCCAATGCAATTGGAGAAGGCACCACAGTCGAACCAACTGCTTTTATGTTTTTTGATTCATTACTCGCTTGAGGCTTACTCTTAGCTGTAGGTGTTTGGGTGGTATTGGTGACAGACTGTGGAAGACGTGGCATACGTTCAGCTTGGGACTTCCTCGATAAGTCAGAGTTCCCTAGATGATTTTGATGAACAATTCGTTGAGCTGCTGATTGCACTTGATTGCGCTGCTTTTGGTGGTGTAGCAACAAATGCTGATGGTTGGAAGGTGCAATTGACGGGCTTGGGGTGGTTAAGATGTTACATGGGGGCACAGGTGAGCTCTGGCCTTGGACGCTATTGTCTGAATGTAATTGCATCTGTTGTTGGGACGGAGATGAAGCACCCGGAAATGATTTTTGCAGTTGCTGAGATTGATTTGAGGACTGTGGAGGAACAAATGGTTTAGACTGCAGATGCGTGCTCGTGGCAGTCTCTGCCTTAGACTGCTGATCAGGCCTAACTGGGACCGCTGCCTCCCCTTTTTCGGTAGCCTGATTTCCTGGAGGCATGGTGAGACCATTCAGGTGTGACTGATCAGCACTGATGTTCTGGTGGATCATGTTTCCTCTACCCAGCCCCTTCAACGGTTTATTGTGCTGTTGACCTTGTGTTGGCTGCCGCTGGAGTGGGTGTTGTCTTCCAGACTGCTGCAACTGCTGGAGTTGTCGCTGCCGTTGTTTTCCAGCTTGATTGTTCAAGCCAGAAGCACCAGACTGAGGATTCCTACCAAGACCATGAAGTGGCAACTGAGATTTTAGAGGGTTCTGTTGTGACATAGCATTGATATTAGGAGAGGTTGACACTGGCGGCATCAATAATGGCTGGGGCGAAGCGGGTGGTTGAGTCTGAGGACTGTTTTGTGGAGAAGAAGAAACAGACGAGCCCTGAGGTTGTTGTGCATGTGGCATCATAGTACCAGATGCTGGAAACTGCTGCTGGTGTGTCTGCACATACCTCTGGTGAAGTTGCCTTTGGCGGATAGCAAATGCTTCCTGCTGTGTCCCAGTGGCATGACTTGGGCTCTGGAGATGAGGATGATGCGAGTTTCCAATCACATGCGACTGCTGGGAAAGATGGCCTGGGTACGCCTGAACAGGAGTTGTCTGGTTGGTAAATCCAGAACTCAAATTACTGAAAGCTGGGATCCCTTGATTGTTCCCTTGAGCAGCCTGCATCTGAAACTCATGCATATCAGTTTTTATCTTCACTGGCTTGTTTGTAAGGTTATCAAACAGGCTAAAAATGTCAATCAACCAGCGGCAGACAAACTAAAAAACAAAGAGCTAGATGGTGAATTAAGAAAATAGGTAACTATGCTAAGTTCCTGCATGTTAGTTTAGAACCTAAGTGTAATAATAAGTAACATAGCCGCAAACAAAAGACTAAATAGCTTACCCGCATCATATGCTGCACAGCTTCACGAGGCCTGAGCATGGAGTTCCCTTGAGAAACTCCTCCTCCAGAGTGAATATTTCCAGTGTTTGGAACTCCCGGCATAGCAGACGAAAGCATGCTACCAGTATTTGATATTGCTGATGACCCCATCCCTTGCAAACCAGGCCTTGACATGGGTGTGCTCCTGTTCATTCCACTTACACCTATAGCATTTCCACCGGAAACCATGCGATGTCCACGATCAGATCCTGAGACAGCTCCAGGTGTAGATAAGGAAGGCCGCTGCAGGTTTCTACTGGGTAACATCTGATTATATTGTTGGGGCCGGTGTTGTTCATCAAGTGGCAAAGACCCTCTAGAAACGTTTAATCTACCATCCCTAAATGGAAAAAAATATATCAGCAACAAAACTAAGTAGCAACTCTCAAGTAAATTGGGAGGAGATGCACAAACATAAGCATTAACCAAGACAAATCATTCATTAGAGTTCTACCTGGAAGAAGCACTCTGTGCGGCAGATGTGGTTGACAAATTGTTGCCGACAACCAGACCAGATGATCCAGGAGTGGATGGATGTGCTCCAGATGTAGGGAGCACTGGCGTCCCTGGATTCAACATTGGAAGACCCTGATGTGAACCTGGATTTTCAAGTGAAAATAAATCTTGCCCTGAAGTTGACGCATCACATACATCAAGGGGCCTTCATCCAGAGAGTAAGAAAATATTAGAATTGGGAAACTAGTAATCAGGAAATATATGAATTTAAGAAAAAAACCGTAGCTTACGTTAGAACACCTCCATTCAGATTATTTGGGAAAACTTGAGAAAGAGCCATGACTTGAGAATTGTGAACTGGTACTATCTGCTTGGGATCCCGACCATCATTCTTGAAGATAGATGAAACAGTCGCACACATTCGGAAGCAGCAACAAGACAAAGTTAAGGCCTTAGAAGATTCAAACTTCAAACTACAATGTCATGGTTCCTAATGATCTCAGCAAATGTCAGCCAAGATTTGCAGCTATGCTTTGAAACATGCAGACCCTTTATGTCAAATAAGAGTGATTGTGATATCTTTCTCAGCTTAAAAATTGACTACAAAAAAAAAGGAAGCCTATCTTCTCAAATTCCATATCCAGTATGTCTATAACCGAAAAACGTTTACCAATTTGAAAAATGAACTCAGTGAACAAGAAACCCTGACACTCTAAAACTATAAGTTAAAAGCCCCCCCTCAAGCATTCTTCCAACAAAGGACTAAAATACTAAAATTGGATTGGACTTACAGCATCCATCACAACATCTCCTTTATGCTACACACAGGATATCCACGAGGAACTATCACTATTGCCAGGCGATGATTAAGTAACTGGAAAAAGACAGTATCCACTAGTTCTAGGTTACAAGTTTGGAAACAGTACCAAAGTACTAGGTGAACCAACCTGTGTCTTTCTATAATGTATCTTCTTCCCAATCAAACAAATCTTTTCAAAATGGGACTTCAGGGTATCTTCCTCCATTGGCCCCTGCAGTCGTTGAAACAACTGTCTAGCACTTCCCTGAATATAACAAACATATCCAGGGCAATTAAATTAGTCAAAACATAGAGGGCGATTTATTCAGCGTCTAGGAGGTAAAGAAAACCTTTGGGATGCCAGGCAAGGTGGATGGATAGGACTGAGAAGTCCCTGAGTCTTCAGCACTATCAGCCCCATCACCAGCAGTCCTATCCATCAGAATCTTATGCCGCTCCTTGCACTCACTCGAATTACGATATATACACTGTAATTAAAAAATGCAGATCAAATAATAGACAAATCAATCAGCCAGTAACAAATGCCAATTGTTCACTGATACGAGAAAGCAATATCCTGGACAACAATATCAAGCACAGCAGTTCACTAGAATAGAAACAAACAGTATTATCAATTGAATTATATAGCTCTGTTACTCCGTTGGAAATACACCAAAGAAAGAATCCCCACTCGATTAAAAATGTACCAAAGAAAGAATCTCAAGGTTTTTTAACCCACAGGCACTTACCTTAATTTTAAGAGTGCTGTTCATTGCATCACTAATGAGCTCCCAATTAGGGCCCATGTCATGCACCAGGACAACAAGCGCCTATATGGTGGAAAAAAAATTAGATACTCACAGAGCAACCTCTAGTATATTGATGTTAACAAAGGTGACAAATAAAAAACCTGATCTTCAAATAGAGACCACGGGTTTTCAGAACCATTCTGGCCTGGAGAAATCTGCGTAAAGTAAATTTATAGCTCAAAACTATTATCTTAATATAAAGAGAATCGAGGTGTTACCAAAACCTTCAACACATATACCTTCAGGCCTTTTATTTTTCTGCCTCTATCACGACCTCCAATAAATTTGATAGATTTGTTGGGGTTGGACATATTGCTCATCTGGGAAGCTGCTGGAGAAGGAATTGATCCACTGAGAGGAATAGCACTATCAAAACTATTTTCGACCAACTGCTTAGTGGTCTTTTGCTTCTTTGCACTAGGAGGACCATACAGACCTTGTCAAATAGAATTATAATATGTCACAGAATTGTAAACTGACAATGAAGCAGAATGGAGACATAAAAAGGAATGATGTCGGTAAAGCAACAAACTCATGTTAGTTTCCAGAAACAGTTAAATTAATCCAAATTACAACCTTTCACTCTAGGTTTTAACAAATCCACATAATCATTACTTTGTTTTTTTATAATTGGTGGTTATTGACAAGATGAACACAAAGAATGTTGCTTAAAACATGCTAACCCCTAGAATGACTCCTGGTCGCAAACTTTTTTTATTTATAAAGGAAGAGTGAGGCTGAGGCTCCCACCAACCACTGAAGAACTACAATGCACAACATTGTAAAAAAAGAATTTGCAAGTACCGTTCATATCAAAATGACTATCTGATCGCTTCTTCCAGTGATCCTTCTGCCAAATAAGGACGAATTAGAATCCTATCTGGGTAGTCAATCAGCAGTACAGGGTATATATGTACAGACTATTATAAAAACTGCCAACATCCACCTCTTCAAGATGAAAAACAGAAACAAAAGCATGAATTTGGTAAAGTATTTCAATCCCAAGAGTAGAACTCAAGCATCAAACGACTTCAGCAACAGCATGTAGCAAAATTTTCATTTTAGCAAGCTACTCAAGCATTAACATCGATTAGAACACACCACCTGAAACTCCTGGAGTGTTTCACTAAACATTTGTTCAAATTGATTCTTAGGATTTTACCAATGAAATCACCTGTTCAGCATGGACTGGGGAATCGAGATGCCAGGTTTGGTCATATGTAGATCCCTGCAACAATTGAAATTGCAAATTACAATGCAATGTCAACTAAATTAATAGCAACTAACTTCCGCAAAAAAAGGAAGAGATATGCTGATAGGGAAACTACCAGATGGGTCTTCTTCTTCTTCTTAGGTTTTCCTGAAGTTTCAGCCGTATCATAAGGTAACTGCTTCTCAAAATTACCACTTGATTCAACCTCTGTGCCTTTTTGAATTGCCGATCCACCATGCAAACTACTTTGCTCATCCTGAAAAGAATTTGTATCCCCACTAGACGCATCTGTCTTTGAGGGCACTGGTAAACTTCCAGCAGTAGCGCAGCCAAAAGGAGTCATAATCCTCTGCCTGGAAGCAGTGCGCATGCGCTTTGTCGGAACTGAACCGACATTGATATTACTGGCAGGCCTTTTTGCCATCAAATTAGACCCACCTGTGTAGTTGGCATAGGGCAAATCAGCTCCAATATCATATGCCCGGGCAGAATGAGACTTCATCAAATTCTTCCTTTTTTTGTGGCTTCGATTAAATGATTTGCTACATTCAAAAGCTCCAGGAAGGTAGTAGGTACTTGTTTCTCCTTCATCCTCATCGAACTCGGAGACATTGTATCCTGTATCTACAATTGGAGATAAAAAAAAGTCAGCAGATCCTTAACCAGCACGCAGAGCTCAAATAACCAAGAATTGTGCATACCTCCAGCATCAAAAGCTGATGTATCAACCTCCTCCTGCATGCTACTTCCAGACTTCTATGAACAGAGAATTACTGTTAATTATCTTCAAGAAAAGATATATATTCTCACAAAGATATACCTAGTCAAGGTTACAATATAAAAGCTCCTAGCACAGAAGAGTCTCACATACCTCACAGCGTGCAAGATGGGACTCGATGGAATTTTTGTACACTTCCATTGCACCAGATGGAACTGAATAAAAGAGGCTTTCCTGCACAGTAACAAAGCTCAATCAGCAATATAGTCGAGCGAACCACAGCAATAGTATTCCACTGCAGAAAAACTTCTAAGAAATGTATACCTCTGTAAGCTGATCAACCAGAGATATATCCAATATTTCTGGTTCGCACATATTGTCAGATGTCAATGGTGCAGCTGAATGGTAGGGGATAGGAGAGTTGTTATACTTCAAGAATCTACTTGCATACTCCCTGACACCCGCATCGAAACATTTCCTGCCATTCTCACAATTAGATTCTTGGAAGTTCACCTGTATACAACAACAAAATTCCATTAGCAGGATAACATTAAAATTTACATAACATAAACAGCAACAGAACCAGAGAATTCTGAAAGTAAATGTGAAGGAAAATTCAAGCAAATTAGACAGATCCGACTTATCAATCATAGGAAGGAAATATCCGTAGAATTGTGTGTCGCTTACAATCCACTCACAAAGTTAACAATGTGATTCCAGGACCTCAGTGTTGTCTGATTAAAATTCAACAAGTGTGTGTGTACATATATATGCTTTAATTTTGATTTAAAATATAAGGAAAGAACCATATGATCACCTCTCATCAAAAACCATAGAGTTCTGTCAGCCAGTTACCTTATCAACTCCCAAACTTGTCTCCTCTAGCTCCCCATGAACCTCCACAGAACTCCAAAACTGAAAGATAGAATTAGATAGGGTTGAAGCTATGTTTTTCAGCTTTCTCTGCTGAATCCGTTCATCAAACCTCAGCTGAGAAGTCTGAGCAACTCGATGGCAAATTTGTGCGGCAGCAGTCATCTTCCAAATACGCTCCTATAAGACGAAAAGAAAAAGGTGGAAATAAAGAAAATGCAATCTGAACACTCGATAAAAAAATGTTCCAGTAACACAAAATGGGCAAGCTCATTTTTGCAGAAGAATGTCCAGGCACTATTGGAAATAAACAGATTACCAGTCCAAAAACTGCAGAATTTTCCATGTATTTACATACAATTTACATCAGAAAGCTGAGTAACTAGACCAGACCTGTGCAAAATCATTTGCCAGCCATGTCATTTCTTCGAGGACAAAATCCCATTGAGATTTTTCACGGACCTCCACTGGTACGGTACCACAAGATAACTCAGCGATTCTTTTTCTCTTTGCCTGTTAGAACATCATGTCATACATAAGATGATGAATAGGTATATAACTTCTTTGAAAACTTGACAACTTAAGATCATCAAGCCAAGTTGAAAAAGAAAACCTGTATAATCCGTGCCTCCTCAAGGATAGAGTCCTCCTTCACAGTATCTAACACTGTTGAGCCACCATCTGAGGTAGGCTGATGTTTTAACGCTTCAGCATCAGTTCCTGACAATACCTTATCACCAATTATGCTAGGACTTGATTCTACAGATGCCTGAGGAATTTCAGGGCATAGAGAGCTGCTAGGATTTTCAGCTAAAACACTGTAAACTTTTCTGTCATTTTCAGGCACAACCAACCCATCTTGAAGCTTTTTCTCAGGATCAGAACATTTCTCTTCATTTTGCAGGTCAGCTGTACTTCTGTAGGTTTGATTTTCAATTTTAACTGCTTTCATTTGCAATTCACGTGTAGGAATGAACTCACTAATAATGGTGGTCGATTGACCTGTCTCATCCTCAATCTTAGATTTCGTCATTTCACCAACTGTTTGATTCAACAACCCCTCTACTCTTGAAGCATTGTGCATAGAGATTTCATCGGAGTCAAATTTGTCCACTCTATAAAGATCTCTGTCATTATCTACATCTACTTCTAAGTTGTTAGCATGAGAAGACTCTGACTCTAAGCCTTTTGTCCCTGCAGCTCCTCTAACTGTTAAGCTTTCTTCCTCTCCAGTAGAAACTCTTAGGTCATTCAATTGAGTAATATTATTCTCCTTGCCAGCTACTGTTGCAGCTTTAGGAGAACCAATCTCTGTACTAGTCGAAACTAGCTGTGCATTCGCCTCAGCAAGGCCAGTTTCTCCAAAAGGAAAATATGCAGAGCTTTTCTTATATCTAATGTCTGCTTCATCTTTCATTAGACAAATATTGGATCCAGCAGTAATCTCTCGTACAGGTCCACTATCCACCTTAGTGCTCTGCGGATTGCTGGGAACTGCATTATTCGGAACGATATTACCATTTGAATTTGGAAGTATTGGACAAGATACAGAAGTTGTATGCCTATCCTTTTGATTGGCTGCTTCAGGTATGCAACCCTTTCCGTCCCCTGATCCTCTGCGAACAGAGATAGACGTTGCAAGACCACCGCGATTCTGGACTAAATCCGTAGAACTTGACCGTGCTGGATCCCGATTTATTTTTGATCTGTTCCTACGAGCATATGGGCGAAAGATAGCAGAATCTTCTGTTTCTTTGGTATTCTGGTTCATGTTCGCATTGGAAGACCGTTCTGACTCAGAAGTTCTGTTTTGCCTATTAGGATATCTCATATTCCTTTCTCCTTCAACTGACTTGTTTTCAGAGTCAAACAGTAAAAGATTATCTGCTGTATTGGGTTCGGAAATTGTGGCAACTCCAGGTCTACCACTACTCTCCACAGAGTCTCCATGTGGTGAGGCAGTCAGGGCAAAACTATCTTTGACCTCACTGTGGGGATTATAAGTAAAGAATGATGAGTTAATATATGAGATTTAATGGGAAGCTACGAAAAACATGAATGTATTTATGTACCTGTTTACAAAATGCTCTGCTTGGTGATATGTGAGTGATGTAGATTGGACGCTACGTGAAGACGCAATACCAAACTTGAAATCCAAGGGATTACCGCCCTGAAGCAGATAGAAGGGTAAAGGCTTGTCATAATGAGTTGTTCAAATGAAAACGAACAAGAAAATAGTATTCATACTTTTTCCAGAAACTCCAGTTCTCTCCTCCTTTCCTCACGAACATCATACTCTTGCCTATTGAAACAATTTTGTTTGTTACACAATGGAAGTGATTGATAGCAGCAAAAAAATGTACGCATTCCTAAAAATGAAGAAGTTTGAAATACCTTAGCTCTGCTTGAGCCTTCTCAATTGCTGTTCGACGCGGCGAGGTTTTGACACCAATACCACCTCCACTATCGATAACTCCGCCCATGGAATCCACCTCAGCATTTACTAGAGGATATTCTGAAACGCTTCCATGCATCACCACTTTGGATGTCCCATTAATTCGAATCCTAAATTAACTGAAAATATATCAAGCAGCTTTTAGTAATTACAGCCTTCGGAATTACCATATTGAAAAAGTTGGAATCAGTAGCAGCTAAATGTTGACCTGGGAATAACAATGGCAAATGAATGTGCATGTATGTGTTCAAGATACAAAAAGCAGAGAATTCAAATGATATAACCCACAGAAAGTCATGGCAGTGCCATATGATTACAGATTCTAGAGTAGCTTAGTAGATTAAAGATGTAACTCCTCAGAAAATGTCAGCAGTAAAACAAAAATCAGCCATATGCCTACGGCCACTAACCAACGGTGAAGATAGCTCCTCATATGTATTCAGTATTCGACAGAGAATTTTTATATCATATCTGAGCCGCTCACATTCTGATCCTTGAGAAGCTCATAAGCAGCATAACACATCTAGAGCTAGAACTAAGGATTCCAGCATAGCAAAAGGCTTAGTGGTAGATATAACTCTTAAGATACCAAAAATGAAATGTTGCCTCAAGGCTGAGAGTTCCCGAAGCTTAAGTCAAAAACAATCTAACACTAACACAAAGATTACGAGGAACCAACCAAAGTTGAAATGATCAGCCAAGTTACTTGATGGTATGCCCCAAAACTCTTTCCATCAAATCTTGCACTTTTTAAGCTAAATGAGCGGGAATCAAAAATTACAGCGACAAATTTTCAGCATAAAACTAACATTTCTGATTATAATAGCAGACTGAGAAGCACTGCATTATCAACCTTCAAAGATTCAACGTAAACATAGGCCCGAAATGTCCAAAATTACAGAACCTCCAGCAAAGCTGGACTCTAGGGTTTCAGAAGAAGAGTGAACGAGAAGAGAACCAAGCTAGAGTACCTGAATGTGACGTAGAACAAGATGAACGCAAGACTAGGACACAAAAATTCGAGCAATCACCAATACAAATACGTTTCTCTCTCCTAGGGTTTCCAAAGAAGGAATCACAAACACCTCTTTCGACTTTCAAATCAAAGACGAAACCAAAATTCTCAGGAGAAACAAGAGAGCTCTCACGGAATAAAATACATGAATTTCTTCTTGCGAGACTCCTAATTCAGCAATTTTCTTTTCAATTTTGGTTTCCCTCTCGGGAGAAAAAAAAAATTGTTCTCGGTGATGTTTTTTTCGTTCTCTCTTCCTCTCCACGACGCAGTATGCGACTCTTTCTCCCTCGCCCTCTCTCTCTCTGTCTCCGAGTTATGGGCCTGAGTTAGATAAAATAAGGCCCACTTTTGTTCGTTTCTTTAGGGCCTTGTAGTTTAATGCAATTAACTTGCCAGCTTTATAAATCTCACGCATCTCTAAGTCGCTGGTTTGGTAAAATAGCACTTCCCTTCACTCAAAATTAACATGTTATAGTTTAAATAATCTCAGAAAGTTGAAATAACATTTTTTAAAAAAGATTCTAAATCTAATACTAGAGAACAAAAATTACAAAATAGCATACATATTTACATAAAAATATTTTTTTATTTTAAATAAATTATACATAAATTTAAAACATTATATTCAAGTTTCTTTTTTCTAATATAAGATTTATTTTTCTCTATTAAAAAAATTAAAATATATTTTAATTTTAAATTTATGTTATTATTAGAAATTTAAACTAATGATATTATTTTTATAACAAAAATTTAAAAATTTCTATTTTAAATAAGGACAATTGACTAAAATAGCACAATTTTAAGTTTTTGTTCCAAATATAGCACTAGTTATTTAAATTTCCAAAAATAGCACAAATTTAATACTAAAATAATTGAAAACTTATTTCTAATGAAAAAAATTTAAACCCTAAATTGGAAAAAGTGAATCCAAACATTATGTTTTAATTTTATATATATTTTATTTAAGGTAAATAATTATTTGAAGGGCAAATGTCTAAAATAGCACATTTTTAAGTTTTTATTCGAAAATTAGCATCATTAGTTTAAATTTCCAATAATAGCACAAAGTTAAGATTAAAATGCATTAAAACTATATTTTAAAAGAAAAAAACTAAACCCTAAATTGGAAAAAATGAACCCAAATACAATAATTTAAGTTTATATATAATTTGTTTAAAATAAATAAGTATTTTTACATAAGTATTTGTGCTATTTTTGGAAGTTTAATTTTGAGATGCTAAATTTGGAAGAAAAACTTGAAAAGGTGCTATTTTAGGGTATTACTCTTATTTTTATATAATAATTTATGCTATTTTGGGAATTTTAGTTTTATTGTGCTAAATTTGGAAGATAAACTTAAAATGATGCTATTTTAGGATATTACTCTTTAAAAAATTGTCCATAAATTTAAAATTAAAATATATTAAAAACAAACTTCAATAATATCCTAAAATAGCATATTTTAGGTTTTTATTCCAAATTTAGCACCTTAAATTTAAAATTCCAAAAATAGCATATATTTTTGGGCAAATGTCTAAAATAACACCTTTCTAAGTTTTTGTTCCAAAAATAGCATCATTAGTTTAAATTTCCAATAATAGCATAAATTTAACATTAAAATGCATTAAAACTATATTTTAATAGAAAAAAATTAAACCCTAAATTGGAAATAATGAACCCAAATACAATACTTTAAGTTTATGTATAATTTATTTAGAATAAATAAATATTTTTACATAAGTATTTGTGCTATTTTTGGAAATTTAATTTTATTATACTAGATTTGGAAGAAAAACTTTAAAAGGTGCTATTTTAGGGCATTACTCTATATTTTTTAAAATACATATTTACCATAAATAAATTACAAATATAATTAAAATATTATATTTGGTTTTATTTTTTGTAATTTAGGATTTATTTTTTCCTCATTAAAAAGAAGATTTAAGTTATTTTAATATTAAATTTATATTATTTTTGAAAATTTAAACTACTAATACTATATTTAGAATAAAAACTTAAAAATGTTATTTTTTTCAATTAAATACCCTAAAATACCACAATTTTAAGTTTATTTTCTAAATTTAGCATATTAAAATTAAAATTTCTAAAGTAGCATAAATTTTTATGTAAAAATAATTATTTACCTCAAATAAACTATATAAAATTAAAATATAATGTTTGTATTCACTTTTTCTAATTTAGGGTTTAGATTTTTTTATTAGAAAGAGATTTTTAGTTATTTTATAATTAAATTTATGTTATTTTTGAAAATTTAAATTAATTTAGAATAAAAAATTAAAATAGTGTTATTTTAGATAATTGTCCCATAAATTATTTCTCAACATATGAATAAGTAATTTTGAGGAAAAATCTTTGTACAAGGTTGAATGGGATAACATTTTATTCTATTTAATTTTTATAAAGAGACCATATACCATACTTGGTATTTCAAAATTAAAAATTGCACAAATTTTTAGGTTAGTAATTGGGTTTTCATTTTAGCTTTATGGGTTTGGGCTTTATATTCAGAAATCTAAATTTTATTTTATATAAAATATATGATAAACAATTTAATAAAATAATACTATTTCAAGTTTTACTTACAAATATATCATTAATCATTTAAATTTCTAAAAACAACATAAATTTAATAATAAAATAATTAAAAACTTTTTTTAATGAAAAATTTAAACCCAAATTAGAAAAAATAAACCCAAACATTGTGTTTTAATTTTATATATTTTTTATTTAAAGTAAATAATTATTTTACATAATAATTTATATTATATTTAAAATTTTATTTTAAAGTGATAAATTTGGAATATAAATTTAAAATAATGGTATTTTATGATATTACTATAATATGATATATATAATTATATTCTAAATGTTTTTATGTAGTATAATAGGTCTTTAATTACCAGTTTTATTCACGTTTATAAAAGCACATTTTAGTAAATTTATTAAATTATTTATTGAATTTTTGTTTCGGCTTTTGTGTTTATGATTTAGTTTATAATAAATTATTAGAATAAATATAAAAATTATGATTTAGTATCACTATTAAACATAAAAATCGATAGAAGAATTAGAAAGAATAAATAAAAAAATGCAAAAGACAAGCAATTAAAAACCATGAAAGCAAATTTAAGAAGACGAAAAATGAAGAAACAAATTGTTTTAGGATTTTTAGGAATTGGATAAATAAAGAAATCTGGGAGAGAGAAAAAAAAACTCATTTTTGAGGTTCAATTTTGAAATCATGTGAAAATCCACTAAAATCTTTTTAAATCATTAGAGTAAGACTAATATTTCTTTTTAGTAAGACTAATATTTTGGACCCAAATTTATATATCATGTGGTGGGATCTGAGGCGGATGTCACTTTTTAAAAACTATAGGCATGACCTATTATAAATATATGTCAAAATATACATGTTAAACGCATCCATTTTTATATAATTAAATCACACTTTTATTTTAAATTAGCTACAAAACTCATAAGGAAAAGTAAATGGTGTAGTTGGTTGTATTATATCTACATATATTGCAGAGGTGTAAAAATGACTTTAACTTTACTGATATGAAGGTGTTAAATATTTTTGACTTATTAGACCGGTACGTTAAAAAAAAAACTCATATTCTGGTTAATCTAAATAAGCAATGTGTCTTGAAATTGAAACTGTGAAAATTCAAAAAGAGCAAAAATAAAAATAAAAATTTGTTTTGAAGCAAATAAACTTATTTAGAAGGATGAAAAAGCTATTAATCACCGTAGGATTCAATAACCTTAATCATTTTTGCACCTACCTATTTTGAAAATTAGGCATCCTTCAGTCCAAAAAACAGAACAAATTCCATCTTTAACATTTAATACCTAAAAACCCAATTTCAAATGCGGTTTACTGTTTCTTCTTCACGTTATTGATCATAAATGATATTTATGTACTTAACAAAACAATTACTTAGTTTAGATTTTGAATTTGTCTAAATTGTATTGACACTAGAATTTAATGTGTTGATAAAAAAGAAAAACTATAAAGTATTGAAAAATATGGTTACCTGAATGAAATTTATTTTGATGTAAACCACAACCGTTATTTTGTTGGAGGTGGGCTTCGTCTTTCTCCAAAATTAGAATTCGGCCCAGAAGGAATTGACCAATTATTACAAAGGTCTAACATTAAATGGTAAATGCACTATTCTGCTCTGTGAAATGTTTGATCTCACTAGGCCTGGGTTTTCGGTGTAAACCGAATAACCCGAACCGGCCGAACCGAGAATTTTGGTTTTTAGTTTTCTTTTAAATATATTCACTAAACCGATCGGATGTATATTTAATTTTATTTGGTTTACAGTTCGGTTCAGTTCGAGAATACAAAACCGATCGGTTTTTACAAACCGAAAATTACAACCCTTATATAAGCAAAAACCCTAATTTTTTGGGCACAAATTTCTCTTTCTCCCTATGGCCATCCTTTCTCCCATCCTTTCTCCCTGCGGCCATCCTTTCTCCCATCGGCCATCCTTTCTCCCATCGGCCATCCTTTCTCCCATCGGCCATCCTTTCTCCCATCGGCCATCCTTTCTCCCATCGGCCATCCTTTCTCTCAGTGGCCATCATTTCTTCCAGCGGCTATCTTTCTTCTCTTCTTCTTCTTTTTCATCTTCTTCTTCCTCTTCTTATTCCTCTTCTTCTTCCTCTTCTTACTCCTCTTCTTCTTCCTCTTCTTCATCCTCTTCTTCTTCTCTTTCAGTTCTTCTCTTCTGTTTCTTCTTCTCTTCTGTTTCTTTTCTTATGTTTTCTTCTTCTTTTCTTTTCAGAATAAGGTATGATATCTTATCTTTTTCTTCTTAGATCGTATGCATAATTTCTTCTTGTGTTCTTCTTTTTAGATCTTAGGCATGATTTCTTGTGTTCAGATATTTTTTCCCATTATTGCTTTGTCTCTATTAGATCTTACGCATGTTCTCTTTTCTGATTTTTTTTCTCGTGTTTTTGGTTTGTGAGAATTCTCTTTCTCTTTGTGCTCTATCGTTGTCTTAAACGAGTAAACTAGTTCTTGATGTTTTGTCTTATTTTTTCTCTTATTACCATTTCTTCAGCAAATTAGGTTTAGTGGTTTGCTTTATTTGACGATATATTATATCTTTATATCCCAACAATGAAATCATAAGTATAAATAAAAAAGATTCATGTATTTATTAGTCCGTTCTTCACCAGTGGAGCTAGTGATTATCTGCAAAACCTCTAGATTGAAAGAAAAGAAGAAAAAATTACTCATTTCACATCAATGTTACATGTAATAAAGTTGGATTTACATTCGTATAAAAATTTGATTTTTCTAATAATCAAATTGATATAATCTAACATTTGACCCTCTTTTGCAGCAATTATAATTAGAAAAATTAGACTTAGACTGAAATTCGACCGACTTGAATTGAAATTAAATCAAATGAAACCGAAATTAGACTAAATTAAACCAAAATGGACCAAAAAACTGAATGAACCGAATTAGACTAAAAAATCCAATGAAGCGAATTATACCAAAAATTTTATGATATTAAACCGATAGTAAATTTTGAGTTCGGTTTACTTCGGAGCATTTTTTTATACTAATAACCGAACCGATTAAACCGATAGATTAACCGAACCAAACCGAATTTTATTTTTTTCTATTTTGGTCAACTTTTTTCAAAACTGAATAAACCAAAATCCGAATGAACCGATCCGAATAAACCGAAAAAACCAAAAACTCAGACCTAGATCTCACCAACTTTCGAGGACCGCAATGAACTTCCCTAGTAAAAACATTTATAAGCACTTGTAAGCATTAATGACTAGCAATGATTGTTGAAGATTAGATAGAATATAGATATAGAAAGAGGAAGATGGCGCAATAAAAAAAATACAATTAATTAGTTCGGAGATGATTTAATCCTAAAAAATTTACTATTCTCTATGTAACCAACATAGAACTGATTAATAAAAACAACTGAAACACTCTCCTCTATTATCCAAATTTGGTGTCAAATTTGCCTACCAAATTCTAATTAAAGAATTGAGGTACAACACGTTTTCTTATCATAGGTTATTTCAACCATTTTCTCTATAACAAATTGGCTATTTTTCCCACTTTAAATTTCAACAGTCCCGTCGGCAAAAAGGAGTCACACTCCTCATAATTGTGGCAATCAAAGCTATAATCGTGGTACAAATATGATGTTATAGCTATGAATATTGATCCAACATGATGGTCTTACATTACATGTGTTGGGCCCTTAAATGCTTTCAACTAATGATGCACCCTCGTTATTATTTTCCTTTTTAAAAGTGGAGAACACATTAAGCATATTTATTTCCTTAGTGGAATCGTTAGTGTTTAAAGTATATATTAAATTCAACCTTAGTAGTTAGTGTTAGTTATTGTTTGGTCACTCATTTTCTTCATACAATGTTTATTCGTGGTAGACATGTAAAATGAACTAATCCAGCTCAATTCCATTTAACTAATCCTACAAATTTTGAAGATTAGTCTAAATTTTAGTTGAACATCCTTTGATATAAAACAAAAATTCACTTGTGTAACAAACGGACAAGTGCACTTGTCATGTGCTTAACAATTTACCGTTTCTTTAAAGAAGCTTGCAGACAACACAAAGTAATTGATCTCATATGTTACCATTATGTCCCCACAAGAAAGGACTAGAAAAGTCAATAAAGACGCATAAATGCATGGGTAAATTAGTAAATGTACAGATGGATGTTGTAAATAACGCTTACCCGTTACAACCAATCGTGGTCTTCTTTGGCTCGTACACATATTTTCTTTTTATATAATCATCTCTTTTTCTTTCACATAAAGAGAAGGTGAAAAGAAAAGGTTTAAGAGTTCAAGATTTTTATTTTCAATCAAATATGTAAAGAAAGCTATTTGTTTTTGTAATGTATATGATTGTTGTCTGACATTGATTTTTTTTTTTGGAAAGAAGATTCGGAAGTTCTCTCTGTTTGGCCAGAATCTAAAGTATATTCTATTCGTTTCAGATCTGCTCTTGGGTTTCGGATTTTGCTGTAAACGGGAAAAGGAAGATAGTGATCTGTTTCACTGCGAGAAACTCTGGAAATTTCTCAGGAAACTATGGTTTTCTTTGAGCTGAAATAGTAAATGAATCTGGATAAAAAGGTCGTTTTTCCCCCTCAAAGATTTTTTATTTCTAGTGAAATTTTTGTGGTAGCGGGAGTTCAATTTTCGGATATTTTTTTCCGCGGAAAATCAAAATTTTCTCGAGAAAAATCTGGTTTATCGAGGGGCTGAAGTCTGAAACTGATTCTTTTTGTCTCGTTTTGGATTTACCAGAAATCTAGGTTAGAGAAGCTGAGGTACTAAGTTTAATCACCTCGATTTTTCCGAGAAAATCTTCGATTCTGTTGTAATGCCAACTTTCTGTTTTTGTTTTTCAGTTCAGATTCTGATTTACAATAGGGTTTGTGCTCTGAATCAGTAAAGATGATTCAAATGGACGGTGGTGATAGTCTGAGTGTGACGTTATTAGATCGTATGTCGACGGTGGAGACTAGCCGGAGCTCACTGACGGGATTAACTCTAGAAGCTATTTTAATGGCTGAGAAAAACGGAACTTCGCCGCAGCAACCGCATATTCCGCCGTCGAGGAACCACTCAAACCGGACACTTCTCGATGTAATGCAGAGAGAGCACCGACACGACCACCGCCGAGATAAAACCGCTTGGAAAACTTTCCGAGAAAAGCTCCGCCTCAAGCGCAACGCGTCTGTTTGGATCTCGTCTAATCCTATTCCGACCGTGAATACGCCTATCCTTATGCGGGATAACGAAAGCCACCGACTCGGTTTCCTCTTCTCCAACACCGGAAACGCGGGACAACATTCACCGGGGTCTGATTTTAACGGGCGAGCAACGGCGGAGGGAAGGCTTCAATTAGGAGCTGTGTTGGCAGAGGAAAGGGCGTTATCAGCGAGGGAAGAGGAAACACCAACGGAAGTGCAGCCAGCGAGGATGTCTTTGATGGAGTTGCTGGAGGAGAACGAAGGGCAAGTGAGTTTTGTAGGTGTCGACGGAGATGAAGAGGAAAGAGTTACCGGCGACGGAGGAGGAAGGGCGGAGGAGGCGACGGAGATAAGTTGTTGCGTGTGTATGGTAAGAAGCAAAGGAGCGGCTTTTATTCCGTGCGGTCATACGTTTTGTAGGTTGTGTTCCAGAGAGCTTTGGGTTCAAAGAGGAAACTGTCCTCTCTGCAACACTTCCATTTTAGAAATTCTTGATCTCTTTTAGCTTCTTTTTTAGTTTTTTCTTCCACTTCAATTATCTATCACATTCAGGTTGATTTCTGTGTTGTTGTAATGTGAATTCGAGAAATTCTTTGTAGAAGGATTTTCTCTTTCAGCTTATCTGAAGAAAATATATATGTACACAAGTTAGAATCAATCAAACCATAATCAACACTACATATCAAACTAAGAGAGTGCAATAGATTTGTATTGTTGATTTAAATTTTAATCTATTGATTTGTATTGGTGTTGTTGTGTCATAATAGGTATAATAGGTTTTAAGTTAATAGAAAAAGGTTATGGGAGTTAAAGGAAAATCAGTCATTTCATATACAAAAGTATATACATATGTTCGATTTATATTTGAATGTTAGACGCTGTTTAGAAACATACATTGAATTCTTATTAAATTCAAATTGTATACGGACGTTAAAAAATAAAAAAAAAAAAATTGTATTCGTATGTGCGAAAGTATACATTTGTCGCAACGAAGTTATGATTCTGTTAACCCTATTAATGTTCAAATTGCATACCCGAAATTTATGAATTGTGCAAAAATTATATATTTTATGTACGGAGTTGTTATAATTTCGTTAACCCATGCTTATTGAAAGTGAACATGTTTTCTAATTATTCACAAATGATTTACAACGCTTATATAACTTTTCTAGTTACATAAAATCACGATTGTTTCACATATTGTAGGATGTAACAAACAAACAAATATATCAGCAGAAAAACTAACTTAGTTAGAGAATATCTTTGATTTATATCACTCTCTCACAGTCACAACGTCATATTTCCGGACGGTGAAGCTAGATCAAAATTCATTATGAAACGAAAACGAAAGTCCCTTGGTGAAGATGTCAGCATATTGAAGTGATGTTGGAACATGGATGAGTTTAACTTCACCTATTGCAACCTTGTCTCACACAAAATGAATGTCTAGTTCAATGTGTTTTGTCTACTGATGGTTAACCGGGTTGGTGGGGAGGTAAACTGAGTTGATGTTGTCACAATAGACAACCGATGCTGTGGAGATTGGACGGTGAAGTTTAAACATCAAGTTTCGAATCCATGTAATTTCTACCACTGTATTTACTACGTCTTATATTCCGCTTCAGAGCAGTAATCCGATATTGAACGTCGCGTATCTGGACAACCTGCCCAGTCGGCGTCGGAGTAGGCTTTGAAACTGTTGATTGGACCTTTTGTCATTTGAATGCCAAAGTTGAGTGTCCCTTTTAAATATCTGATTATTAGTTTGAGTGCATAAAGGTGAGGATGGCGTGGGGTGTGCATATACAAACATATATGATGAACGACATATGAAATATCTTGCCTCGTAAATGTTAAATATTGAAGAGTTCTAGTGAGACTTCGGTAAAACGTCGGATTAGAAATTGAATCGCCATCGTTAATCAATAACTTCGCTTTGAGATCAACGGGTGTTGCGAGTGGCTTGCAATCAACCACGCCAGCTCGAGCTATGATATCTTCTGCATAAACCGATTGACTGAGGAACAATCCCTTGGTATTAAACTCAGCTTTAACCCCCAAAAAATGACGAAGCAAGCCCAAATCTTTCATCGAAAATTCTGTTTTCAGCTTTTCAATAATCCGTTGGAGAAGATTTGATGAAGAAGCTGTCAAGATGATATCACCGACATAGAGCAGTAGGTAAGCACAATCCTTGTCGTTCTTGAAAATAAGCAAAGAACAATCTGCCTTGCTTTGCAGAATTCCCATGAGATTCAAAAATGTAAACCGTGAATTCCATGCTCTTGGGACTTGTTTCAAATTGTAAATTCTCTTGTTGAGCTTACACACATAATTCGGGAAAGTTTTGTCTACAAATCCCGGCGGTTGATGCATATACACGGTTTCCTCAAGGTCGCCTTGGAGGAAAGCGTTTTTGACGTCGAGTTGGTGAATCGGCCACTCCAAAGAAACACCAACATTGAGGACGGTGCAGATTATCGTTGGTTTAACGACTAGACTGAAAGTCTTTGTGAAATCAACACCTTCTTCTTGTGATTTTCCATTAGCCACTAACCGTGTTTTATGACGGGACAAAACCCTATCATCATTATATTTATGTTTAAATAGCCACATAGAACGCACAATATTAGCATTAGGTGGTCGAGGCACGAAATCCAAGTCTTTGTCTTAATCATAGCACCATGTTCATCTACCCTTGCGGGATTCCAATTAGGATCAAACAAGGCTTGGACATGACTTTTTGGGAGAGGTGATTTGGTTCTGGCTAAGAGAGAGATGATCGTTTTAGGTTTGGAAATTCTACATTGAGAACAAATTTTTATAGAAGGAGAAACCCGAAACAGTGGATCAACACGAGTGGGCCGTGCATTCTTGTGTTCAATGACTGGTGGAGTATTGATTGGAAAGGAAGATTGTAAAATCGAACGAAACAGAAGTGAATGATCATCGGATGGATCGAGAAATTGGTATGTTTCGTTTGGTACCATTGGTTCAGCTGCTGGAAATTTATCTTCTTCAAAAATAACATGACGAAAGATAATGATCTTTTTGGACTTTAAGTCCATACATCGATAGCCACGATGTTGAGAAGGGTAGCCAAGAAAAACTGTTGTTCGAGGTGAAAGTTTGGTGAGGTTAAAGTGATTTAAATTTGGAAAGCAAAAGCAACCGAAGACTCTTAAATGGTCATATCTTGGATGTTTTTGAATGAGAAGGGTAAAGGGAATTTGGTTGTGAATTGCTTTGGAAGGAGTGATGTTGAGCACATGAGCAACAACATAAAGCGCCTCGGCCCAATAACAGGGTGAAAGACGTGTTTGAAACAAGAGAGCTCGAATGACATTGTTAATAGTCTGAATCATCCTCTCTGATTTGCCATTTTGTTGACAGGTATGCGGACAAGAAAAACGGACATCGATGCCATGAGTAACAAACCAACAATGGAATTGATCGTTGTTGAATTCACCGCCCTTGTCGCATTGAAAACGTTTTATTTTGGCTTGGAATTGAGTTTCAATATGGGCTAAGAAGTGAAGAAATTTTGAGAACATTTCACTTTTTCGGCGAATCGGATAGACCCAGAGATAGTGAGTAAAATGATCAAGGAACATAACGTAATATCATATTCCGCTTATACTCAATATTAGTGAAGTCCACAAATCGGAATGAATGATATCAAAAGGTTTTTGAACTTTAGTTTGTGAAGCAAAAAATGCTTGTTTTATTAACTTCCCCAAATGACAAAGTTCACAAGAGATAGGAGTAAGTCCTTTATGACATAAAGAAGGATTTGAAGAAAAATTTGACGTAAGAGAGGAATTGTTGGTGTGGCCGAGTCTCTTGTCTCATAGATGGGGAGTTACAGCAAGAAAGGCTGTTGGAAGAAGTCGGTGTTTTATTGAAAGAGACAGGGAGAGAATAGAGTTCACTCGAGTTATCATATCGGAGCAGAACTTTTCGAGTTGGAAGATACTTCACAAAAAGCCACAAGGATCAAGTTCCACTGAACACCAATTATCTTTAGTGAACTTACGAACATATAACAAGTTTTTGACAATATTCGTAGTGACAAGAACTTGATTTAGAAATAATGGACGAATTTTTGAATGAATGGTTGTGGAGCCAATAAAAACAGTAGGGATAGAAGAACCGTTACCTACGATGACTAACTAAGTGGTGTTATGATTAAGGTTAGAGTTGAGAGTATTTGCATTTCCTGTGAGGTGAGCAGAAGCATCAGAATCCATGTACTAGTCTGATGCAGAGGGACCAACTAATGATTCTGATGTGTATGTGATGGGGACATCAGATCGTATGGCCAGCCAGGAGACCAGACTGGCCGACCAGTGAGCTTGCCCAAGACAGCCGGGCCATTTGGTGCATCTGCCGGCCCAAGCGGTACTGCCGAGCCTTCGACCAGCCAAGACGAACTGACCAACATTTCCGGCGGAGAGGTCCAAACCTCCGACCCAACTGGCGGCGACGTGGATGACACCGCCGGCCAAATTGGTGACGCCGCCGGCTCCGAGATCAACTTGGCCGGCTTCGATAACAATTCTGCCAGTACTTCGCACAATCCAGCCGGTACAGCCGTTCTAACCGATTGCACCACCATTTCAACATCTACACAAAGAGACTTGGAACAGATGAGCTACCAGCTTCAAGACATGCATCTAGATGAAGTTTCTACACCAGTGGTGTCACCAGAAGCAATGACAAGGAGCAGATCAAGGGCGCTCTTCCACAAGTTCAGCTTGTGGATCGACAAGCTCCTAGAGGATGATCAACAAAGAACATTGGGCCAAAAATGCAATGAAGAGTCCAAAGGCTTCTCAACAATGCAAAGGACTTCAAAGACTTGGGATTTAGTAGCAAGAGAGGTCAGGGCCCAAAGATTCATAACCCTACTCCAAGTCGAAGACTAGGATCTAGGCGCATGCATGCCACAAGGTCGACCACCTTCCATTTCTTGGCCGATAGGTAAGAATAGTAAGTTTTCAAATTATATATTTGACTTTTTCTGTTTTGCAGGATAAGATTCATAATGTTTACATTTTGAGTCAAACAAAATTTAGGTAAAAGTCCTTTTTCGGTTATTCACTTTTGTAATTTTTCCATTTGTGCACTTCTGTAAGTTTTCCATTTTTCTTTCAATCGACCCTAGAAAGTCAATTTGTCGAGCATATTAATAAGACTGCTTACAACATTGTAGTTCGATAAACTTTTTCTGATATTAATAAAGATCAAATTTTCTTTCTACAAGTTTTTCTCTCAAGAGACTTGTGCGCTTAGAAAATAGTTGAGACCAGCCCTACTAGCTCTAAATTTGTGATTTATCACGAGCTTCATCACCCCTCGTGTGGTTCACTTCACCCTTCCATCCATTACCAAACAGAAAACCCTTATCCAGGAGCATAAGGTTGAGTTTCTCACCTAATCTTCTCCAAACAGCCCAGGCGCGTATAGCCTTGATTCGAGGCTTGTATCATTTTGGTATCAAAGCTTAAAGCTCCCAAAACCAGGTTGTTTCTATCTTTTACTTAGTCTTGTTTACAATTCTTACATTAGTTTAAGCTTCATTCAAATAAAATAAAAAAATAACATCTAAGTTCAATCCAAGTGTATCTAGCTCCTACGTACATCACTAGGTTCTAAAATCATTCTTTGTATTTCAATTCGTTTTTCCTTTTTTTTAAAACATATTTCTATTATCATTAAATTAAAAAGCAAAGAAAAAGAAAATAGAAAAATATCAAAAAAAAATCGACCAAAAAAGGATCTAATATATTTAGCATTAATTAATAAGAGTTTCTATTTTTCAGGTTTTCTTTTTTCCAACTTTTTCCTTTTTACATTTTTTGACTTGTACTATAAAAAGAAAACCCTCCTAATCGATTTAGGAGCAAAATAACTTGTGTTTTTCTTCTTGTAGTACACAATGGCAGAAGGGAATCAAGATGCACCCGAGACCATGATGACCATGTTCACCACTCTCCAAACGCAACTTGCATCAATCGGCCAGAGGTTGCAACACGTGGAAAGGCCGGTGAGGTTCCAGGCCATAAAGCACGTTAGGGCTGAACAAGACCCTGCTGAGGGTCTTGATCACCCTAGGACATGGCTCGAACAAGAGGAGCCCCAACCTGTTGGAGATGAAGACACGCAGCCCCACAGCTATCACTCTAGACCGAGAGGACCTCCACGGTAACCAGAAGCAGAAGGCGATGGCTTCGAGCCTTATGGTTATCACCGGAGACCAAAATTACCTCCTAGACATTCTGAGGATGGAGATGAATACGCCTACAACCGGGTAACTCATCCTGATGTTAAATTAACACCTCCTAGTTTTGCAAGAAAACTAGACCTTGAAGCCTATCTAGATTGGGATAGGAGGATGGATCATATCTTCGATCACTACAACCAGCCAGGCCCTAGGAGATTCTCCATGACAGTAGCACAACTCATGGATAATGCCCTCATCTGGTGGGATCGTGAGGTTTCTGACCGAAAGAGGAGTAGATTGAGGCCCGTAGCCTCATGGGTCGACATAAAAGATCTCATAAGATAAAGGTTTGTTCCACATTATTTCTATAGAGATTTGCAACGATATTTTTGTACTCTTAAGCAGGGCACCAAATCAGTAGAGGAGTACTACGAAGAGTTTAAAAGGGTAAGGAACATACTAGAGCTTAATGACGATGAAAAGGCATTGATGGCGCAATTCTTGGATGGATTGCAAGAGAGAATCAGTCGTAAGGTAGAGAGACAAATCTACAACGACTTTAAGGACTTGTTCCACCTATCTGTCCAGGCTGAGCAGCACAACAGGCGTAAGAGCCAAGACATCCGTAGCAAGCCAAAGCTAGAAACCTTGGGCACCAAGCAATAGCCCCAAGCCCATAGACAAAGGCAAGAGCATAGAGATCGAATCACGGTTCAAGAGCAAGGCTCTTGAGCAAACCCGTGACCAGAGAGAGCCTAATAAGTCTTCTAACCCTCAGAGATTACGTGACATCATTTGCTTTAAGTATAGGGGTCACAGTCACATCTCAAGGGAGTGCCCAAATAACCGTGTCATGCTGATCATGAAAGCTGGAGAGTATGAGTCTCAAGACGAAGAAGACTATGAACTAGAAGGGGAATACGATGAAATTGAGTACCCTGATGTGGGGGAAGTGCTAGTCACTAGGTGCATTCTCGGCGCAATGGTAGACCTCTCAAAGACCATTCAAATGGAAAACATCTTCCACAGCCGTTGCACCATCAAGGGCAATGTATGTAACCTCATCATAGATAGTTGTTCTTGCACTAACGTTGCTAGTGCGTACATGGTTGATAAGCTAGGTCTAAAGAAGATAAGGCACCCTCGACCATATAGACTGAGGTGGCTCGATGACAAAGTAGAGCTTAAGATCCATGCGCAAGTAACTGTGCCATTCAGTGTGGGCAGATACCAAAACCAGGTAGTGTGCAACGTAATGCCAATGCAAGCTGGCCACCTTCTGCTAGGAAGGCCATGGCAGTTTGACAAGGAGACCAGCCATGATGGTCGAATCAATCTCTACACCTTTGTGCAAGATAAGAGAAAGGCTAGCCTAGCTACTCTCACACGTGCCCAGGTACATGAGATACAACAACAAATGAGTAAGGAAAACAAACTCATTAAATCAAATTTTCTTATTCAACCAAGTTATGTCCTGAGAGATTTAGCCTCGAAAGATTTAATGTTGCTAATGGTCTTTAATGAGATTTTGAATGTAGAAAAGGAATGGGTAGAGCTACCTCCTGAAGTAGCAGCTCTCCTCAACAAGTTCCAGGATGTATTTACAGAGAAGATACCAACATGCTTGTATCCCCTATGCGGCATAGAGCACCAGATCGACCTCGTGCCCGAAGTAGTCTTGCCTAACCGGCCAGCCTACCGGATGAGCCCAGAGGAGTCTAATGAGCTTGAGAAGCAAGTCAAGGAGCTCCTGCAAACAGGCTATGTTCGAGAGAGCCTCAGTGCATGGGTCGTACCAGTACTGCTAGTATCCAAGAAGGATGAGACTTGGCGAATGTGTGTGAACTGTCGAGCAATCAATAACATCACAGTCAAGTACCAACATCCCATACCATGGTTGGATGTCATAGTGGATGAGTTGAGTGGAGCCATGGTATTCTCCAAGATAGACCTTAAGAGTGGATACCACCAGGTCAGAATGAAGGAAGTTGATGAGTGAAAGACCACTTTCAAGACAAAGCAAGGGCTCTATGAGTGGATAGTCATGCCATTCGGCTTGACTAATGCCCCAAGCACCTTCATGCGCCTTATGAACCAAGTTATTAGGGCGTACATTAGTAAGTTCGTTGTGGTTTACTTTGATGGAATTTTAGTTTACAGTAAGTGCCTAAGTGATCACCTCACACATCTTGAGTTGGTACTTAAAACCTTTTGTCAATAAGAGATTTATGCCAATCTCAAGAAGTGCATCTTTTGTACTGATAAACTTTTGTTCTTAGGTTTTGTTGTAAGTTCACAAGACTTACAGGTTGATGAAAAGAAGATTCGAGCCATACAAGAATGGACAACACCGAGCAACATCAGCCAAGTGAGGAGCTTCCACGGTCTGGCTAGCTTCTACAGAAGATTCGTGCCCAACTTCAGCAGTATTGCCTCCCCATTAACGACAGTAATGAAAAAGAATGTGGGATTCAGCTGGGGAGAAGCTCAGGAGAAGGCGTTCCAAGCCTTGAAAGACAGCCTCACACATGCACCAATGCTAGTTCTGCCCGACTTCAACAAGACGTTTGAAGTGGAGTGCGACGCCTTTGGAATAGGCATAGGAGCGGTGCTAACCCAAGGAGGAAGGCCAATGGCATACTACAGTTAGAAATTAGGTGATGCTTCACTGAACTACCCCACCTATGACAAGAAGCTCCATGCCCTAGTCCGAGACTTGGAGACTTGGCATCACTACGTACTTGCTGTACAAGGAGTTTGTGATCCACACTAATCACGAGACTCTCAAACACCTCAGAGAGCAAACCAATGTCAAAAAGAGACATGTCAGGTGGATGGAGTTCATAGAGACTTTTCTGTACGTCATTAAGTACAAGAAGGGCAAGGATAATGTGGTAGCCGATGCACTATCCAAGAGTTTTGCCTTGATATCCACCATGGAAACAAAAGTCTTAGGATTCAAGCACATCAAAGACCTATATAAGGATGATATTGACTTTGCTGAGAGCTACAAAGAGTGTGGCACAGGGAGTCATGGTATGTTCTACATCCATGAGGGGTTATTGTTCCGAGAGAGAATACTTTGCATACCACAAGAATCGTTACGGGAGCTTATCATCCGAAAAACTCATGGAGGAGGATTCATGGGCCACTTTGGTGTCGATAAGACACTAGTAGTTGTCAAAGAGCACTTCTACTGGCCAACTGGCCACATATCAAGAGATCAGTAGAAGCCCATTGTGCAAGATGCATCACCTGCAAAAAGGCAAAGTCCCGAGTGCACCCTCATGGGTTATACCTCCCTCTGCCCATACCTACACATACATGGGTGGACATCTCAATGAAATTCGTTCTAGGTCTGCCCAAGATCAACCACAAAGATGTTATCTTTGTAATGGTGGATATATTCTCCAAAATGACACATTTCATTCTATGTGCCAATGTCAATGATACCACGCAAACAACCGATCTGTTCTTCGGGGAGATAGTATGGTTTCACGGAGTGCCAAGGACCATCGTGTCAGATAGGGACACCAAATTCCTCAGCCACTTCTGAAGGACCCTCTGAAGGAAGCTAGGCACGAAGCTCCTCTTCTCTACCACCTGCCATCCTCAAACCGATGACCAAACTGAAGTAGTCAATCGGACATTGTTGACTCTTCTCAGGATTATACTAGGGAAGAACCTCAGGACGTGGGTGGAATATCTACCATTCATAGAGTTTCCATACAACCGAGCCGTGCACTCAACAACCAAGAAAACCCCTTTTGAATTAGTATACGGCTTTAACCCCCTAACACCTTTGGAGCAAATGCCACTGCCATCAACAGAGATGACCAACCTCAACGGAGCATCCAAGGCGGAGTTCATAAAGAAGATACAGTAGAAGGTAGCAGAAAACTTGGAGAAGAGGA
This sequence comes from Pugionium cornutum, assembly GCA_018901935.1. NCBI lineage: Eukaryota > Viridiplantae > Streptophyta > Magnoliopsida > Brassicales > Brassicaceae > Pugionium > Pugionium cornutum. Next base: position 25,815,274 of record CM032161.1, read on the forward strand.
CCGGGCAGTACGTGACTCATGCCAACAAGGGAAGAAATGAGGTGATTTTTCAACTACGGTAGGAAAGGTTCCCCAACCTAAGGAGTTCCAAGCTAGTCCCAAAAGGAGATGGACTATTCAGAGTGCTGGAGAGAATCAACAATAACGCCTACCAGATCGAGCTTCCAGGTGAGTTTAATGTGTCTAACATATTCAACGTAACTGATTTAGCCCCTTTCCATGCAGATGAACCAGTTTTGAGGTCAAAACCTACTGATGGGGACATCAGATCGTATGGCCAGCCAGGAGACCAGACTAGCCGACTAGGGAGCTTGCCCGAGATAGCCGGGCCATTTGGCGCATCTACCGGCCCAACTGATACTACTGGGCCTTCGACCAGTTGGGCCAGACCGACCAACATTTCCGACGGAGAGGCCCAAATCTCTGGCCTAACTGGCGGCAATGTGGATGACACCATCGGCCCAATTGGTGATGCCGCCGGCTTCGGGATCAACTTGGCCAGCTCCGATGACAATTTGGCCAGTACCTCGCACAATCCAGCCGATCCAACCGATTGCACCATCATTTCAACATCTACACAAAGAGACTCGGACCAGATAAACTATCAGCTTCAATACATGCATTTAGATGAAGTTTCTACACCAGTGTTGCACCAGGAGCAATGACAAGGAGCAGATCAAGGGCGCTCTTCCACAAGTTTAGCTTGTGGATCGACAAGCTCCTAGAGGATGATCGACAAAGAACATTGGGCCAAAAGTGCAAAGAAGAGTCCAAATGCTTCTTAACAATGGAAGGGAATTCAGAGACTTGGGCTTTAGTGGCAAGAGAGGTCAGGGCCCAAAGATTCATAACCCTACTCTAAATCGAAGATTAGGATCTAGGCGCGTGCATGCCACAAGGTCGGCTACCTTCCATTTCTTGGCCGATAGATAAGAATGATAAGTTTTCAAATTATATATATGCCTTTTTCTGTTTTGCAGGATAGGATTTAGAATGTTTACATTTTGAGTCAAAGACAATTTAGGTAGAAGTCATTTTTCGGATATTCACTTTTGTAATTTTTTCATTTGTGCACTTTTGTAAGTTTTTTATTTTTCTTTGAGTCGACCCTAGAAGGTCAAGTTGTCGAGCATATTAATAAGGCTCCTTGCAGCATTGTAGTTCGACAACCTTTTTCTGATATTAATAAAGATCGAATTTTCTTTCTACAAGTTTTTGTCTCAAGAGACTTGTGCGCTTAGAACGTAGTCGAGACCAGCCCTCCTACCTCTAAGTTTGTGATTTATCACGAGGTTCATCACCCCTCGTGTGGTTCACTTCACCCTTCCATCCATTACCAAACAGAAAACTCCCATCCATGAGCCTGAGGTTGAGTTTCTTACCTAATCTTCTCCAAACAGCCCATGCGCGTACAGCCTTTATTCGAGGCTTGTATCAGTATGCCTGTTGTGGTTGACGAAATTCAACAAGATTTGCATGTTGTTGCGGAGCTGGTTGAGGTTGGGGCCAGGCTAGGTATTGGTTCGGGCAGAACAGTAAAGGTGGTGGTCAGAAGGGCTTCAAAGGCCAATGATTTCGGTAATTGTTGAAGGAGAAATTGTTTTGGTCTCCTCTACTGCGATTACTAAACCTACGATTTCCTCTATTATTGTTGTTGAATCGTTGTTGGCAGCCTTGAAACGAGCGAGATTGTGGTTGAGGCGAGGCAATGTGTGTTGTGGAGGATAACAAGTTATCGATGTGGCTAGCAATGGAGCGATTAATCTTTTTAAGATGAGTCTCTTCCCATTCAAGCATTGATTTTGCATATTCGAAACTTGGGAATGGTTTTTTGTGTTTGATAACATTTATGATGTTATCAAACTTATTGTTGGTTCCATTGATGAGATACATGATGAGAGTTCGATCGCTCACTGGTGCATCAGCGTTTGAGAGTAAATCTGCAATTGATTTCATCTTGTGATAATAGTCTTGAACGGATAAATCACCAATTTCCATTGTTCACAGTTCGTTGTCGAGTTTAATCGCCCTAGCCTCTTTATTGTTTTGGAATTGGTTTTTGACACAGAGCCAAATGTCACGAGTTGTACCATTAGTTTTAAAAGAGGATCGGAAGAGGGGCTGAGCCATTGTGCCGTAAAACCAGAGCTTCACCAAGCCATCGCGTTTAAACCAAGCAACATTATTGGCGCCGGTAGGGAGACTACTGCCGTCGTAATTGTGGTCACTAAGATCGAGAATGATAGGAATGTGGGTTTTAATGTTCGTGGCTCCAAAACATTGCTCAATATGGTTATAGTTTTCAACATCCATTGATGATAAGAAAATAAAGAGATAGAAAAAAATAAAGAATAAAAAAAGAGAAGAAACAAAAGAAATTAGGATCAAAACCGTAAGGTCTCTAATACCATGAAATTGAATATGTTTTCGTGATTATTCACGAACGATTTACAAAGTTTACATAGCCTTTCTAGTTACATAAAATCAGGGTTGGTCCACATATTGTGGGATGTAACAAACAAATATATCAATAGAAAATCTAATTTAGGTAGAGAATATCTCTGATTTATATTACTAATGTGATAATCTAACATATGACTTGTGAATGAGGTGTTATTAAGTTAAATGGTCATTTATTAAGTTAATAGCAACTGTCGTTAAACGAGGCCGTATGTTTCGAACATCTCATATAACCTCGAGATAGAATTCTTCAGGTCTAACACCTTTCACAAACCCATGTCATGAGTCTCTTGACACTTGTTTTCTTCTTCGACCAATCCACAACGTTCTTGGATAAAAATTTAGGTCGGAATTTAAGGATTTTAGCTCTTTTGCAAGCGAATTTACTTTTGCTGCCATGGATATCACAATCTGCAAAAAGAAAAAGATTGAATCTTTATTTACAGTTTGTGTTGGTGTTTGGAAGATATTTACGGTTATGAAAAAAGAGAATATATATTGAAAGTAATGAACTTTTTATTAACTTGATTGTATTACACTCAAAAACTTGATGATTGTGAAGACTAGACTCGATCTCTATTTATACATAACGAAAAGACATAATTTGAAATAACGCGACTTTTTACTTGAAAAGACGTGACTCTATACTCGAAAGGACACGACTCTTTACTTGAAAGGACACGACTCTTTACTTGAAAGGTCACAACTATTTGTGTTGAACCAACACGACTGTATAAGTGAAAGGACACAACTTTACGAATTGATAATTCGTGACTCTTAATTATTAACTAATTTATATGAATGTGACTTTATATTATACGAGATTTTATTATACTTTAACACTCCCTCTTAATCATATCTCGGCTTCACTCCAAGTTTTCTTCTAAGATCTTCAAATCTTGAAACGTTTAATGCCTTTGTGAAGATATCTGCGAGTTGATCTTCGCCTTTGTAATACTCTAGTTGAATGAGTCATTTGTGCTCGGCTTCACGTATAAAATGATACTTGATCTCTATGTGTTTTGTTCTTCTATGTTGTACCGGATTCCTTCCAATTGCTATTGCCGACTTGTTGTCACATAAGATAGGGATGCCTTCTTTAAACTTTAATCCAAAATCCTCCAAAAGTCTTTGTAACCATATGGCTTGGTTTGTCGCTGCACATACGGCGATATACTCTGCCTCTGCCATTGATTGAGCCACTGTTTGTTGTTTACTTGACTGCAAACAAAACATAGTCAATCCAAGACTAAAAGCATAACCTGATGTGCTTTTATTGTCTTCGGTAGAACCACCCCAATCGCTGTCCGAGTAGCCTATTAATCTTGGTGTCTCCACACTTGTAAAAAATACTCCAAAATTTGACGTTCCTTTGACGTATCTTAACACCCTTTTGGCTTCTTGATAGTGCTTCACACGGGGTGATGACATGTATCTTGAGAGATAGGAGCTTGCGTACATTAGATCATGTCTTGATGCACATAAATATAAGAGCCCTCCAACAATGCTCCTATACTTAGTCGGATCTCCAAATTCCTTGTCATCTTCTATTCCTTTTCCTTGTTGTGTAAGTGGAGTGCTTACACTCTTGCTTTCTTTCATTCCAAACTTATTAATAAGTTTGTTTGCATATTTTTCTTGTGAAAGAAAAATACCCTGATCATCTTGAATTATTTCCATCCCAAGAAAATAATTCAACAATCTAAGATCCGTCATCTCGAATTCATTCTTCATATTTTCCTTGAATGTGTTGATGAGATGAACATTGCTCCATGTGATGATGATATCATCAACGTATAAGCTAACGATCAACACATATTTTCCTTGCTTCATAATATACAAAGCCGCATCATTCATACTTCTTTCAAAACCGTTTTGAATGAAGTATGAGTCTATTCTTCCATACCATGCCCGTGGGGCTTGCTTCAAACCATATAAGGCTTTGTATAACCTTAACACCTTTTCTTCCTTTCCTTCAATCATAAAACCAGGTGGTTGTGTGACATAAACCTCTTCTTTTAGTTCTTCATTTAAAAAGGCTGATTTGACGTCTATTTGATACAATCTCCACTTCATTTGAGCCGCATATGCAAGTATGGCTCGTATTGTATCATGTCTTGATACTGGGGCAAATGTCTCAAGATAGTCAACTCCATATTCTTGAGAAAAACCTCTTGCAACTAGTCTCGCCTTGTGTTTAATAGGATTGCCGCTTGCATCCGTTTTGATCTTATAGATCCACTTCACGCTTATTACATTTTTCTTCTACAGCTTGTCTACTAGTTTCCATGTCTTGTTCTTCTCAATCATTTCTATTTCTTCATTCATATCTCTTCTCCACTCTTTACTAACACAAGCTTCGTTGTAAGTTTGTGGTTCTTCATTTGCGAGAAGGCAAGCTTCTATTATTTGAGCCACTTCTTCAACCTCCACTCTTGGTGCTATTCGCATGATTTCACTTATTGACTTGTATTTCTTTGGTGGTTCAGAAGTTTCTCCTTCTTCATTGTTATCATGGTCACCATCTTGAAAAGAAACATGGCTGGAGATCTTTTCGGTTTGATCTCTTGATTCTTGTAGGTCATTCATAGATAAAACAATAGTCTTCTTGACTTCTTCTTTTCTATCCCAATCCCACTTCTTATTTTTTTCAAACTCAACATCTCTTGATACTTCAATCTTCTCATTCTCCAAGATGAGAACTCTACAGCCTTTGGATTGATTGCTATAGCCGATAAGGATTCCACATTTTGACTTAGCGTCTAATTTTTTCCTTTTTTGATCAGCAATATGCACGTAGCATATGCTCCCAAATATTTTCAAGTGTGATATATTTGGCTTGTATCCACCCCACTTCTCTATATGTGTCACATCATCTTCAATTGCCTTTGATGGTAGACGGTTTTGTAAGTAAGCCGCGGTGTATACCGCTTCTGCCCATAACTTGAGCGGTAAGCCTTGCTCAACAAGCATTGTTCTCGCCATCTCCACCAAGGATCTATTCTTGCGTTCGGCTGCACCATTTTGTTGTGGTGAATAAGGCAATGTAACTTGCCTATTGATTCCTTCTTCTTCACAAAAATGGTTGAATTCTTGGGAAGTGAACTCACCACCTCCATCAAATCTTAACGTCTTGATGGTACAATCTGATTGTTTTTCAATAATCGCTTTGAACTTCTTGAACATTAAGAAGGTCTCAGATTTTTGTTTTAGGAAATAAGCCCAACACATGTGAGTATAGTCATCCAAAAACAACAGAAAGTAACGGCTTCCATCAAGCGATTTGTGTTGCATTGGTCCACATACATCCGTATGCACAATCTCAAGCTTTTCTCTTGTCTTAGTTTGAGATTCTTTTGGAAAACTTTTGCGTGATTGCTTTCCAAGATTACATGCCTCACATACTTCCTTGTTGACTTTAAACTTTGGTAACCCATTTACCAAATTTTTGTCTTGCATTTGCCTTGCATAATCTCGGCTTATTTTGCGATTAACTTATGCGATTAACTTATGCGATTAACTTATGCGATATCTTCTTGTTGCTTTTGTTCTTGCGATGAATTATAAACTAGTGATTTCTCTTTTGTCCTCTTCAATCGTAAAGCTCTGATACCATGTTGGTGTTTGGAAGATTTTTACGGTTATGAAAAAAGAGAATATATACTGAGAGTAATGAACTTTTTATTAACTTGATTGTACTACACTCAAAAACTTGATGATTGTGAAGACTATACTCGATCTCTATTTATACATAACGAAAAGACACAATTTGAAACAACGCCACTTTTTACTTGAAAAGACGCGACTCTATACTTGAAAGGACACGACTTTTTACTTGAAAGGACACGACTCTTTACTTGAAAGGTTACAACTATTTGTGTTGAACCAACACGACTGTATAAGTGAAAGAACACAACTTTACGAATTGATAATTCGTGACTCTTAATTATTAACTAATTTATATGAATATGACTTTATATTATACGAGATTTGATTATACTTTAACAGTTTTAACCCTTTTCATGATTTTCCTCTCTTCATCAGACGATTCTTTTTTTTTGTTCAACAGCAGAGTCGTTTTTCCTCTTCTTCCATTTACTCTTGTCTACTTATTCTTCTTCTTTATGTTGTAGTTGTATATAATCAGCTTTGAGATTCGAGTGGAATATCTCATATAATATACATGATTTAGCTAATATTCTTACTCCTTGATTTTACAGAAACACTTTGAATCATTAATCATGGAGAATGAACAATCATTATTTCAGATCCGATTAATGGATTTAGTTAACCTGAAGAGCATCGTCGAGATTACTAAAAAGCTGAGACAGAGTATGAGAAGCCGAATCAAAGCCTTTAAGCAAAAACATCGAATCATTCTTCAATCTCTCTGTTTTTCCAGCTTTCGTATGAGCTAGCAATGGAGAATTAGAGTATTAGTGATGGATTTGTAATCCTTGCATCTATCTTGTTACGAAGATTGCTTCAAAAACGCTTGTCCGAAGATGGACTAAACGACGAGAATTTGTAGAAACCATGGTCAATCTTGTTCCTTTCTGTTAAAAATAGAAATAGTTTATTAAAAAAATTGATTTTTAATCAAACCCATTTTTTATAAGAGAACCCATTATTTCCCTTAAAGAACTTACGTTGTTACTATGATCAGGTGATGGAGTGCTTATAAGCAGCCATTGATTGATTGATTGAGAGAGAGAGAGATGTAACGGCTAGTTTATTGATGACGCGAGGTATTGAGAAAGAAGCGAAAGTTAATGCAAAGTCGTTTTCCTTATATAAATCTAGGCCTGGGTTTTTGGTGTAAACCGAATAACCCGAACCGGCCAAACCGAGAATTTCGGTTTTCGGTTTTCTTTTAAATATATTCAGTAAACCAATCGGCTATATATTTAATTTTATTCGGTTTATAGTTTGGTTTGATTCGGGAATACAAAACCGATCGGTTTTTACAAACCGAAAATCACTATCCTTATATAAAGAAAAACCCTAATGTTTTGTGCACAAATTGTTCTTCTCCTTTTCTCTTTCTTCTCTTCTCCTTTTTCTTCTTCTTCTTTTTTTTTGTTGTTCTTCCTCCTCCTCTTCTTCTTCTTCCTCTTTTTCTTTTTGTTCCTCTTCTTCTTCTTTTTCGATTCTTCTCAAGTGTTTTTTCTTCTCTTCTGTTACTTTTTTTCTGTTTTCTTCTTCTTTTCTTTTCGGAATACTTTTTCAAAGTATGATATCTTATCTTTTTCTTCTTAGATCTTATGCATAATTTCTTCCTGTGTTCTTCTTCTTAAATTTTAGGCATGATTTATTATTGTGTTCTGATATTTTTCCCCAGATTTTATGCATGTTCCCTTTTTCTGATTTTTTTCTCGTATTTTTGGTTTTTGAAAATTCTCTTTCTCTTTGTGTTGTGTCGTTGTATGAAACAGAATAAACTTGTTCTTGATGTTTTGTCTTATTTTTTCTTTTATTACCATTTCTTCAGTAAGTTAAGTTTACAGCTGTATAAAAATTTTATGTTGCATTTGATCTTTGTAATAGTCAAATTGATAAAATCTAATATTTGACCCTCGTTTGCAGCAATTACAATTAAAAAAATTAGACTAAAATTCGACAAAATTGAACTGAAATTTAATCAAATAAAATCCAAATTATACCGAATTAAACTGAAATGGACCGAAAATCCGAATGAACCGAATTAGACAGAAAAATCTAATGAACCGAATTATACCGAAAATTTTATGATAATAAACCGAAAATAAATTTTGAATTCGGTTTACTTCGGAACCTTTTTTTACACTAATAACCGAACCGATTAAACCGACGGATTAACCGAACCGAACCAAATTTTTTATTTTTCTATTTTGGTCAACTTTTTACAAAACCGAATTAACCGAAATCCGAATAAACCGATCCGAATAAACCGAAAAAACCAAAAACTCAGGCCTATATAAATCTATCTGGTTAAAATCATCTGTCATCCGGTTACCACATCCACCAACGATCATCGAAATCATAACTCAGAATAGGCGAATGTATAATTTCACACAGTACGTAAATTTTATATATATGGATTTGAATTTAATGTATATTGTTTATATAGTATATTATTTGAAAAATATTTTAAAAAAATTATTAATAAAAATTACATGTTTATGTGTCATCACAATGAGTTTCAATAAATATATAAATAGGGTAAATTATTAGAATAATTACAAATATTGTAATTATTATTAATTTATTTAGAAAATTAATATATTTTATTACATTAATCAAAAATATTATTAAATTTATAAAAAACAATTATTTTTGTTTTTTTAATTTACATATACAAAAATTAATATTAAAAATAATTTTAAATAAAAGTTAAAATTATATAAATATTTAATTTATATTTAATAATAAATAATATTATATAATTTATAAATATTTTTTCTTAAATCTAGTTTATGTATGAAAGGAGTTACACAACAACAAAATTAATTTAACTAAAATTTGGAATAAGATATGATTTTGTAAGTTAATTTATAAAAACCGAAACCATGCCAAAGTGATTATATACTATATATATTTGGTCCATTCTTTAAACCCAAAATTGAAATAAAAACAGAATCAACACGATACTAAAATTGTAGAAAAAAAATATTATAATTCAACGGTCGTTAGAGTTTGAACATTTAGTTGCACACCGAACTCATATCTACTATATATTAAAAGAAAAGCATTAAGAGTGAAAATTGCTTAGATGTCATCACCATATTCACTTTCAACAATTTTACTAATTAATTTAATTTTAAATATAAATTATTTATTTTATTATCTAAAAATTTTAATTAGATAACTTAATTATAGAATTTAATGAGTTTCTAAACACTATTTAGTTTTCAAATATACAAAGATTCAAAAATTAGGAAATTTTGAGTTAGTAAATTACACATTTAATTACTTGTCAATTTTAAAAATAGAAAATTATTTTTTACATAAATAATTAATTATTATACACATATATAAGGAAAGTAAATATGTCAAATTTTTATAGATATAGAAACTTCATTAATACTATTTAATTCTGTTTTTATATTATATGCAACTTTACTTTTTAACTCAATAATTAAATTCAATATATTGTATTAATAATTGTTTTATATATATATATACTGTGTAATAATATAGTCGGCATATCTAAATCAAAAATCATATAGAAATTATATTACTCAATTTTTTTTGTTTCCAAACAATCAATATATTTACAAATAAAATTTTATATTATACCATTTGTTTGTAATATTAAATTTGAATAACTAATAATTAATTTTTAGTATGACTACTCTATATATAAGTAGATTCTATAACATAACAAAATTAATTAAAATTATTAATTTTATTAATTTAATTTAAAAAATATTTTAAATATTTTACTAAAAAATTTATAAATGTATTTTTGATTAACGTATCGCAAAAACAATGCTAAAATAATGCAATATTATTTGAATAATATATAATAATAGTAATATTATTTTTTTATAATATATAATATTTTAAATTAAAATATATTTACAATTTTTTCATTCAAATAATAAAAAAATTAAAATTTTAATTTTAATCTGTGTAGTATTTTAGTATGGATTAAACACTTATAGCTCAATTGTATCGGAGTTTAAACATTTGGTTTTTAATTCTCTTTATATTAAAAATCAGATTTTTAAATATACAAATGTTTTAAATAAATCTCTTTCCAAATCATAAAGCTGTTGCCTGTTAGAGAAATACAATTTGACTTATAATTTTACATTGTCTTTTCCTTTACTTCACTGACTCCCGCACCTTTGTTCATTGGGAGTCTCAAAAACAATCAATTTTGTATTTTCATCAAATCAAATACCAAAAAAAGAGACCATGAAAGTTTGTTTATTTGGAGGATAAATGTATAGATCGACGAATGGTTCTCTTCTGTGTCCGAGACGCCTCAAATTTCTGCTATCCGTTAGTAAATACAAGCGACACATTGCTCAGGTTCACGCTTTCGTAATCACTACAGGTATTTTACTTCATGGAAGCTTCATTACTCGAGATATCGTTGTTTCATGTGGACGGATCGGCGATTTCCCTCATGCCCGTAAGTTGTTCGACCAATTGCCTCAGAGGAGTGTTTCTGTTTACAACTCCATGATTATGGCATATTCCCGTGGAAACAAACCAGATGAGGCTCTGCGTTTTTATGATCAGATGATAGCTGAAGGAGTACAACCAGATAGCTCAACGTTCACTATGACGATCAAGGCTTGCTTAAATGCTATGGTTTCAGAGAAAGGAGAGGTGGTGTGGAGGAAAGCAAAGGAATGTGGGTATGCAAATGATGTCTTTGTCTGTTCATCTGTCTTGAATATGTACATGAAGTTCGGGAAAAGTGACGAAGCGGAGGTTCTTTTTGGAAAGATGACGAAAATAGATCTTGTTTGCTGGACAACAATGGTGACAGGGTTTGCACAGGCTGGTAAGCCGTTGAAGGCAGTTGAATTCTACAGAAAGATGCAAGATGAAGGATTTTGTAGGGATGTGGTCGCGATGCTCGGTCTTTTACAAGCTTCTGCTGATCTCATGGATCAGAAAATGGGCCGTTCTGTACACGGGTATGTGATCAGAACAAGTCTTCCTATGAATGTGGCAGTTGAAACCAGCTTGGTTGATATGTATGCAAAGGTCGGGTTTATAGAGCTTGCTTCCCGGATGTTTAATAGGATGATGTTTAAAACCACAGTCTCGTGGGGTTCATTGATCTCCGGATTTGCTCAAAGTGGATTAGCCAATAAAGCCTTTGAAGCAATAGTAGAAATGCAGAGCCTTGGGTTTCAACCGGATCTAGCCACTCTTGTTGGAATGCTCTTGGCGTGTTCGCAAGTCGGGTCATTAAAGACTGGTAGATCGATACATTCTTACATCTTGAAAAGACACGTTTTTGATCGAGTAGCTGCAACCGCACTGATGGATATGTACTCAAAATGTGGTGTTCTTTCAAGTTCAAGAGAAATCTTTGAACAGATAGGAAGGAAAGACTTGGTTTGTTGGAACACAATGATATCTTGCTATGGAATCCATGGAAACGGTCAAGAAGTTGTATCAATGTTCCTCAAAATGACGGAATCGAACATAGAACCCGATCACGCCACATTTGCATCCCTTCTCTCTGCTCTTAGCCACTCGGGTCTGGTAGAACAAGGCCAACATTGGTTCCGGGCCATGATGAACAAATACAATACCAAACCGAGTGAAAAACACTACATTTGTTTGATCGATCTTCTTGCACGTGCAGGGAGAGTCGAAGAAGCTCTTGACATGATAAACTCTGAGAAACTTGACAATGCTTTACCCATCTGGGTTGCTCTTCTCTCGGGATGTATCAATCACAGGAATCTATCAGTTGGAGACATCGCGGCTAATAAGATTCTTGAGTTTAATCCAGATAAAACCGGAATCCAAACACTGGTTTCTAACTTCTTTGCAACAGCAAAAAAGTGGAAGGAAGTGGCTAAAGTTAGGAAGCTGATGAGAAATGGAACCATGGAGAAAGTACCAGGCTACAGTGTGATTGAGGTAAATGGACAGCTTAGAACTTTTCTTATGGAAGATCTTAGCCAAAATGAGCATTATCACATGCTGAAAGTGTTGAGGAAGTTAAGTTCTGAGATGAGGATTGTATATACATCTAATTTTGAATGTGTTATTTCCTTTTAGTTGTAGTGAGACCCGCATCCGCCCCACATTAATCAAACGGGTCTGGCGGATTTAACAGGTTACCCGCTAGGTTTTTCAAAAATTTTTAAAAATATTTAATAAATTTAATTAAACTAAAATATTTAATAAATTTATTTAAACTAAAATATTTAATAAATTTAATTTAAAGTTTTTTAAAAAAAATTAAGTAATTTAATTAAAATAATTAATAAATTTAATTGATTTGAATTTAAATTAGTTTTGAGTCTAAATTGGTTTGTGCTTAAGTTTGATTAATTAGTTTTAGTCCAAAATTTATGGGTAATTACTAACCCACAAATTAAAAAGTTGTAATCCGCATCCGCCTCGCTCTAATTAATATTCGACCCGCACCCGTCCTGCATATGAATTTTTTTTCATTTGATACACATCCGCCCTTCAGCAGGTCAAATGAGACGGAATCCGCGGATAAACACATATCTAGTTGTATGCACTTCGAGTTTTTCAATCATTTTTATATTTCCTCTTTTTGAAATGATCTTGATATCAATCATCACGATGTATAAAATTCATACACATTCAAGATATTTTTATTTTATATAGCAAATGTTGATTTTCGTATTACAAATATATGAGTAAAACCAAACCGGGTCAAATTTTGTTTTACTGATAAGAAAAACCAAGAGAAGAAGGTTGTTTCGGCTCTTGTGCCCCTTTGAGAAAAGCAGAGTACCAAAGAGCAGAGGTTTTTGGAGATCTTTTACGTTCCGGGTCGCTGAAATTCACATAGTATAATCCATATGTGTAATTGTAATCCAAAAACTCGAACAAATCCATGAACGACCATTGGAAGTAGCCTCTTGTCTCTGACCCATTCCTCACTGAATTGAGCACGGCAGCAATATAAGCGTGAAGGTATTTCACTCTTTCCACGTCGTGAAGCGATGAGTGGTGGTTCGCAGGTTGGCCTGATTGTGTTATTTACAGAGTCATTCAAGATCAGTAATGTATGGAAGCTAAGTAAAGAACAAGAGGAGAGAAAGAGAAAGACCGTTTTCAAGGATGTAGACCGGAGGATTGCCATAGTTTTGCTTTATGTATTCCAACACTCCTTCAAGACCCCAAGGAAGCACATCAAACTGTGGATGTATGAAAAGGAATCAAGATTAAAGAGCGTTAAGCTGACGAAATTGGGTTTCTGAAAATGGCAGTCTTTGAAAACACACCGCGACAAGAGTGGAATTCCCAAACGCTGTCCAAGAAAATGAAACAAAGTTCAGCTATGGTAGATTTTAATACAAAAAATCACACATACAAAAGATTTCAGGAAATAAAAGCATACGGATTTGTAGAGCATTCATGTCTGAATTAAAATCTTCTTGGTGGGAATTAGATACGTGTGCAATGTACATTGTTGTGTAGTGTATGATTCCCAAGAAGTCGGATGAGTGTTTAACGAGTTCTGATTCTTCTTCCGAAAAACTTGGCAATCTCTTGCCCACGATTCTCTTCATCACATCCGGATAGTCCCCAAACACCAGCGGGTGCAAAACCCTGGGAATTCATAGATGAAAAAAATGTTTTGCCCTCTTCATCATAACAGCCAAAGAAGAATTTATAAACGCTAGTTTAAACAAACCAGCCTAAATGGAAATCTTTGGCTCGCTGAGTTGCGATCTTGTCCTCTTCAGAGCTAGTAAAAGGAACCATCCAGAATGCAAAACAGGTCATACCTACAGATCCATTCTGCCTACCCTACGCCACCACACGAGAGAGAGAGAGAGAGAGAGAGAGGTAAATCGAGCATTCAAGAGATAAAGGATAAAAGTGTGTGTGTGTGTGTGTAACTTATTGACACATAGTGGGTACAATCACAAGGAGGTTTATCATGATCCACATAGCATATTTTCCATACTAACATATGGTTAGAGACAACTCACTGTTGTTGTATCTCTTGGAAGGATAAGAACCATAGCTTAAACTGCCATTGCTTTGATATCAAACTTACAGTCACATTGTGGGTACAACCACAAAGGAGGTTTATCAAGATTAGCTTACCTTATACTTTTGCTTGTACAATCTCGCGGCAGATGTGTGTGCAAGCAACATGTTATGGAGAGCAATATAAGGCTCAGTTGAAGAGTTTCCTCTGGAGCAGTTGACCATCCCAAATGGAGGAGAACAATGCCTAGGAGGGATAAATCCCAAATCATAACCTCCCCATGCTAGCATATTGGGTTCATTAATTGTCGACCAAAATTTCACGGCGTTCCCAAACTCTCTAAAGCAAACATCTGCAAAAGCCGTGAAATCATCGCTGCAACAGAAGATTGTATAAGTCATCACACACTTCAATTAGTTGCAAAAAAAAAACAAATGTTGTCTTTTACATGATTTTGCGGTCTATCCATCCGCCATATTCATCTTCAAGAGCCTGAGGGAGATCATTGTGATACAACGTAACATGTGGTTCAATTCCTGTACCCTCGTTTATGCCAAACAGAGAACCATAACAATTGTTAACCGAGGTGAAAAACTCAGCTGTAAAAACAACGCCAACATCACCTTTGGGCCAAGTAAAGGAAAATGGAAGCTGCTCACCTCCAAGCCCATCGAGCAAGCCCACATGCCTGAAGCTTCTCCTCCCCAACGGTATGCGACAGCTGCACAAAACGGCATCCAACGGGAAAACAGAGCTCCCCCCTCGCGTACGAAGACGACCTGCAGAGACAGCCTAAAGCTGTCAAATCAATTTGCAGCCCTTGATTTGGAGAACGAAACAAGATGATGACAAGTGTGTTAGCAGCTAGGTTTAACATTCAGTATAAATAAGAATGTAATATGGCTGTAAACGAAAAGCAAGAAATAAGAAACGAAAGTTCAGTTTTTCCTATACTCTGTTTTGTTTTCAACAATCTCAGTTCATGTTCTCCTAGATGAGATGAATGAGAAGCATAATCTTACCATGCCTTTTGAGCTCTTCTATGAGGTTTTTGTAGAACCGTAAACCCTTTGGATTCACAGAACCTCTTCCACCTGAAAACCAAACGCGTTTTAAACTCAAGCAAGGTAACACAATTGGCGTTCTGCAAGAAACCAGACGCACGCAAGCACACACTTGGTATTAGCCGCGGCCACGAGATAGAGAGTCGAAATGCATCTAAACCCGTGTCATGCATCAGCCTCACGTCCTCCTGCAGCATTATCATTGTTCATAGCTGATTATAATCAAAAGATATCAAATTTAGAGTACCAAAAAAAACCTTGTACTTATGATACCCATCACAGTCTATATCTTCGGCAGGTCCATCACCTGCTAAGAGTGGTGGTAAGTAAAACTCTAAAGCTAGAAAATATCTCAAACTCTATCTTAACTTAGCTTACTAGACTGAAGGAATGTATCCCAGATGCTAGGCTTCCTTCCATCTTCATCAAGAGCTCCTTCCCACTTTCAGATCAATCGAAATCGATTCGTCAAGGAATTCAAAATCCGAGTATGGACTCTAGACATGAGTTTAAATACGAAACCTGAAAAGCAGAGAAGGCCGATCCAAAGACAAAGCCTTCCGGGAAATCGTTCCTGCTGGTAACATCGCTGCATCTCCCGGAAAAAGACGATCCTAAGAAAATGGTAATCAGAAACAAAAGCTGTTCCACTTCTCTCACTTTTTAGCCTCTCGCTCCAGTGGTCTTGCCGTGTCCAAGGATACGATATTACGAACCGGTATCTATGACGTTATGAGAATAAAATATCCTACTATTCCATAGTTTAATTTTATATCTAAAAATATCATCAATAGCTTTTTATTCTAAAAATCGTACAAATCATTGTGCACAGAATTATTTATTCTAAAAAGTAACTAAACATGTGTTAGAGTTCTTCATTCTATTTTAGAATTTAGAGTTCTTTCATTACTAATAATTTTAGTTATTTTTATATTATATTTATGGTATTTTTAAAAAAAGAAAAAGTAATGGTGAGATCGTTGAAAAAAACAAAATATGGTATTTTTGGAAATTTTCTTTTTAAAAATTGCCCATTTAAAAATAATATTGAGGAATTTTCTTTGTAGAAATACTATGTTTAGAAACTGAGTTATAAGGTTTTACAATTTCTTCATAAATAATTTATATAAAATTTATTTTCTGATTATCATATAAAAATATGTTACCAACTTATAAACACTTTTTATATTATATTAGATTAATACCTTAAAATAGCACCATTTTAAGTTTATTTTCCAAATTTAACACACCAAAAATAAAATCACAAAATAGCACAAATTATTATGTGAAAATAATTATTTACTTTAAATGAACTATATATAAAATTAAAACATAATGTTTGGGTTCATATTTTCTAATTTAGGGTTTAATTTTTTTTATTAGTAAAAAGTTTTTAATTATTGGGCAAATGTCTAAAATAACATATTTTAAGTTTTTATTCCAAAAATAGCATCATTAGTTTAAATTTCCAATAATAGCACAAATTTAAGATTAAAATGTATTAAAACTATATTTTAATAGAAAAAAATAAACTCTAAATTGGAAAAAATGAACCCAAATATAATATTTTAAGTTTATGTATGATTTATTTAAAATAAAAAGTATTTTTTACATAAGTATTTGTGCTATTTTTTTGAATTTAATTTTGGGATGCGAGATTTACAAAATTTTTTAAAAAAATTACTATTTTATAGTATTATTCTTAATTTATTTTAGTATTAAAGTTGTGTTATTTTTGAAAATTTAAATTATTAGTGATATATTTGGAACAGAAATTTTAAATAGTGATATTTTAGTCAATTGTCCTATTTATTATGGTTTATAAATTTTTATATAAAACCTATTATAAGAGAATTTATTAATTTTATAAAAATAGTATTTAATAAACGGAACAGAAATTTGTGATATTTTTGATAAATTAGTATTATAAAAGTGGTAATGTTTTGCAATTCTTTCTCTCTTAACACTTTTTTGGTTAAATGTTTGAGAAAATAAAAGCAGAGTACCATTTGTAACTCATGTGAGCGAATCATATAGTGAAGTTTCTATAAATAGTTGGAAAGGATACATCTTCAACAACAATTTTTATTACTGTAAATTTTCTCATACTTCATTAAATGTTTGATTTCTCTTTATTGTTATTCTTTTAATAAACTAGAATATAACAATCTTCTTTCTTGTGAAGCTAGATTTAGTCATACTTGTCTTCTTTGGTTTAATCTTTTCTTATTATTTTTCTTGGGAAAACTCTAAAAAATACATAAACTTTGCAATATTTGTTAAAAAAAATATACACAAATTATTTTTATTCTCATTTTAGTCATAAATTATTAATATTATCTAAAAAATATACAAACTTTCTAATTTCGTGATTTTGACACCAACGAAATAACAGAAGTTAGTGATGTTAATAAAATATGTGGTGTTAAATTTATTAACGCCGTAACGTAAGTCTCACAAACACACTTCTTATTCTCTAAACACTCTTCTTCTACTTTTCTAAATCTGAAAATCCAAAATTGATTCCACCCAAAACCCAAAATCGATTCTTACCTAAACCCAAAATCGATTTCAACCAAAACCTAAAATCGATTCAATTTGAAAATCTCTGAATCAATTTGAAACCATATATCCCTAAATCGATTCTAATCGAAACTTTATATCCCTAAATCCATTCTAATCAGAACCCTAAGTCCATCATAATCAAAACCCTAAATCCATCATAATCAAAACCCTAAATTCTTAATTTGAAACTCTCACTCGCAAAATCGAAATCACAACTCACAAAACCGAATCCCTAATTCGTAGTCCTAACTTGCAAAATCACAAAACTCCGACTATATGTGACTCAAAATCTTATACATACTTTAAAATCCAACAAAAATCTTATCTTCCATTTCGATTCCTCTAGTTTTAAGTTTCCTATTGTCGATTTCGGCTGGAATATTTTTTTTGATCTTGGATGGAGTGTTTTTAGGGTTTGAAGATTTCTATTTTCGGGTGGAATATGTTTGGGTTAGAGTTACACTAAGTTTAAACAATGTTAATAAACTTAATACCGTGTAATAAATTTTGTTAATATTGTAAATGTCTGTTATTGTGTCAGTGTCGAAATCACGAAATTAATTTTATCAGTGTCGAAATCACGAAATTAAAAAATTAATATATTTTAAAAATAATATTTAGAATGAGAGTCAAAATAGTTTGTATATTTTCTTAGCAAATGTTAAGAAGTTTACATATTTTTCAAGTTTTTTTCCTCTTTTTCAAGAGTTTGTATTTTCAATGCGTACAAGTTTAGCCGGTGTCAATATTTATATACCTCTAAATATAAAGAAAATAAATCTTACATGTGAAACACTTGTTTGGACTAGAAGCCACGTGTGTATATGTATGGGCGCTATCGAATTTAAGTATTTTTACAACAGCCACAAATCATTTGAATAGCACCAATTATTTTCCATTTTCCAACATTTGAATTATTAAATAGATTTACATTCCTACTACTTTTGGTGCAAATATGATTTTGATTGGTTACAAATTAAATAATATTAATAGGTAGTTGAAGAAATTAAATAAAGGAGAAGATGCCACGAGACATATTGTTTGTTCTTGAAAGAAAGATATATGTAAATTCTCTTAAAGGGTCCTTCTGGCGTTAAGAGGCATTATTGACTTTGCTAACACAAAAAGTCGTCTCGATAGTGTTATCAATAATTTTCTCGTTAACATTTTCATTTTCAATTCTCTTCTAACCTATTTAATTAAATCCATAAACTTATTTCAACCTAATTAATTACACTATAATTCAAAATGAAAGCTAAGAGGAAAATAAGAAATCACAACGTTTATTAACAAAATTTTGTCCTAAAATTTCGACGCTAATAATCTTTTTTTTTTGTAATATATATATAACAATACGGTCCAAAAAACGTAACAAAATCTTATTAAAAATAATTAATGTAATAAACACATAAAAAGTTGAATAATAATCATACTAAAATATGTAGCTTATAAATATTAGGGATCATAAAAATAAAAATAAAATTTTCGCAAACCTTTTTTTATTTATAAAGAACAATTCTTTAAAATAGCATTTTTAATAGTAATACTATAAAATATCACTTTTTAAAGTTTTTCTTTCAAATTTAGTATAATAAAATTAAAATCCCAAAAATAATATAAATAATTATGTAAAAAATACTTATTTACTCTAAATAAATTATACATAAACTTAAAATATTATATTTGGATTCATTTCTTATAATTTATTATTTAATTTTTTTCTATTAAAATAGAATTTTAATATATTTTAATATTAAATTTCAACTATTATCATTTAATTTCAGACCCACAACTTCTTATCTTCAGGAAAAAAATAAATATCAGTTTTATGTCCAATCTTTGTTACAAAAATATTAATTACAAACATTGTAACATGGACACCAATTTCAGCCGCCTTTAACGGTAACGGCGTTTGAGTGTTTTTTCACAAACGGAATTTTTTTACAGGAAAATACTTTTTTTTTTTATATATAATTAAAGGAGAAAAGAGAATAGAGAAGGGTCAAAGAATACAAGCATCACTAGTCAACGTCTCTTCGTCTCTTCGTCTCTTCTCCTTCACATCTCTCTCAAACCCAGACTTACACTTGAATTCTAGGTTTCTCTTTCGAAATCTTCTCTGGAATTCTCCCATGGCAGTAAGTTCTCTACAGTGTTTTCTTTCTTTCTCTTCTTTAGGTCTACAGTAGAGCTCTTTCTCTTCTAGATTCTAAGTTTTTGTTCGATTTCGTGAATCTCTGAAACCCTTTTATCAAGGCCCTGGAGAAAGCGAGTTCTTACTTTTGATTCTTTCGGGAACATTTCATGGATTGCGATGTATTATAATTCAACTGTTTGTTTCTGATAGCTTTAGATAAGAAAAAAGAGGCTATGAAAGTTGCCATTTTTTGTGGAGATTTCTATTTTGATTTAACATATGATGCTGCTTCTGAGAAAATGGTCTTTGCTTGAATGAAATCAATACACTATTTTGGTGTTCTATGTTTAGATGTTTTAGTGACAGTGAAATTGCAAAGATCTGTGTTGAATGCTATTAGTCTCTGATGGATTCTTACCCTTCGTTTACTATGTTTTGTTATTTCAAAAATTCTGTAATTGAATTCATAGAATTGTTATTGTCACTGTGGATGCAACAGCGTTCCAATGTACCCAAATTTGGAAACTGGGAAGGTGAGGAGAATGTTCCTTACACAGCTTACTTTGACAAAGCCCGTAAGGCTCGAGCTCCCGGTGGCAAAACTACGAATCCGAATGATCCCGAATACAACTCGGATTCGCAGTCTCAAGCTCCTGCTCCTCCTTCCGGAGCCAAACCTGAGCAAGTTGACCCGGTTAGAAGATCACAAGAGCGGATGAGAAGCCGGGAAGAGAGCGAGCTGAAGCAGTTTGGTGATAGTAGTGGTTCATCAAATGAGGCTGCTAACAAAAGACAAGGAAGGGTTTCTCAGAACAATAATTATGACAAGTCGCCATTGCATAAGAATTCATATGATGGCACTGGAAGATCCAAGCCCAAACCAAACCTTAGAGCTGATGAAAGCGTAAGATCTAACTTGTTTTTTAAACCTCAAGAGTTTGCAGGATGAAATGTTAACTTTGATAAGAAACTCTCTGTTTGGTTTGCATCACTTGTTAGCTCTCTGTTCTCTATCTAACTATATGAGTTTTCAACTCTTTAATATAGCCTGAGAAAGTCACAGTGGTACCGAAATTCGGTGATTGGGATGAGAATAACCCAGCATCAGCTGATGGATACACACACATCTTCAATAAAGTCCGTGAAGAGAGAAGTTCTGGAGCAAATGTGACTGGATCTTCAAGAACACAGACTCACCCAAGCTCCCGTAATAACTCCAACAACGCTTCCAAAGTAAGACATATTGGTTCTCAGTGTGTAATAAAAACATCTTTTACATATTTCAAAAATAGTCGTTTTTGAACAATGTTTCGTCTTTCTGCAATTGACAGTGTTGCTGCTTTGGCTTTGGAGGAAAATGAAAGGAGACGTTTGTTTCCAGAAAGATTGTATATAGTTTTATCGAGAAATCAGTGTGTAATCTTTAATGTTGAGACGTTGGAGCTTCTTTAGATGAATAAGGGCATAAGTTCCACTTGCATATGATTTTTATAGTATAGTTTTGTATGTATCTTTTCCTTTTAATACTTTTGGTGTTTTCATGCGACATATTCCAGTTTTGGATCTGCTTGCATGTTCATTGTATTCTGGTACGGGCTGATCAATTTGGTTAAACCGATTTTATTGGAAACAAATATATGCATTTGGGTACCTCTTAAATTTTTTTGGTGTGTGTTCCCCAAATTTTCAAGCCTTAAGGTCTTAAAAATAGGGAAACTGAGAAATGATGCAAGACTACTTTGAATTTGATCGAAGGCCTTTAACTTTTATGAACCAACCAAATAAATATTCAAATAAAAGTGAGGTGAAATCACCAATAAAATAGAAATTTGTTGTATCTAAAAGATAAATATATATATACATATTCATCAAATGATATATGTATCTAAAATAAAATATTTTATTATTTATCTTCTCCTAATAATATGAGTTGTTATACCTACTATATATAAATATCTAAACAATGTGCCTAATTTATCACTTTTTATTATATGCCAACCTTAAAATTAAACTTGAATGTTGAAATAAGATTTGATTTATTATTACTCAACTACAATGTCATGTGTTTGGGGATAAAATAATAACAGAAAATTATATGGCTAACAACAAAATTTTAATCTCTATGATATTTGTCACCATAGCAATACTTCAGTTTTTGCAGATTTTTTTCAATTATTTTTAGTTATTTTAGTTATTTCAATTATTTTAATTAACTAAACAATTTTTGATTATTTTTAATTTTTAAGTTTAATAACCGAACCAATCGAAACCAAACTATAATCGAATTGAGATATATAAATAACTGAATAGACTTTTAATCTCTTCAAAAAAAAAAAAATCAAAACAAAAAATAATAGACCAAAATCAAACCAAATATTGGAACGTCTATACCTATTTCTTCGCATTTGTTTTGTCTATTCTCTTTGTTTTATTCGAGTTTACTGTTTAAGATCATTTGTCTTCCTACGTATGAGATTTAGTTTCCAGAGAAGAAGATCCTGCCGAACATTTGCCTTCCTACCTATGAGATTTAGTTTCCGGGGAAAAAGATCCTGCGGATTTGATGAATCAAAACCATATCCCTTTTTAGTAATTCACATTCAATCGTATATTAAAAACCAATTGACAAAAAATTAAGAGTAATACCCTAAAATAGCACTATTTTAAGTTTATCTTCCAAATTTAGTACAATAAAACTAAAATTTCCAAAATAGCATAAATTATTATGTAAAAATAATTATTTACCTTAAATAAAATATATATAAAATTAAAGTATAATGTTTGGATTCACTTTTTCTATTTTAGGGTTTAAATTTTTTCATTAGGAATAAGTTTTCGGTTATTTTAGTATTAAATTTGTGCTATTTTTGAAAATTTAAATGACTAATACTATATTTGAAACAAAAACTTAAAATGATACTATTTTAATCAATTGCCGAAAAATTAACTAAATAGTTGACAAAATGTCACCTCATCATCAAAAAACTGGTACTGTTGATCACAATTGCATCACTAACGATACTAAGTTGGAGAGTAAAGTGCTAATCAATATTAGAATTTAAAACAAACTAAGCTTTTGACATATTAAACTAAACTTAAAAATAATTTTCTATGATTGTTTTTTACATATTTATTATGTTTTTTTGCGCAATAATCTATGACATTATTGAGAAATATGGTGAATGTAAATTTAGCATACATATTTTACTAATAAATTTAATGAGCATCTTTTTATTTGAAAATATAATAGATATATTTAATTCTAATAAAAAATTAAATCATAATTCTTATATTAACAATCATATTAGAGGAGTAGATGACGATTAATAACAACCATAAGGAATTGGTTCAAATAATCATGGAAGATATATAATAGTGGATGTCCAAATTGCTTGAAGCTTCTGTTGATCATATCTGTCTTCTTCTTTAAAGCAGATATGTTTGTCAAAGAGAATGCTCTAAAGTCGGATAATCTTATTCTTTCTTATTCTATCTATTTCAGTCGATATATCATATATTAAATTAAGTTATATTTGATAAAAGATATGTTTTTTGGTTTTTTCTTTGATACCCATGTTTGTGGTTTTAAAATTTGAATTTATTTAATATATAGAAATAACATTTTCAAAAGTTTTTTTTATCAAATACATAATTAAATTTTTATATGTAAAATTTTATAAAAAAAATCAAATATAAAACGATGGAAATAATTAAAAATATTAATAAAATAAGAACTAATATTAAATTTTAAATTATTAAAAAATATAACAAAGTATAAAAAAGTTTGAAAGAATCATATCGTAGTGTCATCTAAAAAATAGATCAAATTGAAAGATTTTTAGTCGGAATAGAGAAAATTGAAATTTTTTTAGTCGAACCGGAACAAATTAAAATTTATACGAATTGAGTTAGTTGGATTGAACCTCGTTTAAAAACTCGGCCGCCTTACCGCCTAGGCACGTGCTTAAGTACTAGGTACTCGTCTAAGCACTAGATACCATCCAACTGTGGTGATTTTATTCAAATTGGTCACACAAATTGGATGTTTGATTTTTGTCTGTATAATCCGTCTACATGTACGTATAGCTCCTATGCAGCCACCTAATTTATTTTTATTTTTTAAATATTTTAAAATAAATTTATATGAAAATTTTAATTTAACTTATATTGATAAATTAAATGAAAATCATAATATATTAGATCTTGATTTAGTTTTAATGTATTTTATACAATTTTAAACATAAAATTATATTATATATAAATAATAATTAATTATTATATATAAAATAATAAATATACTGAAAACTAGATCTCGCTTAATCAATGAATAATCTCTAATTTTTGTATTAGATGCTAAACGCCTATTCTAACATGGGTAGTAAGTCTGATTGATATGTTTAATTCCAGAGAATGTAAGACCAAGACCAAAAGTTATTGACCCTCGACTATTAATACTAATAACTAAAATTACGGTCCAGATCATTGCTTCCGCTATAGTGCGTCGCATAAGATTGGCCCTTCTTTTTTGCTTTCTCATTTCACTTCAGCGCCAACGTCAAAATTTGGCGGGCGATCAAAATCTTTCGAAATTTCAAGATTATTAACCCGCAATTACTCAAACCCCAAAATGAAAAGATTTTCAATTTTGTTCATTACCTTTAGATCTTTACCTTCTTCTTTGTCAAACTCTCCCTTCTTTGTTCCATTTGATTGTCTTCAACAGGCTGACGAGAAAGGAATCCGAAGTTGGTGTCTCTGGAGCTACCCAAAATCACTGAAGAACTCGAATCTCAGGTACTTCGACTGTGGTTTATGTCGAGTCTAACATAGAGAAAGCTCTCCTGCTCTCAATCCTCCTACTATGGTGTCAATCTAAAGATAATTTGTGCCCATTTCGCCGACAAATTAGGGTTCTTATTAGGAGGTTTCAGGGATTTCAGATTCCGTATAAAATTCTGCGCGATATCTCTGAATATTTCGTTTTGGGTAATCGAATTCGACGGAAATGGTAAGAATCCAGAAGGTGGAATCGTTTTATGCTAGACTTCGTGAGTCAGCTACTTTATTGTCTTCTCAGAATCCTCTTTTGATATTCCCCTCCGCATCTGATGTTGACTCCATTTGTGCGCTCAAGGTCATAACTCATATACTCGAATCAGATTCAATCCAGTATTCTTGTTTCCCTGTATCATCTTTTATGGAAATCCACAAGTACGCTGGACCTGGGCTGTGTTCTTCTTCCGAGAGTCCTGTGACCATACTTTTAATCAATTGGGGATGTCACCGTGATTTGAGGTTTGTGCTTAAGTTAGGTCCTGCAGCTCGTGTCTTTGTGGTGGATAGTCATCGACCTATTCATTTGCATAATCTGAGTGATCTGAATGATCAGGTCGTTGTTCTTCACACTGATGATGATGAGAGGCAGGCGGATTTGGCTTATGATTTTGATGTGCTGAAACTGGCAAACGAGAGCTTTCAGTTACATGTAGAAAGAGAAGATGCTGATGAATCTGACGATGAAGAAGGAAGTGACGAAGAAGAGGAAGAAGAGGAAGAAGAGGGTAGTCATAGTGACAGTGAAGATGAAGATGATGGTAATAGGCCAAGTAAGAGGAGAAAGATGGGGGATGGTGTGAAGGTTTTCAAAAAACTAAAGAGAGATTATTATCGGATGGGGACTTTCCATGGGAAGCCATCTGGATGTTTGTTGTTTGAGCTATCCCACCTGTTGAGGAAGAACACAAATGAGTTGCTTTGGCTGGCTTGTGTTTCCTTGACTGATCAGTTTGTTCACGAGAGGTTGACTGATGAAAGATACCAAGCTGCAGTAATGGAGCTTGAACAACACATTAATAGCTCAGGAAACATAGACAAGATCACTTCTGTTACTCTGAAAGACGGAACCAAGGTTCGTGCACCGGACTGCTCAAGAATCTCTTATGAAGAAGAGCCTAGGCTTATGCTTCTAAGAGAGTGGACTCTGTTTGACTCCATGCTTTGTTCCTCGTACATCGCAACTAAATTGAAGACATGGAGCGATAATGGCATTAAGAAACTTAAGCTTCTTCTAGCCCGTATGGGATTTGCACTTATCGAGTGCCAGCAAAAGTTTCCCTACATGAGCCACGAAGTAAAACAGAAAATGAAGCAAGAATTTGATAGGTTTTTGCCAGAATATGGGCTAAATGATTTTTACTACCGGAGTTTCTTACGGCTTCATGGTTATAGCTCAAGGGTCTCTGCCGCAGATGTTGTGTATGGTATTACAGCACTTCTTGAATCATTTCTCGGTTCAGGTGCCTCCTCTGCTTCAAAACAGTTTGGCGAAGCTTATGATGCTCTGTCTTTGAACAACTTGGATAAACTTCGATCTGGGATGCAGCAAGCAATCAAGGTTCAACGAGCAATTCTCAGACAAGGAAGTGCAGCAATCACCAAAACAGGATGCATCCGAAGTGGTAGGAAATTCAGGTGGGTGAAGATTGAGGATTCCATTGATGCTAAGTATTTGGGATATCCTCAAGCCTTGACAAAATTCTGTTACTTTCTGATGGATGCTTTGAGAGAGAAAGGAGCTCGGATGAAACCGATGCTATGTGCCTGCGCATCTCAACATGCTGACAAGATACT
This sequence comes from Pugionium cornutum, assembly GCA_018901935.1. NCBI lineage: Eukaryota > Viridiplantae > Streptophyta > Magnoliopsida > Brassicales > Brassicaceae > Pugionium > Pugionium cornutum. The sequence goes on from CM032161.1 coordinate 25,841,789, forward strand.
TGTGGTTGGAGTTTGTGGGAAGCCGAGGCTCGGGGCGGTCAGAGGAAATGCCTTTGGCAATGCTTTCAGAAAAGCAGCTCAAGAAAGTAGAGCTGATTACTTTCATGAGCTATTTGAGTCTTCATGGATCGTCTTGGATTCTTCTGCAGTTAACTCTTTCATGATTAGATTAACTGAGAAGCTCTGACAGTAGGACTCAGGATATCTTTTTGTCTTTGATTCAGTGTGTTTTCTTTTCTAGTTAAGTTTTTATCTCACATTGTTTGCAACTTTACGAGCCTGTGTAAAAGGCAGAATCTGTTATCAATCAGTCATGTAACTTGTTTAACAAAATAAAAATAGGGATTTATGTGGAAATGATTGGTCCTTGGCTCATTTGGTGGTAACTGAAACAAAGTTTCCAACAACTATACACGCAGTCACAAGACAAGACCTAAGATGAAATGGGTTTGTACGAAACATGAGCAAACATAATTAAGTTCAACAAAGACTACTCTCCAATAATTCAGCTCCTCTAGTCTAACCCAAATTTATATAAAAAATGAGACCTGATTAGACTCGTGAAGCAAAATCTTCATTCAAAAGACAGAAACTTGAGAACAAAATGGTTTAGAGATTGTCTATTTCTTGTCTGGTGGGCTTCTTTTTCCACAGAGTTGTCCCACGGTTGATCTCCTGACCATCTCCAGACAACCTTAGGAGATGTAAGAACTGGCTATCGTTGTGGCCCAGCGTGCCAGACGTGGCAGAGCCATTGGTCTCACCAATTACCGAGGTGGTGAGTGAATCCACCACATCGTCTTGTTGACATTCTCTTCTGTAATCCAGAGTTATGACTTGAAGTTCGTGCGTGTTTACAATTTCTTGAGGTATGCTCTGTCATTACCAGTAAACAAAGATCATATGATTACTGAAGTTCCCATTTAACAAATTGAACTTTTCTGGTAAAAACAGGCGACTCACCTCGAGAACCCATCCAATATAAGTGACATTATTGACATGCTGGTTCATGTCGAGATCAGCTCGTCTAGGCTGCAAAAAGATGGTTACAAAGTCTTAAGGAATGTTGAAACCAAAGGATGGAGAAGGAGTCCTATAATTCTATTGCTTTTTACCTTAAGCCCAATCATTGAATACTGAGCCGGATTTTCAAGTTTCGAGATTTTCTTCAAGCTTCTGTTATTCTCCTCTGGAAATGCTAGTCTAAAAGATACAAAAAATAAACTAGTTGGCATTCATTGTGATAATGACTTATTGACTAGGAAGACTTGCCCTGGTAACAAATCTTTACCTGGGTTCTTTAGGACAGAACACCAAGTACTCATCCCGAACATCATCAGAAACTTTCTGAAGCCGTCTTGTGTCTTGGTTCATCATCACCCACTTGCTGAGACCATAACACATAAGCCACACAACAAATCAAGACAGGCCCATAAATCCAAGTTACTGAAACATATATATTAACATAAGACATCTAACCCCACCAATATCCACGTCTAGTATAAGTCCAAGGCACAAAAAAGAAAACAAAAGGTCCCAAAACAATGCAGAACATTGCACATCCAAAAGACTTTTGTATACCCCTTAGCAGTCCAAAATTTGCTATGCCTGTTTCTACTAGGTTTCTCACGTCTTTTACATATCTTTAGGAACACAAAATTTGAAGCAGAAATGAAGAAAGGAAACACCTTGTAGCACGGCCAGTGACTACACCAGTAGCACAGTCCTTAAGAATCCAATCACGTCTTGTTCCTATCCTTCCTTCACTCTGACACCATGTCTCTATCTCAACTACATCACCCCTGTAACCAAAGAAAGAAGGTGAAAGATTCAAAAGTCTGCTCATTTGTTATCGGAACTCACATATAAATAGATAAAAAAAAATTATGAAGCAAAACCAATAGTACCAAGCTGGATATTTGTAGATCTCAATGTGCATTCTTGCAGTCACCCAAATGAGATGCAATTTCCTCATGGTAGGTGTTGTTGCAAAACCATCAGTTGAAAATCCAACGCTTTGAGCATGATTACATCCCACCTCCTATAAAAATTCATCAACCAACAATTTCTTGTCTTTAAAATGACCAAGAAAGAGTCATACGTACATCAAAATCAATGACAATTAGCCATCAGACATAAACTGAATTGAAGTTTCATTGCATGTGCGTAACACATTCGAGAAGACAATCCAAGCATTGACCAAAAGGAGATTAAGAGAAGTAAAATGGAAACACTCAAATACCGTGGAATTCCGTAAGTTGGGGTTTCAGAGCCCAATAAATGCTCAGTTTTTTCCATTAGAGAAAAAAACCCGAAAACAACAAATCGCAAACGAATCTAGAAACGAGTGTACAAGATGAAAATCTGACCTGCAAAAGATTGGCAATCGTTTCGACGGTGGCGGTTTTGTTACTCCCCACTTCGTAGGATCTCACAATGAACTTCTCCTTGTATGATAAACCATCATCCGTCAAGCTACCCAATCGGAGCCGATCCGCGAGAGTACCAAAACCTTTTTCTTCTCGAGTCACACTTCCTTGATCAGCAGATACAATCGCTCGCATAGGATCGGAAACCGGTTTCCTCAGTTGAGAACAAGAGACAATTCTCCGGCGCACCGGATCCAATGGATGAGAATGCAAGAAGAATAAGCTCTGTAACTGATCAGTCACATTACACGAGAGCTTCAACATCTCTGAATTTTGAAATCGGAAAACAGAAAAGGGAGTGAAAAACGAAGAACGAGAAGGTTCGTTGTTCTTTTGAATGTGTCGGAGTTGTAGAGAAAAGAAGACAAACTGTTTCAAATTGCCACTTCGTGATGAATGTAATTACGATAGTACCATTTGATGGCCAATTGTCAAAAAGACGAAAGAAATAAGAGGAAAAAGCCTGCGCTCTGTTTGCTTATGGAGCAGCACGTGTCTTCTCGGTTTAGTCACGTGACTGTGAATTTGAATTTTGAAGACTATTCTATTTCTTCTCTCAAATGTGTTGGAAAATCAATATTCGGATATTCGATTTTTACCTAATTATTGAAATATTACAAAATCATATATAAAATTAAATAAAATTTAAATTACATATCCAAAAAATTATTATTGTGTAAATTTATACATGAAACGTAACGGAGTTAGGTTTGCGTTAACGGATGTTGATGTCTCTACCACGTAATGCCAATGTTGCAGAGGAAATATGACACTGCATGTCAATCTCAAAACGACGTTATTTTGATAAGTATTAAAACGAGGAAAATCGGCCGTTTTATACCCGAAATTTACTTCCTCCGCCACGTCGATATTATGTGGCAGCCACATCATCATCCGTTAATAAAAACCTAACTCCGTTATGGTTCATATATAAATTTGCACAATAGTAATTTTTTGGTTATAAAATTAAAATTTTATTTAATTTGAATTATGAGTTTGAACTGTTCAAACAATTAAAATCGAACATACGAATAAATTTTGGTTATGAAACGGGAGATTTTCCAAATGTGTTTTGTTGAGACTTTTCACCTGTGATGCTGGCATCATCACTAAATAGTATATTCGTAACAAAACAAATTAATTACCTGCTTTATAACCCACTACTCACCAACTATAACCTATAAAACCACACATTTAATATAAATAAAACCAAAAAAATTCATTTTGTGTAAGTGGTGACCTAACACATGACATTTTTATTCAGATTTTGACTAATCTTTTTGTTGTCACACAGATTTCAACTAATCAAAACAAAATGTTTTAATAGCCAAATATTTTGATCCGAACTCATAATCATCCTTTATATGCATTTTCACCAATTTTCTTAACATTTTTATTATTTAATAAATTAATAGTATATCTTCCAAATTCATTGCCAAACATTAATTCCATCGATTAATAAAGTAATATTGTTATTTATATCAATCAAATTTAATAAGTATACATTTATATTGATAAAGATAATTATTTTAGTAACTAAAAATCTACATTGACATAATTTTTGTTTAGAACAATTGACAAAAATAGTATTTTTTGAGTTTTTGTTCTAATGTAGCAATTATTAGTTTAAATTTTCAAAAATAACACAAATTTAATATTAAAATACCTTAAAACTTATTTATAATAAGAAAAAAATTAAATTCTAAATTAGAAAAAAATTCAAATATATTATTTTAATTATATTTGTAATTTATTTATGATAATATATATTTTCAAAAAAATAATTTGTACTATTCTGAAATTTTAAATTTAGAATGCTAAATTTGAAACAAAATTTAAAAAATATTATTTTAATGGATTACTCTTTTGGTTGTGTATATATTATTATCAATAAAATTTCTCGATACTTTTTTTTATTTAATTAAGTAAATTGTTCTTACTTCAAATCATTACTTTATTTAGTTAATATGATTTGAAATACAATTATTATTTTATGAGGATCATATAAAATTTAACAGTTAGCTTTAACAATATTATTTAAACATGAAAATTATAAATAACATAAAAATGATCATAAAATTCAAAAAAAAATCACCATCTATAATTATTGTACTAGAAAATAATATATTATTTTATTACTAAATTATTAATATAAAATATCATTTATCAAAAAATAGTTCAAACCATATTTGTGGCTTCTTAACATAAAATAGCATTTTATGTATGTCCATAATCAACTATGGATACCTTTATATTATGGTAGGTCACCATACAGTTGAGATTTTCTTGTGTGTGAAGAAAAAAAATTTTACTCTTGAAGAAACTCAAAAGTTGCTCAAGTCTCATCTACAAAACAAAAAACAAGAAACAACATTCCAAATTCATGAAGGACATAATCTAAGTTGTCGAATCTTTTCTTTGTTCAATCTTCAAGTATTCTTGAGTTTTCTTCTTTGTTATAAGACATTGTCTTCATAGAGATTTTGAATAGGAGACCACATTGATATATGTCAATCACAAGTTATGTCACGAGTTAAAAATCACAGAGTAGAGAAATGCACCATGATCTCCTCCTGTAACATATTGATATATCATATTGATATATGTCAATTTCTATTGAATAAGATTCAGGTTACGTCTTTGATCTTTAAGTCAGGTTGTTGCTAATGGTACCAATAGGGAAGTTTCTATAGCAGATGTAGACCATGCTATGCGATTTCTTATATCATTTCCTAAGAAATTTAATCACCTGTGTGATAAAATATCCTTTGAATATGAGAAAACCTTATTTATCTTATATGTTAGATGAAATGATTGGAGCAATTTACATAAAAGGATATTGGAGCATATATCCTATCACAACTCATATCCATCTTGATCATGTTGTTCAATTAGATGAAGTAGAATGAAGAAAGATTAGCACATTGAAGCACAGAATGCTTAGTTGAAAGAGATGGAAGCTTCTTTGACCATTGACCATCCTACATGTGGTGATGGAGGCACCGATGTCGGCCCCTGTACCATATTTCGAATATGCATCCGACCAATGCACCACTCGACGAAACACTAGTACACACTGAAAATGTATTAGGTTGCAAATATTTTTGATGTAACTGAGAAATAGTATAAGTAACTGAGTCAAGATATCATACAATGACGAAGAAAAAAATAAATAAATTGGATTTCGTAAAGTCCATATACAATGACCTAAGAGACCTCGAATAATAGGAGAAGTTTACAAAAAAAGAGCGATTCGAGTTTTAATGGAATTTCTTACTTAAATTTTATAATAAAAAAGATATGAGAATTATGAAATTTTTTTATATATATTTAGGGTTTTCCACGAATCAATAAAGATAAATAAAACGACAGAACATTGTAGTAATCCAACATAGAGTTTTTATTCAAGGATTTTGAGTTTTTAAAAGAAAAGACAAAACTATAGGAGTAAAATGGTTTCGGTGAGTTGTTCTAATATTGTCTGTAATCTTGTAAACGTGTGAGGATAGTGTAATAAGTTAAATGCGTTTTAAGCTTGTTCAGAGTTGTTTTAGGTGAGAATTGAGAATGTATTTAAAAAATAACACATATTATAATACTCGTTATATCACTATTCGTAGTTATTTATTTTAGTAGCTTTTCCATTTTCACATACAATTGTCACATCAACGTACAACATGAATAATGATGTATAGGCCTCTCAATAAGATTCTTTACCCGCGGGTCCCGCCCTGTTTGACCCACTGCGGGGTGGATGCGGGTCGAGTGAAAATTTTTTTTCATATACGGGGTGGGTGTGGGTCGAGCATTATTTAAAGCGGGGCGGGTGCGGGTCGCAATTTTTTAACTTGCGGGTTAGCGGGTACCCGCAAATTTTGGGCTCAATCAAATTAATCAAATTCAGGCCCAACTAATTTAGGCTCAAACTAATTTAAACTCAAACAAATAAAATTATTAAATATTTTAATTAAATTATTTAAATATTTTTAGAAACTTTAATTAAATTTATTAAATATTTTAATTTAAATAAATTTATTAAATATTTTAGTTTAATTAAATTTATTAAATATTTTTAAAATTTTTAATTAAATGTATTAAATATTTTATTTTAATTAAATTTATTAAATATTTTAGTTTAATTAAATTAATTAAATTTTTTTAAATTTTTTTGAAAAATGAAGCGGATCACCCACGGGACCCGCTTGATTAATGAGGGGCGGATGCGGGTCTAAAAAAATTGATTCGCGAATTTTGCGGGTAAAAAAAATTTATGCAAAAAAATCTGTAACCCGCCGTGGGGCGGATCAGGCGGGGCGGGTCTGAACCGCTTGACATGCCTAATGATGTACTGTAAATAGTTTGTCAACCTCTCGTTCAACGTATTAAAAGTTGGGTCATTCAACATAAGACACTTACGTAAGGATTATGTTCTCAAAAGTTTGGAAGCAATCGAAGCCTTAATTGCACGACTTTTCAGAGAGTGGCTCCTCCAATTACAAAAGCATATCCAACTATTACGCATATACTCCATTCATGGACGTAGTTGCACAATGTAGATGTCAAATAATTTTACTTTTCCTTCAATGAAATATATGATAGAACGACCAATTAGTCCTAACAACCATATAGCATAATAGAAGCATCTCCACCACTATTATTGCAAGAAAATATCGTCAAGCTAGCATGTGTAAGGGATTTGGTTCACTCTTTAGTGGTTTACGAACTTACTTAATGTTTCAAGACTCTTTTGTGTCAGTGGCTAATCACTTTGTTGAGCAATTTGTAAACAATGGACATTTAGAGAAAATAATTGGCAATATCTATGAAATAATACAAATACGAGACAGCGTCGTTTGTTGTCCAATGGCATTTATAAGTCCATATTAGAATTGAAATTTTTACACTCGAGATCGAATTTTTTGTTTCTACGACGATGACATTAATTGACTATTGTATCGACCTTTTATAACATAAAATGATGACAAAAGCGAATCAATGCAAAATTATGATGCACATTTTAACAAAGAAAAAGTATCTTACAAAGATGTGTTACATCAGCCGTTATCTCAATATTTAAAAGATGACATATTGAAAATATTGATAAAAAAACAAACTGTAAAAAGATTAAATATATAATTATATATTTTAAAAAATGCTTGTAAAATTTGATTGTGATCGTTTGACAAAAAAAAACATAACCACACATAATCAAATAAAACTAAATTGAAATTTCTTGGTTTGGATTCCAACCATAATCGAATTATATGAAACTAAGCTGAACAACCAGAATTTATTGAACTATATTTTAATTAAATATATTTAAGAAGCATAATTAAATTGAAATTCAAACCAAATCTAATCAAAATAAAATTTGATCCTAAGAAAGATTTAGTTACTAGATTAAGCATATATAAAATTCGAATATTCTAACTAAAATATCATTTTTTGGTACTGCATGGTTTGGCTCTGCAAGAATTCCAAATCATTTTTTTGAAACTTATATTTTTCATTATAAATGATCCGCTTGCCCCGAAATGACCCAGCCAAATAGGAAAATCCGAATTATGTGATTGAATAAATCCTCTATCTGAAAATTAGATTCCAAAGAGAAAGAACCCGGTGGGAGTGAAGGGTGGGGTTTACATACAACCCAGACAAAGTGGTTTATGATTGAATCTCAGAGGCATTCTTATCATTTGGTAGATCCAAGTCCATGACCTATTTCGGGTTCACTCGGAGCTTTGGCAACCACCGGAGGAGGTGTGATGTACATGCACCCATTTCAAGTAGAATTTGTACTTAAGTTTGTTTTGGGCTTATTTCACTATATGATTCCCACAATACTATTCAATATTGAAAATCACTAGCTCCTGAGTTCTTAAACTCTCCTACCAAATCTTTCAAATTCTATCAAAACCATTTATATTTAATCAGTGAAATGCAATAAAAATGACAAAACATAACTAGGAAATATCTTATATAAAAGTATAATTAAATTTGAGAAAATCAATAAGATATTTACACGATTTTCTATGTAGAATTCAGTTTCATTTTTTTCTATAAAAATATTGAAATATTGTGACAATTCGTTAAAATAAATTAAAACTTTATTTTTTTTAAAATAATAAATATTAAATTAGAAAAAATAAATCCAAATATAATATTTTTATTTAAAATAAATAAATATTTATATAATTATTTGCGTTATTTTTAAAATTTTAATTTAGAGTGTTAGATTTAAAATAAAAACTTAAAAAATACTTTTAAAAATATTACTCAAGAAAAAATAATATTAATTTAAATATCGATTTAAAAAAATAATATGAAAGGAAATTCTTACTATTGAATAGAAAACATGGAAAATTAAATTTGTATGGAAAAAGAAACTAAACATTAGAAAATTACGTTACTAATATATTAATTTGTATGCATCTTTCATTTAATTTTTTAAGAAAACTTTATTCATATACAGAAAAATACGAAATGACTATTTTAAGTTTACTTCAAAGGCCTAATAAAACTTTAAACCGTAGTCTGATATGATTGTTAATTGTTATGCTTAAATTAAGATTTCTTTTTTTAAAACAAATTGAAAAATAATTACCGACATTTTTTCTCTTAGTTAATCATTTGAGAGTTTAGCCGCGTATTCGATTAAAGAAACTCCATTAATAGCTATAATTGAATGAAACTGTGAGGGTGCAAAGTTCTCGCGCAATGGCTAATCACCACCGACTTTTACGCGGCGGCGGATCTCCGGCGATAAGCGGTAATGGCTTCGGTTTCAGATTCAGGCGTACAGCTTTCGCTGCCACTGTTGCACTTTTCCTTTTCAGTCTCTCGTTTTTCTTCGCTTCCGAGTCCAATGATTCACCTGATCTCCTTCTTCCCGTAAGTTCTCTTATACCTGTCTATCCATAAATCTCATCAGATCTATCCATTTTGGATTTGTAATCGGATTGTAGCAGTTCTTAGCATTTTCTGCTATTTTAGTGGAAACGTTAAACTGAAATCGAACGAAGATATTTTTATTTGTTTCTCGAATTATCTAATGGATTTTTGTGGGATTTAGGGAGTTGGGTACTCAAATGGGGTCGGATCCATCAGGAGATCCATATTAGATATGAAATCGGATCCGCTCAAGCCACGGCTGATTCAGATCCGGAAACAAGCTGACGACCACCGGTCATTGGCACTGGCCTATGCTTCTTACGCGAGGAAGCTTAAGCTCGAGAATTCAAAACTTGTCAGGATCTTCGCAGATCTTTCCAGGAACTACACGGATCTGATCAACAAACCATTGTACCGAGCTCTGTATGATTCTGATGGAGCCACGATTGAAGAATCTGTGCTTAGGCAGTTTGAGAAAGAAGTCAAGGAACGGATAAAAATGACTAGGCAAGTGATTGCTGAAGCAAAAGAGTCATTCGATAACCAGCTGAAGATTCAGAAGCTGAAAGACACCATTTTTGCAGTTAACGAACAGTTAACAAATGCTAAGAAGCAAGGCGCGTTCTCAAGCTTGATCGCTGCGAAGTCGATTCCAAAGGGATTGCATTGCCTTGCAATGAGGCTAATGGAGGAGAGAATCGCTCACCCCAAGAAGTATTCTGATGAAGGGAAACCTAGACCACCTGAGCTGGAGGACCCAAATCTTTACCATTACGCTATATTTTCAGACAATGTGATTGCAGCATCAGTGGTGGTGAACTCTGCAGTGAAGAATGCAAAGGAGCCATGGAAGCATGTCTTCCATGTCGTGACTGATAAGATGAATCTTGGGGCAATGCAGGTTATGTTTAAACTGAAGGAGTATAACGGAGCCCATGTAGAAGTGAAAGCCGTTGAGGATTACACGTTTTTGAACTCTTCATATGTGCCTGTGTTGAAGCAATTGGAATCTGCTAATCTTCAGAAGTTTTATTTCGAGAATAAGCTTGAGAATGCAACCAAAGATACCACGAATATGAAGTTTAGGAACCCCAAGTATTTGTCTATATTGAATCACTTGAGGTTTTATTTGCCCGAGATGTACCCGAAGCTACACAGGATACTCTTCTTGGATGACGATGTGGTTGTGCAGAAGGATTTGACGGGCCTGTGGGAGATCGATATGGATGGGAAAGTGAATGGAGCTGTAGAGACTTGTTTTGGGTCGTTCCATCGGTATGCTCAGTACATGAATTTCTCTCATCCTTTGATTAAAGAGAAGTTTAATCCCAAAGCATGTGCGTGGGCGTATGGAATGAACTTCTTTGATCTTGATGCTTGGAGAAGAGAGAAGTGCACAGAAGAATATCACTATTGGCAAAATCTGGTAAACTTTCTGATATATGCTTTCGCCATTTGACAATGCATTTTCTTTTTGTTTTGACTTTGTTGTGTTTATATGAATTGCAGAACGAGAACAGGACTCTATGGAAACTGGGAACGTTGCCACCAGGACTGATCACGTTTTACTCGACCACAAAGCCGCTGGACAAATCTTGGCATGTTCTTGGGCTCGGTTACAATCCAAGCATTGGCATCGATGAGATCCGCAACGCAGCGGTAGTACACTTCAACGGTAACATGAAGCCGTGGCTAGACATAGCTATGAACAAGTTTCGACCGCTTTGGACTAAACACGTCGACTACGACTTGGAGTTTGTTCAGGCTTGCAATTTCGGCCTCTGAGCTCTGAAGTTTTTCTTTATCAGCAAAATCTGAAAGCATACGTTGTTTAATCGGCAAGTTTCAACCTTAGTGTGTCTTTTTGTGTTTATTTATATATATTTTTGGGGGTTTAGAATACTGTATTGTGTTCATAGCCGTCGTAATTCGACATCATTATTCCACTTTTATGTTCTCTTATGCGCTGTCTCTCAAATACAAATTTTAAAAGTAATTTCTGGTTACTTTTAAAATTGACTACTGCATCTTTTAAAATTTAGTAGGCTTAAATTTACCAAGATGAAGAACGAGAACACCGCTCCAGTTTGAGTTCTACAAGAGGTAAAAAAAATAGATACGGAAGAACGAAGGTGACTCTCTGGCTCTCAAATTGAACTCCAATTAACAAAATGGCGACACAGGGAAAAGATAATGATAATGTCTTCTTAGTCACAGCTCTACCGCCTAAACTCGCTACACTAAAAAGAATCGGGCCTACTGCTTCAAACGCACATTTACGCAGTTACAGACAAGGGTGGCACATCCACGACTTTAGCAGCTCCGTTAACATCAATCCTGCCACCGTGATTTACACGCCTGTCACTACCACTGACCCTCGGTAACCCACCACCGTCAACATTTGCTCGGTTTGCGTATCCTCTTCTACTGTTTCCCTTGTTACTACCATATCCGTTGAAGTCAGACCGACCATAACCTCCTCTTCCACCTCTAAAGCCGCCACGACCCCTTCCCCTTTCATTTCTGTATCCTCCGTTATTACCATTGACGCCAAACTTGGAACGTCCCTTATCGTTCCCTGTTTCAACAACCAACGGTAAACAAATGTTGTCATGAGAGTTAATTTCTCTCAAGTGTAAAAGAAAAAGCAAACTTGCCTCTTGAGGTAGATCGCTTTTCCTCCACAACTACTTTGTGTCCATTGAGTGTGACAGGTGATGCCTAACGGGCAACAAAATATATACATATCAGTAATCGTTAGTTAGCATCAGATGATCAGGGCCATGAAAAGTTCAGTCTTAATGCTATTGGTTACTACTTATTTACCTCAATTGCATTTTGCATTGAACTTGCGGAATCAAACTCAACAAAACCAAAACAGAATCCCTGTAGAGCACAAATACTCAAGAATAATTACTGTGCGCATTAATAATTAGTTATAATTGTTAATCAATGTTAAAGATGAACTCTTTTTACCTTCTGGCTTCTTACTTGAATTCCGTTGGTCCTAATAAGTCCAAACTTCTGGAACTCATTCTCAAGCAAGGCTGGTGTTGCATCAAGAGGCAAGCCCTTTAGGTAGATGGATGGACCTAGAGCTGTTACGAAATCACTAAAATGAGAAATATTGCAGGTTGAATATGCTTCCCGTTAAGAAATAAAGACCACACGAGCCCGAAAAATATAAGTACTTGCCTCTTTCATTATCTTGATCGCCCCCGTTTTCAGCTACATTTGCTCCTGAATCTGATTTCTCAGACAACGGTGTTGGTAGAGGCACATGAATGGCTTGTTCTTCTTGTTTTTTTGGTTCCAACTTTGTTGGGGTTCTTGAAGAAGGTATTGGTGACGCATTCTCTTTCAGAATCTTCACCTACATATAAAGATTACAGACACAAATGGCGTCAAATCATGGGGGGCAGACAAGCCAAAAATCTCACATTGGCTTGATAAAGTAGAGACATTTCAGATTTCACAACATGGTACTTACAATGGATGCATAAGATCTCTTTGGAACTTCGCTACTCCTAGCATCAGATTCTCCAACCTTCTGCACATCAATTGGAATTTCACGAACTATTTCGGGTGCCACAGCTTCTTCTGTAGCTGATACTTGTTCATCTTCGGAGGGAGTGAACCCTTCAGGTCCATTAACACTCTTGGACAACACATCGGATTTCTCAACAGCATGATTCTCTTGGACATATTTCTCATGAACAAGGCCATCTGGAATGTCTTGAGCAGCAGCTGGATCAAATGCACAAGATTTACAACGCTTGTCAAAACCAAATCCCGTCAAAAAGAAGAACTTAGAATTTATTACTTGGAAGGAGGCAATTACAAAAGCTGGGTTCAACTCACCCTGGTGAATGTTTTCAGGAATTTGGATGTTATTCATCGGAATATGATTTCCATGTACTATTGCGGTTTCATCAATGTATCGGAACATATCATTCAACACAAAGTATCCTGTCTCCTGCGGAGCAAGGAAGAAGGTCTGAGTAAACATCCTTCTGACACTGTCTTTTCCCGTCAAATACCCCGTCACTAGTACGTGAACACCACCCCCATAAGATTCTTGTGTGTCCACAGTTGCTATCTCTGCACTGATGACACCATAACCATGTGCTAGTATCTTCTTGTCAATAGCCTGCTCAAAACATATACATACTTGTATTCAGCGGAACTTTTTTTAATAGCAATTAATGCTTCCAAGAGGGTTTTCATCTTGAGGGTTAAGCCAACATTGAGAATGAAAAGAAAATAGTAGGTTGAAACAAAAGCAAGTAATATACACACTTGCAAAGTAGAAGTGATGCTCATTACACCATTCTCTTCAGGCCGGCCTAACTTGCTGATCTCTTGGTAAAATCTGTGAACATGCTCAGGAGATTGATGCAATATTTGATAATACTGATGCACAAATGCGTTCCCAATCTATATAAACAAAAAAATGACAATATACTTTTAGGAACTGAAACTTATATAAAAAAAATATAACTCTATCTCCTAAATTATACAATATCCGGAGTACAAGCTGGTGTTGGAGCTTGCGGTGCTTCTATCATCGCCATAGCCTACTTTCTCCTGGAAACAAAATCAAGCATCAAAATAAGGTTAGACATCGTGACAAGTAATTCCAGTTAAAGCCCATCTTCTCAGCAAATCGGAGGTGAAGAAAAATGTGGATACGAAATTCAATACCACATGCTATCAGTATCCTTGATATCAATTCGCCACTATTTAAAGCGAAAGCAATAGGGAAACACGAAATGCGACGAAGATTTGCGAAGAAACAAAGCAAGGTAGCACAAATCCGAGTTACAGAGAACCCATCTAAGCGTTAGAACATAGTAAAATTCAATAGAAGAAGTGAAGAAACAAAACGAAACGAGTGGAGAAGTATGTCATTGCTCGGACAGATTTCCGATATAGAAATTGGACCGACGGGAGAGACGAAACAGAGTTTACCTTAAGAATCTTCCCGAAGAAAATTGACGATTGACTGGAAAACTCAGTGAAAATCCTCTTGTTCCCTTTCTCTTTCACCCAGGAACCTCAGGGCTATGGCGCTGATTAGGGTTTTACAGCTGAATCTCGAATCGACGCGAGAGAGAGCCAAAAACAGGAGTGCCTTTTGTAGAGTGATTTGTATTTTGTACGTATGAGATGCTTAGTACTTCTACAGACTTTATTCCATGCTCTTCTTATGTTGAAAAGAAAAAAAAACCCTAAAATTCTTAAAAAAGAAGAAAATTATTCTAAAATACTATTGTTAATATAATTTCTAACAATACTATTATTAATATAATTTTTTAAAATACTATTATTTGTTTTTTTTAAAATAACACAAAACTAAAAGTTATTTTCTAAATTTTTATCCCAAATCTAGCATACGAAAATTAAAAATTTAAAAATAATATAAATAATTATATAAAAATATTTATTTATGTTAAATAAATTATATATAAACTTAAAATATTATATTTGGGTTCATTTTTTCTAATTTAGTGTTTATATTTTTTATTAAAATAAAGTTTTAATATATTTTAATCATAAAATTGTGATATTATTGAAATTTTAAATTAATAATTCTATTTTTAAAATAAAGTTTTAATATATTTTAATTATAAAATTGTGATATTATTGAAATTTTAAATTAATGATTCTATTTTTAAAAAATTTTTTTGAAAAAATGCTTTTTTTAAGACTTATCCAATATTAAATATGTTAATATTATAGTTTCCACTTTCCAATGCTCAATGATTGTTAATCCTGCAATACTATGCAATTTTCATGCCTTTGGAATGATAAGCCTCACCGGCATCACCGGCATCACCAACACTTAAATGAAACTCAAACGATATTGGATGAGAGTATGAAATTTTGAGTGATCCGAAGTATGTAAAAAGAGTTAAATGTTTATTGTGATAAAAAAAAATGTTTAGAAAAGTGTATCGAATTAATGAGCATATATATTGATTATGTATAAAACGTTGTTAAGTGTCCAAAGTAGTTGAACATTGGTCAACTTAGATGTAGATACGATAGAGGCAAAGAAGAAAAAAGTGAACAAGAAACATGAAGGTAATATGTTGAGAGCTTAAGTGAATACACATAGGCAAAAATTTAGAAAATTCTTAATATATTATTTGATAAATATTTTTTAAAAAATAATTTTAACATGTTATTATTAGAAATATCATTTTTACGAGTCATTATCGCAGTAAGTTTCAATTAAATATATAAATTGATTTAAATTATTAAAATAATTACGATATGATATTGTTATTAATTTGGTTAGATAATCAATATATTTTATTAAACTAATAAAAAATATTATTAAATTCGTAAAAAAAAAATTTCTTTTCTTAATTTATATATACAAAAATTATTATTAAAAATAATTATTATTAAAAATAATTTTAAATAAAAATAAAAATTATATAAATATTTAATTTATATTTAGTAATAAACAATATTATATAATTTGCGAATATTTTTACCACGTATGACATGGATATAGATCTAGTTATACATTATATTTAGACATATACATATGCTTACTTTTAGAAAATTTAGCAACAAGGATTCTCTAAATTTAGCAACATGCAAAAAAGATAAAAGATATTGATGTGAAATTAGACATTATACTTCGTTTTGCTTTACAATTTTAATTTTTTTCCATCTTATATTACTATTGAAAATCATTTTGGTTTAAACTTTGTAGTTTTCGATTTACTTATATTGAATTTGAAACAAGACATAAATAACATTTTATGAGAAAAACAATAGTTTCTAGCTTTTTTTTACTATGCCAAAATAGCGATTTAAAGCATCTTACTTTGGTAAATGTAGAGTAAAAAAAAAAGACAAAACAAAATGTAACGATTCATCTGTATCTAAACAGGCATCTTCAATACAAGCTGGCCCTCCACAGCACTGCCAATTCAAAAACAAAAACAACATTGCTAAATCGTATATGCATCACATTTCTCACATGTTAATGCAAAAACTGATTACCTTTTGACATAATAGTAGCAAAAGTCCATGAGGATGAAGGTTTGAATGATCTCAGCTAATAGAGCCACCGGGAACCACGAGTAACCACCTCCAATCAGCCATAGGTATCGACCACCAGTCTCAAAGACCTACATTTTATTTCTAAAACCATTAACTCTCTTGAACTTAAATCCTCGAAGCTTAAAATGGTTAAGGAATAAGAACTTTACCCGAATAACCCAATGAGCGCATGCTAAGAACCTAGCGATTCCTAGCGCAAACACATAATGTGCTGTGAATGGCTCTATGAACTGAAATGATTAAATGTTAAACCACGTTACATTGGCCAAAACATGGAAGTGTATTTGACACACTTGACTTGACCATCATCATCGAAGACTTGAACAGAAACCACTAAACCATCATATATACTCGAAGACTTGAACATGAACCACTAGCTAGAACACCATAGTTGGTTACCTGGGCATTCTGCATTAATCGAAGCTGAGGTAGAACAGAAACAGATTCCGAGTAAACGCAAAAAGCCCACATGACACGATGAATGTAAGAATAACGCATAGTCGGGTTAATAAGCAACGCGAGAATAGCAGATGGAACAAGCTGATGAGGGAGGAAAAAAACAAAGGAAATTGTTAATCAATCTTGAGAGAGAGCATTGAAAAAACAAACAAACAAGAAACAACATTTCACACTCTTGAATTTGAAAGTATTACCACATAGTAATTGTGACAAGTGTCGAGAGACTTTATGTATGATGACTTCAGCTTGACTCGAATCATATAAATGACCCATAGAGTCGAAACCAAAGTGGCGAAATCGAGGAACGTATGAATATCACCTTCCATATTTATGCTGCAGATCAATCTCACAGCAAGAAATACTGCAGTTACTTCTTGAGATTTCAAAGAAAGACCTATATTACATCATCAATTATATAAGATTACACAACACTTACACGATCTAAACATAACATGTTTACACTTGGATTTACATTTCATGATAGTGTGGGAGTATTATTATTATTATTACCGGAGCAAGTCTTTTGTCGGGTGAGTTTATATATGAGGAGTAAGATTCCGGTGGCATGGATTAGCTCAGAGGCAACAAAAAAATGGTTGTAATTCTTAACGGAGAGTCTCAGAATCACGACGAGGATCAAAGAGAAGATAATCCCTAAACCTATCTTAACCTTGTACGATTGCTGTCTCAGCCACCCGAAAACCACATTCACGGCGGAGACGCCTCTTCTTTTCCCCATGATTTGATTTGATTATCGATGATCAAATCTCTCTCTCTCTCTCTCTCTCTCTATCTTTCTCTGTGTTTTGTATTTCAGAGATTGTATGAAACGTCTGCCTGAGAGCGAAGGGGATACGTTTTGGTGAGTGAGCGGAGACACGATGAGGGAATGCAACCGATGACGTGGCAATTTATATTTTAGATGTGATTACGGAAACCCGTTACGACACGTGTGATGGGTTTATTGTCTCCAAATCTGAATGCAATTAAAGTCTTGGGTTTTAAGGACTTTTTTTTATTAGGAAATAAAGTTATGTCTTTGACTATTTCGGTTTTTTCTAATTTTGGGTAGTCGTATCGAAATTGCATTGCTAAGATTCGAATCATTCTTTCAATTCCGGATAACCACTCCTTTATAGCTTTAATGACAAATATTCTAAATTTTAAAGGGTTCAGTGTAAAAAGTATATAAATATACCTAGAAACTCTGATATATTTTCTTAGAAAAATGCATAAGAATACAGAAAATACGAAACAAATTAACGATAAAGAGAGCAAAAAGACAGAAGCCAACTAAAAGAAAAGCAATCTATGGGACTGTCCGAGAAAGAGACGAAGGACATATAATAGTCGAATAAAACATATTAGAGATATATTTTAGAATTTGTGATGAAAATTAATTAAAAGATTGAAACTTAAACCTCCTTCAACCATTTGGTTAAGTTCGATTTTCTAATGATTTATGGATTGAGATTCCTCATGGTTTAGGATTAAAATTACTAAATGTAATAAACTATGAAAAATAAATATTGGTTTTGATTAGAAACAATATTTTATATTTTTGGTAAAAAATATATGATTAAATGAAAAGCAACAAACCGGCGGTCCCATATAGAACAAGAAGAATCAAATGTAAATGGACTTCATGATAATTGACGTCGGCACCGGGTACTATAATGGCAACCACGTTGATGCTTGTGAACAGAGTCACGAGTTTTATTGTCGGAATGTTGACGTTGACATTCCGCTGGAGGATTAGGACTCTGGCACGGGCGAAGCGTGTCTGGATGTAAAGACTCCTGGCCACGGAGAGCCTCTGTTTGCTCCACAATCATAGCAACACTAATCATTAGTAAGATTATCACCATTACCTTCATTTTTACTTCTTAGGCGTCTTCAATTATGGTTGATCCTTCTTCTTCTTCTTGCTTTTAGTTTTTTTTTAGGAGGAAATGGGGGTTTTATATAGAGATTTTAGAGGGGATGACACTAATTTTAGCTAATATATACTTGGAAAAAACACCTAAATTAAGATGTTAAATAAAATCATGGCAAAGTTTCAAGTCTTTTTTTTAGTAAATTACATTTCTTATCCGTTTTCATTTTAGGATATGAAAAATACATATAATCAATTTAAAGGGACACAATTTTAATGGTTTGGTAGACATAAAAATGAAAGTATTATAACTGAGTAAAAACTTCAAATATATACCATAATGATTTCTAAAATAATTCATGGCTGAGGTATCATAATATTTTAAAACAAATATTACATAAAACATAAATTACTATAGTATTTACAAAAATAAAATAAAATAAATATTTAACGATATATACTATATATAAATCCTTAATATTTTGATATAATATGCGTACAAAATATAAAAAAATTGGATTAATTGAATATTTATCACATCTATAATTCTTTATCTATTTAATAATATTGTATATTCAAGATATAAACGATGTTCGTTTGTCTACCGCAGCGTCTGCGACAGCGACCTGCGGTCAGACGCTGCGGTTAGACGCTGTAATATTATTGTTCGTTTGATCGCCGCAGGTTGTCGCCGCAGGTTGTATCGTAATTGTTTAACCGCAAACGCTACAATTTCGTAGCGGTTAAAATTTTTTGCCGCATTTTTCTACGGTCGATCGTAGCGTTTGACCGTAGGAACCTACGACGGTCAAACGAACAACGTTTGGCCGCATGACGCAACCGCATGTTCCTGCGGCTACGAAACGAACAACACTATAGATGATTTAATAATTTGATTTCATTATATATTTCATTTGTATAATCGATAGTACAAATTTAGAAAAAAAAATATTTTAAATAAAGGATAAATTATATATATATCTAATTTATATTTACTAAATAAAATTTTAATTATAATATTTAAATTTTTTTTTTATGTTTGACTTGGGTCTAAATCTAATTTTCTTTAATCGAAAAAACAAGTATTTGATAATATTAGTCAAAGTTGGAGTAAAAAAACTCCAATGCACAGATGAATATAAAATATGTATTAGTTGCAGATTTGTTTTGTATTGTATACTAGGAACAATGTTTTAAAAGCTGGATCGACAATCGAATGGAAAAACCTCATGAGTCATGACACAATGTGCTCCCACCGGACTTAGTGATATTTTTGTTAAGTAGTATTCACTTTGTTCTTCAACAATGACTTTTTGTTTAGAATTCACACAAATTATGAAACAATACATATACAATAATATTTGTATATTTTTTTTTATTTTGACACACTTTTCTATAATTTTGAACCATTAATAGTTTAAGAATTCAAATATTTCCAATTAACATTTCTTAAAATTTACAATTAGTAAATATAAATTAGGAAAAATAAAAAAATTTAAAATCAATCTATTAGAAACAAGAGAATAATATAATTAATCTTATATCAATTATAAGAAAAAATTATAATGATTTACGGTATGTT
Source organism: Pugionium cornutum (assembly GCA_018901935.1). Taxonomy (NCBI): domain Eukaryota; kingdom Viridiplantae; phylum Streptophyta; class Magnoliopsida; order Brassicales; family Brassicaceae; genus Pugionium; species Pugionium cornutum. The sequence goes on from CM032161.1 coordinate 25,862,109, forward strand.
CTAATTCACTACTCTTACTAATATTTCATCGCAAATACGTTTTAGTATTTATCACAGACTGTTTTTTGTCTAAATTTATCAGAAATTATATTCACAAATCCATTGTTAATATTTGTGATGGATTTGCGATCGCAAAGTGCTCATCAGAATTTTGTTGCAATAGTTCGGGATGGAGTCATGTCACGAGGTTCTTTATATATTTATGCTCGTTTGTCATTCATAATATTTTGCACTTGCGGCAGATTATTGTTCACTTACATGTTGTATCTACCTGCGATTAATCGCACCGGTTATACATTGCGGTATACGTTGTAATTTTTTTATCGCTGATTAAAATAACAATGTAATTAAAAACCTGTAATCAATCACAACTGCGTGAAGTAGATAAACAAACAACATATATTTCAACAGCAATGTTAACACAAGCTGAAAACTTACAAAAGAATAAAACTTATGTTATTTTTTACGGAGATATAGGCCATAGCTAGAAAACCTCAGAGTTCCATTACAAAATTGCAGTGAAAGGATGAAAATAAAATATTACAGTAAAAGAAGTGTGATGGGTACAGTGAATTCATAAATTACGTGCGAAAAGCTTTTAATTACTAATAAAAATCAAATAAATAAATAGTAATACCATAAAATAATATTTTTAAAGTTTTTTTGTTTCAAATCACCATTTTAAAATAACATAAATAATTATGTAAAAATATTTATTTACTCTAAATAAATTATACATAAACTTAAAATGTTATATTTTTGTTTATTTTTTCAATTTAATAATTAATTTTTTTATTAAAATAAAGTTTTAATATATTTAATATTAAATTTATACTATTATTAAAAATTTAAATTAATGATTATACTTTTAGAATAAAAATTTAAAATAATATTATTTTATAGAATTGCTCTTGAAATCTTCATCCGTTTTATGAAGTGGCTTCTTTAAATAGTCTTTAAATGTCTTCAAATACCTATTTCATTGGACACGTATGTAAAATAGTATATTTTAATTTTTTTTTGTTTTAAAAATAGGATTATTAGTTTAAATTTATAATAATAACACAAATTTAAAACTAAAATCTATTAACTTTTAATTCAATATTTTTCTAATGAACTATATATATTCTCTAAAACTATAAAATGTCCTACAATTTTATCTACAGCTCTATACTATGATATCTTGATTTTTAAATATCTAGATAGCTAATTATCTAAATATGTAGAACACTTTACGGAGGTAATGAGATTTTATGATATTTCTAGAAAAATTGTTGTATGATGCTAATATGTATGTACTTATATATGTTAGTGGATTTCAACTTACTTAAAACATATTAACAAAATAATAAAACAATCTTTAAAAAAAGTTTAAGACATGTCAAAACTTTTAGAATTTAAAATCAAATTCTCAAAATAGCTGATAATCATACGATATTAAATGTTTACTAACTTTTACTCATAGTAGCTCTAAAATACAATTAACACCCTAAAATAATATTTTTTTAAATTTTTATTCTAAATTTATTCCTTTAAAATTTAAAATTTAAAATATCATAAATTATTTTCTAAAAATACATATTTACGATAAATAAATTATAAATATAACTAAAATATTATATTCGGATTCTTTTTTTCTAACTTATAGTTTAATTTTTTATTAGAAAAAATTAAACTATTTTAATATTAAATTTATGTTATTTTTATAAATTTTAAAAAAATGATAATAGATTTAGAAAAAAAAACTTAAAAATACTATTTTTATCTATTGTTATAAAATCAAATATAACAATAAATATAGAAAAGCAAAAGGGGGAATTGCTAAAAATGACCTAAAACTTGACTTCAAATGCAAGTTTGACAATTTACACTTTTTTTTTGCAAAACTAACCTATGAGGGTGGAGAAATTACTGAACACTCCTTTGGTCTAAAAATAATGTTGAAATGTCAATTACGTTTCAGTCCCGGCGTGTTTTTTTGTTATCAAAGCAGACTTCTCGGAGAAATCTGCTTTGGTAGGAAAAACAGTTTATTCCGGCCGAAGCAGACTTCACGAAGTCTGCGAAGTTTATTCCGCTCAAAGCAGACTTCTCCGAGAAGTCTGCTTTGGTCGGAATAAACCTCGCAGACTTCTTTGAGAAGTCTGCTTTGGTGAGAAAAACAGTTTATTCCGGTTGAAGCAGACTTCTCAAAGAAGTCTGCTTTGGTGAGAAAACAGTTTATTCCAGTTGAAGCAGATTTCTCCGAGAAGTCTGCTTTAGTGAGAAAAATAGTTTATTCCGGCTGAAGCAGACTTCACGAACTCTGCTTTATAAATAAACTACCTAAATCAAATAAAATTTTTGAAATATTTAAAAAAAATTAAAATTGCTATTAACATAGTTTATATACATATCAAAAACACGTAAAAGTTATAATGAATTCAAAAATAAGGAGATTGGATTCGATCGAATGGTATAAAATATTTGCTAGTTTTTGTTGTTATGTGTCGTGGGTTAATAGTTGATGTTTGTGTAGAGAATTCATGCTAGAATTTGAAATATCATGTGATAATTTTGAAAATTTAGATTTACAAATTTTTAAAAGAAAATTGTTTGAGTTTTGCATTTACTTAACTATCTTCAACATATGCATCTAGTTTTTAACAAAACTTTCGCACATTTAGTGAATTTTATTATTTAGGGTTTAGGGTTACGCAGACTTCTCGAGATGTTGTCGTAGATTTAACAAAGCAGACTTCTCGAGAAGTCTGCACAAACCAAAAATTAAATGTAACTAAACCGGTTTTCTTCAATTTAGAGTTTAGGGTAATGTAAAAATATAAAACAGACTTCGAGAAGTCTTCTTCAGCCGGAATAAACTGTTTTGTTCACCAAAGCAGACTTCGAGAAGTCTGCGCAAACCGGAAATTGACAGTTTTTAACCTAACCAAATTTAACTCTCCATATATAAAGAAGGTAACCCTAAAATTTTATCATAATTTCATTTCCAAAAAAAAAAAACGTGGGAGCCTCCATCCTCCAAAAATGGCTACAAGGTAAATTTTCTCTTCTTCTCGTTTTACTTCCCCTCTTATCTTTTCTTCTTCTCTTCTCATGTTCTTTGTCATCTTGTTATTTTGTAGATCTGAAAAAAATCATGAGATATGAAAAGGTAAATTTTTTTTATATGGTTTTGGGTTTGTGATTTTAGAATATTTTTATTGTTTAAATCTTTTGTTATTTTTATAACACTCTTTCTCCTCTTATAGTGTTGTAGATCTGGAAAAAGAAGTGAAGAGATCAAAAAACGTAAGCTTGTTGCTTTTATTAGTTTTTAAGTTTTTCGTAGTTTTTGTGATTTTTGTTGTTTTTGTTGTTTTCTTAAGTTTTTTCCTATATTCTTATCTTATTTCTCATCTTGTATTGTTGTAGATCTAGAAAAGAAAGTCACGAGATCTAAAGATGTAAGTTTGTTATTTTTACTAGTTGTTACGTTTTTCATGGTTTTGGAGATTTTGTTATTTTTGTTGTTTTCTTAATTTTTTCTTATATTATTATCTTATTTTTCATTTTCTATTGTTGTAGATCTAGAAAAAAGATTTACAAAAACTAATTTTGTTGTTTTACTAGATTTTTAAAGTGATTTTTAATAGTTTTTAAAATTTTATATGGTTTTTTTAAAGATTTTCAATAGATATTTGAGATTTATGGTGGTTTTACAGTTTTTGTTGTTGTTTTTGAGTTTTCTGCTTACGTTTTGAATTTGACACTAGTTTTGAATTAATGGATTTTCGTGTTGCAGACTTCATTACAGGTTTGCAGATTTCAGTTGCAGACTTCAGTTGCAGACTTCCTTTGCAGAGTTCTTATATTCTTATCTTATTTCTCATTTTCTTTTGTTGTAGAAAAAGATTCACAAAAAGTAATATTGTTGTTTTAGTAGTTTTTAAAGTGATTTTTAATGGTTTTTAAAAATTTAGATGGTTTTATTAAGATTTTCAATAGATGTTTGAAATTCTTCTTGAAATTTATGGTGGTTTTACAGTTTTTGTAGATGTTTTTGAATTTTTTTCTTACATTTTGAATTTGATTTTGGTTTTTGAATCAATAGATTTTCGTGTTGCAGACTTCATTACAGGTTGCAGACTTCATTACAGGTTACAGACTTCAGTTGCAGACTTCACAACACGTTTTTATTACAAATGCAGACTTCACTTGCAGACTTCATTAATAATTGCAGACTTCGTTTGTATTTTTGGTCATATTTTAAATGAGTTTTTGTCAACTTTATTGTAAATATCACTAGCTCCCATCACTCCATCTTGTTAGTCAGTTTTCCATCAACTTTTTCAGAATTATAATAAACTATTAGTTGTATGTCAATCACCTTTCAATTAGCTCAAGTCAAATCATACTTATAAAATTATAAAATGACAACCATTAAAAACACAAATATTAATATAAATTTTCATAAACACTTTTATACATAGTTAAGGACTTAGTGCATATTTAAGATACTTAGTGCATACTTCCTAATAACAAGAAAGAACAAGAATTGAAAGATATGTATAAACAATTCCATCAAAATACTAAGTTAACAGGATAGTGTTGGATGTTTTTTGTAAAACAACATTGATAACATTGTGCCTTCAAATTAATTGAATTGATTGGTTACATGTTTAAGAAACTACACACTTATATCGGCAAACTTTGTTGTATAAATCTCGCAGACTTCTTTGTAGACTTCTCGGCAGACTTTGTACTTTGTCTTTACTCGTAACTTAATTTTCTGAGATACTCAACACTAAAACTGAATTTATTCATCTTTTACTTTACCGTAAAGAATGTAATCCTCAGCATTCGATTAAACTTTATTCTCATCTTCATCAACAAGGTAATCATCATCCTCAATTACAAACATTTTTCCTCCTCTTATATTATCCACAGAAAAATTCTAAGTATCTGTAACATTTTATTCTTATCAAAGCAGACTTCTCGGAGAAGTCTGCGACGTTTATTCCGATCAAAGCAGACTTCTCGGAGAAGTCTGCTTTGATAGGAATAAACTGTTTTTCTCGCCAAAGCAGACTTCTCGCAGTCTGCCACGTTTATTCCGATCAAAGCAGACTTCTCCGAGACTTCTCGGAGAAGTCTGCTTTGATAGGAATAAAATGTTTTTCTCTCCAAAGAAATTTTTATTCCGATCAAAGCAGACTTCTCGGAGAAGTCTGCTTTGATCAGAATAAACGTCGCAGACTTCTCCAAGAAGTCTGCTTTGATAGGAATAAAATGTTTTTCTCGCCAAAGCAGACTTCTCGGAGAAGTCTGCTTTGATAGAAATAAAATGTTTTTCTCTCCAAAGAAATTTTTATTCCGATTAAAGCAGACTTCTCGGAGAAGTCTGCTTTGATCGGAATAAACGTCGCAGACTTCTTGGAGAAGTCTGCTTTGACAGGAATAAATTGTTTTTCTCGCCAAAGCAGACTTCTCGCAGACTTCTCGGAGAAGTTTGCTTTGATAGGAATAAAATGTTTTTCTCTCCAAAGCAATTTTTATTCCTATCAAAGCAGACTTCTCCGAGAAGTCTGCTTTGATAGGAATAAACTGTTTTTCTCGTCAAAGCAATTTTTATTCCCATCAAAGCAGACTTCTCCGAGAAGTCTGCTTTGATCGGAATAAATGTCGCAGACTTCTCGGAGAAGTCTGCTTTGATAGGAATAAAATGTTTTTCTCGCCAAAGCAGACTTCTCGCAGTCTGCGACGTTTATTCCTATCAAAGCAGACTTCTCAAACTTCTCTGAGAAGTCTGCTTTGATAGGAATAAACTGTTTTTCTCGCCAAAGCAATTTTTATTCCTATCAAAGCAGACTTCTCCGAGAAGTGTGCTTTGATCGGAATAAACGTCGCTGACTTCTCCGAGAAGTCTGCTTTGATAGGAATAAAATGTTTTTCTCCCAACAACCACGATAATGATGGTTGTATGCATTGAAAAAGATGGCATTTTCGTAATATTTTTAAAAAATTTGTTCATAATGGTCTTTGTGTTGTTTTTGTTTTTTTTTTAAGTTAATGGCAAAGTTGTAAATAAAGTTATTGTTGAAGGATAAAATAGAGATAGAAAGATAGTTTTGCAAAAAAAAATTTAAATTGTCAAACTTGCAATTGAAGACAAATTTTAGGTCAATTTTGCAAATGCCCCAAAGCAAAATTGGGGTTAAGGAGAGTAAAATTTAGTAGATTATCAAATATGGATGATTATTTAGAGATAAATTCAATTGAATTTTCTTTAGTAATAGATGGTGAAGTAGATCTACATCTAATTAGATAATTAAACATATAAAAAATTATTTTATATATTAAAAAAGAAATAATTTTTTTTAAATATTGACATATCATTAAAAAAATGATATGGTTGAAAAATTATAACATCCAGTTTAGTCAAATATGACATGATAATTTTAAACATATTTTTATTTAAAAAAATAAATTAATCAATTATAATACATCAATTTTTAACATAAACTTATTTCCAAAAAATAATTGTATCAAATATAATATGATAATTTTTAACATAAATTTTTTTCTGAAAAAAAAATTATATATATTACATTAGAAATGAGTTTAGAAAACAATATCATGTTATATGACTAAAAAATTATTATCCTCTATACATTAAAAGAGAAATGAATTCTGAAAATTATTTACAAGTCATTAAAAAAATTTAACATAACTAAGACAAATTATGATATTATGTTTACTCAAATGTGACATAGTAATTTTAACATAAATTTATTTCTAAAAGTAAAGTAAATTATATATATTAAATTAAAAGTGTGATTATAAAAAATATTTAACACCATGTATGTTTTCAAATTTATGGGTTTTTTGGATTTTATACATTTATAGTTATTTTAAATAATAAATTTGTTTTGACAAGTTACGATGAATAATTTATTTTTTCAATCATAGTTATTAGTTTTACATGTCTGTTCATATTTTAATCAACATCCAATTATATAAATGGTAAATTAATAAATTAATATTTAAAATTGAAACTTAATTTTACAAAAAAAGTTATATATAAGTCCATAATTTATATATAAATCCATAATTTTTAATATACAATCGTATAAAAATATAGTTTAGATATAATTTAATTCTAAAATAAAAATATAAGTATATTAAAACTTGAAAAATAATTTTAATAATTTTAAATTCATAAAATACAAACAAAATTTATTTTATATAATAAATATATAATATATATAACATTTTAATTAAATATACTAATAATTTAAATTTATAATATGTTCCATGCGACGTGGATAAATTATCTAGTTTGAAAAAAATGAGTTAAGAACATTAGCTCTTAGTCAATAGATGTCGATCTAGGCTTACTAACTAATAAACAAGAACTTAATGTGTTTTCGACATAGGAGAATTGTTAAAAATGACCTAAAACTTGACTTCAAATGTAAGTCTAACCCACATGAAAATATTTTTGCAAAACTAACCTATGAGGGTGGAGAAATTACTGAACACTCCTTTGGTTTAAAAAATAATGTCGAAATGTCAATTACGTTTCAATCCATGCGTGTTTTTTTGTTATCAAAGCAGACTTTTCGGAGAAGTCTGCTTTGGTGAGAAAAACAGTTTATTTCGGCTGAAGCAGACTTCACGAAGTCTATTTTGGTGAGAAAAACAGTTTATTCCGGTTGAAACAGACTTCTCGGAAAAGTCTGCTTTGGTGAAAAAAAACATTTTATTCTAGCTAAAGTAGACTTCTCGGAGAAGTGTGCTTTGGTGAGAAAAACAGTTTATTCCGGTTGAAGCAGACTTCTCGGAGAAGTCTGCTTTGGTGAGAAAAACAGTTTATTCCGGCTGAAGCAGACTTCGCGAAGTCTGCTTTGTAAATAAATTACCTAAATCAAATAAAATTTTTGAAATATTTAAAAAAATTAAAATTGTTATTAACATAATTTATATACATATCAAAAGGACGTAAAAGTTCTAATGAATTCAAAAATAAGGACATTGGATTCGATCTAATGGTATAAAATATTTGCTAGTTTTTGTTGTTATGTGTTGTGGGTTAATAGTTGATGTTTGTGTAGAGAATTCATGCTAGAATTTGAAATATCATGTGATAAATTTGAAAATTTAGATTTACAAATTTTTAAAGGAAAATTGTTTGAGTTTTGTATTTACTTAACTATCTTCAACATATTCATCCAATTTTTAACAAAACTTTCGCACATTTAGTGAATCTTATTATTTAGGGTTTAGGGTTACGCATACTTCTCGAGATGTAGTCATATATTTAACAAAACAGACTTCTCGAAATGTCTGCACAAACCGGAAATTAAATGTAACTAGACCAGTTTTCTTCAATTTAGAGTTTATGGTTATGTAAAAATACAAAATAGACTTCTCGAAGTCTGCTTTGTATTTTTTTTTACAAAGAAGACTTTGAGAAGTGTGCTTTGTATTTTTTTACAAAGCAGACATCTAGAAGTCTGTGCAAACTGGGAATTTTTATCAAACTGGGAATTAGTGATTTCATAGTTTAACCTAACCGATTTTTAGCACAAGTATATAAGCCAAAACCCTAATAATTTACCACTTATTTTTTAGCCGAAAAAACCTGTTTCTCTCTCTCTCTCTCGCCGCCGCTTACTCTGTCGCCGTCTTTCTTACCGTTCACCGGCTTTCTCGTTACCGCGGTAAGGTTTTCTTCGTTCTCTCCATCATACCTCTCTCGGTAAGGTTTTCGGTTTATCTCGCCCTCATAGCTATCTCTTGTCGCCGTCTCTTTTTCTCTTGCCCCACGGTAAGGTCTAAGTTTTTGTTTGTATTTCTCTTTTCCCCCAACGCCCTCTCTTTCCCCCGCGACGGTATGAGTAGATCTGCATATTTCAGTTGATGTTTGACAGTTTTTTGTTTTCCATTCATAGATCTGCATGTTTCAGTTGATGTTTGACAGTTTTTTGTTTTCCATTCATAGATTTACATGTTTAAGTTGATGTTTGACAGTTTTTAGTTGATGTTTGACGATTTTTGTTTCCCCTTCATAGATATCCTGACGTTTCGGAGTCCCCTACGGTGCAACCCTTTTCGCGGTAAGAAACACTTCGAAAATAGTTTTGAATTTTTTTTGTGGTTTTATTTTAACTGTGATATTTGAAATTTGTTTTTCAGAAAAAAATAATTTTCGCGGTTTAAATAGACCCCATGTATAAATTTTGTTTCGGTTGTTTTTGTATACATTCTCCATTGTCTGCGAATAGAATCCCCACCGTCAAAGGTATGTGATTTTCATAGATTTTCTGAAGATTTTTAACTGTTTCACTGATATTTTTAACTGGTTTCGGGGTTGTTTTTACGTGAACGGTTATTTTGATGGTTATTTTATTGCATTTTTCTGTGACTTCCGGGATTGTGCTTGTTTTCGCAGTTTATTTTGTTGCATTTTTCTGTGATTTCCGGCATTGTGCTTTCTCGAGAGAAGTTTGCTTCATATTTTTTGTTCAAAGCAAACTTCTCTCGAGAGAAGTCTGCTTCATATTTTTGGTTCAAAGCAGACTTCTCTCGAGAGAAGTTTGCTTCATATTTTTATTCAAAGTGCTTCTCTAGAAGTCTCTCATATTTTTTGTTCAAAGCAAATTTCTCGAGAGAAGTTTGCTTCATATTTTTTTTTTCAAAGTAGACTTCTCGAGAGAAGTCTGCTTCATATTTTTTGTTCAAAGCAGACTTCTCTCGAGAGAAGTTTCCATCATATTTTTTGTTCAAAGGAGACTTCTCGAGAGAAGTCTGCTTCATATTTTTTGTTCAAAACAGACTTCTCGAAAGAAGTCTGCTTCATATTTTTTGTTCAAAGCAGACTTCTCGAGAGAAGTCTGCATCATATTTTTTGTTCAAAGCAGACTTCTTGAGAGAAGTCTGCTTCATATTTTTTGTTCAAAGCAAACTTCTCGAGAGAAGTCTGCTTCATATTTATTTGTTCAAAGCAGACTTCTCGAGAGAAGTATGCTTCCTCTTTTTTTACGAAGCAGGCTTCGCTCTATAGAAGTCTGTTTTCTATTTTATGCACACCAATATATTATTTTCTTTAACTATTTTTTTTTGTGATTGCAGTATTCAAAATGGACAAAAATAGTTTCCCAATTCGCCTCTTTACAAAAGACACTAAGCCGCCCCCACAGAAAAGCATCGGATATCATTCTTGCGATGCTGAGCTCATGTATGCACTTGAGGCTGCTCTCCATACCGATGAATGGGAGTACTTATGCAGTTCTCTTCTCGGTGTGTGCCTTAAATTCTACAAGTTGGATTTCGTATGGGCTTTTAGGCTTGTGCACCACATGCTCTCCTTCCAGCTTTTCTCTTCTGCCAAATACGAGATTTGGTGTTTGGTTGGTGATAATCCAGTAAGGTTCTCCCTTAATGAATTCGAGCATTTGACTGGGTTGAACTGTAAATATGATGACAGTTTAGATAAAGAGTCGGATATTGAAGTCACGATGGAGATGAGGTTGTTTTGGAAGAAGATTGGGATCCGTATTTTTGAAGGTCCTAGCATTCGGAGTTTGGTCGAGGCATGTTCAAATTGTAGTTCCTGGTCTCGGGATGATAGGATTAGGTTGGGGTATTTGGTCATTTTTGCGACTTTCATTGACGTTCGTGATCGTATATCATGCACAAATGTCAACTATGCTATACTAGTGATGAATTTCGCTACATTCGAGAGCTACCCATGGGATAGAGTAGCTTTTAAAAAGCTAATTTTGTCCTTAAGAGATAGGGACTTGGGTAGGTCTGCGTACTTCATTGATGGGTTTGTTCAAGTTTTTCAGATTTAGATTTATTTTGCTTTACCAGACTTTGCATTAAAAAATGGTGAACCCATCACTCCTCCCCATACTCTTCCCTTACTCTCCTTCTGAGGCTCCCGAGGTAGAAAGAACATCAAAGTTGCTCTTCAGAGTCAGGTACGTTTAGTGTTTTTGTATTGCATCTCCCTTCGTTTCTAATTTTTGTGTTTGGTTATGCAGAAGAACGTACAACACTTCATTGTGAAGGAGTTCGACGATATGTTTCCATATTGGAAAGATAACGTTGTTGATGACAGCTGCACCAACATCATCAAGGCACATTTCCAGCATTTTGGGCCTTTTGAGTTTGATGCCTCCCAGTGGCACCCTAGAGGTTTCATTAATGGGTTGTTTCAGGTTGATGATGTTGGTAAGGTGACTCCTCAGAAAAAGAGGCACGAACCGGATAAAGATTCACCATTTCTGTCCCAGGGTGCATCACGGAATGTGGATAAGACAAATATGATAGAGGCGATGAAGTCCAACTTCGAGACGTGTTTCTCGAATTTCTCCAAGAATGTGATGGTCGGCATTCAAAATGTCGAGGAAAAAGTGGATGCATTGTCGAAGAAGGTGGACGTCATGGAGAGCAATCTGGAGCATTTGGTGGACCTAAACATTATCGGGGAAGGTGGTTCATTTGGTGCGGTTAGTACTCGAACAACCCGATCACGGGTTTTTAAAAAGAAGTGATTTATTTGGTCCTCATTTGTGTACACTATTGATTGAACATATTTCGCATGTGGTTTGATGGTTTGATAATTAAGACCTAATACAGATTTTGAGTAAAGATTTGATTGTGTTATGAAATTTTATTTAAGGATGGATCCTGCGTTAATCAAAAACAAGGAACAAGTGAAAGTGTCTACCGAGGGAAGCAGAACATTGTACAATACGTACGCACGGAAAAAAACCTAAAGCTGATATGTCTGCTTTAAAACACAAACAAAACACTAAAAAAAAGGTAGCAATGCTTGTTCGACGCGCCAAAAATGTTAGAATGCGTAAACTTGGTCCCACACAATAATCACCGTTCCAAGGAAATAGCACCGTGAAAGAAATAATTACAAACAAAAAACGTGGTGGTGGGTATGATCCCTTCGCTGAAGTTGACAGACAGAAAGTAAATGTGCTCAATGATTGGTTGAAACTTGACAGTAAGTAATCTTTTTAGAATCTTGTCATGCAAGTTATCTTATTTTAGAATCTTGTCGTGCAAGTTATCTTATTTTAGAATCTTGTTATGCAAGTTATCTTATTTTAGGATCTTTTTGTGCAGTGATACTTCAAAGGAATCAAACGCGTGGTTTCTCACTCTCCGGGGTCCTCAGAAATGGCTCAACGATTTGGTATATTTTTTATCATTGCAGACTTCTGACTAGCATTGCAGACTGCTGATTAGCATTGCAGACTTTTGATTAGCATTGCAGACTTTTGATTAGCATTGCAGACTTCTGATCAGCATTGCAAACTTTATGTGTAAATGCAGCATATGGACGCTGGACTTAACCTTTTGCGGCTTCGTTTCAACAAGTATCCAGAATGGTTCTGGAGCACTCGGATTTGCTTCGTTGATTGCATCTTCCAGATGGTTTGGTCTAGCCATCACAAATATTTCTTGAATTCCACCGGGAATACAGATGGTTCAGGGCGACTGCTCCCTCCAAGAACATTTGACTATCATGCAGGAACTAAACCATCGTACTGCAAAACCGGAAAGACATGGGGCCTCGAAGTTGATGACATATATTCACCACTACATGTAATGGATAACCATTGGATCGCTATGTGGATATCAATATCGATGCATCACATCGTAATATGGGACAGCAACGTTAATCACATGATCGATGATCGTATATCCGCAGCTGTGAAGCTATTTGCTCAAATGCTTCCAAATCTTTTGAATGAGTTATCCCTTAAGCACGAGAAAGGTAAATATCCATGCGATGAGTACACACATGAACGCATTAAAGGTCATGGAGTTCCTCAGAACAGCAAGAGTGGAGACTGTGGGGTGTTTACGCTGAAGTACATTGAGTGTCATGCGCTTGGATTGCCATTTCCTAGTGCCTTATGTGATGCAAACATGAAAGCTATTAGAGAGAAGTTAGCTGCCGAGATATTCGATGAGACTAATCAATGTGGGACAAAGGAAAGGTCGTATGATATGCTTGATATTTATGAGTGATGTGTAATATGACTTAGTATGACTTAGTAGTATGACTTAGTATTATGCATAATTAGTTGTGTTGGAAGTTGTTGTGTAGAATGTATATATTGTAATTATGGTGTAGGATGGTGTTGGATGTTTTTGTAACACACCATCGATGACATTGTGCCTTCTAACTAATTAAAATTAAAATGATTGTGTCCATGATTGTGTCCATGTTTTATAAAATATATTCTTATATCGGTAAACCTTGCTGCAGACTTTTCGGAAGTCTTTTTTGCAGACTTCTCCCAGACTTCTTTGCAGACTTCTCGACAGAATGCTTTGCAGTCTACTCCTTACTTTAGTTTTCACCATATTTTACATGCTACGCAAAACAAAAATAAAGGAAAATATTAGTCTTTTCAACAATAATAAAACTAGACTTACACAATTCAATCGATTATGGCCGGGTTGTTTGCATTTTGAGCAAGTGTATTGTTTGTGCGTTTTTCTTGGCTTTGCTTCTTTTTTCAACGCAAGTTCAAGAAACGCTTGGTACCTAGACTTTTTCCTTCGGCCAGGAAGACGTCGGACAAACGGCGGAAGACATCTTGCTTCGAAAACAACTTGCAATTCATCATTTTTTGGATAAATATTATGCACATATACCGCGTACAAGTAATGTTTCGTGTAGAATGGAGATACCACTGTAGACACATGCATATCAATCGTCATCGCAGCTGCAATAGCATGTTCACACGGTATTTTTTCAATGTTAAACACACGACACCCACACTTATGATGTTGTAAGTCAACAACACAATCTCGCGAACCTCCTGTCACATAAAACTCCCAACTATCAATGTGTTGCACCTTTAGCTTGAGTGCATAGTGTGAACGTATGGCCAACAAATATTCAACTCCTCGAGAGTGCAGCGTTTCTAGTTTCATAGCGTCCTCACGTATTTTACAAAACCATCTTCCAAGTTTTTCCCGTATGTACTCAAGCAAATACGAAATAGGAAATCCACGTGCTCCTTTCAAGGCAGAATTGATAGATTTTGCAATATTGCTTGTCTTTATGTTATATCTCTCTCCTGTGAAATAAACTCGTGACCAAAGACATATGTCAGCTTTGTCTAAGTAATTTGCAAGGTTACTGTTTACTTTTCGAATTTCATCCATGTAACGGTTAAACTCTGTCATCGTAAATGCGTATACAACACCTTTCACCAAGTATAATAAATGTCTTCCCTTGAATTTTGTGATTATGCTATTTTGAAGATGATAATAACATATTCCTTGTTGCGCTTGCGGAAAAACACGAGCGCATGCCTTCATTATGGATTTATGTCTATCGGAAACTATAACCAATAGATTTTCATCTGATATACAACAACGAAGTTTCGTGAAAAACCATTCCCACGAATCATCATTCTCAGAATCAATAATCCCGAAAGCAAGTGGATATGTGTGAAAATTCCAATCTTGTGCAGTTGCCACAAGCAAAACACCTTTGTACTTTCCAGTGAGATGGGACCCATCAACCACAACAACTCTTTGGAGATATTCAAATCCAACAAATCGAGGCTCCATATGCGATGAACAAATATTTAAATCTTCTATGCTCATCGAGTTCAATAGCAGTAATCATACCCAGATTGGTTTTTTGAATGGATTGCAAATATGCAGACAATTTGTCATATCCATCTTCGGCTGTTCCCCTTACCAATTCTTGAGCATATATTAATGATCGGTATGTAGTCGTATAATCTATAGAAATACCAAACATTACCTTCATTGAGTCTTTGATGTGTTTTGGAGTAATTCCATCAATTATTCCAACTCGCTCCATAAACATCTGAGCAATGTATCTTGGAGTACTTTGTTTATGGCCATTCAACATGTCCGTTACTGAACATGTATGATCTTGCACATACTTCGTCACCCAAAACATGTTAGATTCACTAGATTTGACCGTAGCTCGAACCTTCCATGCACAATCTTTGACGCGACATATTATCACATACAACTGGTTCGATGACTTATAAACCTTGAAACCGAATTGTTGTATAATCGACATCCTACGCAAATGTGATACCAAATCAGCCTTGCAAGGAAAACTTTGGTTCACATATATATTTTCAACACATCCCAGAGTTAACCTTTGTCGTTGATCGCAACTTCCTTTTTTGAGATCCTCAACACTAAAACTCCATTTATTATCATCTTCATCACTATCTTCATTTTTCAATTTACCGTAAAGACTGTAATCCTCACCATCATAGTAAACTTTATCATCTTCAACTAAATCTTCATCATCATCAGAGACATCATCACCCTCAGACAAATTATTTTCACGCTTGACAGAGACACAAAGATGTATAACATGATTTTTGCATAACTCAACCAAGTTACGAACTTGTCTATCATTTGTTACTTTCATAGGAGGAGTATCGCACGGCATTTGATCTAACAACGCCGGTGGTAGAACATAACTTATCTCCAACACATCAAATTGTCTATCGAATCCAAAATCATCTTGTATCATTTCGACAAGTTCTTGATGTTTGCAATCATCCTCAATTACAAACATTTTTCCTCCTCTTATATTATCCCAGAAAAATTCCAAATATCTCTAATACTCCACTCCCCACAAACAACAACGATTTGGACCATTATCTGTGGTAAAAATTAATGAATTTAATTAGATCATTGTACACATACTAAAATTTTTCACTGAAGTAGACTTCTCAGAGAAGTATGCTCTGGCGAGAAAAACATTTTATTCCTATTAAAGCAGACTTCTCGAAGAAGTCTGCTTTGATCGGAATAAACGTCGCAGACTTCTCGGAGAAGTCTGCTTTGATCGGAATAAACGTCGCAGACTTCTCGAAGAAGTCTGCTTTGATAGGAATAAATTGTTTTTCTCGCCAAAGCAATTTTTATTCCTATCAAAGCAGACTTCTCGGAGAAGTCTGCTTTGATCGGAATAAACGTCGCAGACTTCTCCGAGAAGTCTGCTTTGATAGGAATAAAATATTTTTCTCGCCAAAGCAGACTTCTCCGAGAAGTCTGTGACGTTTATTCCGATCAAAGCAGACTCTTCAGTAAGAAAAACTGTTTATTCCGGTTAAAGAGAGATTTATTCCGATTAAAACAGACTTCTCGAAGTGTGCTTTGTAATATATTTACAAAGAAGACTTCAAGAAGTCTATTAGAGAAGTCTGCTTTGTAAATATATTACAAAGCAGACTTCTCGTAACTGTATGAACTGAAAAAATAACCGAAAGCAAAACACGGAAACTAACCTTCGATCTTGGTTTTTTAGCTACGCGACTTAAATGATGACCGATATAAACTCCCAGAAGCTTGTGTTAACGGATAATGATGAATTTTTGCAAAGTTGGAAGCTTTTGAATGTAGTGTGAAGAGAGAAATTGGGAGAAAATGAGAGAAAAAATGAAAGAAGTTGAGATGAATGAGATTTGATGAAGGAATAGAGGTATAAAGGTGGGTGTGTCGATGGAATTAAGAGCTCCCAACAACCACGACAATAGTGGTTGTGTGCAATGAAGAAGATGACATTTTCGTAATATTTTTGAAAAATTTGTTCATAATGATCTTTGTGTTGTTTTTATTTTTTTTAAGTTAATGGCAAAATTGTAAATAAAATTATTGTTGAAAAATAAAATAGAGATAGAAAGTTAGTTTTACAAAAAAAATTTAAATTGTCAAACTTACAATTGAAGACAAATTTTAGGTTAATTTTGCAAATACCCCTTTCAACATTTTGGATTCTTTTAGAATTCACACATAAAAATATTTCCTTAAAACCATCCATAAAATTGCAGATCAGAAATTGTGATCTCCAAGAAACTCCAATAACTATCAAATACACAATAGTTTAGAGTAAACAGTACAGCTCGGGATCGAGCCGAGGCATAACCACTACTTCGACCGGTTTAATCTTTGGTAAGGTTAGACCAGGCCCTTCAGCCATGTCTAACGGTTCACCACACAGTTTACACAACTCAAACCCCTGAAGCAACCGAGCCAATACGAAATGAACAATTCTTAGACCAAGATTCATCCCTGGACACGACCTTCTTCCCAAACTGAATGGAATGTACCCAAAATCACTTTTTTCACATGGCGATTTACCCTCCATGAATCTCTCAGGCTTGAAGGTGTTGGGTTCAGACCATATCTTTGGATCCCTATGAAGTTTCCAGATGTTTACGAGCAAGCGTGTGCCTTTTTCAACACGGTATCCGCTAATAAAACAATCTTCACTTGCTTCGCGGATTCCTGATCATCAATTATTTTAGCATAAACAAATAGGTTGGACATGTAAGAATAAAGACAATTAAAAAGTCTTAGATTTGTGACCAGTAAAAGGAGACGGTGGATAAAGCCTGTGAGTTTCCTTGACAATAGCTTGTAGATACTTGAGGTTTGGTATATCGGATTCTTCAATCCATCTCCCTTTGCCGACACTATTGTCGATCTCTTCTTGTGCTGCTTTTAAAGCGGTCGGATTGTTAAGCAGCAGAGATATTGCCCATGTCAAAGTAATGGATGTACTGTCTGACCCAGTTACCGTAAGAATCTAAAACATGAATCAAGAAACAAAACATTTTTTATGTTGATTTTTTGTTAGCACATGTTAGAAATTAACTAAAAACTTTTATATATTAATTAAAGAGTAATACTTAAAAAACCATATTTTAAGTTTTTATTACAAGTTTATCACTCTAAACTTATAATTCCAAAAATATCACAATTTATTTTTTGAAAATACATATTTACCATAAATAAATTATAAAATATAATTAAAATATTATATTTAATTTTTTTCCAAGTTATGGTTTAATTTTTCCTTATTAAAAAAAAGTTTAAAAGTGTTTAATATTAAATTTGTGATATTTTTGAAAATTTAAACTATTGGTGATAGATTAAGCAAAAAAACTTAAAAAATGTTATTTTTATCCATTGCCATTAATTAAATTATTTTTAATACATCTTTTAGATAGTATTTTTTATCGTTAATCTCCATATATTTGGACATAGATCAAAATAATTAATTTTGGATAGTACCAATTTTGATGGAACCAATTTTAGATTGGATTGAATTGGGTTTTGCTACTGTTAAAAATCATGCTTTTTAACTGAAAATCAATTGACAATAAATATATAACACGTGTCTTTTATATATTCAATATCTTTAGGGGCAATTGACTAATTTAGCACTAAATAATGTTTTAGTGACTAAATTAGCATCCCAAACCTAAACTTCCACAAATAGCATTTTTTTTAAGTGAAAAAGACTAAAATAACCTTTAACCTAATATTCTGCAAAATTATAAACTGAGCTAAGGGAGGGTCGAACCTTGGTCCCTTTAATAAAAGAAGGAGTATGTAACCACTATACTACTGTAACTAATTGACATATTATCATTTTGTGTAGTATATATCTGTTTTTAATTTAAATAGCAAAATCTTAATACAAGCTGAACGTGGGGGGATCGAACCATGGTTCCTTTGAAAGAGAAGGAGTCTGTAACCACTACACTACTATAACTAATCAACATATAACCATTTTGTGTATTATATATATCTGTCTTTAGTTTAAATAACAAAATCTTAATATGAGCTCGAGGAGGGAGGGATCGAACCTTGGACCATTTTTAAAAAGATGGAATGTATAACCAATACACTACTGTAACTATTTTGTTTAATATATATATCTGTGTTTAGTTTAAATAGCAAAATTTAGGAACTGAACGCTATTGCATAAAAAGCCTCAAAACTCAATATTACATCTAATTGTGTTGAATTCAAGTTTCATAATAAATCTGATATCTAATTGTGCTGGACATTTTTATGTTTTCGTTTATAACTTGTATTTGTGATTGTTGAAGGTTGATAAACACTTTTGCTCATGTTTTTTAGATAAACATTTTTTGCTGCTGTTAACTAATCATATGCAATTTCACGTTTTAGGAAGAAATTCCTAAAACATAAGATATTAATCCTAAATTTGCATAAAGTATTCCTAAATTATGCATAAAATGTGACTACTAACCTAAATTTAGTAAACAGTTCTTAATATTAAGGAAATATTATCTAAATAAAATAATTAAATTAAAGAAAAAATTAAAAAATGTAATATGGGAGATCAAACCATGCACCATGAATTCTAACAAGAAGATGTATAACCAATACGCTATAGTACTCAATCAGCATAAATTACCTTGTTTAATATATATTCTTCTGTTCAATTAAAATATAAAAAATTATATCAGTTCAGTGGAATCGAACCTTGGACATATGAGTAAAACAAGTAGTGTGTTACCAATATGCTATGATAACTAATTGACATATGAACATTTTATTTTAACTAAATTAGGTTTTCAGCTCTTTGTTTTAATTGGAGGATAGTAAAGTCTTTTTTGATTGGTCAAAATGCTATATTAGTGAATTTTTATATTGAGTGCTATATTTGTCACTAAAACATAATTTAGTGCTAATATAGGGTATTTCTCTATCTTTAGTATATTTTCTAATTTTCAATGTGGAATATTAATCTATAATAATTAATATCAAAACCAATTGGTAAATAGATATGTCTATACTATACTATATGTATGATTTCATAACATATATATATATTCAAATTCACGTGAGTGGTGACAGTGTGCATACCAAAATAGTTGCCTTGATAATGATATCGCGTTCATGTCCACATATCACAATATCTTCTGGTAAGATGTCGAGCAATAGATCCATGACAGCTTTCTCTTGTTCTGTCTCGTTTCTTGATCTCTTCTTGAGATGTTCTTGGAGCCATTTAGTGATGACCAAGTCAAGCTCCTTAAACGTTTTCTTCATTTCAGCAATTTTTGCAAAATCCAACCATCCCAACCATGGAACCACGTCGCCTATTATGAAAACCGCAGCCAAGTATTCGCTATGCTTTATTGCCTCCTTAAAACGCCACTCCTCGGTCTTCATTTCACCGAATCCAATCCTCTTCCCGACCAACTTCCTTAGGATCATATTGAAAGTCAAAAACTCGAATAACATGTCAATCTTCACCGTGGAAGTAGCACCACTCCCTCTGTATAAATGTTTGATCAATGCATTTACTTCCGAAGAACGAATGTGGCCGACCTTCTCTATACTCTGGTTTGAGAAGATATGGACGGTCGTGATCTTACGTAACTCTCGCCAATAGTCTCCGTAGGGAGCCAGCGCAATAATTGCATTATTGTAGCCTACGTACCGACCAAAGGCTATATTGGGTCTAGTGGCTAGAACCAAGTCGTTGGTGGTGAAACAATCTTTGACGGTCTTGGGGTCGCTGGCTACAACTAGCCTGTAATACCCTAACTTGAGGGAGAAGATAGGGCCAAGTTCGTCGGACACTGCAGCTAATTTCTTGAAGACGAGTTCTTTGCCTCGCAGAAAATGGAGGTGGCCGAATAGAGGCAAAGCTCCCAATGGCTCAGGGATGGTTGAGCTGTAAACTTCACATTTACTGGGTTTTCTAAGGAAAATGTAACCAGCGATCACAAGAGCTAAAGAAAAGAGGAAAAAAGGAAAAGTACTAAAGAGAATAATCATGGTGAGTATTGTGTGTTGAGGTACGCATGAGAACGAAGGTTCATAAAATCTCAAATTTATATATAACATTAAGAACCTCCATTTGAAAATTTAGCAACGAAAATATTAAACAACTTTATTCCCCAAATGTGCACTCCAATTTTATAAATTTAATGAAATTAGGGAGGAAAATGATCTTTAATTTGCTTATCAAAATTCAAAACTTTTTTCCTATATATTTTATAAAATTAGGTAAGGCAAAGATCATTGCTTCTTTCGGCAAATTTCAAACGAAATATAATCAAAATGTCATCTTTGTCTTTTACTAGATTTGGTTTTTGGAGTATGGGATTTTTAAGAATTTATAATATACCCAAATCCACATAATTTTAATTTGCTATTTATATTTTAAAATTAATACCATCAATTTAATACTAATTTAAAAATCTAAATAATATATTTCTATTTGCATATGATTGAGATCTTAATATGATTATATTGGTTATTTTCGTTTGTCAGCCGCAGAAATTTGCGATTACAATTGTGATAAATTGTTGTTCATTTATCTGTCGTAAGTATATACGGTAGACGCAGTGCTCTGATGTTGTGTGCTGCATCGCAATTTTTTCGATCACTGATTAAAATAACGATATGATTAAAAATTTGCGATCAACCACAACCAACGACGGTAGACAAACGAATAACATGTAGCGCAATTACAGCTGCAGTGTTGACCCCAGCCACAAACACAACCATTTGCAACGACCAAACAAACAAGATTATTATATATATATATATATATATTGTTTTTTTCCTATTGAGTGAAAATCTATGTGAAGCAGAGCAACACATTCGTATAATATTCAATATTTGATTTGGGTCGATCTGGTCGATCTTCCAATATATCCTTGAATATCCCAAATTTAACATTTGATATAACATTCGTATATATTTCATTGTGATGAATGAAACAGTAAAACAAGGGCCATAAGCATGTGATATAAGTAAGTGTGTGTGTGGTCTTAGTTTTACTGTGGACTTATGTTTGGTCTAGAGGCTTTTGAGA
This sequence comes from Pugionium cornutum, assembly GCA_018901935.1. Taxonomy (NCBI): domain Eukaryota; kingdom Viridiplantae; phylum Streptophyta; class Magnoliopsida; order Brassicales; family Brassicaceae; genus Pugionium; species Pugionium cornutum. The sequence continues at coordinate 25,883,791 of CM032161.1, forward strand.
GTGACTTCAAATGTACCAACAAGGAGTAGCTCATGTGGATCTCTTCATAGCCTCATTTTTTCGAAATTAATCATTTTGTACTTAATTGCGACATGTCATAAATATCTCTTGACTTTTCTGAAGTAACACGAGTTGGAGATTTTTCCACACGATTCAGAGATATTCAAACCACATGGATTCATACACAAGATGCCTAGATACAAATATTTTGATTGATTCATACATTTGTGTTGAATGTTGATTAATTTCACATTAGAATAATATCATAAATTAACACTATTTAAAAGTTGAGTAATACTCTAAAATATCACTATTTTAAGTTTATATTCCAAATTTATCACACTAAAACTAAAATTCCAAAATAACACAAATTATTATTTGAAAAGATTATTTATTTTAAATAAACTATATATAAAATTAAAATATAATGTTTGGATTCACTTTTTCTAATTTAGGGTTTAAATTTTTTTATTAGAAAGAAGTTTTTGATTATTTTATTATTAAATTTATGTTATTTTTGAAAATTTTAATTATTAGTGCTATATTTGTAATAAAAACTTGAAATAATGCTATTTTAGTCAATTGTCCTTTTAAGTTTTTGTTCCAAATTTATGATTCTAAACTTAAAATTCCAAAAATAGTACAAATAATTATTTAAAAATACATATTTATCATAAATAAATTACAAATATATATAAAAAAATATTATATTTGGATTATTTTTTCAATTTAAAGTTTAATTTTTCTTTATTAAAATGAAGTTTTAACGTATTTTCATATTAAATTTGTGCTAATCTTGGAACTAATGATGGTATATTTAGAATTTTTTTTAAAAAAGTGATATTTTTATCAATTTAATTTTATATTATTTGGTATCAGAATTAAAAAAAAACTCATATAACCTATCCTTGTATTTTTTTTTTTTATCGAAAATCTAGAAAATGCTTCTAATTTTTGTTTATTGTTTTCATAAATCTTAAAAATCAAAACAATTATTTTGAGAGACAAACCTAGAGTTTATTGATTAGGTTACAATGAATAGAATGTCGCATGAGAAGTTTTACTAGTTTGTCGATCTTGACTTTCTTGGATCGAAAATAGAAACATCAAAATAGAAAAAATTACATTTATGTTGAAAAGTCAACAAAGGCGTTGAAGACGTCTTTGTTTTGATTACTTTTTTACGAAGTTTGCCGACTGACTTCTCCTATAAATAGGAGACTATGTATCATTTGTAAACTACATCAATAAAACAACGATTCTATCTTTTCTTTCCTCTTTTCTTCTGAGTAAAGTTATCAGTTTAATTTTATCTCTCTAGAAATTTTTCATAACACGTTATCAGCACGAAGCTCTAACCAACGGAGCTAATGGGCCTGGTGGCCAATGCAGGTTAATTTATTATGTCAATTTAATTATGTCAATTTAATTATGTCAATTTAATTATGTCAATTTAATTATATCAATTTAATTATTTATGGAGTGGTAGATTATGTCTCCTCCTTAATTGAGTGGTAGACACTACCTCCTCGAAATAATATGGTAGGCACTGCCTCTTCAATCAAATGGACGGTCTTACCTCCTAAGATGATTATTTATTTATTTACTTTATTATATGCATATGCTTTTATTATCATTAACAATTTTTAAGATGATGCTTAAAATGTTATAACAATTGATTTAATTATTATATAGATATCATGTCAAACTTGGCAAAACTTGATATCATTGCCCTCGAAGTATCTGGAAAAAATTATATGACTTGGGCATCAGATGCAAAGATGCATCTGAGATCGAATGGCCTTCTTAAAGCCATCGATCCATCGGAAACGATGTCAGATGAGAATAAGGCTAAGGCCATGGTGTTTTTACGCCACCATCTCCACGATACGTTAAAAAATGAATATATCACAAAAGAAGATCTTGTAAATCTTTGGCAATCATTAAGAGATAGGTTTGATCATCAAAAACTTGTGATCTTACCTAAGGCTCGATATGATTGGCTACACCTCCGATTTATGGACTATAAAAGTGTTGGTGAATATAATTCCGCGTTGTTCGGAATTACTTCAAGAATGATGTTATGTGGTGATAAAATGAGCGATTATGATATGATTGAAAAAACGCTCTCCACATTCCATTCTGGAAATGTAGTCCTACAAGAGCAATATCGGACTAAAGGATGTATTCGCTACTCGGAGTTGATGCAAGTCCTCCTTGTAGCAGAGCAAAATAACGACCTTGTGATGTTAAATCATCAATCTTGTCCAGCTGGATCGGCTCCATTCCCAGAAATGAATGTTGTAGCGTCTAGTAATAATAATAATTATCAAGGACGAGGACGTATACGCGGCAGAAGCCGTAGTAGAGGTCATGATCAAGGTCGTGGACGTGGACAAGGAAGGGGTTTTAACATTGGAAAAAATAAGAATTTCCAAATAAATGAGGGTGGTCAGACAATAAGAAAACCGACCACGAACGCTTGTTACAGATGCGGCATGAAACGGCATTGGGGACGTACATGTCGTACACCCAAATATTTTGTCGATCTGTATCAAGAGTCAATAAAGCCCAGGAGTAATAATGTTGAAACCAACTTCGCCGATGATGAAGTTGGACCTTCCTTTAGTGGTCTAAATGATGATACTCATCTAGATATCGCAAATTTTCTTGTTGATCCCGAAAGTATCAACGAGGATTAAAGCGATTATGATCGATGAGAAATGAAAAGCTGCCAATAAGATATGTATAATATGTTGGTGTAACAAAACTTAACAATGGTTTTAGTAGTTTATGAATATGTTTTGCTTTAAACTATTAATGCATCTCTATAAATTATGACACAACAAATGTCACAAACTGGAATTGATAAAGAAGATATCTGTCTAGCAGATAGTGCTACAACAAGATAGATGATATTTCTCCTGTCTTGATTTAAGTGACTCCGCTGGAAGCGTGAGTACTATATCAGGAAATGCAAAGATAATATTCTCGAGAAGCCAGTTTTTCGATGCCAAAAGGCACGAAATTTGAAATAAATAATGCATTATATTCTCCTAAGTCTCATAGAAACTTGTTAAGTTTCAAAGATATCCGTAAAAATGGATATCATATAGAGACTATGAGTAAAAATAATGCTGAATATCTTTGCATTATATCTGAGAGGAAACATATATTGGAAAATTTGCCAATGTTATCTTCGGGATTATATTATACAAAGATAAGCATAGTTGAATCATACTCTATAGTAAACCAGAAGTTTACTAGTACTTTTAAAGTCTGGCATGAAAGATTAGGCCATCCTGGATCAATTATGATGAGGAGAATTGTGCAAAATTATAATGGTCACCCATTGAAAAATGAAAAGATTTTTCAATCGGGAGAGTTTTCATGTAAAGAATGTTCTCAAGGAAAACTCATAACACGACCATCAATAACTAAAGTTGGGAATGAATCTCCAGTATTCTTAGAAAGAATACATGGTGATATATGTGGACCTATTCATCCACCGTGCGGGCCATTTCGATACTTTATGGTATTGATTGACGCATTAAGTAGATGGTCATATGTTTGTCTTTTGACAACAAGAAATACGGCTTTCGCAAAATTCATTACCCAAATAATCAGATTGAAAGCACAATTTCCTGATTATGTCATAAAGAAAGCCAAGCTTGATAACGCTGGTGAATTCACTTCACAAGCTTTTGATAATTATTGTATGTCAATGGGGATTGATGTTGAACATCCAGTACCCCATGTGTATACACAAAATGGGATGGCCGAAAGTTTGATTAAATGGTTGCAATTGATTGCAAGACCGTTAATATTGAGAACAAATCTCCCAATTTCTGTATGGGGTCATGCTATACTGCATGCAGCTGCATTGGTCCAGATTAGACCAAGTGCGTATAATAAATATTCCCCATTGGAGTTGACATCTGGTCAACAGCCTAATGTATCCCATCTTCGAGTTTTTGGGTGCGTGGTTTATGTTCCAATAGCCCCACCACAAAGAATAAAAATGAGACCTCACAGGAGAATGGGAATATATATTGGGTATACATCACCAAGTATAATTTGATATCTTGAACCTCGAACTGGTGATATGTTTATGGCATGTTTTGCCGATTGCCATTTTAATGAAGATGAATTTCCAGCGTTAGGGGGAGGAATTAAAGAAACATCAAAAGATGTTACATGGTGTACACGAAATTTGATACACCTTGACCCCCCTACAAATCAACGTGAGCTGGAAGTTCAAAAAATTATTCATTTACAGAATATGACAAATGAATTACCAGATGTGTTCACAAATACGAAAAAGGTGACGAAATCGTATATACCCGCTGCAAATGCTCCATCAAGAATTGATGTTCCAAAGGAACCATTTGATGGAAATAAAATAAATGACCCAAAAGTTCAATTGAAAAGGGGGAGGCCGATGGGCTCTAAAGATAAAAATCCCCAAAAAAAAAAGAAATTGGGAGGAATTAGTAAAGATCTCCCAAAAGTATTACATCATGCAGATATTCAAGAAAATGAGAAGGTTCTTGAAAAATCTGATGATGAAAGTCTTCTTGAGGAAGAACATGATATAGAAAATTGTGAAACATCCATTAATTACGCCCAAGATGGAAAAATCTGGGTTAGAAATGAAATAAAAGATGTGGATGAAACATTTTCATTTTCTATATCTAAAGAAATTGATGATGAATATAATGATCCGGACCCGAGATCATTATCAGAATGTCGGGCGAGACCTCATTGGGAGAAATGGCAAAAGGCCATGAAAGATGAATTACTCTCTCTCAATAAAAGAAATGTATTCGGACATGTGATCATTACACCAGAAGATGTAATGCCTGTCGGATGCAAATGAGTTTTTGTGAGAAAACGAAATGAAGAAAACGAGATCATAAGATATAAAGCACGACTTGTGGTACAAGGTTTCTCTCAAAGACTAGGAATTGATTATGATGAAACATATTCCCCGGTTATGGATGCAATTACGTTTAGATACTTGATAAGTATAACGGCATCCAAAAATTTAGAGATGTACCTTATGGATGTCGTGGCTGCATATCTATATGGATCACTTGATAGTGATATATATATGAAAATTTCCGATGAATTTAAAATCCCGGAAGGATCCAAGATCTCGGAAAAATCAAAGGATTTTTGTTCGGTCAAATTACAACGATCACTTTACGGATTAAAACAATCCGGACGCATGTGGTATAATCGCTTAAGTGAATATTTGTTGAAAAAGGAATATATCAACAATGCGATATGCCCTTGCGTGTTTATCAAGAAATCCTCATTAGGATTTGTTATTATCGCTGTATATGTTGATGATCTGAACATTATTGGAACTCAAAAGGAAGTTCATGATGCACGAACCCATATGAGAGAAGAGTTTGAAATGAAAGACCTTGGTAAGACAAAATTTTGTCTCGGGCTTCAAATAGAGCATCTCAAAGGTGGAATATTTGTCCATCAATCAAATTATACCAAAAGGATATTAAAACGCTTTAATATGGATAAAACAAATCCTTTGAGTACTCCAATGGTCAATAGATCACTTATTGTTGATAAGGATCCATTTCGACCTTGTGAGGATAACGAGGAAATTTTAGGTTGTGAAATACCTTATATGAGCGCTATTGGTGCGCTGATGTATCTTACTAATTGTACTAGACCAGATATTATTTTTGCTACTAACTTACTTGTAAGGTATAATTCAGCCCCTACGCGAAGACATTGGACCGGAATAAAACAAATATTCCGTTATCTTCAAGGTACAATTGACTTGGGATTATATTATTCCAGAAATTCCTTGTTTGGTCTAGTTGGTTTTGCAGATGCAAGATATCTATCAGATCTGCATAAAGCTCGATCGCAAACCGGATACGTTTTTACATTAGGAGGTACTGCGATCTCGTGGCGTTCACAAAAACAGACATTGGTTGCCACTTCCTCAAATCATGCGGAAATTATCGCACTCAATGAGGCATGTAAAAAATGTGTATGGCTCAAGTACATGACTCATCATATACAAGAAGCTGGTGGGATCACTACAAATAAAGAACCAACAAAATTGTTCGAGGATAATGCTGCATGTGTCGCTCAACTTAAGGAAGGTTATATCAAGAGCGATAGGACAAAACATATCCCACCAAGATTTTTCTCATATACTCAAGAGCTTGTGAAAAATCAAGTAGTCAACATTGAGTATATTCGCTCAACCGACAATGCAGCAGATCTGTTCACAAAGACGCTTTCTACAACAACATTCAGAAAGCATGTTCCAAATATTGGAATGCGTCATTTGCGAGATATATAAAGGAATTTATATATATCTTTTCGAAAGGGAGATTGCGTATCTGTACTTTTTTTCTCTTATCATGATTTTTATCCCATTGGGTTTTTACATGATAAGGTTTTTAACGAGGCAGCACGTAATACTTCGATAATAATAGATAATCAAGGGGAAGTGTTGAAAAGTCAACAAAGGCGTCTTCGTTGAAGACGTCTTTGTTTTGATTACTTTTTTACGAAGTTTGCCGACTGACTTCTCCTATAAATAGGAGATTATGTATCATTTGTAAACTACATCAATAGGAGAACGATTCTCTCTTCTCTCTCTCCTCTTTTCTTCTGAGTAAAGTTATCAGTTTAATTTTATCTCTCTAGAAATTTTTCATAACAATTTATGATAAAAGACCAATTTTCTCGCAAGAACTATTTAAAAATCTAAACTTAGTTAGGATTCTATTCAAACCTGCAAAAAAAAAATCATTCTATGTTACATTAAATGGTTTACCCCAAGTCTTAATTCGTTTTGCTTGCTACAGTCATGTTTGTGTTAAGTCGTTTCAATAAAGAACAAAGTGGTGTCTCTTTTGAATTTGCACTACAAGAAAACAGCCGTTTTGCGACCACGGAAGTGGTCGCAAAGTAGTCGCAAAACTGTATTTTGTGACTACTTTGCGACTACGTGATGTGGTCGCAAAATAATAGTCGCAAAAAAAAATAGTCGCAAATCAGTCGCAATTTTGCGACTGATTTGCGACCACGGTCATAGTGGGTATTTTGCGAATAATTTGCGACCACAACTGTGGTCGCTTTTTTGCGACTAATTTGCCACTGAATTTCCGTAACAATTTTTGCTACTGTTTTGCTACTACGGTTGTGGTTGCTAAATTTGTAGTCGCAAAACAGTTGCAAATTTTTGTGACTGATTTGCGACTACGGTAGAACCGCAGTTGCAAATCAGTCACAAAAAACAGTGACTGTTTTGCGACTACAGGAGAAACGCAGTCGCAAAACAGTCACAAATATTTGTGACTAATTTGCGACTACAGGTGAAACGTAGTCGCAAATCAGTCACAAAAATGTGTGACTGTTTTGCGACTACAGGTGAACCGCAGTCGCAAATCAGCCACAAAAATTTGTGACTGATTTGCGACTGCACGTAGCTCGCAGTTGCAAAGGAGTCGCAAATCGGTGACAAAAATTACGACTGATTTAAGACTAATTTGCGACTAGGCCTGTCATTGTGATTCATAACCCGCGGGTCCCACCCCGTTTGACCCGCTGCGGGGCGGGTGCGGGTCGATGAAAAGAAAAAAAAATATATGCGGGGCGGGTGCGGGTCGAACCTTTAATTTAGCGGAGCGGGTGCGGGTTTGGTTTTTTTTTTTTGCGGGTTAGCGGGTACCCGCAATTTTTGGGTCAAATTAATTAACCAAAAATTTAAACCAATTAAATCATAAACCAATATCAATTTAATACTAAACCAATTTAATACCAAACCAAATTTAACCAAACCAAATTTAACCAAACCAATAGTATAAAAGTAAAATAACCTAATTTCTAATCCTTCACTCTTCACTTTTTAGAGTTCAGCCGCACGACATTTTTTCCAGAAAATCTCCACCTTCCGGCGACCTCTAGTTAGATCCGGCGATCTCCAACCATTTCCGGCGACCTCCAACCTAAGGTGAGCGTCTCTCTCTGCTGGAGCCTCTCGAGCTTTTTGTGTAGCCCTAAACATTTGTACGTCGCTCTCTCTGCTTCTGCTTCCGCTTCTCTGATCTCGGAAGAAGAAGAATACTGAATACAAACTAATCTTCTCTTTTTCTATCTTAAATTTTTTTTTTCTATTTCTAGTTTAGATCGTTGACTTCAGGTTTTCAGGATCCATACTCAGCTTCTGGTAAGTGTAACTTACGGATCGGAAATAGACGATGTGATTTTGATTTTTGGTAACCGGAAGATTTTCACTCAGTCTCTAGATTCTTTTACGCGATTTTTTTTATTTCTATTGCTTGTTTTATAGGAACCTAAGGGGAAAGTAAATTCATACTTCTTATGTCTTTGGTATTGTAATCTGACAATTTGTGTTTTTCTCCAGATTTGGTTTGAAATACTGAATTTAGAATACCTAAATGAGGTCATGGGATGAGCTTAGATTTGAATTCTAACCAGCTATACTGCTTTATACGTGCCTATAATATTCTAGTTGATGAATTTGAATCAAGGGAGACTATATATAGCAATCATTGTTTCAACCTTTCATATGTGTTGTAGGCTGATTGTATGATGTCTTCTTTTTTCTAGGTTGCTGTGTAATTGGCTTCGAGGTTTCGAAGAATATGACAGTGCCAATGATAACACATAATTTATAGTATTTCATTTATGATTGCATAATTAAATTACTAATTTTAATGTTTTATTGAACAGATTTAGAGATTGGTGAATCATATGGTGAAGATGACAACTTGCCTTCATTGGGATCTTTTGCTTCAACTTCGTAAGTTCTAAATACTACATTTTTGATATTTTTAAAATAATTTTATTTAGTTCATGATTTTGATATGCAATGGAGAATTAACTTGTTTATTGATAGGTGAATCAAATGCGAAATGAGAGATTTTGCAAATGGAGTAAAAAAGTTTAAAATTTGTATAAGTTGATGTTTCAAAAATTGAATTTCGATATATTTGATGTATTAATGTTAGATTTATTATTATTTGGATTTATTTTAATTAAATATTATTAAAAAATTTGAAAACGAAGCGGGTCGCGGGTCGCGGGTCACCCGCAAACCCGCTTGATTAATGCGGGGCGGGTGCGGGTTAAAAAAAAATGATTCGCGGGTTTTGCGGGTAAAAAAAAATTATGAAAAAAATCATCAACCCGCTGCGGGGCGGGTCATGCGGGGCGGGTCCGACCCGCTTGACAGGCCTATTTGCGACTACACCGTAATTAGATTTTAAAAAAAAATATTAATATATTTTTTATTTATATTATTGAAATAATATAAATGATAATTTAAAAAAATATATATATATTTTTATTACTGAAATAATTTCGTATATTAGTGAAATATAATATTAATATTTTTTAAATTATTTTTAAAAAATGTAAAATAATATTTAAAAATTAAAATTTCAATAATAATTTAGAAAATTAATTTCAATAATAAAAATAATTATTTGAAATTAGAAATATTAATAAAATAATTTAGATTAACTATTAATATAATTGGTTTAAAAAATTATTATAATATTTATTAGAATATTTATTAATTTTTATTAATAAATTAAAAATTTTATAATAATAAATGAAAAAAATATGTAAACTAATTATTGAATTAAAAAATATACAAATTTCAAATTTAACATTTATTATAGAAAATTTTTAAATACATAAAAACAAATTCTAATTGTCCGGTGGCGGAAATTGGAAATCTGATGGCGAAAATGGGGTGGTTGGCGGAGCCGTCGATGGTTCCCCTGTACAATCGTTATCCCGCAATAAGGAGGCGAATGCGGGATGCGTCCGTTGGATATATCCGAGGAGCATCTCCAAGCTCGAGATCTTCTTCTGGTTTTCTCTGTTCAGCTCTTCAATCTTCTCATATTTTTCCTTCATCTGCGCGTTTTGTGCTTTAATCAACGCGTTTTGTTCTTGAAGAATAACGTACTCGGGTGAATGGGCTTGTACCCCACTACTTCTACCCGTAGACTGTACGCGGTTGAGGCTACCGAGTCCATAAAGACGGCCTCGTTCATCAGGAACAAATGACTATAAAATTACGAAAACGTAAATTATATAATAAATGTAATTATTTTGCAATTAGGAAAATATGTAAAAAGAAAAAAGTTTGAAATTTTTTTTTTACCTGTAAGAAGATCTCATTCTTCTGTGCTTGAGTCAGCTCAATTGGACGGGAGGTTCCATTGGATGTTTTTGTTGGATCGACCTCCACGATCGCCATCTTCTCTTGGATGTTTCGTTCGTATGCTTCACAGATTTGTTTTGCTTTCAAATCTACATACGAACCATTCGGTCTTGTGTGAGTCTTTATAAAGACCTCACCTATTGAGACTGGTCGTCCCAAATTATGTTCCTTCACAGATATTAAAATATTATTTAATTATGAGAAAACATAATAATATGAAAAAAAAAAATTTTACTTACCATTTCCTGCTGGACATGAATGTAGGATTTTTGGCCCGATAAATGTTTATGCGGGCCAAGACCGTCCCGAGCGGAGTAGCGGTTATGAGAGGATTTCGTACTCCTCTCGGTAGATGTTTCGATTGCCCAATGTGTTGTCATAATATTGTATACACTTGGGGAAATCCATATGGGACGTTTTCCGGTTATATGAACCGTGCTCACCATCCCTTTCATCCACCTTGCGCAGACGGCCTCAAACTCTTTTCGTACCACCGAGGTGATCAGAGGATCCTAGGTGTACGATTGCTTGAAATTGAGTTAAAAAATATTAGTATATATTTTTTATATTTTATTAAATATTTACACAATTTAAAAAAAAATACTTACCGCAAATTCTATAAAATATTTCTCCTGCCTCTGAGGAGGTACGACGGTCCAACTGTAGTACGGACCGTCAAACTTATTTTTCAAAATTTTTGCGATTTGACGAGTAATACACCCGTTATCGCGGTCAAACCTAATATTTATTACAAAAATGTAAAATTATATTAATATAATTTAAATTTTAATAAATATTTATTAAAAAATTAGCTATTAATAAACATGTTTACCAAGTTGTATTCGGAGCCGCATCTGGAGAAAGCACAGTCAAATACTGTTCGCGGCCCGGAGTTTGTAACAAACTATCAAGAGTGATAGTTTGTTCATCCGTTCCCGTTTCGCAATCGGGAATTTGTTCGTCCTCATGTTCATCCGATTCTTGAAACCGTGGAGGTGTTTGGGTTTCAGGAACGGAGTGAGGAACAAAATTGTATTGCGGAGGGAGCCGCGATGCCTCAAATTGCAGTCGCAAATTGCAGTCGCAAATTGGCAGTTTTCTTGTAGTGTTGAAAGTAGGCCCCAAACGGGTCGGACCCGCCCCGCATGATCTACCCTGCGACGGATTGATGATTTTTTTGATAAATTTGTTTTACCCGCAAAATCTGCGAATCATTTTTTTAAATCCGCATCCGCTCCGTATTAACTTAGCGGATTTGCGGGTGATCCGCGACCCGCTTCGTTTTCTAAATTTTTTAAAAATATTTAATTAAAATACCTAATATATTATTTGAGAAACTTTTTAACAAAATAATTTTACCCTGCCCTGTTAATAATAAAAATGTCATGCTGACGTGTCAACATCACAACGAGTTTCAGATTAAATATATAAAAGGGTTTAAGTTAGTAGAATAATTACAATACATACCATTGATATTAATTTGATTAGAGAATACATGCTATTGATATTAATTTGGTTAGAGAATACATGCCACTAATAATTAAAATTATATAAATATTTAAAAAAAATTAAAATTATATAAATATTTTAAAAAAATTAAAATTAAAATTATAAATATTTAATTTATATTTACTAATAAAATATAATTTATGAATATTTTTCTCCACGAATGGCGTGGGTATAAATCTAGTAAAATCTTATAATATAATATTGCAATCATAGTTTGATGGAGTTTTGCAATCATAGCTCAACGAAATATATCTCAACGAAAACCGAGACAAAGAGAGATCTAGAGAGACAGAGTGAGAGATCTAGAGAGAGAGAGAGAGAGATCTAGAGAGACTAAGAGAGATCTAGAGAGACAAAGAGAGAGACCGAGAGAGAGATTGATAGAGAGACTTCGAGAGAGAGTTTGAGAGAGAGACTTCGAAAGTCTAAGAGAGAGAGAAAATACGAGAGAAAGAGAAAGAAAACGAGAGAGAGAGATAACGAGAGAAATAAATCGAGAGACAGAGAGTGAGAGAGAGAGACGCTCACCGTCGGAGGTCGCCGGAAATGGCTGGAGATCGCCGGAACTGGCTGGAGGTTGCCGGAATTAGGTGGAGATTTTCTCAGAATTTTTTTTGTGCGGCTGAACCTTAATGTAGTAGGATTGGAAATTAGGTCATTTTAGTTTTATATTATTGGTTTGGTTAAATTATTAGGAAAAACAACCAATTCCACCATAAACTTGTGATTATATAATTATTTATATACAAACTATTTTACCATACCAGTATTTACATAAACTTCATATATTTTTGAATTTAACATACAAACATTTAATACGAAACTATTTTCACCAAAAAACAGTTTCCGTTTATTTTTCCGTCATACGATATGATGTGGATACCACATAGAATACATATGCAAAAACGATGTTATTTGGCTAACTCTTATGCAACTGAAATGTAACCAAAACGACGTCTTTTGGTGTATTTTCTTAAAAAACTTGAATCGAATCGATGCGAAGAGAATTAGAATTCTTCAGAGAAAACCAAACATGAGTGCAAAATCGATTGAATGCGAAATTATTTTAGAGAATCGACAATACAATCCACATGATAATAGAGAGTTGTGTTTTTGATTTAGTGTTACTTTTTCGTCATTCTTCAATCTAGTGAATTGTTCCACACATGTGATAGAGGTTTCCTACTAATTTTTGGAATACATATATTGTTAGAACACGATTTTCTACAATGTGGACAACTAATAATTGTGAATAAATTATATATAATAAAATGTAAAATACCGATACAAGAATTTTGGAAAGCCTAGATTTGCAGAGACGAGACACTCTTTCCTTAATTCTGAAAACGCCCCGTAGTGTGACGGTTGTATGGCATTCCGAATCGCAGGATACAGCTGCAACTATTATGTCTTGCACAACCCAAGAACAGAATCCAACGAACGTTTTTCTATGTTGTACTCTCAAACTCAACATGTGAGGAATTTTTATGTGTATTTTTTACACTCTTAGAATGAGAAAACCAAAGATTTATTTTCCTTTTTCTCTTTTTATTTTCCATCATTCATTTTCATTATTTTTTTAATGATCAATATATGAATTTATAAAGAGGTTACTCTATTTTTAATGAAAGTTATTCTCCACTAAAAATCATTATGATTTTTATGTTACAAATATTATAAAACAATAAACCAAATTAATTTGGTTGTAATTTGTAACTTAACTCAATAAAGGAGATGTTGAATTTGACTTAGTCAACAAATAAAAAATGAGGTTTGAACCAAACTACAATAAAAATTGTACCGACCATTGGTTCATTTGCTAAATTCTAGAAACTCGAAACTCGAGTTCGGTTATCTCCTTCCACTAATACACCAAAGTTTATCCAAAATTTTGAGTTTTGTAACAGTTTCTCCGCTTGATATACAAGAGAGATTTCACTTCTAAATTATAAGGTGGCACAAATTACATTTGTTCATTTTATGCTTATCAAGCAATCCACTTTAAATACTCATTTCTCATTCAAACGAACTTTGGTTTTAGCGTCTTCTTTAAAAAACTCATCGGAAAGTGATCGACAGTCATTTCCGTAAAACTGAGTTAACATATATATGTTTATAGTTCTTTAAGAGAATTTGTAGCTATTTTTTTGTGGTTTAGCTTTAGAGATGCACTTTTGTGGTTTCTCTCTCCAGAATCTGGAGGGTTTTCTAGCCCTATCTATATGTTTTAAGATGCAATTAAGGTTAGGATTCAGTTGCAGAAATGGCTAGTAACGATTGTGGAGCAGAAAATCTTGAAAATGTCCATGGGAGAATAAAAAGAAATGTTATTACAGTAACGGAGATTACGAAAACAGCTTATGATAATGATGATATTAAAGTGAGGAGGTGGAGTGAGATTAGCGAGATCTTTTTAACTAGAGCGGAAGAAAACCTAATAATAGTGTAAAGATGATGAAGAGCAGAAAATACGCTATTAGAGAGTGATTTCGTAGGGGAAATTAGGATTTTTTAAAAAGAGAGATCAAAACGAAGTTGTTTTAATATTTATTATTATTTTGTTAAATGAACAAAACGACGTTGTTTTGGTATTGAATAAAACGACGTCGTTTTGGTACATCGTTTTTGTTATAATTTATTTAAAAACGATTTGAACAAAACGACATCTTTTTGTCCAACATATTCACGTGAAATTTACATGGCATTCACGTCATCCCGTTTAACAGAGCAACAAACAAAAAAATTTTATTTGATGGAATTAATTATGTTTTAAATATTTGTTGGTTAAATTCAAAAATATATGAAGTTTATATAAATATTAGCATGATAGGATAATTTATGTATAGATAATTATATAGTCACAAATTTACGATGGAATTGACCATTTTCCGTCTGGTTGATGCCTTATTGATCCTTCATAGTGACTAATTTTCGGTGGTTGTGTTGACCACTTACTCTTACCCTTATGATTTATGATTTATATATATACACTAACACACAAAATCTACCAATAATATAAAACTAAGGACAAAAAGTCTAGAATTTTCTGTAGACAATCAAAGATAATTTTTAAAAAATCAAATTTTGAAGACATGAAAATCAAGAACGAAAGAACTATATATATTGTAAATACGTTGAGGTTTGATAACTTGAAGAAAAGCATCCACGATCCAAATTTTTTGTTTGCAAGAAATAACTACAAAATATCAATCTTGAAAGCATTTACATGATCAAGTATAATTTACTCAAGTAATTTCCTGTAAACATAATACAAAGCATTCTTGTAGTTATTCCATGAACCACTAAGCACAGTCGATACCATTTCGATAAATCCTTCAAAAACTTTCGGCCATTCCTTAAACATCAGGTCAAAACATATCATTCCTTTCTCCTTCACATCACCAATCGTCAATGAGATCTGATATTCTCATGGCTTGTCCTTTCGCCAAATCAAACAAGATCGTGACCACTTCACTGATTAAATCAACAACTAGTTCACACAATTTGGGAAAACAAGACACGGCTGTATCTCTTGTCAGGTTTATCAAAGTATTAATGACTTCTCCTGGAATCTTGAAGGCTTGAACGAATAGAACGAAAGACCAAGCTGCGACGTGGAAGATTACATAAGAAATTGAATTAGACAACAGAGTTATAATGGAGAAGATCAGATTTGTTAAAGCAGATATCATCTTCACTGTTTTTGGTTTTACAATGTCTTATGGATTTGATGGAATAAGAGAGGATATAAGGAAATAATCAAACATACGTGCACCCTTTTATGACTATTTATTATCAATATGCTTGGATAATAAATAGATATTTTTCAAATAATTAAGTATGTTTCAGAAGTGTTTGATAAAATTTATTAAAATAATATTCTAAAATAACATATTTTAAAGATTTTTTATTCCAAATCTAACATTATAAAAATCAAATCTAAAAAACTGCACAAATAATTATTTAAAAATATCTATTTATTCTAACTGTTGTTTAATTTTTACATTAATATTTTTTGTTAATCAAATTAACTCAATTACAAAAGTATGAGTTAAATTTAAAAGTTAATATAAATTAATTTTTTAAACTATTTAAAAATTCATGTTTTGCTTATGAATAAAATGTGAAAGTTTATGATTTTTTTAGACAATTTTCTCTAAAGGAAATATAAGGATTGTGAATTTGTGATATCCTTAAATCAACTTAAAAGCGATGAATATAAACTCCAGTGGATTCAAGTCCGGTAATGGGTCGTAAACAAGTAAGCAGTGTCCAGCCCATTACGAACGGCCACACCGGATTGTGGCTTTCCTCAAGCAACTAGAAGCTAACACGATCCACTTCTCGTTCCGCCGGCTGATACGATGTCGGCGACCCTCCGACGCCTCATCCTTCTCCTCCCCGCAAAGCGTGCCGGTAATTTACCTGCGCCTTGCCTTTCCTCTGCCTTCAGTCATCGCCTATTTCTACCTTTCTCTTTCGTCTCCTTTTCGTCTCCGTCCGACTCGTCAGAATCACACACCTCCCCTTCACGGACTCGGACCCGGACTCCACTCGAAACTCAATTTGAGACATGGATTCAAAATCTGAAACCAGGCTTCACTCACTCTGATGTAGTTGCAGCGTTGCGAGCTCAATCTGACCCGGATCTGGCGCTCGATATTTTCCGTTGGACCGCTCAGCAACGAGGCTACAAACACAACCACGAGACATACCACACTATGATCAAACAAGCTATCATTGGAAAAAGGAATAAGTTCGCCGAATCCCTAATCGATGAAGTCGTCGCCGGCGCTTGCGAAATTAGTGTTCCTCTCTACAATTCCATCATCCGTTTCTGCTGTGGCCGTAAGTTTCTTTTCAACCGAGCTTTTGATGTTTATAACAAGATGCTTCGATCGGCTAACTCCAAACCTGACCTCGAAACCTATACTTTGCTTCTGAGCTCATTGTTGAAAAGATTCAACAAATTGAATGTGTGCTATGTGTATCTTCACGCCGTTAGATCGCTCACCAAGCAGATGAAATCGAATGGGGTGATTCCAGATACGTTTGTGTTGAACATGATTATCAAAGCTTATGCAAAGTGTCTCGAGGTAGATGAAGCCATAAGGGTTTTCCGTGAGATGGCTCTATACGGCTCTGAGCCAAATGCTTATACTTATAGTTACTTAACAAAAGGGCTTTGTGAGAAAGGAAGACTTGGACAGGGTTTAGGGTTTTACAAGGAGATGAGGAGCAAAGGCATGGTTCCTAGTGGGAGTTGTTACATGGTTCTGATTTGCAGTCTTGCCATGGAAAGGAGACTGAATGAAGCAGTCGAGGTTGTGTATGATATGTTGGCGAATTCAATGTCTCCGGATATGTTGACTTATAATACGGTCTTGGCGGAGTTGTGCAGGGAAGGCAAAGGGAATGAAGCTCTTGAGCTGCTTGAGGAATGGAAGAAAAGGGATCCAGTGATGGGTGAAAAGAACTATAGAACATTAATGGATGAGGTGTATTTTTTGAACAAGGGATGATTTGGGTTCTGCTCATCTCAATAGATCTTCTATTTGGAAAAGAGCTAAAAGAACTGATTTTTTGGGTTGAAAGTGTATTTTGCACTTTAGTAAATGAACCTCAGATCTCAGTAATGATCCAAAATCAAATGGGTTTTCTATCTCCAAGCATGGTGATAGGGAGACTGAAGACTTAAGACATGATGTGTAGAAGACATGCATCTTCAGGCAGTTGACAAAATTGTTTGTTACTTCAAATGTGTTGCATCGGTCAAGGATTGTTCTATTCTGCTGCTCCAGATTTAACTCTGTGATTTTTATGATTTTGTGTAGACAAAGCTGTCCAGAGATTTGAAGATTTGTGCATGGTTTTGCTTCTCGTGGTTCTGTTGTCAAGTAAAATACAAAGCAATTACTCAGTAACTATCACGTAGTTCGTGAATGCATTTTGCATTTTGTTTATGGTTTTACGAACACTTGACATGATCTTTCTGAACATCAGTTAGCTTCAATTTCAGGAGTTGCTTTTCAAGATGGATCTCAATCTTGAATAAGGTGGTTTTATAATTGAGTTGTATCGTTTTACGTACCCGGTTATCTATGAGTTTACTCATGTATATTCAAACCATTTTCTTTAATCTTGGACCGCAACAGCTTCCTCTAATAGTCAACTTAATTCCAATACATAGAACGATTCAATCTTCGGTGAGATAATATTAGCTTTTAGTGAACTTATTATGGATGGTATCAGACTATTAGTTAAGGCCATTTCTTATAAACAAAATTGTGTAATGGTTGCAATATGTTTATGTCAATTTCAGAACTGTGAAGTTTGAATTCAACTTCCCTTATATGAGCTATCAGACCGGTGTGTTGTCCATTGTGGTTCACGGACAACAAAAAACTTAAATCATTTATATAAACAGTTCAAAAAAATATTCTTTACATTTCATATTAATTATTTTATTAGAATTTTTTTTCATATTTGTAATGAAGATTTTTGATTATTTGTTTAGGACAATCGACAAAAATAATATTTTTAAAAATTTTATTTCAAATATATTATATTTAGTTTAAATTTGTAAAAATAGTATAAATTTGATATTAAAATATATTGTTAATAATAAAAGTTAAATTATAAATTGGAAAAAATAAATCGATATAATATTTTAAATTTATATATAATTTAATTATAATAAATTAAAATATAATTTATGTTATTTTAAAATTTTTAAGTGTATAAATTTGAAACAAAACATTTGGTATTTTTGAGGTATTATTTTTTTTATTATTAAATGGGAATATTTATCTATTATTTGATAAACTATAAAACCGGACTGGGCTAAGCGGGCTTATTATTAATTTGATATAGGCCCATTACGGTTAGTTCGTCTTTGTCAAAGAGTACCCTGAAACAGATCTACCGTATAATCAGCGACCTGAGAGATCGAAGACGATGAGTCTTGCATCAGCCATGAAAGCTGCTGGAGTTTTGGTTCTTCTTGCGCTTCTAACGTTAGGTAATTAATCTTTTTATCAGCGTCATTCTCGATTTCGATGTGATTTCTTCCCATCGATCTTCTTTGTTTATAGATCTGATATCTGTTGTTTTCTTTTAGCTTATGCGAAGAAGTCAGGTGATGTCACAGAGTTGCAGATTGGTGTAAAGGTTAGTAAAATAAGGAGGTGATTGGTTCTCTGTGTATGAGTCTGTTCCTGACATTGAATTTCATCTCTATTTGCTTGATTGGAATATGGATCATGATTACATAGTTTTAATTTCCTGGTTTCCACTTCTTTTACGTTTATATGTCAACATTTTATGGATGAAAGTTCTCTCTTCCCCATATTGAATTTCTTTTTTTTTTTCCTTTTTCTTATTGCTTACAGTCATTCTAGAGTTTGGTTTTTCTAGACACATTTTAGCAACTGCATCGGGTTACAATAGATACTTGGGCGCTTATGCTATTTTGGAAAGTAAATGAAGAAATTGGAAATGGACTCAAGCTTCCATACTCTTTTGGTTGTGAAATCGTTTTGTGACCCTTGCTTTAATTTGTTCCTTTTCTTACAGTACAAGCCTCAGAAATGTGATCTTCAGGCTCACAAAGGGGATAAGATCAAGGTCCATTATCGGGTAAGTTTATCAAAGTTTCTACTAGCTGTATAACTTATGCTGGTAAGGTCTTTATTGGGAAAATTGTCAAATAAAAACATGAACTTTCAAATTTTGTCCATTCAAAACATAGTTTATTACGTTGACAATTTAAAATGACAATTTATGTTAACTTTGTTACTTTAATCATGTAGTTTTGTTGACTTAACAAAATTAGGCACGACGTTAAATTGATTATCAGATCATTACCGGTGTAATTAACAGGTGTTAAACGCAGTTAAAAATGTCAATGTCGCTCCAATTTTGTAAATTCCCTAAATCGAAAACGCCTAAGAACCCTAATCTCCCATTCGATTCTCTTTCTCTCTCTCACAATCGATTCTCTCTCTCTCACACAAACATACTCCCGCAAAGCACTAATCCTCCATCATGGTCTAGAGCTTTCTTTAGGATTGGAGCAGGTCTAAAACATGTTTTCGATTTGGGGTTTTACAAAATTAGACCGACGTTGTTTAGCTT
Source organism: Pugionium cornutum (assembly GCA_018901935.1). Lineage (NCBI taxonomy): Eukaryota > Viridiplantae > Streptophyta > Magnoliopsida > Brassicales > Brassicaceae > Pugionium > Pugionium cornutum. The sequence goes on from CM032161.1 coordinate 25,903,685, forward strand.
AACGACCCATTAATTACACCGTTAATGATCGATTGATCAATTTAACGTTATGCTTAATTTGCCTCAAAAGTATATGATCAAATTAACAAGTCAACAGATATTGGTGTTTTAAATTGTCCACGGAAGAGTCTATGTTTTGAATGGCCTATGCTTTGAATTGCCGAAATTTGTAAATTCATGCTTTTTTGACAATTTTCCCGTCCCTTCTTGCTTGCATGATGCTGAAATTTGTAAATTCATGCTTTTTTGACAATTTTCCCGTTCCTTATTGCTTGCATGATAGTATTCTGATTGAGAGAAAAGAAGGTTCATGTAGGAGTTCTCTTGTGACATTTTTGAAAATGTTCATTTAGAAACATAATTTACCAGTGAGAATTGGGCATGATGAATTGATGATTTACTGAAAATGTGGAATTCTTATCATTAGAGTTTAGTAAAATGTTGATACTGAATTAGTTAAAACAAAGGGTGATGATACCAAATCTGAGTTAAAAGTTTGTGGCGATTGATCTGTAGTACTAACCTGCAGGGAAAACTAACCGATGGAACTGTCTTTGATTCAAGTTTCGAAAGAGGTGACCCTATTGAGTTTGAGCTTGGAAGTGGTCAAGTCATCAAAGGTGTGTAGCAATTGCGTCGTAGAATTGCCATCTTTTGTACTCTCTATTTGTTGATGTACAAAACTGAATGTAATGCAAAGTATCTATAAATATTGCAGGATGGGATCAGGGTTTACTAGGAGCTTGTGTAGGTGAGAAGAGAAAGCTGAAAATTCCATCCAAACTTGGTTATGGTGATAACGGCTCACCACCAAAAATTCCAGGTATGTTTATTTTAGTGCTATTCTCAAAAATACCACAAAAATGGTACCAAAAGTGTCGTTAATAGTTTTCTTTGTCTCACAAACCATTATTTTTTTTCTTCTAAAAATACCACAAAGTAAAATTAAATTTTAAAATCTACAAACTACATATTAAACCCTAAAACATGTATCCTAATCTCTAAAAACTAAATTTTAACACAAAGTAGTAAATCCAAACCTAAATATTTAAATTATAAATTTTTAAAATTCATTCTTAATGTTTGGTATTTTGAGAAATAAACTTTTAATTGTATTTTTGGAAAATAAAATTATTCTGGTATTTTGGGGGAAAAAGTTATAATTTCAAAGTATTTTTATGGGCAATTGACAAAAATAACATTTTTTTTTAAGTTTTTGTTCTAAATATAGTATTATTAATTTAAATTTTTCAAAAATAACACAAATTTAATATAAAAATATATTTAATTGTTTTTAATAAAGAAAAATTAAAGCTTAAATCGAAAAAAATAGATGTAATATTTTAATTTTCTTTATAATTTATTTATAGTAAATAATATGTAATTTCACAAAATAATTTCTATTATATTTGGAATTTAAAATCCAGTGTACTAAATTTGAAAAAAAACTGAAAAATATGTTGTTTTTTAGGTTATTATTTTTTATTTTATTTTATAACGTTTCATATAAATACTATATAAATATATATATATATATATATATTCTTTTTTGGTGATTGGTGTGTTCCATGATCTTATCTAATAACGAAGCTCTTTATAACATATGATATTGAATGGACCAGCCAAAGAAAAATGCTGCATAGTTTCTAAACTATATAATTCAGCAATGCATGTGCACAGATACTAAGAGGGAATGTGTGGTGATTGCAGGTGGAGCAACATTGATATTCGATACTGAGCTTGTTGCTGTGAATGGCGAAACATCCAGCGAAGGAAAATCGAAGAATGAGCTTTGATTTATAAACCATCTTCTTTTTTCATTTTGTTAAGTCGTTTTTATCCTCAGCATTTGAATCTCAAAACATATCTATCATTTACAGTTGAACAATAATTTTGCTTTGGTCATAATATTAATTATCTACTTTGCTTATATACTTACTTTTTTTCCTTCATGCTTATATACCTACTTAGGTTTATAGTAAATTTCGTTTAATTTGATTTAATGGCAATTGACAAAAATAATAATGTTTAAAAAAATTTTTTCAAATATAAAATCATTAGTTGAAATACAAATTTAATATTAAAACATTTTTAAATTTCTTTTTAATATGAAAAAAATAAATTATAAATTAGAAAAATAAACTCAAATATAATATTTTAATTATATTTATAATTTTTTATAGTAAATATGTATTTTCTGGAAATAATTTATGTTATTTTTAAAATTTTAAGTTTAAATTGCTAAATTTAAAACAAAAATTACAAAATGTTATTTTAAAGTATTATTCTTCATTTAATTGTTAAAATTTGAATTCAGTTCATACATAAATTCTTGCATCATTCAATCATTATAATATACTAGATGGCAACCACGCGTACTCTGCAGTATTTTTTCATTATTGTATTTAATTTTCTTTTTAATTATTTAATTCCAAATATTTTTATTTTTTTAGTCATTGAGAACTTATTTTTTACCCGAGTGATTTATTCTCAACCATAATTTTTATTTCATTCATTATACAAAAATAAATTAAAATTTCTAGTTTTTAAATATTTAGAAAAATTGACATATAAAAATTATATTATTTTTAACTATTTTTAAATAATTTTTTAAATCTACATATTTCTAAAATAGAATATTCCGCACTTAGATATGTTGTGAATATTGTATTTTTTGAAACCTCTCGTAAAAAGGTCTTTTCAAATCATTTCAACAATGTTATAAAAACATTAGTTTTAGCACAAACACATATTATAAAAAAAATCGAGATGAAGAAAAAAATATTTCAAAGTTTTGTAAACATATATCTTTATCGAATAGAACTATTTTCAAACTCATAAGTGTGTTGTATTTACTAAAATTTCGGATTTCTCAAAAATGAATAAATCTAATCAGTATTTCGTTTTTATAAAAGTCTCTATCAAAATCATAAAAAACAAAAGTATGTGGATGAGAAAAATTTTTTGATGTCATGATTAATTTTAACATAATGTGTGCAAAGTTTTGATTGACGGTATCATAATTGGTGTTTTATAATGTTAGTAATTGAAAATTATTATTTAGGATGATAGTGACTAATAAAAGGTGAGATGGTAGTTAGCAATAATAGGTGAATTAGTAGTTATAAGTTTTAATTGTTTTTGCAAATATAAATTTAAACGTCAAAAATTGTTTAAAATTTTAATAATTTACAGATTTAATTTTATACAAATTATTAATGACTAATTTTGATTTAAAATGATGTGGATAAATTTGATAAAATGTCAATTTTTAGAATTTTTTTTTTGCTTTGGTGGATATTTAAAAAGTTTCAAATTTCGATTAGTTTTCTTTTTCCAATCCCTAACCCTAATTAAAACTTAAACCAATTGGGTTTGATTACTTTTTTAACTAGCCTTATTGGGCCTTTTGTACTATTTGACATTTTTGCTTATTAACAAAGAGTAAAAGCCTAGTAATATAGATATACTAAGCTGATGACGTAATCAAATAAGGTCATCAACATCCGTAAACTTTTAAACGGCGTTGAATAACATCTTTGTTCTGGAATCATCTTTCTGTCACTTAACTCCGTCATCTTCTCGAATAAAAATTATCTTTATATATTTATTATTATCTCTCAGTCTCTCAGGGGAAAGAAGTCTCTAGAAACCCTTTTTCAACCCAAACTCAAAGCTTTATATATAATCACATTCCCATTACCACTCTCCTCCCTAACTGTTTATCTCTCTTTTTCTCTTGTGACTTGTATTCACGCTCCTTTTGCTTTAGAATCAAAAGATGGATGAAGACTTTGAGATGCCTCCGGTTGGTGGAATGAACGACGACGACGACATGGATTTCGGTGACGCTTCCTCGCTTCTTAAGGTCGGGGAGGAGAAAGAGATCCAGCAAGGTTTGAAGAAGAAGCTTGTTAAGGAAGGCGATGGGTATGAGACTCCGGAGAATGGTGATGAAGTTGAAGGTATAGATTTGATTTATAGTTTTCTTTTGTTATTTTCCATTTCCGTTTTGGTTGCTTGTTTTTGACGAAGTTGAGGAATTTGATTGATCTCTTTTGCAGTCCACTATACTGGGACTTTGCTTGATGGGACGAAGTTCGATTCTAGCCGCGATAGAGGAACGCCTTTCAAATTCACTCTCGGACAAGGTTGGTGAATTTTGATTGCTCCTCCATCTTTAGATGATTGTTTAGCTGAATTAACAGTAGAACACTTATTCGACAGAGTGATTTGGCAGATGTAAACTTAACAACGAGATCGGTGAAATGCAATTGTTGTTAAGTTCCAAATATGAGTAATGATTCTCGCTTCTTATGGTCTGTGGTTTCTGGCTGTTTCTTTATCCTTGCACTGGGTCTTTGTGCAGGTCAAGTTATTAAAGGATGGGATATTGGTATTAAGACAATGAAGAAAGGTGAAAACGCTGTATTCACTATCCCTTCAGAGATGGCGTATGGCGAATCTGGTTCACCACCTACGATCCCTCCCAATGCCACGCTTCAATTTGATGTGGAATTGCTTTCGTGGGTTAGTGTCAAAGACATATGCAAAGACGGTGGTGTGTTTAAGAAGATTCTCGCTGTTGGAGAGAAGTGGGAAAACCCGAAGGATCTCGATGAAGTTCTTGGTGTGTGTCTCCACTTAATTATGACCTATTAATAGATTGGTGTTCGTTCGATTTCTCTGACTATAGTTCCTGCATATTTGTCTATGTAGTCAAGTACGAGGCTAGACTTGAGGACGGTACTGTTGTTGGGAAATCTGATGGTGTAGAGTTCACTGTTAAAGACGGTTAGTGCTCTGATTTCGTCTCGGAGATGATGTTGATGAATATATGGGGTTGTATATTCACTTTCTAACAGTCCTTGTGATCTCTGTTATTAATAGGTCATTTCTGTCCTGCACTTGCTAAGGCTGTGAAAACTATGAAAAAGGCAGAGAAAGTCCTTCTGACAGTTAAACCACAATGTAAGACAATTTGCTTCAATTGTTTTTTGACTGATCTTGGGATGATGTGAATATTATCTCTTAATTCATTCTGTATATATAAATGAGACAGATGGTTTTGGGGAGAAGGGGAAGCCAGCCTCTGATGGTAAAGGTGCGATTCCTCCAAATGCAACGCTTGAGATCAATCTGGAGCTGGTTTCGTGGAAAACTGTTTCAGAAGTTACTGATGATTGCAAGGTTGTCAAGAAGATTTTGAAAGAAGGGGAAGGATATGAGCGTCCTAACGAGGGGGCTGTAGTGAAAGGTTTGGATTTCGAATTTCCCTGCACATGTCTTCTCAGTTCTCAATCAACAGATTCTTACCGGTCTTTTGTTTTTTTCCTTCTATTAGTGAAATTGATAGGAAAACTTCAAGATGGTACTGTATTTTTGAAGAAAGGTCACGGTGAAAATGAGGAACCCTTTGAGTTCAAAACTGATGAAGGTAACTAAGCTTTAACTAAAATTTCCTGAAAATTTCCTAAATCCTAACAATGATAACTCATTTGCGGGATGCTTGAACAGAGCAAGTGATCGATGGACTTGATAAAGCTGTTATGAAGATGAAGAAGGGTGAAGTGGCATTGGTGACCATAGGACCAGAATATGCTTTTGGTTCTAACGAGTCACAACAGGAATTGGCTGTGGTGCCGCCGAACTCAACCCTCTATTACGAGGTTGACCTTGTGTCTTTTGACAAGGTTAGTGCAGTTTCCGATGCTAATTATGGCACAATCCAGCTAATCAGGAAGTCTAGGTGCTCCAACACTTGTTTGCCACTGGGTTTTTAGGAAAGGGAATCATGGGACATGAACACTCAGGAACAGATAGAAGCTGCTAGCAAGAAGAAGGAAGAAGGAAACACCAAGTTTAAAGCAGGCAAATATGCTCTGGCTTCCAAGAGATACGAGAAGGTTTCGTTCAATAATATGAACTGGCTCTTTGGTTAATGTGAGTTACGTTGAAGAACAGCATCTTACATTGTTTGATTTTCTCTCAGGCTGTAAAATTCATTGAATACGACACATCCTTCAGCGAGGAGGAGAAGAAGCAAGCCAAAGCACTAAAAGTGGCGTGCAATCTAAACAATGCAGCTTGCAAATTGAAGCTAAAAGATTACAAGCAGGCTGAAAAACTATGCACAAAGGTAATGAATTTGTTGGTTAAGACTAATTAAGTTTCAAAGCTTACCTGAACAATAAAGATGAAACATGGTTGTCTTGGTGTTTAGGTGTTAGAACAGGAAAGCACCAATGTGAAGGCCTTATACAGGAGAGCGCAAGCGTACATGGAATTGGCTGATTTGGACTTGGCTGAGTTTGATGTCAAGAAGGCTCTTGAAATCGATCCCAACAACAGGTTTTGTCTCGTCCTATTAAGTTATATTTGGCTTTGATATATTTTTATTTTTTCCAGATAGGTTTTGCAAATGTTTATTTGTTACGCTAAAATAACACAGGGAGGTGAAGTTGGAGCAAAGAAGGTTGAAGGAGAAAATGAAGGAGTTCAACAAAAAAGAGGCTAAATTCTATGGAAACATGTTTGCGAAACTGACTGTAAGTTTCTCCAATCTAATAGTTGATTAAGATGAGCTCTCGAAACTGGGATTATTACTGTGATTAGGTATCCATATGGTATAATTGAATCTGTAATTGTTGGAAATGCGCAGAAGGAAGCTTCAAAGGAAGGAGAGGCCATGAGCACCTGAGTGTTGAAACATTCAACTGCACTTCGTTTCTTCTTTTGGTTTGTTGCAACGTGTTTTTTTAGTTTCTCGACCTTTGAGTGTTAGCGAGAATCGTTAAAAAAGGGGACTTCTATGTTTAACGTTGAAATTGAATTCGAAGTTAATCGCATGTGTTGTTTCTCTCCTGGTATCGGCGGCTTTAGCCAATTTGGGTAGAAACATGGAATTATATACGCATAAACAAGAACCTTTATACGGACTGTTTTGTTTTGTGTCTCTCAGGTGAATTTCTTTATGCAACTTTTTGGTTATTCTTCGTAACGTCGAGTAACAAGACTGTCTTGCTAAATGGTGCAGTTGCTTTGATAAATATATGGGTGGTTTAGGTCAATGATGGTACCGTCTCACCATTTAGCTTTATATATCTGTATAATGTCACTTTCTCTTCACAATAATCTCTCTCTTTCTGACCCTATTAAGAGAGACATCAATTTACGGTGACCATGGATTGAAATAAGCTGTTCAAAAAATTTTAACTATAATTTAAATGGGAAAAAGTGAAATTTTTTATTTAAATTAAATAATTATTTTTATATAATAATTTATGATAAAATTTTATCTTTATTATATTAAATTTAGAAAATAAATTTAAAATAATATTATTTTATAATATTATTTTTTAAAATATTATTTTAATATAATTTTTAACGGTTGATAAAAATAATATTATTTTAAAATTTTGTTTTAAGTTAGTTTAAATTTTTTAAAATAATATTAATTTGATATTAAAATATATATAAATTTTTTTGTTGATAAAATAAATAAATTTTGAATTAAAAAAATAAACTAAAATATAATGTTTTAAATTTATTTATAATTTATTTATAATAAATATGTATTTTTAAAAAAAATATTTTATGTTATTTTTAAAATTTTAAATTTAGAATTTTAAATTTGGAATGAAATTAGAAAAGGTAAAACAAAACATAGAAAAAACAGAGAGCTACTAATATTGCCAGTTAAATTCTTCCACGTTCACTTTACATTTGATTCTCCAACCTGTTCACTTCTCACTAAATTCTCTCATCAACCACAATAGTTTTCATTACCCAAATCAATGGCAATTTTCTCAAGAACAAAACGTATCACCGACCTATTCGACGAAGGCGCCAAAGTTCGGATTTTTTGCCACGTCAGCAACAACCACCAAGATTCTCCTTAATTCTGCGAGCTCGTGAACGGATTTGTTTAGGATGATTTCGAAGAAACATTCAACGATTCTGACTCCGACGTCTCCAATAATCCCACAACTGAATATTTCGTCGAGCCTAGCGAGGAGATCGTCAGGTTGGCGATCTCTTTCTCTGATTCCGATTTTTATCGTAATCTTTTGCTAGTTCATCTCCTGAGAGCCGTAAAGGCATATTCCGGTCTTAGGTCGAAGCGGAATTCGGTTTTTTGGGACAAAGTAGTGTCATTTTTGAGAAAGTTTGGCCACGACGCAGTGGTTTGTATATCAAAATGGAGTTCATCGGTAAAATAAACCGTTGGGAGTTACGATTACATATACATCGTTTACAAGCCATCAGATGATCCGAGGAATGTTCGTTATTTTGTCAATTTAGACTTTGCTTCAGAGTTCGAGATCGCAAGACCGATGCGTCAGTACATGTGTATGTTGCAGTTGCTGCCTCATGTTTTTGTAGGAAAAGAAGAGAATCTGAGAACGATCGTGAAAGAGTCATGCGCTAGGTGTGTTAGTATATAATTGATTTTAGTATAAATATATTTAATTATTAATTATGTATGTATGTGTCAAAAAGTATTTACGAAGAGTCGTGACTATATGTAAAGAATTATGACTCTATGTGAAAAATCATAACTCTATGTGAAGAATTGTAATTCTATGTGAAAAATCATGACTTTAGAATAGAGAATTATGTCTCTATTATGAAAAGTAATAATGTTTAGTTATATAAATGTATTTTGTGTTCATCATAATACAACAACACAATTTGTTTTTTTTTCTTCTTTCTTTCTTCTCTTGCGTTACTTAAAAAAAAAGTAACAACACCAACATGGTATCAGAACTCTACTGATTCGAGTAACAATTCAAGTACAAAAATAAGCAAAATTATTGCAAAAGTTCAAATAAAAAAAGAGACAGTGGAGACAATATCTCATCAAATAATTCTCATATTTGATGGAGAAAACTACGGTTTTTGGCATATCAAAATAAAGACAATATTAAAAACAAAAAAATGGTGGAAAGTAGTGGAGAATGGTGTTCCAAACGAACCAAGAGAAGTCGCTGAAGAAAGATTAATGAAAGATTTGATGGCCTTGCAACTTTTACAAACGGCGGTGTCAGACAAGATATTTTCGTGTTTAGCATCATCAACTACTTCTAAAAGGGTTTGGGATACGTTGGAGTCTGAATTTCAAGAAACTCCTCGAGTTCGGTTGATAAAACTTCAATCGCTAAGAACATAATATGAGAATTTAAAGATGAATGACGGTGACAACGTCAAAGTCTTAACGGAAAAATTTCTTGATTTGGGAAATCAATTGATGCTCCATGGTGAAGAGAAAACAGATTATCAAATTGTTCAAAAGATTCTCATATCTCTTCTTACAAGGTTTGGTAGTATTGTGGCCGTAATGTAGCAAACAAAGGATTTGACTACATTGGCCGTGTCGGAGTTGATCGGAACTCTTCAAGCGCATGAGAATCGTATTTCTTCACGATTTGAGAGTTCAACGGAAGGAGCATTTCATGCTCAACTAAGAAGAGGAAAATATGGATTTTCAAAAAAGAGAATCACAAAGTTTGTCAACGTCAAGTAAAAGAAAAAAAAGTGGTGTGGTGTTTGTAAGAGAGACAATCACATAGAAGCAGATTGTTGGAAGAAACAGAACAAAGGTGTTCAACAAAACAATTCGAGTAATAAGGGAGAATATTACAATTGCGGAAAGGTTGGACATTTCTCAAGGGATTGTCGTTCAAATAAATATGAACGAGCACAAATGAGTCTTGAAGATAAGACGAAGAAGATGAAGTTCACATGCTATTTAGTGCAAGTGAAGAGACACCAACAATCATAAGTGAAGAGGTATGGTTGGTAGACAGCGGCTGCACCAATCACATGACGAAGGAAGAAAAATAATTCACAAAATTAGATATAAGCATTATCGTTCCAATCAAATTTGGAAACGAAGAAGTCGTAATGACTGCCGAAAAAGGAGACATTGTTTTTATGACAAAAAGAGACAATGTTCCACAAATTATATCTCATGGATATTGTTGTGATGACAGCCGGAAAAGGAGACAATGTTCCACAAATTATATCTCATGGATAATGCGTTATGTTTGAAGAAAAGCGATGTGTAATCTTAGATCCTAAGGGGAAAAAATTATGGATATTCAAATGGTTAACAAGAGCTTTCCAATAAAATGGAATTTTTCTCAAGAAAGTGAAATGGTTGCTCGTGAAGAAAGAAAGAAATGGGATTGGAAAAGACAAATAGAAGAAAAGAATATTCTTCAAGATCAAGGAGATCAGGTCTAAAATTTTTCCATCACTGATCATGATAGTAATAAAGAAGAGACTTCGAAGCCACCAAAGAAATACAAGTCCATGAGTGAAATCATGCAAATAGCACCAAGAGTGGAGTTTGAAAAAAATGGGTCAAATAATAGAAGGTTGTCTTCTCGCACATGAAGAACCACAAACTTACAATGAAACTTGCGATAGTAAAGAGTGGAGAAATACCATGAGTGAAAAATAGAAATGATTGAGAAGAACAAAATATGGAAACTAGTATACAAGCATGAAAAGTTTGACTTGCATACTTGCTTACAAAAGCACTTGGGTGTCTCAAAGTTTGAAGAACTAAGGAGAAAGTTTGAAGTAACACTGAAACTCAATTAAGAGAAAGTGTTAGTATATAATTGAGTTTAGTCTAAATACATTTGATCATTAATTATGTATGTATGTGTCAAAATGTATTTGTGAAGAGTCGTAACTATATGTAAAGAATTGTGACTCTATGTGAAGAATCGTGACTGTAAAATAGAAAGTTGTGTCTCTATTATGAAAAGTCATAATATTTAGTTAAATATATAAGTGTACTTTGTGTTCATCATAATACAACAACACAACTTGTTTTTTTTGTTTCTTTTTTCTCTTGTGTTACATAAAGAAAAAGTAACAATACCAATAGCACGAAGCAGTCGTTGAAGAGCCGTAGCTTATCTCTCCTACCATGGTGGAGAAGCTTTTACTTGCAGCAGAAGTGGTTCGGTCCGTACGAAAGAAGGGTTGGGTCTAGCTTCAGAGTAACGCCGTTGAATAAAGACGGCATAAGATGCAGATTTATAGCGTCTGGTGACGTCGTCAACACTCATTTGTTCATCAAGACTTAATCCATTTAGTATATATAGAGATTCATAGTAACACTCGTTTGTTACATAGAGACTACTTTTTACTCAATAGTAAAAATAAACATCAAATTATACTTTCATCACATATTTTATATTTTATGTTCTAACATAATATTTTTAAAAATAAAATAAAAATATAATGTTTTCATATAGAAAAAAAATTAGTAATTTCGTCTCCACTTAAAACATCTAATTTTTAATAAAAGCATTTAATTTTCTTCTTATCACTGGAATTTTAAACTAGTAATACATATTCAAACCAAAAAAAAAGAAAAAAATAACTTTTTGAGAAAAAAATCAATAAATGAAATAAAAAATAAAAGATAGCCAACAATGATGTCATTAACATCTTATGTTTTTATGATAATGTTATTGATTAAAAATATTTGTATAATTTTTTTATCTTATTTTAAAATAATATTTTATGAAAATATTCAAGAAAATCAAATTGAAAAACTCTAATAAAAAATTATTGTTTTATATTTGCTAAATATTCAAAAGATAAAATCCAATATTGGTATACAATCAAATAACTATATGTCAAATATTCACTTATAACTAGTGAAAACAACTTCAGTTCGACTTCGAATTTTGGGTATACCTAAATTCGAACCCAATCTATGCCAATAAAATTCATTCGGATATTTTCAATTATTCATATCTTTTTGGATTCCATAATTTTAAATTGGATTCGGATTTCATGTTCGGTTAATATGTCGAGTCCTAATTAGAAAAAAACCAAAAAACGTAGAAAGAAGAATTATAATATATTTAGGAAATATTCTATATCTATAATATATTTATGTTTATCTAGTTTTCTATTTCTAATGCTATTAGATTTAGCATAAACATGTATAAATACTTGAAATATGCAGAATAAGAAATCAATGATTCAATACCTTATTATGGTATGAGAGCCTTGGTTTCAAGAAAACACTTAATCAATAATTTTCTTTATATTTCCAATAATGGTTTTTGCTGATGACGAAAGCAATAAAACCTCCGGAGAAAAAAGGAGATGTCGTCAACAAAAGTAATATCTCCATATCATATAAACGTTTATGATAATTCAGGTTCTCTCATTTCTTCTGTTCTTATTCGTCAAGGTAATTACTCCGAGTGGGAAGTGGAGATGTGGAACGTTTTGCAAGCAAAACAGAAAATCAGTTTTATCGACGGAACGATTACGAAACCGATCTCTGAACCAAATTTTTCTATGTGGAAAACAAACAAATCGATGATTGTGAGGTGGATTCGAACATCTATTGAAATAAAGATGCGTTCTACGGTGACGTTTGTTGCTGACGCTAAGATACTTTGGAAAATTTTTAAAGGAAGATTTTCAGTCAAGAATGGTGTTCGAGAACATCAAATCTCTACTGAATTTATGGCCTGCAAACAAGATGGATAATTTGTGCTTGAATACTTTAGTAGACTTTCTACACTTTGGGATGAATTTCAGATTTATCAAACTAACCACACATGTGTGTGTGGTGCACCTGAAAAAATACAAGACTATGAAAAAGCAAAAATGCACAAATTTTTGATGGAATTAGATGAAACACGATTTGGCTCGGTACAGACAAACATAATTAGTTAAGATCCTATACCAAATCTTAATCAAGTATATTCAAGAGTGATTCATGAGGAACAACATCTGAACATCACACGGGTGAATGAACATAAACCAGATACAGTAGGTTTTTCAGCAAAAGCTGAATCATCAACGCCCATTGCGAATGTCATGCTAACAAGACATCAGAGCAACGCAACATACACTCATTGTGGACGCCAAGGAAATGAAACCAAAGACTGTTTTCATATTGTTGGTTATCCAGACTGGTGTGAAACTCATACACCAACCTTGCGACCTACTAATCGAGGAGGCCGTGGTGGACGTAACACATATAGCTAGAACGGACGAAGAAGAGGAGCAACAGTTCGTGCTAGCTACGTCCAAGGACAAGAACAAAGTCAACAAGTAACTAACACTTTTTCTAGTTCGACCACTGATCAACTCACAACTCTCCTCAATGCTCTCAATGCTAAAAAATCGGGGTACACATTTGAACGGCTTAATGGTAAGATATAATTAAATGATGTCATCATCGACACTGGCGCATCCCATCACATGACCGGTGATATCACATTACTGATTGACAAACGAAGAATTTTACCATCTGATGTGTTATTTACTGATGGAAGTTTCGCAAAAGCAAAACAATCTAGAACACTAGTTTAAAATAACACTCACACGTTAAACGACGTGATTTATGTCTCCAATATGAATTGTACTATAATCTCTGTTGCAAAACTTTTGAAATACACCGGATGCATTGCAATTTTTACAGACATTGTGTTTTACATGACCATTTTACAAGAACCATGGTGATTGGAGTAGGTGAAGAGAGAGAATATGTCTATTATTTTAAAGGTGTTAGAGTTACTCAAAGACATCAAGCAAGTAAGAAATCTGATGCGAACTTGTGCCATCGCCGACTTTAACATCCGTCTGTTATAGTTTTTTTATTTTTTATGAATTAGTGTTTTTAATTAAATTTGTGACATTTGTTTGTAAGCCAAAACAAATAAAGAATAATTTTATGATAGTCTTCTATAGAGAAAAACATTTCATGTCATTTTTTATATGACACTCCCGAAAACTTTTTCAACCTTTTTTATTTTCTAAATTTAATTTTCTATTATTATATTTGGTTCTAAACTCATTTTCAAACCTTCATCTCATCAATTAATAAGGTAACACAAACACAGCTTACATAAATATGAATATAGTGAACCAAATTTATAAAATATACAATTATTAATAAATAAAATAACTTTAGTTACTGAAAATTTAAGAAAATATACATTGACAATGTAAAACTAAATAAATTAATTCAAAATTTGTTACAGATGACTAAACCTGTTAACAACAAAAGACAAAAATCTACTGCTTTCAATATACATATGATGTGATATGATTCATGCAAATCTTCTGGAATCATTTCGTGGAAGTTTTATGTCGACCAATTTACAAGTCATTTGACCGGTCAAAGCTTCTACGTTCGGAGGCCGCCGCGTCTTCAAACGCCTTGAAAATCCTTTCACCACAACTTCAGGTGCTTTCGCCTCCACGTAACGTCACTCATGACGTCATATCATCGAAGAAAAGCACGTGTTTGTCTCAGTCTCGGACACCACATGGGAGCATTTGGTCAAACTACCAAAGCCCTTTTATTAAAGCTACATTTGGTCCAAACGCATCCAGCGGGCGAATTTCAGGCGATTTTCGTTTCTTCTTTTTTGACTTTTTTAATTTTTTAATTTACATTTCTGAAATCCTTCCCCGGCAAGGCAAGAAATCAAAACAAGTAGACTTTTGAGAAGCTGCGTAATTTTCTCTTATTAATACAAGTCACTTATTACGTAGAACCAATAGACTAATTCAAACGCCGACATTATGCAGAGCCGGAGTCTGGATTTTAATCAACTTGAGGTTTTGTCATTGTTGGGTCATGGTGCTAAAGGAGTTGTGTTTTTGGTGAAAGACGAAGAAGCAAAGTTGCTTGCTTTGAAGGTTATACTTAGAGAAGCGATGGAGAAGAAGAAGAAGAAGAAGAATAAGAATACGAAGAATGATGAGTATAAGCGCGTGAATTTCGAGCAAGAAGTATTGAGCAGATTCGATCATCCTCTGTTTCCGTCTCTTCACGGTGTTTTGGCAACAGATAAAGTAATAGGTTATGCGATTGATTATTGTCCTGGACAAAATCTCAATTCCCTTAGGATGATGCAGACGGAAACTATGTTCTCCGACGAAATTATCAGGTAACTTTCTGATCTCAATCACCGGTGATATTTGAAAATATGTTCTAATTTTCCACAATGCGATTGATCTTTTTCCTCAAATCTCGTTCTAAATTTTTCATTTTTTTTTGTTTTGATTTTTAGGTTTTACGCGGCGGAACTTGTTCTTGCAATAGGTTATTTGCATAATTTAGGAATCGTTTACAGAGATTTGAAGCCGGACAATGTGATGATTCAGGAAAATGGACATTTAATGCTCGTCGATTTCGATCTCTCAACGAATCTAGTTCCTCGAACGACGCAACCGTCACCGTCACCTTCAACGGCAAAACCGTCGCGGCCGATGAGAAAGAAACGTCTCTTTCATTTCGCCAGTTTCTGCAACTCGGGAATTTTGCCAGAAGAAGAATCGACTTCGGTTTGTTCATCATCATCTACAGCTTCTTCGACATGTGCCATGTCGGACTCGTCCGGAGACAAGTCGAATTCTTTCGTCGGAACAGAGGAATACGTCGCGCCAGAAATTATCACCGGAGGCGGCCACGATTTCGCCGTCGATTGGTGGTCGTTGGGTGTGGTCCTATACGAAATGTTGTACGGAACGACGCCGTTTAGAGGATCGAACCGGAAAGAAACATTTTTCAGAATATTAACTAAACCACCAAATCTGGTTGGTGAAACGACGTCGTTGCGGGACTTAATTAGAAGATTGTTGGAGAAAGATCCTAGCCGGAGGATCAACTTGGAGGAAATCAAGGGTCACGATTTCTTCATAGGGGTAGATTGGGAAAATGTGTTAATGGTTTCGAGACCGCCGTATATTCCACCGCCAGACGACGGAGATGACAAGGGCAAAGATGGAAATACGAAAATTAATGTGGAGAATATCGTCGAAGAAATTTTTGTTGCAAGAGAAGAACGTGGAAAAGAGAGCTTTAATAATAATAATAATAATAATAATAATAATAATAATAATAATAATAATAATAATAATAATGGAAAAATGGAACGTAAAGAGGAATGGGTCAAGGGGTTGAATAACAATTTGAAAAGTGATAATAATTTTTTGGTATTCTAATTCAATTCGTTTGTTTAGCCTATGTTTGTACCTACCAATCGATCTTAAAAGAAATTATACGAAACTTCTGAATTAACCAAAAATTAAAAGAAATAAATGAAATTGAGAGTTTTTATGTTTCGACCATAAGAAAAAACTGTTTTTGACTTTTTGGCAAGTAACTTTAGTTTTATGCTAAGATGAAGAAAAATAATTTTTTTGATTATTTGGAAATGAGAAGAAGGTAAAGTTTCATATAGAATATCTGTATTTTTAAAGCATTTTCAGTGAGGTTTCTTATAACGATTCTATAAGATAAAAAAATTGGCAAATTACCACCTGCATAATTAATTTTTCTTCATTTCATTTAAAAATGTCATTTTAAAGTAAAAAGGTATCACTTCATATTTTTAATATAAAATTTGAATAGAAATCTAGTTTTACCCATACTTTTTAATTGTATATATATGAAAGAAAAAATAGTTAGTGTATTAATAATTGGTAAAATAGAGTTTTGATAATTTTTTTTAATATATGTGAACATTTATAAAATGATACTTTATGTTGAAATACTGTTATTAATTATTTTAAATTATATAATAATTTTAAACTATATTTATTTTTGAAGTCTGTTATTAATTCATTATTAATCCGTTGGTAAGTTGTTGAATTATCGACAAAATATTGTTGTTGAATTAACGACAAATCTTAATCTTTTTAATCCACAACTCCAAAATCAATAAGTAATGACTTCAGCCATTTGAGTTCTCGATAAGTAAGAACCATATACTGATATTCCATCTCACCAAAAGGGCAAAATAAGATGGATTGTTTCTTTGTCTTCCAATCGACTACAAAGCTTCTAAGCATGATGATATAACTAGTTAAAGATCGCCTCGTAAGGAGGCATGATGCCCATTTAAATTTGCAATATGTAGAGAGAGAAATATCACTTGTATAGTTAAAAAAATTCATTGATCCATCGATCTTTTAAGATATCAAACAACTCGCAAATCTGTTTCCCAATGTCTTTGGCGAGGAAACTACATAAATTAAACTAAGATGTATACTACATAACATAGTTATAATCGAGTGATGACCAAATAGAAAAACCGACCAACCAAACATCGATATTTTGTAGGATCGTGAATAAAATCGCTGGCATCATGTGTCAAACCATGGTTTGCCTGTACTCTTTCTCAGAAAATCAGAAACCAACAGCAAATGAAATTAGAAATCATCATAAAATCCTAACAAGTTTATCCGTACTCTTTCTCAAATAGACAAAGAGATTCTGCTCAAGGTACTTTTTATGGCCATATCGTTGTATGCAATGACCTACTTCAAATTACCAAAACGTACTTCTGTTAAAATAATCGCAGCAAATGTAAGATTTATGGATATTCTCTTTGTTTTAACCAAGTATTGTTGACCATTCCTTCAAAACCTAGAATTTTGATCAAGAGAATTCTTAGATGCGAGTAAAGGATCAAAGACCATCCTTCGCTTGGCGTAGTAATCTGCATGATCATGATCTTCTTATCAAGTGTCTTGGAAAAATGGTGGAAAATCAATCATCATATCGGTTATTGACTTGATTGCAATAATAAGAATGAAGGTGAAAGCATAAATCATGTGTTATTGTGAAAGAATCCAAAGCAAATTTATTTCATTTTTACAAGAGTCTAATCAAAGAGAGAAAACCATAAAAATTAAAATAGTTCAAAAGAATTTTATTAAAATATTAAAAGAAAATTCCATTTTATATCATCAAGATAAATATAAAAAATGTTTTGCGATAATTTTCACAATTACAATTTTTAATGTTAGTACAAATATTTATATGAATTTTAACTTGTTACAAAAATTAAATTATATTGACTAATATTATTAATTTATGTGTTTGTTTTGTCTCATAAGATTGAATATTGGTTTGTATTTTTAATATTGTTCACACAAGCATTTTAGGATATATATATATATATAATATGGCTACGTTGCCTATACTAAAAGAAGGCTTCCAATATGTTTATGCATACATTTTTCTAATGGATGATAAAATAAAAACTTAGATACAAACAAATTATATTCTACATAATACAGTATGAGTACAAGCTTTATAAATTTGAAGCTTAAGAATTAACTCCAAAACCTAAAGCTTCGAGAACTTCAACCGGATCGAGTTCATGATCTATTTTTTCAACTTTGTTCCAATCAATATACTTATCCACCGGATCTATCTCATCATTTGTGATTGAAGATGATAAATTGGATTCACGAGAAGATGTTTCTTGAATTTGGCTTGTGCTTGAGTTTTTCTCTGCAGCCAGTTGAGCTTTAACTACTTCAAGAGTATTATATGGAGGATATGAATTGTATGTATGATGTTGAACATATGCTTGTGTGGATTGTGGTGTCTCCGAAAAGAGAATTTTGTTGTTTGAAACCCTCTGAAAATTAACAAAACAACCATCACTAACTAATATATATATATATATATGACTATACATAGTATCTATAATATGTTTAATCATTACCTGATGAAGAGAATCCATTTCTAAGGATATTGCGGTCGTAGGGAAAGTTGCATTGCGAAATGAGTCATGAATGACACAATCATTATCACTAAATAACAGTTGTTGCTGAGTAGATGAGCTCGACATCGGTTCTGGTGGAGTAATCACATATGGAACTATAAAATCTTGAGTTTGAGTGTTGTTAAATTGTAGCATTCCTAGAGGTGAATGTACCGATGAAGTATACTCATGTTGTGGGTTGTACATTGAATGAGTATTGCTTGTGTGTTGAGTGAAATCACTCAATGATAAACAAGCAATATTGTCATTGCCACAATCTTCAACACAAGTGAATGACAATGGTGTTATGTGCTGCTCTAATATTCTTGATGTTTGATGTAAAGATTGTGCATTCAACATATTACGTTGATTTTCCAACGTAAATGTCATTTGTCTTTGTTGTGCTTCTCGACATCTTTGTAAATGCAAATCATGCTACAAAATTAAATTAGTTTATTACATATATATATTAACTCAAAGATTTGTTTTTGAAAATTACATACCTCTATAAGCATGTAGAGTGAACCTTGTACTTCTTTTGTCTTTTTTGGTTTCACACCCAAAATCTTAGGTTTTCTAGTTAATTTTGTATTAACATTTTCAAAACTCGCATAGAGTAATTAAAATTATGTTAAGAGTTTGGAAAATGATTGTATTCCTTACATATTTACTTGTGGCCGAGATGAAATTGATGAAGCACTTGTTTTTGTAAATCCTCGGATAGATGAACCTTTGATAATAATATAGAAACAAGACATTAATTATATTAGTATTTTTAAAACAACATCTATAACATTTAAAACTAACGATATAAAGTTATTATTATTTTTAAAGTTCACACACATATATATATAATCAGTGAACAAAACAAACTAAGAATTTTTTTTATCATCAATCTCTTTCATATAATTTTAGTTTAAATATAATAATATGTATAATATAGAGTAATATCCTAAAATAGTATTATTTTAAGTTAATCTTCCAAATTTAGCACAATAAAACTAAAATTCCCAAAATAGCATAAATTATTATGTAAAAATAATTATTTACCTTAAATAAAATATATATAAAATTAAAACATAATATTTGGATTCACTTTTTCCAATTTAAGATTTAAATTTTTTTCATTAAAAATAAATTTTTAATTATTTTAGTATTAAATTTGTGCTATTTTTGGACATTTAAATAACTAGTGCTATATTTGGAATAAAAACTTGAAATGGTGCTATTTTAGTTAATTACCCTATAATATATATATATAATTATCTATATTTCTTAATAAGAGACCATAACTTAGACCTGTCAGAAAAAATATTATCAATTATGAGTAGGTGATTTTTATTTTTCATAACCGCATTTTATGAAAACCAAGATATATAGGAATATAATTCCTTAAAATGTAGTTGTGAAATAGATCGTTAAGTTAGATATTTGATATTTGGTTTACTTATATTATAAAAGAGCAATTTTTTAAAGAGTAATACCCTAAAATAGCACTATTTTAAGTTTATCTTCAAAATTTAGTACACTAAAACTAAAATTTCAAAAATAGCATAAATTATTATGTAAAAATAATTATTTACTTTATGTAAACTATATATAAAATTAAAACATAATGTTTGGGTTCACTTTTTCCAATTTATGGTTTAAATTTTTTTTATTAGAAATAAGTTTTTAATTATTTTAGTATTAAATTTGTGTTATTTTTTAAAATTTAAATGACTAGTGCTATATTTGGAACAAAAACTTGAAATAGTGCTATTTTAGTCATTTGCCTTTTTTTAAAATAGTATATTTTATTGGGCAAATGTCTAAAATAGCATCTTTTTAAGTTTTTATTCCAAAAATAGCATCATTAGTTTAAATTTTCAATAATAGCATAAATTTAAGATTAAAATTCATTAAAACTATATTTTAATAGAAAAAAATTAAACCCTAAATTGGAAAAAATAAACCCAAATATAATACTTTAAGTTTATATATAATTTATTTAAAATAAATAAGTATTTTTACATAATTATTTGTGCTATTTTTGGGAGTTTAATTTTGGAATGCTAGATTTGGAAGAAAAACTTTAAAAGATGCTATTTTAGGGTATTACTCTATTTTATTTTTAAGGCTTTTTCCAAAATTTATATTATTAGTTTAAATTTTTAATAATAGCACAAATTTAAGATTAAAATACAATAAAATTTCTTGTTAATAGAAAAAATTAAACTCGAAATTAGAAAAAAAGAAACCAAAAATATAATGTTTTAAGTTTATATATACATTATCTAGAATAAATAAAGGGCAATTGACTAAAATAGCACTATTTTAAGTTTTTGTTCCAAATATAACACTAGTGATTTAAATTTCCAAAAATAGCACAAATTTAATACTAAAATAATTGAAAACTTATTCCTAATTAAAAAAATTTAAACCCTAAATTGAAAAAAGTGAACCCAAACATTATGTTTTAATTTTATATATATTTTATTTAAGGTAAATAATTATTTTTACATAATAATTTATGCTATTTTGGGAATTTTAGTTTTAGTGTGCTAAATTTGGAAGATAAACTTAAAATAGTGCTATTTTAGGGTATTACTCATAAATAAATATTTTTACATAATTATTTGTGATATTTTGAAATTTTAATCTTAATCTAAATTTGTAATAAAAATTTTAAAATGTAGTTTTTTTAGAGTACTAATCTATTATAAATAGTTAAAATATTAAAATCAACTTTCAAATAACAAAAAACATGATTAAAGAAAGAAAAAAAGTTAAGGGAAAGAAAGTGAACATACGTTTATTGTTTTGACTTATTCCATCTTGAATGGTACACTTTCCAAGTCTAAATTTCTGGAAAATAAAAGAATCCAATGTTAAATTAATTTTAGAAATTTAATTTTGTATTATTTGAAAAAATGCCAAAATAATTATTTACCTGCAAATGACTCTTTACATGGTGAAGTGCAATTCCTTCAACTTTCATTGTCTCTTTGACAGTTTTTGGTGTTGCCTCTGTAAAAACATAAAATAGTTAGTGATGTTATAAACTAAACTCTTCATGTTGTCTATGTATCAACAAAAAAATAATAATATTATAAAATAAAGTTTTTATTATAAATTTAACTTATTAAAATTAAAATTTTCAAAATATTATAAATTACTATATGAAAACAAATACTTATCTTAAATAAATTATAAATAAAATTAAAACATTATATTTGAATTTTTTCTTGCGGTTTATGAATTATATTTTTTTTACTAGCAAAATTTTTTAAATTATTTTATTATTATATTTGTGTTATTTTAGAAAATATATATTAATGTTAAGAAAAAATTAAAAAATATATTTGTTAAAAGAATTACCAAAAATATAAGAAAATGATCTTGCAATAATGCAGAAAATATTTTTTTATATAAAACCCTATAGAATGTCTATGTTTGGCCATTCATGGACACTTCCAATGAAAAATGTTTATACTCATACTTTTAAAATATTTTGTGAATCAAAGAAAAAAGATTTTATCCTAAATGCGACAATATTTGTTAGAAAAAGAGAATGACGCGTGCTAATAATATGTTTATAATGACAAAACCTCGATTTCACAATACATAAATTCGAATACATAAAGATTACTCGTCACATGTCAAATGTTGGGAATTCATAGACATCTCAAATTTGTTGCTACAACAAAAAAGGTAAAATCACGACTAACAACTTAAATAATCCAATTTCACGAAAAAGAAATTCAAGAATTTGGTCAACGAAGCAGATATTCACAAGTTCCATTTTCAAAATAACAAACAAATAAAAATTCACATATCACTATATAACCTATTAATGTTGAAAATTTACAACAAAATATACTCTTCACGTTGATTTTCCTTGGAGTAAAAATGCAAATAAATTTATAGTAAAATTATGTCGATATGTTTCATTCTAAAATCAATATAAATTTAGATTGATATTGCGATGAGATTAGGATATCATCGTAAGTAATAAAAAATATTTTTTTGTTATAAAAATACGTATACAATAATATCAAAATATAGATAATTAAACATGTGAAATTGATAAATATATTTTGGTTTTCTACCACTAAAATTCATTATGCATGCAATTAATTGAATCATTACAACAATAAAAAAATCAAACACATGAATATGAAAATTATTTACTTAAATAAAATGTCGTAAGTTTTTAATATTTGCAGTATTGAGTTAATTAGTAATGCATCTATTTTTTTGCAGTAGTGAATTCAATCTAAAATTAATATAAATTTAGGTCGATATTACCGAAACAAATTAAGATATCATCGTAAATAATAAAAAAAAAATTTTGTAAAGTACGCATAAAATAATATCAAAATATAAATAGTTAAACACATGGAACTAAAATTCATTATGCATGAAATATTAAGTAAATCATTACGATAATTAAAAAATCAAAAATATGAATATGAAAGTTATTTACCTAAACAAAATGTCCCAAATTGTTTAATATTTGCAGTAGTGAGTTATACTTAGTCATGTATGTATCTTTTTGAACATATATACATATATTAATACAAATATTCTATATTTTCACTATACCACCATTAAAAATGATCAAAGTCAATACATATTATAAAATAATATGATCAAACATATTGTTCGTGGTAAAAAAAAAAAGTTAAATACATATTTTTTGAAATTCATGCAATGGTAATCTAATAATCTAGTAAAACACAAAATGAATGTAATGTTTTGAATCAAAACAACTGAAATTTTAATAAATAGATGTCAATAAAAAAAAAACTATTTACCAATTTCATGCTAAGATTACATGAATGCATGTATTCATAAAAATGACATGACATGCAAAACTAAAAGTAGAACAATGAATTGAAAATGAAAATGAATAAATCAAAGAATGTTACTAACTGTCAGGTCCACCGAGTTTAGTGACAGCATTGACAAAGCAATTGTGAAGATCTGTTGACCATCGTAATCGTGCTTTTTCATCTGATGTATAAAAAATATAAGGTGTGATCTTTGAAGAAGATGAAGTATTGTTTCCTGCTTTATCTTTTTGAGATTTTTCTACTTCACTCAATGTTATAGAAACTGTTTTTGTATGATCAATTTGGTGAAGGGAATTGATTGCATTTTCTTCGAAAATTCCTTCTTCTTTTCTTTTTTCTTTCTTCTTCAGATCTTGGGAACTCATCATCTCTGTCTTCTCAGACTGAGATGTTTCTACACTTTATTTTGTTTGTTGTGGTTGAGAAAGAATTACTGGAAAAAAAAATGAAGGATAAATATTGTCATAATTTAAAAAAAGAAGCTAAAACAGCTTTCCCAAATCCCCAAAAAGAAAAAAAATCAAGGTTCAATGCATAGTTACCGTAACAAAATTAAGTGACATTTAAGAAAATCTCATAAAATAATATTGTAAAATATCATATTTTTTCTTTTAAATCTATTATTATAAAATTAAAATTTTAAAATATTATGAATAATTATGTAAAAATATTTATTTATTCTTAAGAAATTATACATAAACTTAAATTATTATGTTTAGGTTTATTTTTTCTAATTTTTAGTTACTTTTTTCTATTAAAATATAGTTTTAATGTATTTTAATCTTAAATTTGTGCTATTATTGGAAATTTAAACTAATGATGCTATTTTTGAAACAAAAACTTAAAATGTGATATTTTAGACAATTGTTCAATTTTAAATTGCAAAAGAATTATTTAATTAGTAATACTCTGAAATGATATTTTTAAAGTTTTTATTCCAAATCTAATATTTTAAAATTAAAATTAAAAAAATAATATAAATAATTATATTAAAATATTTATTTATTCTAAATAATTATAAATAAACTTAAAATAGAGTAATAGTTTAAAACAAGACAATTTTAAATTTAGCACATTAAAAATAAAATTTTAACAATACCACAAATTATAATATAAAAATAATTATTTATCTTAAATTAACTATATATAAAATTAAAAAATAATGTTTGAGTTCACTTTTTCTAATTTAAGGTTTAATTTTCTTTCATTACGAAGAAGTTTTTAATTATTTTAATATTAAATTTGTGATATTTTAGAAATATAAATGATTAGTACTATATTTGGAACCAAAACTTAAAATAGTGCTATTTTAGCTAATTGCCCTTTAAAATATTATATTTGGATTTTTTTTTCAATTGAATGTTTACTTTTTTTAAAAATAAAGTTTTAATATATTTTAATATTAAATTTGTGTTATTATTGGAAATTTAAACTAATGATATTATTCTGAGAAAAAAAACTTAAAATAATGTTATTTTTGTCAATTACCCTCATTTAATTTTACCTATAAGAAGATAAAAAGTGGGCCTCTGCATTTTATCTTTTTTTTATTTAATTAAAAATGAAAAAAAAATTAATTTTAAGTTATTTGATAAAACAAGAAATGTTTAAAAGAATTGGATAATATATAAAAAAAAGTGTATCATACGTTTATGTAGTTTGTAAAACAGATAAAAGGTTCAGCTAAAAATAATTTTGGGACACAGAATTTGTGAGAAAAGTAAACCCTAAAAACAGATGACTATTAAGAAGAACAATACAAATTTGCTGATTGAATTACCCTCTTTGATAATAAAGCCACTTTGCTTGTGTTACACAATTCATGCAAGAAAAGCAACTTTTTAAAAATGATTTTTTAGGATAATTATCTAAAATAATATTTTTAATTTTTATTTTAAAAATAATATAATTAGTTTAAATTTTCAATAATAACATAAACTTAACATTAAAATATATTTAAACTTTATTTTAATATAAAAATTAAATCCTAAATTAGAAAACAAAAACTCAAATATAATATTTTATATAATTTATTTAAAGTAAATAACTATTTTTATATAATTATTAATGGTATTTTTGAAATTTTATTTTATATTATTAGATTTGGAACAAAAGGTTTAAAAGATATTATTTTACGATATTACTTTTTCTATTTTATTTTTCTATATATAGTCTGTTATCATTTTCAATATTTATATGGTTTTCTTTTTCTTTTTGCATATAATATATATATATATATATATATATAATTTTTTGGTCATTCTAAAGTTACTTTTAAACTCTGTATATCTTATAAAAATATTTTTTTTAAAGCTATATATATATATACAGTAAAAATATGTTGTATAAATTCTAGAAAAAAATCACCAAATAATCTAACTAAGAAAATATGAACTAAATATCTTCGTTTTAGACATTAGCTGATGATATATTTCTGCAACCATATACATAACAGAAGTTTGCTTATGTTTCCATTCAGTTTAGTTCTAATACGTTTCTATACATTCCTAACATTATTCTTACCATATTGACATTACAGGTTTTGAATTTTGAAAGACCACAATTAAGAAAAAAGAGCTTGTTTTGTGTTCGAATTCATGATGTTTAAATATAAAAACTACTTGACCAACCTGTATGCAGGTTATTAAAAATAAAATTAATTGGAAAATTATATGTTATATTGATAATTTATATGTTATTTTATTTAAAATTTATTATGGAATTAAATCTGATAAAAAATAATTATGTGAATTAAAATATTTGGTTAAATTTTCTTAAAATTATAAATATCAATTTTAAAAATTATTATAAATTTTATAAAATTTTAGTCTCACTTCCGTTTTGAATTTGCTAGATTGTTGAATAACATAAGAAAAAATGAAAATAAAAAACCTGATCATTTATAAATTTTACTAAGTTTTAACGAGAAAATAACACATAAAATTAAAATTAATGAAAAAATAATACATAAATTACTTTATAATTGCATTTCTCAATTAATATTAAAATAATTATTATCATTTGTCCTTAGATTAAAGATATGTTTCAGGAAACCTTAAAATTATTCACCAAATCCTTTTGTGTTAACGTATACTATAAATACTAGATTTATACAGATATTATGTATGGGTAAAAATATTCGTAAATTATATAATATTTTTTATTAATAAATATATATTGAACATTTATATAATTTTAAATTTTATTTAAATTATTTTTAATATTAATTTTTGTATATGTATATTATAGAAAGAAAAATAATTATTTTTTACGAAATTAACATTATTTTTTTATTAATTTAATAAAATATATTTATTTTCTAATCAAATTAATAACAATAACATATATTATAGTTATTTTAGTAATTTAAACTTATTTATATATTTATTTGAAACTGATTGTGTTGATGACACATCATCATGATATTTTTGTTAATAACACGTGAAAATAATGTTATTTTCTTAAAATATTTCTCAAATAATATATTAGAGATATTAATCATATCAATTTTTACTATTCATTTTTTGTTTAAATTTCTCAGTGACAAAAAAAATTAAATTTTTGAAATTCATACAAAAATTAATTTCTAATTTTTGATGATAAAAAAAAACTAATCATTCAAATATATTTAAAAATTGGTTCATACCAACAGTTTTGATGAAAAAAATTAGCAAAAAAAAATACCAGAAATTGAAATTTTAAAAAACAAGAATGTTTTTGTTTAGGGTCCAAAATAATCTTGAGTTAGTAATAAAAAATTTTAAAAAAATTTGATGAAAAAAATAAAAGCAAATATTTCAACATATAATACGGGTTAATCACTCAATTTATTATAAAAAAGATAACATTTCTTTTTTATTTTTAAATTAGCATTTTCGGCTTTGAACAAACAAACAAAAATTTAGAACAACAATAATAATATTAATAAACCGTTAACGAACCGCCTAGGCGGCGCTTAGCCACAAATTATGCAGCCTAAACAGTAAAACAGTTTGGCGAACGAATAAATGAGTTAATGATTGCACCATATCTACTATTTTTACAAAAAATTACTTTTTGTCACGAAAAATATTATTTGAGAAATATTATTTGGAGAAAAATATTATCTTAATAGAAAAAAATTAAATTTTAAGTTAGAAAAATAAACTCAAATATAATATTTTAAATTTATGTATAATTTATTTAGAATAAATATGTATTTTAATATAATTATATGTGTTATTTTTGAAATTTTAATTTTAGCGCATTAGATTTATAATAAAAACTTTAAAATATATTATTTTATAGTATTATTCAAATTATATAAATTTTAAGATATGTATGATCAGGTGCGGTTTACCCACGTTACTATGTACCAAAAGTGCAAATGTAGAAGGATAATTTTTTCTGCAAAGTTTTCACTTATTTTGAGAGTTTAAATTATTGTTAAATTATAATTTAATAGTCTTGTATTATAAAAATAAAAAATCATGAATTTCCAATTCATATCAAGTATTAATAAATGAATTGATATTTAATGTTTTTTATATTAATATAAAAATCTTTAAAGTTTTAACGTGAGATTTTCATATATTCTAATAAATATGTTCGAGATAAGAACGAGACCACACACAATCATTTTGAAAATACTGCAACAAGATGTGTCATTTATATGTACTGCTTATAATCTAAAAAAATAGTTTTATAGAAAAAAATAGATTAGACCAACCATAAACTATAATACCATATTAAAATTAATAGATTTTA
The DNA here is from genome assembly GCA_018901935.1 of Pugionium cornutum. Taxonomy (NCBI): domain Eukaryota; kingdom Viridiplantae; phylum Streptophyta; class Magnoliopsida; order Brassicales; family Brassicaceae; genus Pugionium; species Pugionium cornutum. Next base: position 25,931,832 of record CM032161.1, read on the forward strand.
ATCTATCATCAATTGACAACAATATAGAAATCTGTAAGTTTTCAATGTAATCTTTCATACACTATAATATCAAAACTGCAGAGAACTACATATTTTATTAACTCAGACCTGAGAATAGAATCGAAAGTAGATATCATAGACGTCAATGTATACCTAAGGGTATAACATCACAATGAACTACTAATTTTGTGGCATATGGTAACCAATAGGCCAAATTTCAACTAAATCATTTGAATATATATTTTACAAACAAAATTTAAAATAAATTATACCTAAATCAAATATATACAGTTTTTCTAGATGGATATGTAACACTTTTCTATGTGGATATATTGAAGCATAGACTACGCCAAAATAAAGTTTTGACACATTTAAATGTTATCAAAATAAGTTAATTTAAAGTTTTAAATTTTTGACTAAACCGTATAAAAATTATTTGATGTGTTACATATCCACATCCCAATCTCCACACATGGCTCTGCTACCACTAAACAATAAAAAGTTTTGTCGAGAAAATGGGTCAAATATAATTATGATGTTTCTCATCGAAATACAAATGATCATGCACGTTTAGGATGTATTATCCGTAATGACAATGATTTTTTTCTTCATGCTGGCATGAAAAAATTCCAGGGAAAATCGATATCTATTGAAGCGGAATTGACTGCACTTATCTAGGCCTTACAAGTAACATGATATTTGGGATACCGTCACGTAATTTTTAAAGCCGATAATTTATCGTTAAACAATCTGATAAATCACACCGAAGTAAATTTGCAATTACAACACTATATTTAGACAATTTAACAATGAATTCCCAATTTCAACAACATCAAATTTATTCATCAGCCCAGATCTCGCAATCAAACTGCTAATACTTTGGCGTCTTCATTTATAACGTCCACGGTTGATTGGAATATATTTTCTGTATATCCAATATTTTTACAAAACTTTTGTAATGAATTATGTTTACAATTAATAAATACCTTTTGCTGGCAAAAAAAAACTTTCATAACATTTAAATGAAAAGTATAAATAACTCTTTTCGTAATTCTCTAGTTTCTTAAATAAAAACTTTTTCTGTTGTTGTAAACCGCAAAACCCCAATTTTTTTTTAATAATCAATTTTAAAAAAATAAAATATAATCAAAAGTACCTTTACTCATTAAAGGTAACACCGATTATTCACCTTTTATGCGAAAGATCCAAAGAAAAGGTAGACAAAAGTTTATTTTAAATAAAGAAAACGTGGTTAAATTAGAAAAAAAATATAAGTAAAACAAGATAAATAGTTAAATCCAAAAATAAAGATGCACGGACAAAAACGAAACAACGGTTATGAAACCACCTTATGTACCAAAAAAAATCTTCTATGCAAAACAACAAAATTGACAGAAATTTCTTCAAAAAATAAAACACGTGTTTAAGCTATAAAAATATAACGTACGAGTTTGAAAAAGGATAAACAAACAATTTATAAAAAAACGATAATCTTTGTAGACTTTGCACCATATGTCTAAGCCATTTTGAAAATATTAATTATCTTTATTGACAAAAACATAGTAATCAGTAAAACCGTAAAAGAAACAAAAATAAAACACAAATAATTTAACTGGCAATTGACAAAATAATATTATTTAAGTTTTTATTTCAAAAATAACATTATTAATTTAAATTTCCAATAATAATACAAATTTAATAATAAAATAATTTAAAACTTAATTTTAATAGAAAAAATTAAATTTTAAATTAGAAAAAAATAAAATCAAATATAATATTTTAAGTTTATGTATAATTTATTTAGAATAAATAAATATTTTTATATAATTATTTGTGTTATTTTTAGAAATTTTAATTTTATTATGTTAGATTTGGAATAAAAACTTTAAAATATATTATTCTAATTTAATTTCGGTTGTGTATTTAAATGCAAGATAAAATGTAATTTTGTTTGATTGGATAACCTTTGCTGGTATTTTTCCTCTTGCTTTTATGAATATGCACCCAATAATAATCTAAAAATTCAAGAAAATGTTTATATTGGTTTGGTTAACCTGTTTTGCAAGATGACTAAGAAAAATAGACTTTTTATAAGGAAAGAGCAAATTTGCTGCAATTGGCCTTCAGTAATTATACTTCAATTGTTGCGTTCAACTAAATGATTTAAATGAGTTAAAAAATTACTTTTTTAATTCAATTATATGAAATATTATAGATCGTGCAAGTAAAAAAAATAAATGCATAATACGAAATCAAAAGTAAAAAGGTTCAAAAATTTGATCTTTTAAAACATTTCAATTTTAATGGCTGTATAAGAGAAAAAAATCATTAAAATACTGATTATATGTTTAGGCCATCTATTTAAATACCAAAAATTTTAATGAACTATTTAAATAATTATATGTGATTAATTAATATTAACATTAGAAATAACATCATTAACTATATTATTTATTTTAACCAACTAAAGCTATATACTAATAAATAAAAAATAAGTAACCGAGTTAACATGTTACTTTTATTATTAATATTGAATAATCATATATTTAAATCGGTACAGTCAACTACAGATCATTATTTAAATTATTCATTAAAAAATTGATATTTAAATGGCCTAAACGTAAAAGTTAAATATTTTTAAATTTTATAATGATAAACTGCTCTACTTTTATATTTAACTAAATCGGCTGATTTTCTTAAATCTTGGATTTCTTTCATAAGTTTTAGAGAAATCGGTTGGAATTTGCATTTTGCTAACAAGTTATGATATGAATTTGTGAGTAACTATAATTTGTGAGTAGCAATATTCACATCGGATTTGAAATGGATTTTCTAAAACAGTAGTCGCAAATCCATATCAGATTTGTGATACATTTGCAAAGGATGCAGTACAGTTTCATGTAAATCTTTCGTAAAATTGCTAAAAATCTATTCTTGTTATGGATGGCGTGAAGCCATTGAAAGTTGAGATCCGATTTAGCTTATACTTTCATACATGCCTCAGACTACCAAACCCACCCGATCGGAACTAGGAGCCGTTAAGACGTATTGGCATTGAAGGAGACGGCACTATGAAAGAATTTAAACTATAGGATTTATAGACAATTGCCGTTGATTGGTTTTCTACATAACTTTTTTAAGTTTTAAAATAACACTATAAATAAATAAAAAAACTGAGTAATACTATAATATAACAATTTAAAATAACATTACTCTTTACACCAATCAAAATATTTTCATTTGAATCACAAAATGCAGACTGTATCCAAATTAATCGTGATTGAAATTTTCAAATCATTGTAGAAAGATTCTCTTAACATTAAAATAAAAGTAATTTTAAAAAATTACGTGTCATTAAAAAAGATGAAATAGTTTAAAAAATCATTATATGCCGTTTAATCAAATATGACATTACAATTTTAAAAATAAATTTATTTTTAAAAAATAAATTAATCAAATATGATATGACAATTTAAAACATAAATTTATATCCAAAAAAAAATAAATTAATCAAATATAACATAATAATTTAAAATATAAATTTATTTACAGAAAAGAAATTAAATCATATATATTAAAATAAAAGTAAATTAAAAAAATTTATACATATTCTTACAAAAATTATATGACTAAAATAATTATTATGCTTTATACATTAAAAAAGAAGTGAATTTTGAACAAATGTTTACATATCATTAAAAAATATGACACAGAAAAAAATATGATTTATTACCTCTATAAAATAAAAAAATAAATGAATTCTGAAAATTATTTATATGTCATTGTAAAAAGATGACATAACTAAAAAATAATTATGACATAATGGTTAGTGAAATGTGAAATAATAATTTTAAATATAAATTTATTTTTAAAAATAAAGTAAATCATAAGGGAAGTGAATTAGAAAAAATGTTTAATATGTTTTCAATTTTATGATTTTATTTAGATTTTATGCATTTATAGTTATTTCAATTAATTAATTTACTTTGACAAACTACGATGAATTATTTATATTTTTCAATCATGGTTATATAAAAAATAATATCTAAAGATTAAATTTAATTTTACTAAAATAGCCAAAAAATATACAACATTAATAGTTAAAAAGATGTATTATATACAACTACATAATTTTTAATATATAATCGTATCAAAATATAATTTACATATAACTTGATTATAAAATAAAAATAGAACCATATTACAAATTGAAAATATAATATTAGTAAATTTAAATAAATAAAATACAAATAAAACTCATCTTATATAATACATATGACATTTAACTAAATATAATAATAATCTAATTTTATATTATGTTATATTTACAAAAGACGTAAAAATATTATCTAGTTAAAACATGATTCCTAAACTTAAAAGATCATTTTTAACCCAGTAATTTTAGTCATATATATTCTTTCTTTTATATATATATATATATTAAAATTTCGATCCGTAAGTAAATAAAAAAAACAGAAATATCACATAATAATCTAGTTTTTTTCGAATCTGTCGTTTCAAATTGGTATCTTTAATAGTACAATATCTCAAAGTGATAGCATTAAAAAAAAAGTTAATTCAAAGAATCAGATTCTTTTAGTTCTCTATTAAAAAAAAAAAACTTCTTTTATAATTTAGTTTTAAATGTTGTTATCTTATCTGTCCTAAATGATAATTTTGTAATTAGAAATGTATATGACCTCTACTTTCTACAAAGTATCTGGAAACTAATTTTAGAGATGAAAGCATAAAGTGAAGCCAATAAGATATGAATTGGAACCAAAATATTAAACTTTTAATAAAATATTCTATTTCCAAGATAACTGTCACGTGTCGGTCTTATATGAGTCAGTAAGACATGCAACATCCGGTAACCAGTCATCCTCCTCGCTCACTCAATATCCCATATATAAAGAAAAGAGTAATGTGTTTCATTTTTCTTATCTTTCCGATCTTTCCAATCTTTTTTTTACTAGGTTTGTTAGGGTTTTTGTGTTGATAATTGAAATGGGAGAAGAAAGAGGAAAAAAGGAGGAAATGGTTACTCTTGAAATTCTCAGTAAAAAAATTAATGATTTTGCAAAGGCTAGAGATTGGGAGAAATATCACAGTCCAAGGAATCTCCTCCTAGCGATGGTATCTTTTACTCTTATCTAAATTTATTTAATTTGTAAATCTTGAGTTAATCTCTTATGTCTTTTAGAAAAATAGGTAGAATGGAAAAAGTGATAAGGAGTATGAAATATTGCAGGTAGGTGAAGTGGGAGAGTTATCAGAGATATTCCAATGGAAAGGAGAAGTGGCAAGAGGACTTGAAGATTGGAAAGAAGAAGAGAAAGTGCATCTTGGAGAAGAGTTATCAGATGTGTTGTTGTATTTGGTTAGGCTTTCAGATGTGTGTGGGGTTGATTTAGGCAAAGCCGCACTGCGAAAACTCCAACTCAATGCCATTAAGTATCCAGTCAAACAGACTGATCATTGTGTTGGTGATCATGGTGAATTTTCAAGCACCATTATTAAGTTGAATGATGAAAATTAAAACAGGAGTGTGTTTGATTGTTTCTTGTTATGAACTTATAAGCTTTTGAATGCACCAAATTTTATATTACAGAGATATTTTCTTACAAAGATCACTTTTTAAATATCATATGAGAGTAGCAGACTACATAAAAGAAGAAGATTTTGTTAGCAGTTTTACTACGGCCTGTTTTTGGATGAAAATTTTGCATTTAAAAAAATTAAAAGCTCAATTTATCTTTATATATAGTAACAAGGTAAACTATGTTTATCAAATTACATTATTGTATGTTGATATTTTTTCCCCGAAAATTTTGTTTTTTCATCAAAATCGAAATACGTGTTTTCCGACAAAAGTTTAAAAACCATGTTTTTCCAATAAAATTTAAATTTGAGTTACTTTAAAAGCATAAAATCACATTTTTTACTAAAATCAAAATCTTGTTTCTTCGCCAAAACCGAAAATCCTATTTTTTCACTAAACCACAAAAATAGTTTTTTGTGTAAAAACTGCAAAGTCATGTTTTCCTTTGGAAAATATAAATTGTGTTTTCTGCGAAATTCTAAAAATTAATTTCCCGTCAAAATTGCAAAATCACGACCTACTAAACCTGGTTTATGAACCTATAAAGATGGTGGAGAGTGTCCATTAAAGCTGATAAAACCTTCCAGAATACCATGATTTGAAAGGTTGATACTACTCAAGAGAATTTTAGATCAACTATAACAAGCGTTGAAGAAGATTATTGAAAGAAGCCAAGAATGTTTGAAGGATGAGCAAGAAGAAGGAGAATCATAACAATGAATTCGGATATGTCTATTATATTTGAGTTTGATTAGGAATTAGAAAACAAGAAAGCAGATTAAGATATTTCTTCGGGCTGCGTAGGTAAACAAAACGATGGAAAATTACCAAAGAATCTTTGCATATGTACAGTTGGTATATTGTGATGGTTTGTTTAGCAAAATCACAAATATCATAAAACTTCTTTCTTCACAAGTTGAAGCTTTTATTCTACGTTAACAATTGATTAACGATGCGTATATTTTTGTTTATGTGCAATTTGTTTTTCTTAATCATCTGAAAGCAGATATTTTTTAGCAATCTAGTAACTTCAATAGAGACCAAATGATCAAAAAAAAGTTATAATTAGTTGAAAAATCTTAACTAAGAACTTGTTGGAGCAAATTTCAAAAAAAATTACTCCTCCAAAAATAGGTGTATGTCGTTTAGCATAGAGAGCACACGGTATTCTTTAGTAAAAGGCGAAAGAATAGTTCGCTTTGAGCTCACCACACGACTCCATGAATTAAAAAGCTAAGCACAAGATGCTTTATATACATGAACTCATCCTATCTAGATTCGATTATGTTCAATGTGGGACAAAGTAAGTTTTGTCATAACTAGGCCACACTCTCATGTACTAGGTCGTCCTGATAACCCATAGTCGCGTTCAATACGTGTAATTCCATAAATATTCGTTTTCTTATTACTTTTTTTCGTTTCAGAATCACTGTTTCGTTAAGAATCTATATTACTGTTTCTTTTTAGTGCATATGTCGAAGCTAATCATCTATCAATATAGTAATATATATAAGAGTAATACCCTAAAATAGTACCTTTTAAAGTTTTTCTTCCAAATCTAGCATCATAAAATTAAATTCCCAAAAATAGCACAAATACTTATGTGAAAATACTTATTTATTCTAAATAAATTATACATAAACTTAAAGTATTGTATTTGGGTTCATTATTTCCAATTTAGGGTTTAATTTTTTTCTATTAAAATATAGTTTTAGTACATTTTAATCTTAAATTTATGCTATTATTGGAAATTTAAACTAATGATGTTATTTTTGAAACAAAAACTTAGAAAAGTGCTATTTTAGACATTTGCCCTATATATAATTAAATTCATAAATTATATCATGCATTTCCCATTTTTATAATATTCACCAAAAAGTAAAACGCGAAGAACAGTAGACTTTTACTCCAAATCTTTCAAAATATTAGTCTTTAAATCGTAATTATACTTCGATGGTCATTAAAAAAATTAAGATCAGTTTTTAAAATATTTTCTAATTTATAAACCAATTAAAATTATAAAACCTATAACATTGATTTAAAATTTTAAATTATATACTTATACTAATCCAATTATTTATTTGAACAATAATTAGACCAAAACGTAATTCTTAGCTATAAATATGTTTAAATTACACAATATTTGATATTTGATATCAAGTAGAAACGTTTTGAGTAATGTCCGAAATCGACAAGTGCATTCACATGCAAACTAATAAATAAACTCTTTAAAGTAAATGTATCCTCGAATTAAAATCCTCGAAAGCGATTAAAATGTGAAAACAAAAGCGGAATGTTTTAGTCTTAAAATGGAAAAATTGAGACATTAAGCTCAACAAGAAGAAGCTATGAGAGGCATGAGACAACGAAAGTTTACTCATCATCGTCTTCATCATCATCATCACCACCTGCTCCATTCAATGCCTTAACTCTCTCGATCAACTTGTTCTTCCTTTCTTCGTATGTCAATTTCTTCAAATTGTACCTGTTTTATTTATATCCAAATCAATCAATCAACCAATGACACACCAATGTTCTTACATTCCAATAACTACAAAATGTGATTTGGTTTGTACCTCTTGTGTTCCTTAGGAGCAGATTTCTCGGTTTTCTTTGGGTTGGGATCAGCACGAATAGCTGCATGAACATTCTTGTACATCTCCTCGATGTTCTCAGCATCAACTCCATTCTTTATGTAGTCACTGAAGTGAGTTTGAAACTTCTCTGGCTCATCTTCATTCAAAAGCTTCATGTAGTTTGAGACATGACCACCATAGATGTAGTTTCTGTGGATTTCAGCATCGAGTTGCTTGTTTTCTTTGTTGAAACCGGCAAATCTCTTGTCACTGTGAGGAATATCAAGACCTCCGTCCAAAGCACCCTATAGTAAACATGAAGCAAACAAAAAAGGTATTAAGAATTCCTTGGTACAAACATTTGAGAACACAACAGATTATAATAACAATGCCCAACATAATAATAACAGAGTGAACAATTTGATACCTTTAGTGCACCAAAAACACGGTTTCCAGTTGTGGTCCTGATAAGTCCAACATCAAGAAGAGCACGGAAAGGTCTCCTTGTGTCAGTTGGTTCTACAGAAAAGTCCTCTCCAGTGGCCTGATTCATATGTGGCTTTTATGTTATTAACAAGAGATGAACACTTGAGTTTTTATTTCGAGATGAAATCAACAGCAAGACATACCTCGACATTACCCTCATACTCATCGTCCATCTCCAACATCTTCAGGACACGGCGAGCCAAAAGAAGGCCAGTACAGTAAGCTGGTTTGACAAAAAAAACGTTATTAGTCTTTAAGAAACCAAAAACACAGAATCAAACATCATATTTGAAGGGGAAAATAAACAAAATCATATAAATATTTCAATACCTGCAGCATAGTTTGTAAGTCCAACTTTGAGTCCATAATTAGGCAGCTCATGAGCATAAGCAGAAGCCTTAACAATATCACCAGCTATGCTTGCAGATACGATTTGTGCCACTATGTCTTTGTTGGTAAATCTGACAACAAAACGGTACTTAGGTGTGTTATACTTGTTCTTGTCTTGATTGATAAGACGGATCCTTGCCCTGTAATCCGTCTTTCCATCTGCAGAAAACGACACAAACTATCAGACGATTTGAACAAGAGAGCAAACAATATCAGCGAGAAAACAAAACAGGAATCCGTACCTCTCCTTCTCCTGAACTTCACTTGGTACCTCTTAAAGTAAGCATTCGACTTGGAGGGCTTCACAAACACCTGAACAATATAAATCGTTCTACTTCATTAGTCTATCATATAAACCCTAACTAAAACATAAGATCTAACGATATAAGAATTACAGGAGAGCAAAAACAGAGTCTTTATGCAATGAGCTTTAATTCTGAATGTAGCTCTACATGGTAACGCACCAGAATTGCTTATCTCAATTCTAAACCAAGTTCTAAATGAAAATGAGAGATTTCCAAAAAACCATAACAAACATCTATGAAAGCTCATCAATTTTTCGTTACAATACCTCAGAAAAAAAGGTAACAAACCTAAAAAGAGGAAACGCTGAAAATTTCTACATGAAATGAAGATCGCAATCGGATTTTATGAGGAGAAATCAAGAAGAAACCATAGTTGAGTAAGAAGAGAGAGAGAGATTACCATTGTTTGATTATGCGAAGCTGTGTGAGAGACGAGAACTCCGAAGCCGTGAACCCTAATGCTAATTATAAGAAACCCTAGTAAACTTGGGCCACCATATTCGTGGGCTTAATATGGATAAACGGTTTAATATGGTTAACGGTTTAATATGGGTTAACGGTTTAATATGGGTTACCAGATCTCGATTGGTCAGATTAAATAACGGCCCAAAGACTTCATATTTGGATCTTGTAATCCTTCCACCACGACAAGAATAATAACAAAAAGTAAATATTTTATTGGTCACAAACACGTTTTATTTTTCTCTTAAATTAAAATTTAAAACATATTTTTTCCTGAATTGAAATTTTCAGATCTCAAAATCTACTTATTTTATAGATTTCAAGACAACCCAATAATCTAAACTACATTTATACTCACGTTTTTATATTGAGAAAAATATTTATCCATTATAATTAATTTTTTATTTAATAAATATAAATTAGATACATACATAAGTTATCTTTTATTTCAAATATTTTTTTAAAATTTTTAATATTAATTATATAAATAAATTATATAATAAAATCAGATTATATAAATAAATTTAAATTCTATATAGATAGTATTATTAAATAAATAAATAAATTGTACATGTGATAATATTTAATTAACCCAAACTTTTGTTTTATATTTTATTTGACTAATTTTTTCAAATTTTTAATAATGTCTTTTATATTGTGTTTGTTTTTTATGTCAAAATATTAGCGAGTTACATATAGTATACTGTTAAATATTTTTCTAATGTCATTTTCGTAAGCAATCTAATAAATTATGTTTCATGATACTTGTCTTAAGATGTTCCCCTAAATAACCCAAATTTGATGTTCAGTTTGTCAATCTCTGAATTGCAGTGATTAGGGTTGAAATCGTGTTTGAAATGTGGTTATTACATTATAAACGGGTTGTATATTCGGATTTAAATTCGGTTTAGTAGCGTTGTTAGATGGTTAGGGTATGTCACTCTTTAAATTGATTTACTGGAAATCTTATATTCCGTACTCTCTACAGAACAGAAATATCTCTACGTCTCTTATCTCTTACCGTGGGGTTTCTCCGTTGATATTCATAGATCGTTCGTTGATTTTCTTGCTTTTAGGCGATTGTACTGGTTGAAGAAGTATCTAGAACCATAACTAGTTTATCGTAATTTCATCATAAATGGAAGCAGAGACATTTGGAGATAGTCTCAGGTATCCCATCAATTGATCCCCCAAACCGCGGAAGTTTAAGCGCAAATTTAAGAGTAAGTGAGGGAGGCGGAAGACCTATCAGATTTTAAAAGTTTAACTCGCTCGCTCTAACGTTGGTTTAGTAGACAGTTCGTTAGTCAAGTACATAACGAGCCTTGTCTACGAAGTTCCGCTACCTCGTCTTATTTGCTTCTGACGTAGCTTCTAACACTATAAAAGATGGGTTTGTATGGTAGGAATAACACTTTTGAAACCAATCACTACATAGGAGTGATAACAAAGCCAAGCCGTAAAAAAAGCGACCAGCCCTTCTAGCAAATAGAAAACGGCTTATTTATAGCCTCTCCCCTTTATTCGGGGACTTCATCAGGTCTTCCAAACTCGTTTGAATGAATAGTAGAATAACTAAATAAGATGTTCAAAACAGGCTAGGCTTAGCCTATAGGGCTGGATTGGATCCGTTTGAAACAGGGTAGCTTTAGCCTACAGGTACAGAGCAGGTTGGATTAGATCGCTTATTTAGTAAACATTAGATCGATTATGGGAAAATGGCCAAAATTAATTTGAATCTTATGTTAATATTGGTGAAGAAGATTGGAAAGAATTGGTCGAATTTATAATTAATATTTTTCGTCAAAATAGTAAAAAAAAATTTTGTTTTTCATCAAAAAAAAAACATGTTTTCCGACAAAATTTAAAAACCGTATTTTTCCAATAAATTTAAATTTAGGTTATTCTAAAAGCATAAAATCGCGTTTACTTACTAAAATCAAAATCTTATTTCTTTGCCACAACCGAAAGTATTTCCACCAAACCACAAAAATAGTTTTTCGTGTAAAAACCGCAAAGCCATGTTTTTCTTCCAAAGACATAAACTTGTTAAAAATAATGATTATCTCTTCCACCGACATACTAAAGTCAGTTAAATTGTCATATATATATATATATATATATATATATATGCTTTCATTAAAACTTTAACAGTATGAAAAACATCTTCACTTTCACCTTTTTTCATCGTCCAACTTCTCTTATATTATTCTTTAACACGTTATGAGCACGAGTGTTTTTACCATATACCTGAGATCATAAAATAAGGTAAAATTATATTTTATTAATACATGTGTATATTATATTATAGGTTATGCTTTCTGAATATTATATAGTAGGCTCTACCTCCTGAATATTATATGGTAGGTTCTGCCTTCTAAATATTATATGGTAAACTCAGTCTCCTCAATATTTTATGGTATGTTTTACCTTATAAATATTATATGATAGGCTCTGCTTTATGAATATTATATGGTAGGCTATGCCTTCTGAATATTATATTGTAGGTTATGCCTTCTAAATATTATATGGTATCCTCTGCCTTCTAAATATTATATGGTAGGTTCTACCTCCTATTATATGGTAGGTCATACCTCTTGAAATTATTTTAATTTATGTGTTATTATATTCAATAATGTTTTATAATTTTATCATAAATTAATTTATATCATCATTATGCCCAAAATTTTTAAAACTGATCACACACATTTATAAAAATTAAAATCTATAACCAAAATTTTATCATGATTATTTATTAAAAATAATTGTACAATAATTTTTACAAAACTGATGTTTAACGTATTGTTTTGTTATGTGTATAGTTATAATTTGGCAAAACTCGAAATTGCTGCCTTTGATATATCTGGAAAAAATTACATGACATGGGCAGTAGCTGCAAAAATACATTTAAAGGTAAAATACCTTCTTGGCACCATCGATAGGTAGGAAACAACATCCGATGAGAAAAAACAAAAGCCATGATATTTTTGTGCTACCATATCCATGATGATTTAAAAGATGAATATATCACAAAACAAGATCCTGCAAATCTTTGGCAATTACTCAAAGGTAGGTTTGAACACCAAAAATATGTGATTTTACCAAAAGCCAAACATGAGTGGTTAAACCTCCGGTTTCAAGATTATAAAAGTGTAAGTGAATATAATTCCGTGTTGTTCGAAATCACTTCTAAGATGATATTGTGTGGAAAAAAAGTAAGTGATTATGATATGATTGAAAAAACTCTCCAAACATTTCACCATGGAAATATAATCATGCAACAACAACATCAAGCAAAGGGATATACTCGTTATTCAGAGTTAATGCAAGTTCTCCTTGTTGCTGAACAAAATAATGAACTTGTGATGATGAACCATCAATCTCGTCTCACTTGATCATCTTCATTCCCAGAAGTGAATGTTGCATCATCCAATTACAATAATTGGAAAGGACATGGACGTGGTCGAGGCCATGGTCGTGGTCGTGGACGTGGATGAGGAGGTGGATATGGACGTGGAAAAGGAAGAGGTTTTCGTCCCAATGAATCCAAATTCGGAAGAAACAATAAAGTCCACGAAAATGAAATTGGTCGCGTACCTACTATACGCCATAAAATACAATATGAAAAATTTTGTTACATATGTGGCATGAAAGAACATTGGTCTCGTACCTGTCGTACACCAAAATATTTGGCTAATCTGTATTAAGAATCACAGAAACAAAAAGGAAAAGAAACTGAAACCAACTTTATCTCGGATGAACCCGGACCTTCTTTCGATGGAAATACATATCTCGATGTTACTGATTTTCAGGTTGATTCCAAGAATACCAAAGAACAAGATAATTAAGTTTAGTGTTATATATATAAAGTTGTATTTAGTTTACTTATGAACAAAAACAAAACTTAATGTCTTTTTGAAAAATATATGTAAGTTTGAAATTTAATTACTTAATGTAAAATACTTTTGTTATAATATAAATTGATTTTAAAATATGTGTGTTTAACATTTATTAATACATATTTATCAATTTTTTAATCCAGAAAATGTATTTTTTTTAGAATAAGAATGGAGATATATGTCTAGCAGACAATGCTACAACACATACAAGACTTAAAGATAAAAAAATTTTCTCCTATCTCAAAATGAAAGATTCCGCTAGAAGCGTGAATACAATATCGAGTAATGCAAATATTATCATATGCTCCGGAAGAGCTAGTTTTCAATGCCAAGGGGAACAAAATTTGAAATAAATGATGTTTTATATTCTTCCGAGTCTCATAGAAACTTATTAAGTTTCAAATACATTTGTACAAATGGATATCACATAGAGACAATAAGCAAAAATAACATTGAATATCTTAGCATTACATGGGAGCAAAAACAAATATTGGAAGAATTACCAATGATGTCATCTGGATTATATTACACAAAAATAAATATAATTGAATCGTATATTACGATAAACCAGAAGTTTACGAGTACATTTAAAGTCTGGCATGAAAGAGTAGGACATCGTGGATCAGTTATGATGAGAAAAATTATGCAAAATTATAATGGCCATCCATTGAAAAACCAGAAGATTTTTCAATCACACGAGTTTTCGTGTAGAACATGTTCTCAAGAAAAACTTATTACTTGGAAATCACCAGCCAAAATTAGTAATGAATCTCTAGTATTTTTAGAAAAAATACATGGTGATATATGTGGGCCTATTCACCCATCATGTGTGCCATTTCGATGTTTTATGGTTTTAATTGACGCATCTAGTAGATGGTCATATGTGTGTTTGTTAACCACACGAAATATGGATTTCGCAAGATTCATTGTCCAAATAATCAGGTTAAGAGCGTAATTCCCTGATTATAATATAAAGAAAGTAAGACTTGACAACGGTGGTGAATTCACATCACAAGCCTTTAATGATTATTGTATTGCTCTCGGAATCGATGTTGAACATCCGGTTCCACATGTTCATACACAAAATAGTATGGCTGAGTCTTTGATAAAATGGTTACAACTCATTGCGAGACCGTTAATTTTGAAAACAAATCTTCCAATTTTAGTATGGGGTCATGCTATATTGCATGCGGCAGCATTGGTCCAAATAAGACCAAGTGCATATCATGAATATTCCCCATTACAATTTACATATGGCCAGAAGCCCGATCTATCTCATCTCCAAGTTTTTGGATGTGCGGTTTATGTTCCTATAGCCCCACCACAAAGAACAAAGATGGGACCACAGAGAAGATTAGGAATATATATTAGATTTACATCATCAAGTATTATTCAATATCTTAAACCACGAATTGGTGACATGTTTATGGTACGATTTGCTGATTGTTATTTTGATGAAGAAGAAATTAAACAAATAAAAAAAGATATTAAATGTTGTACGCCATCTTTGCTATATTTTGATCCTCCCACAAAACAAAGTGAAATGGAAGTTCAAAAAATTGTACATTTGCAAAATATTGCAAATCAATTGCCAGATACATTCATAGATACAAAAATAGTGATGAAATCATATATACCTACTCTGAATGCCCCATCAAGAATTAATGTTCTTGTAGAACATATTGATGGCGATAAAATAAATGAACCCAGAATTCAGTTAAACAGGGGGAGACCGATGGGCTCAAAAGATAAAAATCCCCGTAAAAAAAAGTATTTGGGAGAACAAAATCAAAAGGTTCCGGAAGAACCTCACAAAGAACGTCTCAAAAATATTTGTGAAAGATTATAGAGGAACCAATTCAGACGGAATGTCCGGAAGACATATGCAAAAAGCTTTTTGAAAACCGTGAAGAGGAAATTCGTCTAGAAAACGGACGTAATACAGAAACATATGAGATTTCAATTAACTATACACAAAATAGAAAATTATGGATTAGAAATGAAATAGAGGATATTAATGGAATATTCTCCTTTTCTATATCCAAAGAAATTGAAAATGAAAATGATGATGCAGATCCAATGTCTGTAACAGAATGTCTAAAAAGACCTGATTGGGAAAAATGGCAAATAGCTATAAGAAATGAATTATTCTCTCTACAAAAAGAAATGTCTTTGGATCCATTATCATTACACCTGAAGATGTAGTGTGAGTTGGGTGCAAGTGGGTTTTTGTAAGAAAAAGAAATGAAAAAAATGAGGTCACTAGATATAAAGTCCGTCTTGTTGTACAAGGGTTTTCTCAAAAACTGGGAATAGATTATGAAGAAACATATTCTCCGGTCATGGATGCAATTATATTTAGATATTTAATGAGTTTATCATCATCCAAAAGGTTAGAAATGCACTTTATGGATGTTGTGATTGTATACCTATATAGAACCATTGATAGTAATATATACATAAAATCCCAAAAGGATCAAAGATCTTTAAAGGACCCAAAGAACTATATTCGGTCAAATTACAGCGTTCATTATATGGGTTAAAACAATCCGGACGCATGTGGTATAATCGATTAAGTGAATATCTGTTGAAAAAGGGATATATTAACAACGCGATATGCTGTTACGTATTTATAAATAAATCTCCATCAGGCTTTGTGATCATTGCTGTTTATGTAGATAACATGAATATAATTGGAACTCAAAAAAAATTGATAATGCAAGAACTCATATGAAAGAAGAATTTGAAATGAAAGATGTTGGAAAGATAAAGTTTTGTCTAGGACTCCAAATTGAGTATTTCCAAGATGGGATATTTGTGCATCAATCAAATTATACGAAAAGAATATTAAAACGATTTAATATGGATAAAGCGAATCTTTTGAGTACTCCAATGGTTAATTGATCGCTTAATATAAACAAGGATCTATTTCGATCTTGTGAAGATAATGAAGGCATATTAGATCCTGAAGTACCTTATATGAGTGCTATCGGTGAACTTATGTATCTCGCAAATTGCACTCGACCAGATATAGCATTTGCTACAAATTTACTTGCAAGATATAGTTCATCACCTACACGCAGACATTGGAGTGGAATAAAATATATTTTCCGTTATCTCCAAGGTACGATTGATTTGGGATTATTTTATTCTAGAAACCCCGAGTTTGGTTTAGTTGGTTTTACAAATGCTGGGTATTTATCGGATCCACACAAAGCTCGGTCTCAAACTGGTTATATTTTCACAATTGGTGGAACTGCGATCTTGTAGCGATCTCAAAAACAAACTTTGGTTGCCACTTCTTTAAACTATGCAGAAATCATTGCCATTCATGAAGTATGTAGAGAATGTGTATGGCTCAGAAACATGATCCAACACATCGAAAGAACAAGTGAAATAACCAACAACAAAGAGCCAACAAAATTATTCGAAGATAATGTTGCATGCGTCACTCAAATCAAAGAAGGTTATATCAAGAGTGACCGAACAAAACATATTCCTCCGAGATTTTTCTCCTATATCCAAGAACTACAGAAAAATCAAGAACTTGACATCGAGTATATTCGTTCAATCGGTAATGCAGCAGATTTGTGCAATAAGACACTTCCTACAACAACATTCAGAAAACATGTTCAGAATATTGGAATGCGTTATTTATGGGATCTATGAAGAAATTATATTCATCTTCTTCAGAAAGAGATTACGCATATGTAATTTTTTTCCCTTATCATGATTTTTTTTATCCTGTTGAGTTTTTACATGATAAGGTTTTTAACGAATCAGTACGTAATATTTTTATAATAAATAATAATCAATGAAGGTGTTAAAAATAATGATTATCTCTTCCACCGACTTAGTGAAATCGGTTAAATTGATTTATATATATGTATGCTTTTTCGCTTTAACAGTGTGAAAAACATTTTCGCTTTCACCTTTCTTCATCCTCCAACTTCTCTTATATTATTTTTAACAAAACTGTGTTTTTTGCCAAATTCTGAAAATTGATTTGTCGTCAAAATTGCAAAATCTTGTTTTTTGCCAAAACTTTAAAACTTTGTTTTCTCGCATAAGGTGCAAAATTATGTTTATCCTCTAATATCACAAAACTGCATTTTTCCAGCCAATAATATCATAAATTTTTCTATCAAAACGGCTAAAATCTATTTTCTATCAAAAACATATATAAAACAAAGGGTAAATGTCTAAAATAGCACATTTTTAAGTTTTTGTTCCAAAATAGTATCGTTAGTTTAAATTTCCAATAATAGCACAAATTTAAGATTAAAATATATTAAAACTATATTTTAATAGAAAAAAATTAAACCCTAAATTAGAAATAATGAACCCAAATACAATATTTTAAGTTTATGTATAATTTATTTAGAATAAATAAGTATTTTCACATAAGTATTTGTGCTATTTTTGGAAATTTAAATTTATGATGCTAGATTTGAAAAAAAAACTTTAAAAGATGCTATTTTAGGATATTACTCTAAAACAAACTAATTTATAGTCATTTGATAAATGTTGTATCTACATTTTCTTACAAAGCGAACAATTTTATTTCGAGATGTAGTTTTTAAATGCAATAACTAATTCAAAAAAAATTGCTGAAGTTTGGCACCAAATCTAAATGCAATATTAAGATTAAAAAAACTTTAAAATATATAGAAAAAAATTTGTCCCTCTTTCCAAAAAATTAGACTATTGAAGGGAAAACGGCCGATTCCACCGTAAACTTGTGCTCGTAGGATTATTTATACACGAATTATCATATCATGTTAATATCTACATGAAATATATATATTTTGAAATTTTAGCTACAAACATTTAAATCGTGGCTATTTCCACCAACTAAACGGTTTCCGTGTGTTTTTCCGTTACACGTGATGACGTGGCTGCCACGTCGGATGATGAACTTAAACGACGTCGTTTAAATTAAAGTTTTACTGAGAAATAAATAAAACGACGTCGTTTTGGTAAAAGACGAAAACGACGTCGTTTTGTTATAATTTTTTTTAAAAAAACGTAAATCAAAACAACGTTGTTTTGGTAAAGTCCAAAACGACGTCGTTTTGTACATCTTCTTCAAACTTTGTAATCTGATATTTTAGGCGAAAATTAGGGTTTTTCGACTGGAAAAATTGAATAGTGTGAGGAAGAACAGAGACGGAGATCTGTAACTACTTAGTTGCGTCATTCATTTCTTTCAACAGTTTTTGCTTTGACTTTCCAATTCATTAAATTAAAATCTGTCTTGACGATTCCTTAACGTTTGCATGTTCACAATTTATTTCATCAGCTTTTTCAGCTTTTAAAATCTTTATTTACTGACAAACCCTTTTGAGAGCTAACAAAAACTATACAACAGAGCTTTCGAATTTTTGTGGAGGAAATCGAATTGTGGTGGAGAAAATCGAAGCAAAGTGTTTTCCTTCGTTGAACACTTTGAATCCAACTTCACCAGCATCAGGAGAATCAACTCTGAAAAGGAGAGCTTAGTGGAGAATCCTCCTGAAATCGATCTTCTATTTCAGTATGATTCAATGCTTGGCTTACCTACAAATACTGAAGCCCTGCAAATTACTAGCCCTGCTTATGCAAGTCCTACAAACAAAACTGGTGCGTAAAATCTTCCTAATTCATTCTCAATGTCAGATTGCAGAGTTTTAAGAAGATGTACAAAACGACGTCGTTTTGATAAAGTTCAAAACGACGTCGTTTTGGTTTATGTTTTTTTTTTAAAAAATTATAACAAAACGACGTCGTTTTCGTCTTTATCAAAACGACGTCGTTTTGTTTATTTCTCAGTAAAACTTTAACTTAAACGACGTCGTTTAAGTTCATCATCCGACGTGGTAGCCACGTCATCACGTGTAACGGGAAAACACATGGAAACCGTTTAGTTGATGGAAATAGCCACGATTTAAATGTTTGTGGCTAAAATTTCAAATTATATATAGTTCATGTAGATATTAGCATGATATGATAATTCGTGTATAAATAATCCTACGAGCACAAGTTTACGGTGGAATCGGCCGTTTTCCCGACTATTGAAGCACCAAAATGTTTTATCCTCCACAAAAATGATCAAATATTTCGAACCTCAAAACATTTTTCACTTCAAACTCTGTTTTGGAGTAGAATTTTTTCTAAAGCTATTTTATTTTCAACTGCAAAATAGAATAATAAATAAATAAAAATACTACATGGTTGAAATAAGTATGTTCATCACTCAAAGTAGACTGAAAGTAAAATTCAATTCTATTTTGATTAAAAAAATTAAATAGTAAACCTGAAGTTCTTTTAACCTATATACTCTTCACTCTTCATCATCTAAAACTAATAGGCTTAAACCAATCGAATCAGAATTTTTTCCAAACCAGCCGAATCTGAATTTTTTCCAAACCAACCGAATCTGAATTTAGTAAATTCTGTTTAATCCTCTTAACATTAAAACACATGTGAGTTAAAAAAATGATAATATGATATTAGAGGATATGGCTAAAAACAATTATAACATTACGTTTAATCAAATGTCATAACATGTGATATAGCAATTATAAACATAAATTTATTTTCAAAAAATAAATTAATCAATAACATAATAATTTTAAATATATTTTTATTTTAAAAAATAAATTAAATCATATATATTAAATTAGAAGTGAGTATGAAAAATAATTTACATATAAAAACAAAAAATAATACTAAAATAATTAATATTACTAAAAAAATTCTTATCCCTTATATATCAAAAAAGAAATGAGTGTTGAAAAAAAATTTACATATCATTAAAAAGGATGATATAGGTAAAAAAATTATGAAATGACGTTTAGTTAAATATGACATGATGTTTAATCAAATATGACATATTAATTTTAGCCATAAATTTATTTCCAGAAAAAGAGTAAATCATATATATTAAATTAAAAATATGTTTAAGAAAAATATTTATTACCATATATGTTTTACTTTTATGGTTATATTTAAGTTTTATATTTTAGTTATTTCAAATAATTAATTTGGTTGACAAATTAAG
This sequence comes from Pugionium cornutum, assembly GCA_018901935.1. Lineage (NCBI taxonomy): Eukaryota > Viridiplantae > Streptophyta > Magnoliopsida > Brassicales > Brassicaceae > Pugionium > Pugionium cornutum. Next base: position 25,952,594 of record CM032161.1, read on the forward strand.
ATGAAAAAATTATATTTTTTTCATTTATGGTTATTACTTTTATATAAATATTTTAATCAACATCCGATTATATAATTGGTAATTTAAAAAATTAATATTTAAAGATAAAATTTAATTTTTCAAAAAGTAACAAATATATGCAAAAACTAATTTTTAAAATGTATATTATATATGTCCATAATTTTTAAATTACAATCGCACCAGAATATAAATTAATCAAATATGACATAGCAATTTTAAACATAAATTTATTTCTAAAAAATAATTAAATCAAATATAAAATGAAAATTTTAAACATAATTTTTTATAAAAATAAATTAAATCCTATATCTTATAGGGCAATTGACTAAAGTAGCATCATTTCAAGTTTTTGTTCCAAATATAACACTAGTGATTTAAATTTCCAAAAATAGCACAAATTTAATACTATAATAATTGAAAACTTATTCTTAATAAAAAAATTTAAACCCTAAATTAGAAAAAGTGAATCCAAACATTATGTTTTAATTTTATATATATTTTATTTAAGGTAAATAATTATTTTTATATAATAATTTATGCTATTTTGGGAATTTTAGTTTTATTGTGCTAAATTTGGAAGATAAACTTAAAATGGTGCTATTTTAGGGTATTACTCTATATTATAATAGAAGTGAGTTTAGAAAAGAAATTTACACATCAATACAAAAAATGATATGATTAAAAAATTTAGTATGCTAAAAAAATTATTTATCTCCTATATATCAAAAGAGAATTGAGTTATTAAAAATGTTTGCATATCATTAAAAAATAATAAAACTAAAAAAATTATGACATGACGTTTAGTAATGTGACATTATAATTTTAAAAATAAATTTATTATCAAAAATAAAGTAAATCATATATACTAAGCTAGAGGCTAGTTTAGCAAAAAAAATATTGAATACATATATGTTTTCAATTTTATGATTTTATTTAGTTTTATACATTTATATTTGTTTCAAAAGTAAATAATTTATTTTTACAAATTATGATAAATAATTATATTTTTTCAATCATTGTTATTAATTTTACATGTATATTGAATTGTTCATATATTAGTCAATATCCAATTATATAATTGGTAATTTAAGAAATGGGCAATTGACTAAAATAGCACCATTTCAAGTTTTTGTTCCAAATATAGTACTAGTCATTTAAATTTCCAAAAATAGTATAAATTTAATACTAAAATAATTGAAAACTTATTCCTAATGAAAAAAATTTAAACCCTAAATTGAAAAAAGTGAACCCAAATATTATGTTTTAATTTTATATATATTTTATTTAAGGTAAATAATTATTTTACATAATAATTTGTGCGATTTTGGGAATTTTAGTTTTATTGTGCTAAATTTGGAAGATAAACTTAAAATTGTGCTATTTTAGGGTATTACTCTTAAGAAATCTTATATATTAAAAAAGTGATTTTTTAAAAAAATAATCACATATCATTGCAATTATAACATGAAATTTAGTCAAATGTGACATTGTAATTTCAAACATAAATTTATTTTCAAAAATTAAATTAAATCATATATATTTATCCTATTTATTAAAAGAGAAATAAATTTTGAAAAATATTTATATGTTATTAAAAAAAGATGACATGATTAAAAAAAGAATAGTACCCTAAATAGCACCATTTTAAGTTTATCTTCCAAATTTAGTACAATAAAAATAAAATTCTAAAAATAACACAAATTATTATGTGAAAATAATTATTTACATTAAATAAACTATATATAAAATTAAAACATAATTTTAGGTTTACTATTTTCAATTTAGGATTTAAATATTTTTCATTAGAAAATAATTTTTAATTACTTTATTATTAAATTTATACTATTTTGGAAATTTAAATGATTAGTGATATATTTGGAACCAAACTTGAAATAGTGATATTTTAATCAATTACCTTTAAAACAATCATGACACTGCAAATGTGATATCATAATTTTAAACATAATTTTATTTCTAAAAATAAATTAAATGATATATATTAATTCTATATTAATAGAGAAATAAATTTTGAAAAATATGCATATCTGTTTACATTTGACCAAATAATAATTATCTACATAATATGCATATATGATTGAAAAACTGTTTATATATCATTACAAAAAAATGATATGAGTAAAATAATTATTATATATATATATATATATATATTAAAATAAAAATGAGTCTTGAAAAAATGCTCACATGTCATTAGAAAATATAAAATGACTAAAAATTATGACATGATAATTTTAAATATAAATTTATTTTCAAAAGATAAATTAAATCATATTTATTGATTTTTATTACTAACAAAAAAATAGCAATAAACTTCATGGATAATATTAAATATTGTGTAAAAATAAACTTTCTGCCATATCGAGTATTTTTAATTCTCCGTTGTATTTTTAGAGTTGTCTAATATCATGTATGGTTTCAATTTTATGTTTTTATTTTGTATGTATGCATTTATAATTATTTCAAGTAATTAATATTGCTTGAAAATTTATGATAAATAATTTGTACTTTTTCAATCATGGTTATTACTTTTATTTGTCAATTGAATAATTTTTGTTTTAATCAACATCCAATTACATATTTTTTTAATTTAAGAAATTAATATCTAAAGATGAAACTTAATTTACAAAAAAATATTATAGCAAAAAGATGCAAAGCTAATAGTTAAAAAGTATAATATATATAAATCAATAATTTTAATATACAACCATACCAAAATTTAGTCTAAATATATTTTGATTTTAAAATAAAAACGTAACCATATTACAAAGTCAAAAATATATTTTAGATATTTTAAATAGAAAAACCACAATTAAAATTCATAATAAATATGTAATATAATATATATAATATTTTAATCAAATGTAATAATGATATAAGTTTATAATATGTTAATATCCATGTAAGACATGGGAAAATTGTTTATATGAAAGAACCAATCAACCAACTTTTTCTGTAAATTTTGGTAGCTGATTCGGTTTAGTTCAACGAGGCAATCATTTTCATTTTTTAGATCATATTATTCGGTTCATTGTAGGATTCTAAATTTCAATAATAATCAAAAAAATTTTTTCTTGGAAGTAAAAAAATTGACCGACTATTTTTTCAAATTTAAGACAAAGATGAGAAAAAGAAAAACATATATATGTTATATAATATATAACCATATTGAATTGCAAATACAAAAATGATAGAATCTTTGTTGATTAGACTAAATCAATATGGATGAGGCTAAAAAAAATAAAAAAAAATACCAAAGAAATAAAATAAGTATCTATATGTAATGAATTCCAAAGTTTCAGCATAAAAAAAAAATGAAAAGACATCATAATGAAATCGTAATCTCAAAGCAAAAAAAGGGATATGGCGGAGTTGGTAAACGCTACGGACTTAATTAGATTGAGTCTTGGTATGGAAACCTACTAAATGATAACTTTTAAATTCAGAGAAACCCTGAAATTAACAATGGGTAATCCTGAGCCAAATCATGATTTACGCGAACAAACCAGAGTTTAGAAATTAAAAAAAAGGGACTCAATGCAAGATGTTCTAATAAATAGAGTTCATTACCTTATGTTTGATCAAATGATTCACTTCATAGTATGATAGTCTGATGGATCTTATTAATCGGACGAGAATTAACAAAATGTAATCAAATAACCAACTAACCAAAATTTTAAAATACACAATTTATCGAAAATTTAGCTAAATTTATTGAAATTTGTCAAAATTTGTCAAAACTCTGCAAAATGAATTTTTACTAAAAATCGAATCAAAATTTAGAATAAATCACTTCTAAATGAAACCGTGTTTTACCACTTCCGAACCAAATCGAACTGTTTTTGAAAGGCTGATAGTATTGAAGAGAGTTTTAGATCAACTATTAAAAAAGTTGTAGAAGATTATTGAAAGAAGCCATGTTTGGAGGATAAGCAAGAAGAAGGAAATTAGAACTGACAATGAATTTTTACTAAAAATCGAATCAAAATTTAGAATAAATCACTTCTAAATGAAACCGTGTTTTACCACTTCCGAACCAAATCGAACTGTTTTTGAAAGGCTGATAGTATTGAAGAGAGTTTTAGATCAACTATTAAAAAAGTTGTAGAAGATTATTGAAAGAAGCCATGTTTGGAGGATAAGCAAGAAGAAGGAAATTAGAACTGACAATGAATTTGAGTTTGATTAGGAATTAGAAAACAAGAAGGAAGGTATATTAAGATATTTTTTGGGGCTGTGCAGAAAATCACCAAAGAATCTAGATTTGTCATATGTACAATTGGTATATTTTGATGGTTTGTTTAGCAAAATCACAAATGTAATAAAACTTCTTTCCTCAGAAGTTGAAGCTTTAATTCTACGTTAACAATTAATTAACGATGCGTATGTTTCAGTTTATGTTTGCAATTTGCTTTTCTAAATCATCCGAAAGGAGATACTTTCTAGCAATCTAGTCATTTCAATAGAGATCGAATGATCAGAAAAAGTTAATTAGCTGAAAAATCTTAACTAAGAAATTGTTGGAGCAAATTTAAAAAAAATTACTCCTCCAAAAATAGGTGTATGTCGTTTAGCATGGAGAGCACACGGTATTCTTTAGTAAAAGGCGAAAGAATAGTTCGCTTTGAGCTCACCACACGACTCCATGAATTGAAAAGTTAACCACGCGATGCCTTATATACAGGAATCCATCCATGTCTAGATTCGATTCTGTTCGATGTAGGACAAAGTAAGTTTTGTCATAACTGGGTCACACTCCTCATATACTGGGCCGTCATCATGACCCATATTCATGTTCAATATGTTCAATTCCATAATATTCGTTTTCTTATTACCTTTTTAGTTTCAGAATCATTGTTTCGCTAGGAATCCATATTACTATTTTTTTAATGCATCTGTTAAAATTAATAATCTGTCAATATATTAAAATATATATTTAAATTCATAAATTATATCATACTTCATACATTTCCCATTTTTGTAGTATTCACCAAAAAGTAAAACCCCCAAAAAAGGAAGAAGAATAGAAAGCTTTCAAAATATTAGTCTTTCACGGTTACCTAAGGAAGCTTTCTCATCATAATTATATTTCGATGGTAACTAATAGAAAATTAAGATTATTTTTTAAAATATTTTTACATCTCTAATATATTATTTGAATAATATTTTTTTTTTTAAAAACTATCTTTATTAATAGATGATGTGTCATCATCAAATTCAGTTTCAAATAAATATATAAATATATTTAACTTACTAAAATAATTATAATATATGTCATTGTTATTAATTTGATTAGATAATTAATATATTTTATTAAACTAACCAAAAATAATATTAAATTCGTAAAAAAATAATTATTTTTCTTTATTTAATTTATCTACAAAAATTATTATTAAAAATAATTTTAAATTAAAATTAAAATTATATAAATATTTAATTTATATTTAGTAATAAAAAGTGTTATATAATTTGCTAATATTTTTCCCCACGCAGGACATAGGTAGAAATCTAGTTATTATTTATTTGGCAAATACATTTAAAAAATAACATTTAATTTGTAAAATATTACTTCAAATGCCATTATAAATAACTAATTTAAAAAAGAAAAATACTCTATATTAGCACTAAATTATGTTTTAGTGACAAATATAGCATTCAATATAAAAATTCACTAATATAACATTTTGACCAATCAAAAAAAACTTTACTATCCTCCAATTGAAACAAAGAGCTCAAAACCTAATTTAGTTTAAATAAAATATTTATATGTCAATTAGCTACCAGCATATTGGTAGCATACTACTTGTTTTATACATATGTTCAAAGTTCGATCCCATTGAACAGATATAATTTTTTATATTTTAATTGAACAGAAGAATATATATTAAACAAGGTGATTTATGCTGATTGACTACTATAGCGTATTGGTTACACATTTTCTTGTTAGAATTCATGGTGCATGGTTCGATCTTCCATATTATATTTTATAAAATATTTCTTTAATTTAATTATTTTATTTAGATAAGATTTCCTTAATATTAAGAACTCTTTACTAAATTTAGGTTAGTAGTCATATTTTATGCATAATTTAGGAATACTTTATGCAAATTTAGGAATAATATCTTGTGATTTAGGAATTTCTTCATAAAACGTGACATTGCATATGATTAATTAACAGCAACAAGAAATGTTTATCTAAAAACATGAGCAAGAGTGTTTATCAACCTTCAACAATCACAAATACAAGTTATAAACGAAAACATAAAAATGTCCAGCACAACTAGATATCAGATTTATTATGAAACTTGAATTCAACACAATTAGATGTAATATTGAGTTTTGAGGCTTTTTATGCAATTGCGTTCAATTCCTAAATTTTGCTATTTAAACTAAACATATATATATATATATATTAAACAAAATAGTTACAATAGTTTATTGGTTACACACTCCATCTTTTTAAAGTGGTCCAGGTTCGATGCCCCCCTCTTCGAGCTCATATTAAGATTTTATTATTTAAACTAAAGACATATATATAATACATAAAATAGTTATATGTTGATTAGTTATAGTATTCTAGTGGTTACAAACTCCTTCTCTTTCAAAGTGGGCCAAGGTTTGATCCCCCCTCTCAGCTCATATTAAGATTTTGCTATTTAAACGGGAGTTTAGGTTTGGAATGCTAATTTAGTCAATAAAACATTATTTAGTGCTAAATTAGTCAATTGCCCTTTAAAAATATATACCAAATATATAGAAAAGTTAAAATAGGCATTAGTATTATGAAATCTAATATTTAAAATTCAAATTTTTATTAATCTATTTGAATAATTTTTATCTGAAAATAAATAGGATAACTATATTAATACATCTAGCAATTTAACAAATTATAAATATTTAATTTACATTCATATTTTAGCAATTATATTCATGATTATATGAAATCTAATATTTAAAATTCAATTTTTCATTAATATACTTCAATAACTATTTTATCTAAAAAAATAAACTAACTATAATATTTCATCTACAAAATTGAAGTTTCGTATTTGTATTTATATTAAGAATATTTTATAAAATAAATATCATTTTAACGCAATGATAGTAATTTAAAATTTACTAAAAAATTATAAATTACAAATATAACAAAATATTATAATTAAATAACTTCGCAGCACATTAATTTCTAGTTTTCTAACTAATAACAACAATCAAAAATATAAAATCTATAACATTAATTTCTAGTTTTCTAACTAATAAAATAAATCAAAATTATAAAATCTATAACATTAATTTCTAGTTTTCTAACTACTAAAAACAATCAAAATTATAAAATCTATAACATTAATTTCTAGTTTTCTAACTAATAAAAACAATCAAAATTAGAAAATCTATAACATTAATTTCTAGTTTTCTAACTAATAAAAACAATCAAAATTATAAAATCTATAACATTAATTTATAGTTTTCTAACTAATAAAAACAATCAAAATTATAAAATCTATAACACTGATTTAAGTGACATTTAAATTTTAAATTATATACTTATACTAATCCGATTATTTTTGTTGAACAATAATTAGACCACCCGTAATTCTGAGCTATAAATATTTTAAATTAATAAATTTTAAATATCAAAAATAGTAAATATGTATATTATACGGAAAATATCTAAAATAACACATTTTTAAGTTTTTGTTCCAAAAATAACATCATTAATTTAAATTTCTAATAATATCATAAATTTAAAATTAAAATACATTAAAACTATATTTTAATAGAGAAAAATTAAACCCTAAATTAGAAATAATGAATCCAAATACAATACTTTAAATTTATGTATAATTTATTTAGAATAAATAGATATTTTTACATAAATATTTATACTTTAATTTTATGATACTAAATTTAAAAAAAAAAAATTTAAAATGTTATTTTAAAATATTATTCTATATTATAAAGTATTATGCAATGCGCCATAATATTTTTATTTAATGTTGATTTTAACAACATTTGATAGCAAACAGAAACGTTTTGAGTAATGTCTGAAATCGACAAATGCATTCACATGCAAACTAATAAACCACTACAAATAAACTCTTTAAAGTAAATGTATCCTCGAAATCAAAATCCTCGAAAGCGATTAAAATGTGAAAACAAAAGCGGAATGTTTTTGAAAATGGAAAAATTGAGACATTAAGCTATGAGAGGCATGAAACAATGAAGGTTTACTCATCATCGTCTTCATCATCATCATCACCACCTGCTCCGTTCAATGCCTTAACTCTCTCGATCAACTTGTTCTTCCTTTCTTCGTATGTCAGTTTCTTCAAGTTGTACCTGTTTTATTTATATCCAAATCAATCAATCAACCAATGACACACCAATGTTCTTACATTCCAATAACTACAAAATGTGATTTGGTTTGTACCTCTTGTGTTCCTTAGGAGCAGATTTCTCGGTTTTCTTTGGGTTGGGATCAGCACGAATAGCTGCATGAACATTCTTGTACATCTCCTCGATGTTCTCAGCATCAACTCCATTCTTTATGTAGTCACTGAAGTGAGTTTGAAACTTCTCTGGCTCATCTTCATTCAAAAGCTTCATGTAGTTTGAGACATGACCACCATAGATGTAGTTTCTGTGGATTTCAGCATCGAGTTGCTTGTTTTCTTTGTTGAAACCGGCAAATCTCTTGTCACTGTGAGGAATATCAAGACCTCCGTCCAAAGCACCCTATAGTAAACATGAAGCAAACAAAAAAGGTATTAAGAATTCCTTGGTACAAACATTTGAGAACACAACAGATTATAATAACAATGCCCAACATAATAATAACAGAGTGAACAATTTGATACCTTTAGTGCACCAAAAACACGGTTTCCAGTTGTGGTCCTGATAAGTCCAACATCAAGAAGAGCACGGAAAGGTCTCCTTGTGTCAGTTGGTTCTACAGAAAAGTCCTCTCCAGTGGCCTGATTCATATGTGGCTTTTATGTTATTAACAAGAGATGAACACTTGAGTTTTTATTTCGAGATGAAATCAACAGCAAGACATACCTCGACATTACCCTCATACTCATCGTCCATCTCCAACATCTTCAGGACACGGCGAGCCAAAAGAAGGCCAGTACAGTAAGCTGGTTTGACAAAAAAAACGTTATTAGTCTTTAAGAAACCAAAAACACAGAATCAAACATCATATTTGAAGGGGAAAATAAACAAAATCATATAAATATTTCAATACCTGCAGCATAGTTTGTAAGTCCAACTTTGAGTCCATAATTAGGCAGCTCATGAGCATAAGCAGAAGCCTTAACAATATCACCAGCTATGCTTGCAGATACGATTTGTGCCACTATGTCTTTGTTGGTAAATCTGACAACAAAACGGTACTTAGGTGTGTTATACTTGTTCTTGTCTTGATTGATAAGACGGATCCTTGCCCTGTAATCCGTCTTTCCATCTGCAGAAAACGACACAAACTATCAGACGATTTGAACAAGAGAGCAAACAATATCAGCGAGAAAACAAAACAGGAATCCGTACCTCTCCTTCTCCTGAACTTCACTTGGTACCTCTTAAAGTAAGCATTCGACTTGGAGGGCTTCACAAACACCTGAACAATATAAATCGTTCTACTTCATTAGTCTATCATATAAACCCTAACTAAAACATAAGATCTAACGATATAAGAATTACAGGAGAGCAAAAACAGAGTCTTTATGCAATGAGCTTTAATTCTGAATGTAGCTCTACATGGTAACGCACCAGAATTGCTTATCTCAATTCTAAACCAAGTTCTAAATGAAAATGAGAGATTTCCAAAAAACCATAACAAACATCTATGAAAGCTCATCAATTTTCGTAACAAACCTAAAAAGAGGAAACGCTGAAAATTTCTATATGAAATGAAGATCGAAATCAGATTTTATGAGGAGAAATCAAGAGGAAACCATAGTTGTGTAAGAAGAGAGAGAGAGATTACCATTGTTTGATTAAGCGAAGCGGCGTGAGAGCGAAGACCACAGGCGTAAAACCTAATGCTACATATTTATAAGAAACCCTAGTAAAGGCCACGATTTTTGTGGGTTTAATATGGGTTAACGGTTTAATATGGAATAACGGTTTAATATGGGTTAACGGTTTAATATGGGTTAACGGTTTAATATGGGTTAACGGTTTAATATGGGTTAACGATCTGGATTGGCCAAATTAAATAACGGTCCAAAGACTTCATACTTGGATCTTGTAATCTTTCTACCACGACAAAAACAATAACAAAAGGTAAATATTTTACTGGTCATCACCACGTTTTATTTTTCTCTAAAACTAAAATTTTAAACATATTTTTCTTGAATTAAAATTTTCAAATATCAAAATCCATATATTCATAATTATAAATTTTAATACAACCCAATAACCCAAACTAGATTTAGACTCACTTTTGTGCAAAGGAAAAAATATTTATTCACTATAATTAATTAGAACTATTAGAGTTGAAATCGGGTTTGAGCTGCGGTTAATACGTTGTAATCGGATTGTATATTCAGATTTAAATTTGGTTTAGTAGTGTTGTTAGGTAGTTAATATTTATTGTGGTTAATGTTTATTTGATAAATAGTAGATCGATTGTGAGAAAAATAATTAAAATTAATTTGAACAACATTTGTCATATCTTTTTAAACCATTGAATAATACCAAATGAATTGTTAAACATTTTAAATAAATAACACGAATTTTATATTGTAATTATATTTCAACAAATACATAGTTTATAATCCATTTAAACACAATCAATAGGAGAAGACTAATTGGTATATTGGTTGCACTACCTCTAGTTCTATCCCTATTCCAAAAGTGCTAAGTTTGATTCTACTTTTTTTCGTATGAAAATGTTAGGATGATAAAAAAAAAATGTGATCAATCAGTTGACATTATAGTAAATGACATGATTAATGCCTAACACTAAACAGAATATATCAAAAGTACTTCGTTTAGAACGATTTTGTTATCTTTTATAAATGAAATTTTATGGTTTATCAAATAACTAAAAATAGAAAAATAACTTTGGAAGTATTTATAAAGATTTTTGACCAAAAACTGTAGTTTTTTTTAAATCATCAAAATACGTTATATCTCTTTATTTTGTGTGTGGTTGGCAATTCTTTGGCTCATCAACCTTTCTTCACATATTTGTCTCTTTGTCTTATTTCCTCATTCATTTTCCTTCGTTTTGGTCCACTAAAGAAAACACAAGAGTTTAGTTTTGAGGCAGAAATGAAGAGAAACTGAGAAGAAGGAATCTTGGGTGTAATATTGGTGAAGAAGCTTCAGGTTTCTTCTTGAACATGGCAGCCATAGCAGGAGGATCATTCCGAGTCCCTAACTCCATAACCATCTCAACTTTGTCTTCCTCTTCTTTGTTTCCACCACTAACATTGGTCTCTAATACCTTTATTTCCATGGATTTTGTATCTCACGAGTTGACACAGTAAGTAAGTATGATTTCAGGTTTTGTTTTTATCCATCTTTTGCAGCAATCAAGTAGTAAAAAGAACATCCAATTGCGTGCTGTTCAAGAATCTTCAACTACTTCTTCTGGTAAATTTCGTTGCGTAAAACAGAATGTTTGCTACTAAAACCAAAAGTAAGTAACCTTCCTGTTCTCTCTCTCTCTCTCCTCTCTTCTCTCTCAGTTGCTACTGATAAGAAAGACAAAGAAGAAGATTCAACGAAAGAGGTTCCGGCAAAGAAGAAACCAAAACCTGCAGGTGCAAAAGCAGCCGACGTGAAACCGCTGAGACAAATGATGGTGGAAGACATTATTCCTCCTTTAAAAGCCATTCTTGAATCTCAAGATGATATCTGTGAGATCGATTTATCTTTCCAAGACGATAAGGTCTTCCTTCTAACTTACAAAACATTTATCATCTTTAACAATGCCTTCTCAAACAGATCGATTTATCTGTGAGTTCGTGTTCAATTATGTGCTTAAAGTTTTATTTTTTTTCTTAACTTATATGAATAGATATAAAAAAATGGTTTGCCCCATGGGTACAATTTTTAATCAGAGTGATATTTTAATCACTAGTAAAAAAATGGCAATTTAATAAAATATCACTATTTCAAATTTTGGTTTTAAATATATCACTAATTATTTAAATTTCCAAAAATAACATAAATTTAATAATAAAATAATTAAAAAAAAAATTCTAATGAAAAAATTTTAAATCCTAAATTGGAAAAATTTAATCCAAATATTATGTTTTAATTTTATATATAGTTTATTTAACGTAAATAATTATTTTCACATAATAATTTATGTTATTTTTAAAATTTTATTTTTAATATAATAAATTTGGAAAATAAAATTAAAATGATATTATTTTAATGTATTACTCTAAAAAATTACGATATAAAACGCAGTGTATAACTCTATGAAAAGATTCGACAAATAAAACTGCAACATCTGTCGGAAAAGTAACCAGATCTTCCTGTAGTAGGTAAAATAACATAGCAAATGCTTTCCGGTAATTTTCAAAAATTCTAAGTTTTGAAAAATTTCAAATAATTTTTTTTGAAAAAAATATAACAAATTTAATACAAATGACTAAAATTTTTTATAATAGAAAAATTTTTAAATATGAAAATTCAAATACAGTTGTTTGATCAATAATAAACTTTTTTAAAGTAAAATTTAATATATTGAAATTGTGTTTGTTACTGAAACAGTTGGAAGGTTTTTTCTTGAAAAAAGGTATTCCATATTCCTTCTGGGCATTCTTCCCCACTGGAAACCTCATAGGTAAACATTACTATAAATAAACTGTTTGTTACAAATACTTTGTTACTGCAAAATTTGAATGGAACATATGTTTCTGGTTTGTGTTTACTTGAAACAGGAGCAAAGGGATTTTCAATTTCGTCATACGGGTCAGGTCCAAGCACAGTGGAGCCATTTCTGGTCGACGAGAGGAAACCAACAGCAAACCACGTTGTGTTTTGGGTCGAGAAACGCCTCGCTGCACAAGGGATTATTCCTGTTTGGAACCAATGAGTTTTTCTTGTAACTATTTACATTTGTATATCAAAAATTGAATGACAAAAAAACTCAAAATTCGATTAAGAAACAGTTTAGTGAATATCTTGAATTTTAGTGGTATCATAAGTCTTTACAACTGTTATCTTTCTTGCGTTGGCAGCGAGTAACAACTCCCTTAACGAGACCAATATGTTATTGTAAAAATATTGGTTCAACCAACAAACAATTTCCTAATATATTAAAGGCAATTGAAAACCATTTTAACAAAATAAAATTATATTCAGATGTGATTTACAAATGAGAAATACCTTATATTAGCACTAAATCAATTTTTTGTGACAAAATTAGCACTTAAGGCAAAAAATCACTAATCTAGTATTTCAACCAATCATAAAAGACTTTAATATCCTCAAATAACAAATGCATGTCTTCGTGATGAGCCGACGAAGGATTCTTCAAAATTTAAGATTTGGGTGTCGGTGAATTGTTCTTCGATATCACATACCTCTATTTCCGGCGAAATTTGCAGTAAGAAAACCTCAATCTCCGAAAAGTATCGAGAAGACAGACGCGATCTCTGGCGGAAGCCGCAACACAGAAATCGTAGACTGCGATTTCATTTCTGGCGAGATTTGCAGAGGCACGATCTCTTCGTTTCCACCGAGATTTACATAGATACGATCTCTTCATTCCTTTTGGTGATCTCTTCGTCTCATTTCCCTCATTTTGGCAGAAGCACGGCACAAGAAGAAACAACACAAAGGTAAAACCAAATCTTATGTTTTATTTCTCCATTTGTTTCCAAATTTATCCAGAAGCAGGGTTTTTCTACGCAAAGAGATCCCAATCAAACAACAGATTTATCTAGAACCAGGGTTTGAGTATGCGAAAAGACAAGGAGACACCGAAGATGCACAGATGTACACTGATATTGGAGTCTACTATGCTCCTAGTCCTATCCTAAGAGACGAAGAGTTCAATGGGGCAGAAGTTGTGCATAAAATAGAGAAATTGCTGATCAAAAACCATGGATTCCGGTCTCAATACATTGTGTCTGAGCTTATGGAGGATGTTCGATCCTAGCTTGTATGAGCATTGCCGCAAAAAGTACAAAGTTGTTGGAACATTCATGAGTGTTTACTACAAGTCCAAAAAAGGAGGGAAGACTGTGAAAGAAATTAAAGAAGTTGAACAAGTTCATCTCGAAACACCTTATGTCAAGACAGATTAGTGTCTTTTTTCTTTTCTAATTTCTCTGTTATGTGTTGGCTATTTTCAGTGTAATGTCTTGATGACTATTGTTGTTTGTTTCTTGTTTGTTGTTTGACTTCCTGCTTTGAATGGATTTTAAGGTTTCCAGATTCAGATTTGCTTTCATTTAAGAGAAATTAATTAAAAGTTCATTCGTTTCTCAGAAATAAAACCTGACACTTAATTTGGATACTAAATCATCTTGAAAATGATGTTAGGTTATATAAATGAGATATTCTTCAGTCACAACACTGCACCCACCTTAGAGTTTCTAATTTGCACAAACCAGAAACTTATAACATCTAAAAAAACATTACATTTTTCTTATCCCAAGTCAAACTGTTTTTTGTTTTTATTTTTGTATATACTTGAACTAATATGAACAATATCAAAATCTCTATGAGACTTTGATATAAATTGAAAAGACAGATTTATAGGTTTCTATTTCTTCTTAAGCTCAAGTAGTCTTCACCATCTCTTATGAACATAAGTTGGGTTTGTTTCACCAACATCTGCAAAAGCAATTCATAAACCAAAACTCTTTAATCCATATGAACAATTAATAAACATGTCATGTGAAAAGTAGAGAAACAAAACCAACATAAGGTTGCTTACAATACAATGTGGGTTCAGATTTTTCGCAGGAATCCGAGAATATATCCGATAAACAAAAAACAATTTAAGTGAAACAATTAGATTCCATACACAAGATTCATACTAGCCAATAGATTTGGAGAATTGATCTCAACTTTTGGCCTTTCACTGTTTATAACTTGGTTAAGATTAAAGAATAGCTTATTAAAAATATGAAATGCCTTCCTAAAATGTATTCCTAAAACGTAAAACTGCATATGGTTTATTAAATTTTAGGAAGACTTTATGCAATTTTAGGTAGTATCTCTCATGTTTTAGGAATCTTTCCATAAAATGTTGAGTTTATGAAGAATTTGTGCAATTTTAGGTAGTATCTTTTATGTTTTAGGAATTTCTTCCTAAAACGTTATTTATGAACATATGTTTGTTGTTATAGTGGTCTTGTACAGAAGATCTGCAAATACAGAATAGCAACATTCATACATTAAAAAACTCATCTACCAAAAGATGAAAAAGAAGTAACATCTACCATAAGATAAACTAATCTATCAAGCTTAGCCTACATACCAAATGTAAAGATATATCTTCAAATAAAACAAGAATCTTGAGTCCACTCAACAGTCTTGTATAGAACAAAAATAAACAAATCATAAGCTTTTGGTTTAGAAATCAACGAATGTTAAAGACCACTAAAATTCCAAAATCTAATGTTGTAAAACATTCAGAGGAAGCAACAGTCTCATTAAAAAGGTTGACAGTTATAAGAAAGCATAACTAGAATGACAATAACAAAGGGGAAAAAAATAGAAGAAAAGCTTACAAGAAAAAGAAGAAATGATTCTGAGAAAATGTACCATTCAATAGAATGGAACTGAGTGTGGTACCGTAGGACTATAATTCTAAATCAAATACGATCAGGAGAACAATTTCTTTAACAGCCATCACTGCATGTTTTTAAGTGGCAAACTTCCCTACAGTTCAGATTCAGTATCCTTCAAAAAAAGAACTAATTTAACTGAGTAATCAAGGAATACGAAATACACATACAGAAAAAAATATTTGACCACAAAATGAAGCAATTAAGAAAAAACAAATACTCAACAACACATAGGCTTAACAAGATACCGAAGAACATACTAAAACACCAAAATAGAAAATGATCCCCCGTCCCAAAAAAACACGATCGGCACACAAACCTTATCGGAATGGGTAAATACTTCAGGGCTGGTTCTCAAAAATCAAACCCCCCAAAATTAGGGTTCTACGTCAAAAAGACCAACTAGATACATACTAATCAAGGTAAATATTCTACAATAGAACTAGAACCATTAATATTATCATTGTTATAAGAGAAAAAGCGAAGAAGCTAACCCAGAACTCTCAGAGAGAGAATGCGACGCAGAGTGAGGAGTAAGAGAGGTGACGGAGTAAGGAGAGGTGATGGAATAAGAGAGTCAACGGAGTAAGAGAGTCGACGGAGTAAGAGAGTCGACGGAGTGAAAGAGGCGACGGTGGGGAAAATATTCCCGGAGAGAAAATTTCGGTGGCAGTGGAAAGAGGTATCGCGTAAGAGCAGTAATAGAAATATAAGAAATTAAGTTAAAATTAGGACAATTTAGTCTTTTTTACAATTAAAAATATTATATTTGAGAGTTTAAGGTTATGATGCTGTTTTAATCACTAAAACTTGTTTTAGTGACTAAAACAGTCATTTGCCATTTACAAATTTGTCGTGTTAACATGTCATATTATTAGAAATATAATTTACTAAAATATTTACGAAAATAATATTAGATAAATATGTAAATTTCTGATATTTGGACATAAAAAGTATTTTGATATAAAAAGCAAACACAATATGAAACTGAATCCTAGAGATTTTAAAAAATTAGTCAAACAAAATATAAAACAAAAATTTGGTTTAATTAAATATTTATAACATGTAAAATTCTTACTTATTTAATAATATTGTCTATCTAAAATAGAGATAATTTAAATTTATTTTTGTAATTTGATTCTATTGTCTATTTTATTTGTATAATCAGTAAAATTAATTTTAAAATTTGATTTTAAATCCGAAATAAATTATGTATACTATCTAATTTATATTTACTAAATAAAAAATTAATTATAATGTATAAATATTTTTCTATTTACAAACCGTGAGTCTAAATATAATGTTATTTGTGAAAAGTTAGATATAAAAAAAATATTAAATAGGAAACTCGAAAGATTTTAAATAATATATAAGAAATATATGTCAATTTGAGTGGTAAATTCATGATTCCTAATAAATAAAAACATATATAATATCACCAAATCAAAAGAAGAAAGGTCTCCGAGTTTAGGGAGGAGAGCAGAGGAGAATACAAGGAGCTCAAACAACCATCATTCTAAGCTGTCATATAGAGGAAGAAAATACAGTCAAATAAAGGGAGAGGAAGCAGCATCATGCAACAGTGGTGAAGAAAAAGTTGAATGTTTTACCAAGTCATTGCTGCTGATGGTATTCCATAAGTGAAAAACGTCTTGAGGCTCGAAACAAAATCATTAAGTACAAAGCCACAAAGTCTTCTCACAAGAGATGGAGAATCCATACGTTAAACCAGTACGAAAGACTAATTGCCAAGACGGCTCTATTGCTTCTGAGACCAAAAGAATATACCAGAGTCCAGAAAAACCGAGTCAAAGGTTGTTGAGCCGCTAGAGTGAAGAATGCAGGTATGCCCCGAACCTATAACTAAGAGCCAGCTAGCTTCGAAATGACAGAGTTAAATCCCATTGAAATCAAGGGGTTTGTCCATATAAATCCAGAGAATCGATACGAAGAAACAAATGGAAATGTTGGAGGCCATTGTATCTGAAAGTTCTGGTTTTTTTCTTGATTGTTTGGCTCCATAAGCTTGGTCACACAGAATTTCAAGTGCACTCACTAAGCCATACTGCACACAGATTCGATTGAATCTTGAAATTTGTGTTAAAAAGGAGATTAATTTGGATTCCATACACAGAGTTCTTCTCTTTTGAATGGAATATGAATACATAATAAGCTTATTGTCATTAAACTTGAAGTTAATATTTACTGTTTCTTTTTCTCATGTTAGTCATGGATATACATATTGATACGCATTTCATATCGGTAATTCGCTAGTAAATCTAGAATATAAAAGTTGAGATTTTATTTAGAGAGAAGCAAGGGGATGATGCATTGGCCCTAACCTCGGATAAACTACAGATAGAGTCACTGGAATCAACACGGAGGTCAAAACAATGATATGGTAAAAACGGTCTTTTAGATAATGGTTCCACTAGGAATCAGAGCATCCTTGATCACTGTAACAATGCCGCTCTTGATGAAGTATCCGTCTGTCTCCCTTGCCGCTTCTTGCACATTGTCCATGTTGATGATCTGGATAAACTCAAGAGAGCAACGGATGCTTAAAGAATGAGTAATAGTTTTGTATGCGAGATCAGTTCATATGTAAGAAAGGTTTAAACCAAAATTAAAAAATGGACCTTGACGTTATCCCCAATACGGGCATTCTTGTCAATGATTGCTCTTTTGATGTGGGAGTCTCGGCCAATCCCAATTGGAATGCTTCCCTTTGCAGCCAGGACTTTCCTATCAGCATCAGTCTGGAACGCCCAGGGATCAAAACAGCACGTAATGGCCTTTTTAGATAACTATACAGAAATGTATCCTACGCAATGAACTGATCTGAAACTGTAGCTTACCTCGTAGTAGTCCGCACCCATCAACAAGGTGTCTTCTATGATTGCACCCTCCGATATGCAAGAACGAAGACCAATCACAGAATGGTGGATTTTGCAGTTCTGGAATTAACGGGAAGAGGAAGAAACCAGAAAGTAGAGCAGTATCAATTAGTCCATGCATATGTTCACAAATCTGTCAGGGTAGGGTAATTAGACAGGGTTTTTTTACCTTGATAACACAACCTTCACCAATCACACTATCCGTAACATCAGCATCAAGCATTTTCGATGGAGGTAAGTACCGAGGCTGTGTATAGATTGGTGCTGAACGGTCATAAAAGCTGCAAAAGATGATAAAAGATTGGTCTTGTGTTTACCGCTCTCTCATGAAGAGATCAATGTGTGTGTACCTGAAATCCGGTACTGGTTTCTTGGTGATTCCAAGATTCGCATTGTAAAATGCCTCAATGGTACCAATATCTTCCCAGTACCCATCGTACAGATAAGCTTGCACCTGAATAAGATTTAGTCACAGATATGAAAGTGGAAACTTATAATGTTAAAACATTAAACCAAGAACGCTGGCATTTTCATATTGATTTTTCCAAGAGTGATTCACTTACTCTCAGGCCAAGAGAGGTAGCACCAGGTATAACTTCACTCCCGAAGTCATTAGCTCCAGGAAACTTCTCACGGAGCAAGTCTAACATCACATTTTTGCTGACAACATATATTCCCATACTAGCAATAAAAGGCATTTCTTTTGCTCTTTCATCATCAAGGCCCAAGATTGTGGTATCAACCTAAGTATATAGAAAAAAACGATGTCATCATGAGCATATATAAACAATGCCGTCACTAACAATGTCGTCATGAGCATATATATAAGCAAACTCAATCAACATTACTCCACCACTTAAAACTTTACCTTCATAGCCTTAAGTTGCTCCCCTTTTGGTTTCTCAGCAAATTCGATGATCCTTCCTTCATCATCAATTTTCATTAGTCCAAAAGCAGTGGCCCGTTTCTCATCCATAGGAAGAGCAGCAACGGTTATATCAGCGTCGGTTTCACGATGAGCTTGGATGAATTTCTCGTAATCCATACGGTACAAATGGTCCCCTGCAAGAACCAAGAATTCCAACACATTGTGCTCTTCGAACAACCACAAGTACTGCCTTACTGCATCAGCAGTTCCCTGCAAGAAAAGGTTAACTCAAATCAGAAAGGAAAAAAAGAAGAAGATGACTCTATTTCACTCAATCTCATCCAAGCCATTACAGTCTCATACCTGGAACCAATTTGGGTTTTCTGGGCTTTGTTGAGCTGCGAGAACCTCAACGAAACCTTCGTTCTTGTAGCCACCCATGTTGCTCGCATAAGCGCGAGAGAGATGTCGATTCAGAGAAGCCGAATTGAATTGTGTAAGCACATAGATCTTGGAGATGTTACTGTTCAAGCAATTGCTCACTGGGATATCAATCAATCGATAATTCGCACCAAGAGGAACAGCTGGTTTCGCCCTTTTCTTCGTAAGAGGGTATAATCGAGTTCCAGCACCTCCTCCCAGAATTATCCCCAACACACTCTGCCATTAACAAATCTTAATGGATCGATAAAACCCCAAATCCGAAAAACTCGGATCTCCATTTTCAAAATCGAAATGGAAAAAAAAACAAAAACAAAATCACTCACCCTGCTAGCGTCAGGATCAAGGCACGTCTGTGAGTTCTGCGAATCCGAGACCGCCTTGGGAGACACAATCAATGGTTTTCTCTTACTTGAACCATCAGTTTTACGATGGCCATCGGAGATTATCTCCTGCGTGGAAACCTTCTCTCCTGCAAGAGAAGACGAAGAGAACGATAAACTTTCCCTAAGAGATTTTCGACGTGTGAGATTCAATGAAGAAGATGATGATGAAGGAATTTGTAACGCTCCAATTGCTGCCATTGTCGCCATTGTTGTCGAAACGAGGAAGGAGCTTCACTCACTCTTCTTCTGTCACTATAATTGAGAAATATCTTTTTTATTTTGGTATTAAAACTTTTGTTTGTATTTACTTTTACACCCCTAAGTTAGGCTACGAATTACGTAGAAGGATGATGTGGTATTATCGTAAATTCTAGAGAAATGAAGCCTGTTGTTCATAACTTTTGGCGGTGAAAATATGGTAATGTGATAGCAATAAATATAAGAAGTTTGGGGATTGGTGGATAGGAACGAATGTAAAACGAACGGTCGATTTACTACTTCCTTTCTTTAGTTTTAGATTTACTACTTCCTCACTTTAGTTTTAGGAAAAATGATTGCCTTACTATACGAGTATATTCCATCACATAATAGCATAATAGCATATATAAACTATTAAAAACATATTGTTATTATCATCATCCGATTTTTGATTAGTCAAAATTTTCATCGACGTTATTGATCCATATTTCATTTGAACAAATCGATGACAAATTCTTCAAAACTTCTTTTTTTTTTCTCTTTATTCTGTTCATTTTCTTCTGATTTTTTTTTACGTCATTTTTTTTCTCTTTTTTTTTTCTTTTTTGAATTCAAAATGCCATGTTAGAATTTTTTTAAATCTTATTATAATATTAACAAGGATGGACCTATAGTTTGTTATGGTGTGTCATGTATCTCACACCAATATATTTTTAAAATTTATTTAAAAAAATTATTTTAATATTTTAAATTTTAATATTTTTTTAAATATGCTCCATACTAAAAAAATTTCTATATATGCTCTTAGATATTAATATGGTCGATTAAAATTTTGACCAATAAAAATTGGATTGTGTTGTTAACAATATATTATATAATGGTTTATATATGTCACTATGTTATTTATATATTTGGTGTAGTTTTCGATATATTTCAAAATTTTAGATGTGTGGTTATATATTATATAATATTATAATATAATATTATATAATGATTCTTCTAGAGTAATTGAATAATTTACTTGGTTATAATGAAAATGATGTTTTTATTTTGTCCAACTATTTTTGAATTTTCTAGTTAAATCGAGTATGTTAGTATCTAACCCGAATTAAACATGTAGGAACCAATTTATTTGATTTTAAATCGGTTATAATCTTATGCATCTATATCGAATTGAATTAGGAGATAACTAAATTTTAATGGTTCTTATATAATTACCAATTTTTTAAAAAGGTAAAAAAAACAAAAATTTGATCAGAATTGAATCGAATAACAGAAAGTCCAAATCTAATCACAGAGAGGAAAGAAATAGAAAAAAAGATTATAATTTTGTTTGTTTGTTTACCGATGGTGGTTGCGGTTGGAATATATATTGTTCGTTTGTCTGCCGTTGGTGATAACAGTTACGATTGATCGCAGATTTTTAATCGCACCGTTGTTTTAATCAACGATCAAAAAAATTACGGTGCATGACACAATGTTTGACCACTGCGATTGATTAAAAGTTGATGCGACAGGTAAACGAATAATAATCTGTTATAGTCGTAATTAATAAAAAATATGATTAACAAACAAATATAACTTATATATTTTGGTGCAAATTTAGATAGTTGACTAAACTATATTTTTTACGTTGAACTAAAAGTAGTTTTGTCAAATCGAACTAAAACTAGTTATTGGTGTCTATTTGCAAAGGCTACTATTTGAATGAATTCAAAGAAACATACTAAGTGTATGGCTAATATAGAAAAAAAACAACAAAGAATTCTTAAGACAACGATTCAAATTATCCTATAAGGAGTGGAGAAATTTTCTAACCCAACCAAAATTCTAACATAATCCAAATACAATGAAAGTTTCTAGTATGAATTAATAGTTTTTAAATCGAACCAAATTTTAAATAAATCAAGTTAATTGAATTCATAAATTTAACTCATATTATAAAATTCTCTATTTTAAAAATTTGTTAAATGTGTCATAGATATGTGAAAAGGTTTTATTATATATTTTTGCAGAGAAACTCCCATAATATTCTTATGAAAAGATTGACCATAATGAACAAATGCATAAAATATAAATTATCCATATACATCATAAGACCCAAAAGCCAAATATATCTGAATAAATTTATAATATTAATTTAAAATTAGTTGATTAAAGGGTATTGTTTAAAATAGCAAATATTAATAATATATATAATGTATTTAAAATAAATAATTATTTTCACATAAGAGTTTGTGATATTTTTAATATGATAAATTAAAAAAATAAACTTAGCTATTTTAAAGTATTACTGTTGATTAAATTTGTTTCTATTATTTTTAATCCATAATCGAAATGAACAGAAGACTTAACAAATTACTTTTTAGAATCTAGAAACGTAAACTACAATTTAATTATCAATGAGATATGTTTTTTAAAACTTGAAAAACTGAAACTAACAGCCGAATATACAAAAGTCCACTCCTATACATTAATAGTAGAAATTATTTAGTTATAGTAGTTGACCAATGGTTAATTAATCTTTCTAAGATTAAATAACAAAGAATGTGAATTATTGGATATTAATGGAACCAAACTTATCAAATATCTGTTTCATTCTAATCAGAGTATGATGAATGTACAATCATTCGTCGTGATGTATGAATTTTTTTTTTTTTGCCTTCTTGATTTTTTTCTAATATTTTTATTATTATTTTGATAACTTTATATATCTTTTATTTTTATTAAATATATTTTTTATTCTTCTACTTTTAAATTTTTTTTGCCAACATAAATTTTATTAAATACAAATATCATCGTTTACAAGATGTCGTAAAAAGTAATGACAAACATTAAATAGATTACAGTCAACATGTGATAAAATCGAAGATGAGGCAAGAGCGTCGGCAATTTGATTTCCTAATTTTGGCTAATGTTTAAAAAAAATTCCATGAAATTGAGAAGCTTATTGGTGAATCGTCGAATATATTGTTGAAGATGATAATTTCTGGATTTATGATTGATAATATTATTTAAACATAAATTATCATTTTTAAAAATAACGTCTCAAAACTCCAATGTCCAAGTAGATTGTATAGCCTATATTAATGCTGATAACTCAGATTCCACTACTGAATGACGACCATGAAATTTTTCCATTCCAACAAAGATGAAAAAACCATTATGATTTCGAATTATCTAGTCTAGACTCGATGTTATAGTTCAATTGTTTGAAATTTCTTAATTTATTATTTTTATGCCTCATAATTTATTTTTTCACTGAGATTTTTATAATTTAAAATAACTATTAAATCATATAAAAGTAAATCAAATATATTTAAAATTCCTAATGTATAATTTTTTATATATTTATAGTGTTTTAAATTAAAATTAAATTTTGTTTGTGTTTTCATGATAGTAAAATTAGGTTTAGTGATTGATATTCGATTAATAGTTGGACACGTGTGTAGTTTTTTTTTATGTTTCTAAATACTGAGATGTTAGGCTGGTTTAGTGATATGTGGCATATTATAAAAAAGTATAAATTTATTATATATAGTTATGATTTCTAAATTAAATTTAAATCGTGTATGCTCTGTGATTGTTAAAATAATAAGATTTAGCTTTAGATGCAATTAATAATTTGATACATATTAAAAATTTTATGTTTTGAATAATGAGATGTTAAGCATTGATCATGTAGTATTTTTAATGAGGATATGAAAAAGTAATTTTTTCATGTTCATGTGAAAAAATTTAGAAGGATCGTACTTTTATATAAATGTATTTACATGATTATGTTATAAAATTAAAATTTAATTAGTATATTTTTATTGTTAATGATGACTACCGTTTATTTTTATTTAAACCCCTAAAAATCAAAATTATATGAAAAATATTGTTGAATGAAAGAAAAAGCTATATATAATTATATTTTTGTTTATTTAATTTTAGTTGATTTTTTATATTTTGTAACATATTTATTTATTTTAAATAAATTATAAATAAAAAATTTGTTAAATTTTTTATTTTCCAATTTATGGTTTAAATTCTCCTCTAAACATATACTATTTTAGTATTTAGGCTTTTTCGGTTAACGACTTATCACAGTATTGATTATATGTGTCTATTTATACTTCTATAGATATTGTATTTCCGATTCTCCATCTGCAATTTAGTGATCACAAAAGCTCCTTAGAATACAAAAAACAACTATATTTTTTTTCTATGACGACATAAACGACTTTGTACTCGTCAAGACAATACATTAAAGAAGATATTTGTATTAATTAACTAATAAGTCTTTTCAAAGTCTTTGAAAATATGAACTAACTTAACAGAACATGAGAGAGAGAGAGGGAGAGAGATAGAGAGAGAGGGATGGAGAGAGAGATAGAGAGAGAGAGAGGGAGAGAGAGATAGAGAGAGACTGAGAGAGAGACTGAGAGAGATTGAGAGAGAGAGGGATGGAGAGAGAGAGGGATGGAGAGAGAGAGAGAGAGAGAGAGAGAGGGAGAGAGAGGGAGAAAGAGAAATGGAGAGAGAGAGGGAGAAAGAGAAATGGAGAGAGAGAGGGAGAAGGAGAAATGGAGAGAGAGAGAGAGGGCGAAAGAGAAATAGAGAGAGAGAGAGGGAGAAAGAGAAATGGAGAGAGAGAGAGGGAGAAAGAGAAATGGAGAGAGAGAGTCAAATACCGTGTTATATTTTAAGGAAAAAATAACTGGCATTGAGTTTTTTACACAAAAATAAACAATAAAAAAATAACTTTGAAGTGGCAAAATTAAAAATTTAAATACAAAATATGTTATTGATAAGAAGAAGTATAAACCTTCAACATCCTTTACGCGTTAAGATCATCCTTACATTGAAGTTTCTCTTCTTCTCCCTTTATCTATTATCTCCTTTCTATCTCTATCCAAATCTCTAAACTTTTCCTATTTTCTAAGTTGATTTTCTTTCTCTCCCATTTTCTTAGAGATTCCTTCACGAGCCTCTAAGAGATCTTCGGGCTTCCATACCATTGGTTGATATGTGAAATCGTTTTAACCATAGAAAGTTTTGTTTCTTTTTGGCTTAGAGATAGAGGATAAACAAACATTGTGGGAAATAAAGAGAGCGACAATGTCCCTTAGATCACATTCCACAGGGAGCAATCACTTCGCAGAGAAGATAACAGATGATCCTGTAACGCATAAGACAGCGCAAAGCACCGTGACTTGCATCTACCAAACGCATATATATGGATTTTGGAGGAATGTGACGGTTCTATGGTCCAAGAATCTCATGAACCATTCGCTCACGGTCATGATCACAAGCGTAGATGGTGATATGAATTATTGTTGCAAGGTTGATCTCAAACCGTGGCATTTCTGGAACAAGAAAGGATACAAAACGTTCGAGGTGGAAGGTAACCTAGTAGAGGTGTATTGGGATTTCAGGTCAGCGAAATTCACGACTAGTCCTGAACCGTGTTCCGACTTCTACGTGGCTCTAGTCTCAGAGGAAGAGATAGTTTTGTTGGTGGGTGATTACAAGAAGAAAGCTTTCAAGAGAACGAAGTCAAGACCTGCTTTGGTCGAAGCTACCTTGTTTTACAAGAAAGAGAACGTGTTTGGGAAGAAATGTTTTTCAACGAGAGCTAAGTTTTACGACAGGAAAAAAGAGCATGAGATTATTGTTGAAAGCTCTACTTTAGGGCCTAAAGATCCAGAGATGTGGATAAGCATAGATGGGATTGTGTTGGTACAAGTCAAGAATCTACAATGGAAATTCAGAGGAAATCAAACCGTATTGGTAGATAAAGAACCGGTTCAAGTGTTTTGGGATGTATATGATTGGTTATTCAATACGCCAGGAACAGGACATGGCTTATTCATATTCAAACCAGGGACGGTCGAAGAGAGTGACGTAGAAGGAAGTGGTAATGTGGGTGGTGGTGAGTGTGGCACGAGCCACACGAGCCATACGAGCACATGGAGCATGTATCATTCCACCAAGAGTAGCCCTTCACCGCCTGAGTTTTGCCTTGTTCTTTTTGCTTGGAAACTTGAATAGTAATTTTTCAAAAACAAGAAACTTTTGTCTATTCAATTACTATTGTTTCATCATTTTATTTAAAGAAATGACAATATCACAATTATGACTTCAAAGGATAATAGGACTGTTCGTTTCATAGCCGTAGGAAACTGCGGCTGCATTATACAGTTAAACGTTGTTCATTTGACCGCCACACCTTCTTGCGATCAAACGTTGTGGTAAAAAATTTTTACTGCTGGAGTAATTATAACGTTTGCGATCAAATAATTATAATAGAATCTGCGGTGATAATATACGATGATCAAATAAACAACAATAGTACAACATTTAACCAAATCGTCTGATCGCAGGTCGGTGCCGCATATGATGCGGCAGACAAACGAACAGTGAAATGTTATTTTTGAACCTCAAACACCACTTTAACATATATAGAATACAAATATTCAATTAATAGTTGCACTCATTAATCGTATAGATTTTTGGTAGACACAACGATCAGTTGTAAAAGCTCTCTTCAATTGCATACGATATGATGTTTGTGCTGTTAATATTATTGTCTTTCTTTATTTATTCATATAAGAAATGTAGTCAAATACTTATTTTGAAGAAAGAATTTGGAAACAAACTAACCTCTAAATTTTCTATCATGAGTTAAGGAATCAAAATGTTATATTCTTTTAGGTGAATGATCATTAAAACAGATAGAAAAATAAAATTAAATGAATTTTTTATTGAAGTGGAAACTTCTATGAAGCATATGCAAGAAATGCTCATCATCACTTCTAAATGATTTTTTCCATTTTATTGAAATTATTGTCTTGTTATATAATTATTAATTCGTAACCTTATATTTGTTAGACAATTTTTTAAAATAACACTATTTTAACTTTTTATTCGAGAAAATGATTATTAAAATAATAAATTTTTGTGTTTGGGCCATTTAAATATTGAATTTTTTAATGAACCATTAAAATAACAATCTATAGTTTTTTTGTCACTTTGAAATAAACATTACAATATTCAGCTGGTTAGAAAACACATGACGTATCCTCGAACCATTATGCTAGTGAAGTGCTTATGTATGAGAAGATAGTGTTCCTTTTCATTGCTTGCTTGCCTAAGCTATCCGCTTGTGTGTTCTTCTCCATTGGTTAGTAGATGAATGCGAACTCTGGAAAATGCTTGTGGAGTTCTTTAAATTCTCCTATCTCTGTTGTGAATGCCGGCCACGTATCCAGATTATTGATTAGCCGGATTAAGTTGGTGAAATCTGTGCAAAATTTTTTTGCAGAATCTTCGCCTCTTGTGTAGGCTAAACATCGTCCATCGAAGGTTAAAAAACTACGTGTGTAATGGAGATTGTCCTCTGTGCGTACCTCGCATGCCAATAAAATCACTTGACCCGTCCTTCATTTTAAGGATCCAACCCACCCATGATGTGGGTTCTCCCTCTTTCCATGAGCCGTCCACGAAGCAAGCCACTAGTGCGGAGTCCAGAGCTGCATCGTCTTTGGTATAGGGCTCTCCTGGAGTGATAACTTCCATGGATAGTCACTAGAGCTTGCTTTCTCTCTGGGCTTTGGCTAGGATTTCCATGGGGGTATGGTCAATATTGTTGTAAACCTTATCGTTTCGCGCTTTCCAGATAAACCACAAGATCCATGGGGAGATACCGGAGTTTGCTTCCGGTTGGGATTCTTCCTGTAGAAGCCTTAAGAGGTAATATATGTTTCCGAAGATCCCATTTAGCGGGAAGGTGGGTGGTGCTGAGGGTATTGTTGATATTGCCCATGTTTGGCATGCTGACGGGCACAGAAATAGTGCATGGTTAATGTCCTCCATGTCATTACCACAGATCTCGCACGAGGCCTCATTTCGGATATGGCGGTAGTGTAGCCGCCCGTGGGTGGCTAATGCTCCGGAGAGGGATTGCCAGATGAAGTATTGAATTTTCCTCGGGATTTTTAGTTTCCAGATCGCTTGTTTCAGAGGCGCTACAGATGGTCGCTGGAGACTGAGGTTCAGCTCTGGTGCATTCCACTTCTGGAGAGTCTCGTATCCCGATTTGACTGAGTACTCCCCCTCTTTTGTGAAGTGCCAGCAGAACGTGCTATGCTCCCTCCTAGTATTTGGGGAGATGGAGGTGATTAGTCTTACATCCTCTAGGCTAAATAACTTCTTGAGTTTCGGGATATTCCATCGTCCATTCCTTGGGCAGATAAGATCCTTTACCTTCACGTTTGGGAACCGGGATTGGTCGTCTTTATTTGGGCCTCTTGGAAATTTGTCCAGAATCCAATGATCCGTCCAAATGTTATCCTGGGAGGTGGTCCCTAGGATCTTCCTTGCCCCCAACCCTACTAGATCTCTAGCTGACCAGAGACTTCTCCATTCGTAGGATGCTCGGTATGGGATGCTTGCCTGAAATACATGCGTGTCCTTGAAGTATCGTCCCTTCAGGACACGAGCTACTAATGACATGGGGAATCTCTCCAGACGCCATAGTTGTTTTGCCAGGAGGACCTTATTGAAATTCTCCAAACTCTTAAACCCTATTCCGCCATCCGATTTTGGAAAACATAGGGTTTCCCACGAGAGCCAATGGATACTTCTCTTAGACCTGCCCGATGCCCACCAGTAATTACTTATGACGCTGTTCAGCTTTTTGCATTGAGTGTTGGAGAATAAAAAACACGACATCGCATACGTCGATATTGTCATTGCTACGGATTTTATCATGACCTTTTTTGCCTCTTCGGAATAGGAGTCTTGACATATTGTTTCATCATTTTATTTAAAGAAATGACAATATCACAATTATGACTTTTATTTATTAGTGGTAGTTATTGAGAAATTAATGGTAGTTATTACATAAATATTAAAATAATATTTTAAAATATTACATTTTAAAATTTTATTTCAAATCTAATATTATAAAACTAAAAATTTAAAAATAATATAAATAATAATATGAAAATATGTATTTATTTTAAATTATATATAACTTTAAAACATTATATTTGAATTCAATTTTTTAACTTAAGATTTAATATTTTCTATTAATTTTTTAAATATATTTTTAGACTAAAACTTATGTTATTATTTGAATTTAAATAATATTTTTTTATTTTTTTTTTGAAAAAAATATTTATTAAAATAATTACCGATATTGTTATATAATTATAATAACAAACTTTAAACTGTGTGCATTTCCCGCATAATATTATTTCCGATAATTCAATTTTCGAAACCTAGAATTCAAAAATCTCCCAAATCCTCTCTACCAATGGCGTCGGAAAAACCTGAAGATCCCATGAACAACACGGCCGGAACGGACGAGGAGACTATAGCGCAACGTAGGAAGCGCCTGCGGAGAGTGAGCTTTGCCGACCGAGAAATTACTTCCGTCCACATTTTCAACCGGGACGAAGATTACGAGACGCCGCCCAACTCCTCCGCCTCAAAGCCGCAAAACGGTGAACAAGCTGATACATCAGAGTCTGAGGGTAAAGTGATTAGGTTTTTCGGAGAATTAGTTGATAGCGAAGACACAGAAGGAGATGGTGATGCCGAAGACGAAGTTGGGGCGGAGAAATCATTCTTAAGGCCTAAAGGTTCGCCATCTTCAGGAGGTAGCACTATTGGTTCTGCTACAAGTGATGATGGTACGTTCTTTCCTTGGTTTTGCATTTACTTAACTTGGAACCCTGAAATTGATTTCTAGAAAGGCTTAAAGAGAAGAGGAAGTCATTTTCTGTACAAACCTCTTGCATTTAAGTGAATGAATTTTGAGCTGAATCAATTTATTTTCTGTCCAGAGGAAAATTTCTTCGGCCCTGTGTCTTCCCATTTTATCAACCCTGGAAGATTGTCGGACACTACCATCTCTGAAGAACACCATGATATTACGATGGACTCCACGGCATTTTCGATGCATTTCCGGAGTCTTGCAATGTCAGAGAAGGGAGATGTAAAGACCCCCACGAGCATCCGTCTTCCAGTAGAAGAAAAAACACCAACTCAGGTTACGTCTAGATCTGACACAGGAAGTGCAATGGCGTTAACAGAACCTAAGATGCTTTTTTCAAAATCCCCTATAACAGTTGACAAAGGAAGTGGGGGTGGAGACTCAAATGATATGAGTCTTGTCGGTGAAAATTCTCGTAAATATGATTACGGGCACATATCTCCTACACTAGCAGCTCTATTGGGAGATGAAAGCAAGGAACTGCTTCTTGCATCTGCAGACAATAGTGTGAAAGCAAGATCGCCCATCCATGATTTGTCCTTGTCCCCTCAAAATGGATGCATTCCCATTGGTCCTGCTTGTAAAGACTCACATGGTAATATAGATGGCAATGATGCTTCTCAAATGCTGTCACCTTATGGTTCTGGCTGCCACCCTCAAATAGTGCTGCGGGAATCAGAAAGCCAAAGTTACACAAAAGAGGCTTCTCTTTCCTCATCAACCATTAGAAGGCAAAGCGCGTCTTCAGTTCGTATATTGCCCCAGCCCTTATCTTGTTTTACACCTTCCCCCAAACAGGGTGCAAGCTTCATGAGCAGGGGAACTCTGGTACTAGTTGAGAGCTTGTCGACCATCCAGAAAAGTAAATCCAGACTTGGATTGATTCCATCCTCCCCTGGTTCTGCTCTTTCTCAAAGAATTGAGAAATCAAAGCTTCAATTATCCAATTGCCGTTCTATGACTACCCCCTCAACTATTGGCAGGGAAGGTCACCAGGAAAAGCATGCAGATATCCCCACTACTAACTTGGAGGATTTGTTATCTAAACATGATAATAGAACACCAGTTTCTGAAAAGAAAGGCACACTAGATCAACGCAGTTGTGGTGCTTTGAGCCATGCTGCTGACATTAGTGATGTGGTTGCATGCACAAGTCCAGAAGGAAATACTAATTCTGAGGTAGAAGGTTCACTCGTAAAAGAACAGCAAAGAATTCAGACAGCCAGCACCCATGGGAAGTTTGTGTCACCTCTAGCAAATTCGTCAAATGCAACGACGCCAGCATTGAAGAATTTTGTTACTCTGCATGATCAAGAGCAGCAGAATAAAGCCATTGGAAACTCTGACACTGGGGATGGTAACATGACCAAGGATTGTGCTAGTAATGATTCTATGAGTATGCTATCTGAGAAAGTGGATTCCCTGCTTGCAGAATCTGGTGTATTACTTAGCGAGACGGGCTTCTTGAATGGCTCTGCACAACGAAAAGAGAAAGACAACATTAGTGCTGCCCAGTTTCCGTGGAAGGATAAGAATCACTTTAAAGTCCATTGTGAAACAGAAGTTATCTCAACTGAAGACCTTCCTGCTGTAGTGACAAAAAACCTTCCTGGTAAGTATGGCTCTGCATCTATGGACAGAAGCAAGAATGAGGCTTCACATGCTAAGGTACAGTTATACTCATATACATGTTTTGAAGAACTATCTGTCACTCATGGGACAAATGGATTACATCATTCATTTATGAACGTGACTAGATCTTGTTAATCTCTGAGATGGTTGTAAATTTCGAAATTGGCCTTTTACACCACCAGCTAAACCAGAGCACTCCCTTATAAGAACCCACTAAGAGGACATTCATATTGAATATTTTGACCCACGTTCCCTCAAAAAAATGTTGAACAGTGCATTTTTGAAAGAAAATATTCAGATTTCCAGAGAAGAACCATTATCAGCGCTATCCCAAAGAATCTAATAACACAATGTAATGCTGAGCCTGATTTCTGAGCTATAATTTGCAGGGGGCATCCAGATTTAAAAGGAAAGCCAAAGATGTTGATCTTGCCATCAGGAATTGTAGCCCCAAAGTCGGGAAAAGCACACAATGTATTTCAAACCCAGCCATGGACCACCCTGATGAAAATTACGGTGCTAATGATTCCCGCGTAGTTCATAAACAAGTAACGAACTGGTTAGAAGTAAGTACTGTTGATAAATGCTACCGGATGTTAGTCCCACATTTTCATACAAATAAGTTACAGTCTCCACTACCTCGCAGATTCCAGGAAAAGTATCATTAAAAATCAATCAGATGGTTGCTCCATTGGCTGATAAGCTGAATTCAAGATTGGTATATTTCTCTTTGTGGAAACCCAATATGGTTACTGAGATTGTTCGTTTTTTACGCCTTTTAGTTGCAGAACTAATGTTGCAAAAGTGCAGATATGCAAGCTGGAAGATATATTAACACACTTGAAGAAGGTTCATTTGTGTGAGATGCTTTGTCTTCAAATTCCATCTCAGGTCCGTGTATAAGAAAACTTTCTGATACAATTTTTGTACATATATGTACACTGATGATCTTTTCCTAATTGTAGAAAGTATGTGACGACTTGAGTGCTGCTAAGGAAAAGAGGTTCTCCCTAGACTGCCTTTATATATTCTTAAAGATAAACCCTTGCCAAGTGTATAACATTCAATGTGATTGCTATTGCAGACGTGCTGAGAGTAGATCACTACTCTGCAAGTTAGCTTATGAAAAAGCCAAACTTGAGTTGCTGCACCTAAAGCAAGAGATAGTGATGGTAAATACTTTGTTTCTTTTCTTCAAAGTTTCTATTGATCCTTCTTGCTTGATCGAATGTCACTTATATGGCATGCAGAAAAAATATCAAGCAGTGAATACCAGTGTACAAACATCTGAAATATTGAGGTTGAATTGTGCCAAGCTTCTACGTCAACATGATATCCCTTCTACTGGCTTGTTAAATACTGAGCAAGTTCATGAGGTAACTAGACCAGATTGAAATACCCATTATATGTTAGTGGGTCTGCTCTTCCAAGTTTCTATAAGGAAGACGCCTTAACTCTCTTACAGGCCTAGAAAATTTGTACGTGCTACATCTCAGATGTAATGTGATGGGTCCATGATAATTTTGTAGATAGGGGATGTATGCTATGCTTTCTTTTATTTTTACTTACACTTATTCTAGTTTCACATCTTCTGAGTAATTGTGTCCTTTTCTTAATCCAAGTATCTGATAGACTGATTATCCATCAACATTTTTTTTAGGTTAATACTAGCAAAGGAGCAGAGTTAACAGAGAAGATCAAAATATTGGACTCAAAAATCAAGAACTTGATCAATTGTTTTCCTATATGCGACAAGATGACAGGAGAACCCTCATATGCAGATATTATTATGATTGCTGAAGATAATTTGAAAAAGAAAATGAGTTGCAGATTTATACGTCAGGATATTCTGGTATCACTGTGTTATTTTTTTAGACATGGGCATGTAAAACAAAGTGTTTTTTAATACTTCAATTAATCTTCTGCTGTTGGCAGGTCTGGAAAGTTGACAGTGTAGGCGAATGGAATGATGGTCAGAGCATTGTTCTAAACTATAGTGGCTTGATCAACCAAAGGTTGGTCCTATTGGTTTTGTCTCTCCAAAATTTTTTAAGGAATCCGTTTCCTACATTTTGCTACATATACCTGAGCGCTTTTGGATCTTACTGAAAATTTTCTTGGATGTACAGGCTCACATTAAAGCCTGGCCATGCATCATGTATACTAATTTCAAACAGTTTGAGTGATAAATTCATTAAGGTAAGAGTATCCAAACTGATTACCTTTCTTCCGTTAAACACTATCTTCTTTTTTGTTTCTATTTCTAACCAAGGCACTGTTCTTCAGAATTTCCCAGACATGAATGTTTCAGTTGCGTTTAACTCTTTGTTTAACGCCGATTACTCCCAGAAGTATGTTGTTGGTTTATTGTTGGAGATAACACAGGTGTGTGTCTGTTTCAGTAATCTCCCTTTGGTGCTATGATTCTCCTAAAACTATCATAGGGATATTAGGTGATGAATATTTTGTGGCAAGACATGTTCACTTTCTCTTACTGGTTGTAAGTTCCTTTAGAAGAAGAATCATTTTCTCTTGAATTTTTTGTGTGCACAACCTCTGAAACTTGTCTCGTCGAGAATGCAGAAAACCAGTTTGGTCTTACATAACCTGCTAGATGTGGCCGAGGAACTTCAGTTAGCTCGAATGGAGATACCAAATTTGGTTCAAGGAAGCTTTGATTCTCCGTCAGGTGATCGATTTCTGGTTTCTCTTTTGGTGGTACTAGTTTGAAAATAGTGGCCAATTCAGGCGCAATTTAGCAAATCGTTCAATTGACTAGTTCTGTCTGAGATAGGAACACTAGTGTCTTGTTGATTGCAGCGGAGCAGCTTCATTTGCGAATTAGCTTCATTGATTGCAAAAACTTGAGAAAAATGAGCATGATTCTCGATGTGACATGTTTAATACTGTAAGTATATGATCAGCTAAGTAAAACTATCTATCCAAGTTTCTGCATAAAGAAAAAAAAGTTTATATTTTTAAAGGACTCTTCGGAAAATGAAACTGTGTTTGTTCTCTGTTTCAACAGTGGAAAGTATCCCGGTGACATAATTCCTTGGGAGTTACTGCAAGTTTCAGACACAAAAAGAGAAGGTGTTGTGTCGAAACAACTGATGAATGAGATGGAATCTGCAATGGTTGATGTTAGAGTGGGATATCCTCGGATATTGAGACTCTGTCATTTCATACAAAAGGTGTTGCGATCACAAAAATGGAGATGTCTCATTTCATAGCACTTCATAATAAGTTGGTTTTGTTTGTATATATGGCATTAGGACGAGTAATACCACTGCTACTAATATATCCTTTTGCCATTTGTATTGCTTGTCACAATTTAGTTTTGGGCTTTGTACATAGTGTCACAATTTCGGTTTAATTGGTAATTCGGTTTGGGCATTTTCGGTTTTATGGAAGTTTGGTTTGCAGAAATATTACCGAAATAGAACGATAATTTGGTTCAGATTGAATCGGTTATCGGTGAGTTTAAGTTTTGAGCTCCAAACTGAAAATTAACCGATTGTTTTTTCAAATTAAGATAATTTCAATTAATTTGGTTTTAATTCGAATTTTTTATATGTTTTAGTATGTCGGTTAAGGAATTAAAAAAAAAACAAAGAACTGTTTGGTGTTATTCTGTATTGTCAATCCGAAAACCAAATCAAATTTTTTCAAGCTGATTGGTTAATCATCTATAAACCAAAATTGAACTGAAAATCAAAAATTTGGTTCGGTACATTTTAATGGCTATTTGTACATGTGTATATGTGAAAGTAATTTCTTCCTCGTGGATCTTAGGATAAAGATTATGTATAACATGGTGAAACCCAAAAACCAAAAAAGTTTTAAATATAATTATAAGGTGAGTTGATTAGGGTTGGTACTTTCAAAGAAATATTCATTTTTTTTTAGAATTCTAGATTTTGATATTTTTATGATCTCGATTTTTTGGCCAACTGTTTTATCAAATAGAGGCGGACTAATATTTTTTCTTTATTACAAACGATTGCTTATTTGGGAAATATGCAAATGTGCTTTAATCTATGTTTTGGTTTTCCCCAGATTGTTTGTTTGTGTTTACATGTAGTGTTTAATTTACCATATACTGAAATTATTATATTGAAGAAGACTTATAAAAATGTTTATGTCATCTTTTTATCTTTAATTTCTCGAAATGAACAGTCACAATATCGTTGCAACGATACTATTTCACTGAACTCAAGGTTGTGGGAGAGTCAAAAGCCTTCAAAATAAAAATTGATATTCAAAAATATACGTGTTTAGCTCAATGCATCGTGTAGGCCACTCTTTATCTCATTTTTTTATCTTACATTGAATCTATTCTTGATTTTAGATATAGATACTAAGAATTTAAGCCATTCAATTTAAAATTAATCGGCAATGAATTGAGTTGTCTATAATTTTTATATATTTGTATAGAAATATCTTAACTTTCAAAGTTAAACAATCTCCTCAAAATATGGACGAAACAACGCACCATCATCTCGAACATAGTACGATAATACATGTCATTTAAAATGTGAAAAACTATTTTTGTGATAAATTGTATATCAAACTAACTTTGATTCTCATATTATACTAAAAACCATAGACATACAACTTAAAACTAATTAAAAATAAATTGAATGGTCCATAATCCTTATATACTTTGTAAAAATGTTTCTAACTTCCAAAATGGATATTTCACACTAATAATAGTTTTTCTTATTTTCCCAAATGGTAAGAAAACTCCCAATTTGCAGGTAATACATAAATTCTTAACTTTATTCTTTATCCACTTAAACTCTCCTTTGTTTCCTCCCTATTGGTTAAGAAGAATGTAAACTCTTAAAGAGACTGAACCACTCTTGAAGTTGTTAATCCATTGGCAATATACAGAACACACATACTCACATAAATCCACCAAGATTCAAGACTGTTCAAGAGCTCCATTACACATGGGTATATATATATCTATATATAACTCACATGATATGTACATCAGATTATCCCATCCCCGGTCTAAATCTGTTGGAGAATCGACCGAGACGCAGCCTAATTCTTAGTAGAGTAGCTGTACACAAGAACAACAACACACCAAACCCAAAAAAAAACCTATACAAAGAAAAGTAGTCACCAAGCATTAGAGGAAAGCTGTTGGTCTTCTGCCACAACAACAAGAGGAGTCCTACACAATGGGCAAGTTATGTTCCAATAGTCTATCCATTTCTCCAAGCATGTTTTGTGAAACAAATGGCCACACTTTAGCTTGTTGATCTCTGAATCACCTTCAAATTTCGATAGGCATACCGAGCATTCGTTGTCCGCCTGTTTCTTGCACCTGCACAAGCTCTCAAACCTCAGTGTCGGTGTCCTGTTCCTGAATTCCTCAAGTAAACTCTCCGAGTGGTAGACCTGGAAATCAAAAGGCTCTGATGCTGGAATCTCTGCAGATGTCTCCACTGAAGAAGGCGAGAGATGGATTCCAACTACCTCAAGGACTGATCTTACAATGCCTTTGAAGATGGATATCGATAATGCCGTGTTAACTAATATCACACATAGCATTCCTTCTGATGGACCAGGAAGGCTTGATAGACCCATTTTTCAGTTCTTGGATTTGCTTACAACAATTTTGTTCTCAAACAAGATGTGATTCTCAGATCAAATATTTGTTGGTTTAATGGATGTCTCGTCTGGAAACAAACAAATATTGGCTACTATTAATACACAATAGAAGAAGGCTTACAAATAAACTGAAATAGCTAAAACACATTCCAACCAAAGCACATTGATTACAATAAAAACCTATGAGCAATACATCATATGATTCAGAAATAGAATTAACTCTAGCAAATCAAGATCATCATCAAATTGATTTACAGATATTCTTGAATCCAACCGTTCTAATCAGAATCAAATGGTTGAATTAGTTATAGAGAAGATTCTAATTCTACTGCCATGAAGAAAATCAAAAGCTCATGTCAATGAATCATAACACATAACACAATGTTTGGCTATAAATCTAGGAACATCGATCAAACTCTCTGATTAACAGAAGAAGGAAGAAAAAATGCCTACACAGAAGAATTTTTCTGAAAAAGCATCAACCTTTTCTAGAAAGAATCGAAAACTACGAACCTGGAGTCAATTATGAAACGCGATCGTTACCGATTTAGATCGAAAGATTGAAGCTTTTTTCTTTCTTTATGGGTGTGTTTTGTGGTGAAAGTAGCGATGTTTTGGAATCTCAGGAGTGAGATGGGTTTGGTCTGAAGGAAGAGGAGCTTCCAATATATAACAAAAAGCATATCAAAAGCTTCCAAATATCTTAAACCAGAGAAGCCTTAACTATGGTTAGTCAATCTATTTCAGCCTTTCAGGTTCTTTTAGTTAACTCTGGTTACTTTATATCATCAACTGTACTTCCTTTTGTTTAATGTCATATAACACTGCCAAGATTAATTATCTATGTTTTTTAAAGGAAAGATATTTTATAAGTATCTTCTTGTAGTTAAAACTTCAAATCATTTTTGCTAAGTTGCAAATGTCATTCCGAATTTAAATTGGTATAATATATAGTTTAATTAAGATTTAACAATGTTAATGCAATAACTTAGTATTATTTTAAAAATATATTCTAATATAATTTACTTTTGTTAAGTATCAATTGGATATTGTAAATGCAAAACTGAATGGAGAATATTTTGACTTAAAATTTGAATATCTATTTAATTAAAATACCATACATTTATAAAGCTAATCCTAAATCATGTGTTATATTAATGAATATGATGTTAGAATTATAAGAATTTTAATAATTCATTAAAAATTCTCTAATATAACTCTTACTCCTACTAATCATTTATCCTAACACCTATATATACTATTGTTATTGCCAAACATATTACATATTTATAATTTATTACTTTCTTCATTAATATAATAATTCTTTTAAAATCTTTTACATTTTTTTCGTTTTTCATAAATAAATAATAAATTAACTCAAAAACAATATAAATACATTTTAGTTTAATTTAAGATGTAAAAACAAAAAATTAATAAAAAAAACTATAACAAATACTACACGCAATATCACTAGTATATATAAATAACTAAAATTAAATAATAAATATAATTAAATGTAACTAGATTGTATCCCTAGTGAAATTATATGATGTTATAAATTTAAAAATATAATTTTGGTAATTTTAAATATATAAAACATAAATAAAATTCATTTGATATAATGAACATATAATACATGATATTTTGATAAATATAATAATTATCCAAGTTTATAATAATTATATAATTAAAATTAAATAATAAATATATTTAAATAAATCAGTTAAGATTTTGTTATATTAGTTAAAAATAATAAAATATAAATGTGTTTGACAATAAGAATAGTAGATATAAGTGTTTGGATACATGATTAGTAGGAGTTAAATTTAGAATTCTTTTAACTTTAATGAAAACTTAAATGTTTCCAATGACAAATTTAGTAATATAACACATAAATATAGGTTAATTTAAAAAAATGTATGCTATTTTAATTAAATAGATGCTTAACCACTCAAGTGTTTTAAGGAATTTGTTGGAACTCGTGTTCTTTGAAGTTTAGGGCTAAATCGATTGTATCGTATAAAACTCATGTGCGCCGAATTTTAGGTGTAGTTTATGGTCTTCGTCTGTAGAGTATGAAATGTTCCACATTGAAAATTGGTACATTTCAATACTACTATATATGATATATGGATCACTATAATTCAATTGGTTTTGAGTTAGATTTCCATGTTTTCTAATATATTAAATTTCGATGTGGGACATTTCACGTTCTAATAGTCCCATTTGCTTGGTTTCTTCTTTGGAGTTTGCATGTCCTTAGTTGGGGTAGGTTTCAGTTTAGGACATGCGAACTTACTTGATGTGGTGTCACTTATTAGCTCTTTATCCTCGGCTTTTAGAGGTTTGCTTTTGAGTTTGAGTCATTGCAACTGTTTACTTCTTCAGCTTTTCTCTTGCGTGGAGATGACTGATCTTTGTCTATAGGTGGTTGATGTTGGTTTACGAGTGTCTGTGTGTAAGAGAGTTGTGGCTCTTTTGAAGTTTTTTCAGTCGGAGGTTAAAGAGTCTCTTCTTTGAACTTTGGTCTTCCTCACTTCTCATTACTTTGGCCTTTTTGCAAGATCGGTATAGTTATCGATGTTTTGTTCTTTCTTCTTTAGTCATGTGTCCTGTCTGGTAGCGTAGCTAAATTTAGAGGTTCTTCGGATTTTCTTCTTTACCCACTTTTGTTTAGTGCTGTGGAATTTGTCGTTTCTCTCTTACTTGCTTTGGGGATATATTGCAATATTCTATTATAATAACATGTTTTGAACAATTTTTGAAAAATTAAAATTAAAAACGTAGTGGATGTTAGTTTAAAATGAGCCAAATGGATCAATGGATCAAATT
Organism: Pugionium cornutum; assembly: GCA_018901935.1. Classification (NCBI taxonomy): domain Eukaryota; kingdom Viridiplantae; phylum Streptophyta; class Magnoliopsida; order Brassicales; family Brassicaceae; genus Pugionium; species Pugionium cornutum. The sequence goes on from CM032161.1 coordinate 25,993,045, forward strand.
GCTTTGATGGTGATTTTTGAGAGTTAGAAAGAAAAGGGAAATAAGCAATCCATAATAAGATCAAGCGTTTCTGCAAAAAGCACATGATCACATGGATGTATATTTCTAAATTTGTGAGAAATAAGTATAACCGTAAATTGTTCAGTGAAAATCACCTCTGGATTGTAGTGAAATATTTAAACTTTAATATATTGGATTTTATAATATTCATGAATATAAATTATAAAATATAAATAAAAATTAAATTTTTTATAATTTTTAAATTGCTATATGTATTAATATAATTAAAATATTTATTTTCAGATAAAATTATTCAAGTAGATTAGTAAAAATTTAAAATTCAAATATTATATTTTATAATATTAATACATATTTTAACCTTCCTATATATTTGATATTTATTTTTAAATTAGTTATTTATAATAATATTTGAAGTAATATTTACAAATTAAATATTAGTTTTTAAATGTATTTACTTAATAATAATGTAAAGATGTAACCAAAGTTTTTCTAACTACATTAATAAACAACAACACATATTATACACAAAATATCAGTCATCCACTACCATTTGTACCAAATACATACAATAAAATATACAAATGGTACAACCATTAATACACTTAACCTTCTTATATATACTAAAAAGATAATGGTACAACCATTAATATGTTTTATACGGTTTATATCCAAATTTTTAAGAAATTATATAAAAATATAGCTTTATTCGTTTGGTTACCGTAGGCAACTACGACTGCAGCTACGGTTGTGGTCAATATTACGGTTGCGGGTGTCGCATATATTATTTATTTGTGTGCCGCTGGCGGTTGGGTTATGGTTGATTATAGATTTTTGGTCGCACTGTTATTTTAGTCAAAGATCGAAAAAATTGTGACGCAACACGCAACGGTCAGACGGCTGCATCTGCCGCAAATACTTGCGACAACTTTTATTTCTCAGTTTCTAAATTTGTTCATTTTCTATGTGGTTCAATACAGATGGTGAAAACTCTAACAAAATATAGATAAAATTTTATTTTATTTTAAATCAGACTCATGGATTTTAACCCATATAAAAATTATTGAGAAATTCTATAAAATAGTATATTTTTAAGTTTTTATTTTAAAATTAGTATCATTAGTTTAAATTTTCAAGAATAACACAAATTTAAAATTAAAATACATCACAATTTCTTGTTAATCAAAAAAATTAAACGATAAATTAAAAAAATCAAATATAATATTTTAAATTTATGTATAACTTATTTAAAATAAATAAATATTTTTACATAATTCAAAGAATGATAAATTTGATTATGTAATATTCCTAAAAAAAAGATTTGAGTATATGCTTAACTAATAAGTCATGCATTAAAAACGTTTTAGAATTCCATTAGAGTGTTTGGTGGGCACAACTTTTGTTAGTTTGTTTATATAATTGAAGGATCGAAGATAGTTACACAATATATGAACTACAATTTTATTACTACTTTTCTTCATTAAATAAATATTTGATTCCAAAATGTTGTCGTACGAAAAACCGACATCAAAGTATGTAACTGATTCTTTTTTAAAAAAAGTTGTGAAATTGAATTGTCGTTTTCATAAAAATAAACGACACGTAGTTACGTTGTATTGAGCAAAACCTCACGTTGGCCATGTGTCCTCTCTTGGGACCCTACAGGGACCTGCGACCTTTCATGTTCCACATTTTGGTTTTATTCATTTACTTCTGTCTTCATTTTTGAATTATTTTGATGTCTTTACCAAATTTTAATTTGTCATTTTTCTCCTATTATGAGAATACATCCAAAGCTCCACATGGCCCGATGTTATCGATAACGAACCTTTTTTAACTATTAAGCTAAACTACTCTAAGAAAACTTTCTAAAGAGAGCTAATGAATAATGTTCGAAAACTAATAATTTATAGTTTTAAGAATATTTTTGTAGACTACATTTAATAAGTTGTTGAAAGAGTTTTGGTTTTGGGTTACAACTTATAAAACTAGAGTTCTTAAAATATTTGGAAAATGGTCAATTTCAATTTAAACAATCATACGTTTTATATAATTATAAGATTGCAATGCGGTTCAACATTTACTCTTTCATAATTCAAATTTTATACACAATCTAATAAATATGTACTTTTTCGATATTTTTGTTAATTGGATCCAGTTTTTGTTAATATTGGCTGACGTGACATAACGTGTGTAGATGGACTGAGTGACGTGACAGTGTGTGTAGTAAAACGATGTTCTGTTGGTCGATTTAAGTTGATTTTGGAAAGGTTTTGATTTTGGAAAGGTTTTGATTTTGGAAAGGTTTTGATTTTGGAAAATATTCAATGCCAAACTTTTATCGCGATTGAGAAAGAAGCAAAAAGGAAAAAAATATGTGATATGAGAAACGACGTTGTTTTATTACAAATTGCCATATCATTCAATTCTATGCCATATAAACCAATATTATTGGTAACCAGACTCCGTTAACGGAAATATCGAAAAACACACATATTTGTTAGGTCATGTTTAAAATTTGAATTATTAATGGATAAATGTTAAATCCATATTGTGACTTAATAATTGTATAAAAATACGATGAAGATTATTCAAATTAAAGTTGACCATTTTCCTAAAAAATTCATATATTCTTTATGTAACTAATATATTGATTTTTTATGTATTTCTATTTTCTATATTTTTAATAATTATTGTTAACTAATTGTTATCTTTAAGAAATATTAATCGAGAATATTTTGAATTCTGTAAGCATTATTGGTTTATAATTACAGAAAATGTGTAGAGTGAAAAATATTTTATATTTATTATAGAATATTAATTATTTCTCAATTTATGAAAAATATCTAAAAATGTAATTTTTTAAGAACAAAAGAAGTATATAACTATAAAGTTCTATTTTCTTAGTATGCTTACCTAAACAAAAACGGGTACATTTAAGTCTATTTAGTAAATTCATATAATTCATAAATATTAATGATTGATAATATATTTCCAATTTAAACATAACAACAGTTAATATTAATCTTATTAATATTTTAAAATGGGTACATACAATTTTTACAACAGAAATAAAATTAACTAATATGATGTACAAAAATGTATTTTTAAATGGAGAAACATAAATATATTTTATATTAGCTTCAAAAGTATATAATATAAAATATAAAAGAGCTTTTCATACTATTATATATAAGTAAAATAAAGTGTTTACATTACATTCATACTGAAGTATTTATACTTATTATTCTGTATAATTAAGAAAAACACAAAACCTATTGATGATAATATGTAATGGTAATCAATTTCTTGTTTATTTTATGAAAGTTTTGAATTGAGTTCTTAATTTAAATTTTAAACTCTTTTTAATAATTGCTAGTTTATTTTAACTTTAACAGATTATGACAAGTAATCAGATAAAATTTTTCCATGTTGTTTTTTAGATTTCCTAGACACTATCATGAAAATTAACAACAAATCATGAGTTTTTACCTATAAAAATCATTTCAGTTTTAGGAAAAGATCACTATTTACTTAGTAAATTTATAATTATGTAGAAAATTTATGATCGTAACTTTTCAAAGGATCATAATTAAATGATTAATGAGTGTTAGTAGGACGAAATCTAAAATTATAAATAAATAGCAAAAATTAATATTGAAAATTTCCCCTAAATATTAGTAAATAGATGTACAATTCACTAAGTTGGAAATATTTATAATCGACAATAATATTGAAAAAGTAACACTTGAATTTTCTAAAAGTATAAAAACAATTTATGTTAGTGTAGAAAACGTACGATTGATCACAATTTTAATAATCAAAACGCTATCTTTTATTTTTTTTAAACAACCAAGTTAATTCTCACACGAACTATACATGTTTAAGGTTTACACAAACTTAAACTCTTAATTTGTTACCTATATTGAAAGAACAACACAACTAATCAAACGTGAAACAAAGGCTTGATTTGTTTCCCTCTCTTTCTCACTTAGTCGCACGATCTTCTTCTCTCTTGAAAAGCACACCTCATGATCCTTTTTGAGTTTGCTTTTATAACACGAGTAGATCTTCAGATAAACAAAAACTTTCCTGTTTTTCTTTTTTGAAAACTTTCTGTTTAGGCTTCTGTTCTTTCATGTTTTGCTTTTGGACAACTTCCTGTTTTGCTTTTTGGACAATTTCCTGTTTTGCTTTTTGGACAACTTCCTGTTTTGCTTGAGGCCCATTACTCATGATCTTGATCTTCAGGCCCATAACTGATTTGTGCATCTTCAATCTCCCCCCTTTTGTCTCAATTTGTTACTCAAACATTTTGGCAACCTGTATGTTAATTCATAGACACATCTTCCATAATAAACTTAAAACAGTGACTATTACCATTAGATCTACCAACACACACATTTCAAAAGTAACAAAGTCATAGACACAGACTGACATACACAACTCAAACTAAGTCCACATAACAGACATAAGTCAACCATAATTCTGGAATCATACAATGAGTCTCATATGCCTGAAGATAACTACTTCAACAATAACAAAAATACATAAACATGCTTGAGGCTTGCTCCCCCTAATTTACTCCCCCTGTCGAGAGCATTCATCCTCAGATTCTTCTCCCCCTGCTTGAGTGACAAACTGAGTCAAAAATCAGAGCACAAATAGAGATGGTGAGGAGAAATATACAAACCTGTGCGAACCAATCGCATGAGAATGGTGATGGTTTCCTGCAAATGTTGACGCTCCTTGGCAGTTAGGCGAGACGTTGAGCGAGAAAGTACAGAAGCAGAACGTTCTGGTTTGATATGCAGAACCAACACAGGCATCCGTTTGAATGAGACCACCAGACGCAGAGTAATCGAAGCCAGAACAGGAATAGGATGCTGAGACTCAATCAAGGTGGGAAAAGGTAGAAAGAACTTAGAGCCTGGGTTCAAAGCGAGATGCAGAATATGGTCAAACACGAGTTGACCAAAATCAATAGGAGTGCCATGCATAACATGATGCACAATCCGAGCACGAGAAGGGTTTGGGTAACCAATATTCTTGGTCGGAGACCAGTTCGAGCATCAGACTTTGTAGAGGAAGGCCGTATCATGGGCATAGTGTGACGTGAGAAGAGACTTCCACTTAGAGATCTTCCCATCAGACATGAACGACGCAAGTCGCTCGTCGGAGATAGCTTCAATGCATGCGACCTTGGAGTGAGCAACAACATCAGAGATACCAAATATGGTGTTGATCGTGGAAGGAGAAAACTCATAGAGGTGACTACGCACAAAAACCTCAACAAAATCAGCATCAGTCGGATCCGAGGGAAGATGAGCCCAAAATTCCCATAAAAACTCATAACAAATGGCAGAATGTGAGTAATAGTGGGTAACAAACCAGAATTGTGCAGAACTCCATCGAGATGGCCGAAATCAGACCCAAAATCAACACGATTTTTGGAGATAAATTGTTGCCCATGAAAGAAATCATACCTCTGTTTGGCAGCCACGGAAGCAAACCAAGAAGAATCGATGGTTGCTGAGGAAGAGCCGCGAACCGAATGAAACTTCGGGGGTCGCGCTACTGTGGAAGGGGCATCAACTGTAGGCGAAGAAGCACGCTTCCGAGTTCGACGAGAACGTCGAGAAGGAGGAACATGGCTTGGCAGAGACCTGGTGGAGGCTGAGGAGAGAGCAATCGGTGAAGCTGGTGCATCTGGGAGAGCCTCAGACGGTGCAAAGGGCACCACAGCGAGAGGGTTGGAGGAGATACCAACAGACGGAGAGGTAGACTCCGTAGGAGCGATTTCAGGCAACGGGGATGGTTGGGAGACCGGGGACGATGGTGCAGTCACCATTTTGCTGAGACTAGAGAAAAATGTTTTCATTGTGGTGGATGAGACAGATCGACGAAAGGGAGGAGTTTAAATAAGGATGAACCGATGCAAATCTTCAAAGAAGCCCAAACGTCATGAAATAGAGGAGCAACTACTATATGGAGGGAAGCATTTGGGCTTGAGTCTGATGGATTCAGCCTTATGAGAGACCATTGTACATATGACAGCCAAACATTTGAACCAATCAATCATGTGCACTTCTTAACAATCATGATTAGAGCAATGAGATCATACAAGAAATCAGACATTCTGATGCATAGAACACTTTCCATCAGACTGGCTTAACTAACAGATTATTATTCTTAAGATTTATGTATATTGAAAATATGAGAGACACTACTAGTACCTTAGAGAGAGGACATCCTGAGCATGATTCCGAAAATACACAAGAGAGGATCAAGGTTGATGAGAAGCACTTGATGCTCACAGCATGATTAGTCTTTCACACTTACATGCCTTTATCCCAGGAATTACAATCAAGGCAGCTGATTTTCTTCTTCTTCCTTTTTTTTTCATTTTTTATAGTATTTTCTTCCGTTTTTTTATAAAGGGAAACAACATTACAGATGATTTCAACTGTTTGATTGCATAGGAAGGATCACCTCTTTGACTTCCTTGTTGTAGAGTCCTGGAACGGCATGGCAAGCAGCTCTTTTTCCTACATAGCGCATATGCTTACTCAGATACTTGTTCCTTCTCCCATGGCTTTTTTGTCCAAAATCATGTCAAACTTAAGGGACAGGTTAGAGTTCACATATTCCAATAGCCTTGCGTAAATTGACAAAACGGGGAAAATCAAGTGTTTTTGTAAAGATATCAGCCAGTTGATGGTCAGTGCTCACATGATCAATGTCAATTACCTTGTTTTCGACCAACTCTCGAATAAAGTGGTGTCTAATGTCGATATGTTTTGTACGAGAGTGCTGTACTGGATTTTTGGCAATGTTAATGGCACTTTCATTGTCGCAATGAATCAGCAAAGAATTGGTTGAAATACCATAGTCATCAGCCATCTGCTTCATCCACATAAGTTGTGTGCAGCAACTACCCAGAGCGATGTATTCGGCCTCAGCTGTAGATAGAGATACACTATTTTGTTTTTTGCTATGCCAAGAGATAAGATTATTTTCTAGAAAAAAACATCCTCCACTTGTTCTCCGTCGATCATCAATACTGCAAGCCCAATCAGCATCACAATATCCGGCCAAATTGCTGTTTGTATCCTTGGTGTAGAAAATACCAAGATTCGTAGTCCCCTTGACATATTTGATGATTTGTTTTACTGCATGCAAATGCGATTTTTTAGGTTGAGCTTGATACCTTGCACACATACCCACACTTAGACACAAGTCAGGTCTGTCGTAGTTAGATATAAAAGGCTCCCGATCATCCCTCTTTATAATCTTTCATCAACCGGCTGCCCTTGGTCATCTTTACATAGTTTCACATTGGTGCTGATAAGAGTATTAGCCACTTTGCTTGATTGTAATCCAAATCTGACCACTAGATTTTTTGTATACATGCTTTGAAAAACAAAAATCCCTTTATCTGATTGTTGTATTTGAAAACCCCGAAAATAGGTGAGATCACCTACCATACTCATTTCAAATTATGAGGTCATGGTTTCAACAAAGTGATTGACCAGACGTGTGTCGGTTCCACCAAACACAATATCATCCACATAGATCTAGATGAATAATATCCCCTGATTACTACGTTTGATGAATAGAGTTTTATCAATGCTGTCTTGTTGATATTCTCGTTCAATCAGAAAGCTGGTTAACCTTTCATACCATGCACGTGGGGCTTGTTTTAATCCATATAGTGCCTTTTTTTAACTTGTAGACATACTCTGGGTGCTCTGCATCCTCAAATCCTTTTGGTTGTTCAACATACACATCTTCTTGAAGATACTCGTTTAGGAAGGCACTCTTAACATCCATCTGATGCAGAGTGAATTTCATGAGGCAGGCCATTCCTATCAGAAGTCTGATTGACTCCAACCGTGCGACAGGGGTGAATGTCTCATCAAAATCTATTCCCTTTACTTGAGAATAACCCTGAGCGACTAACCGAGCTTTGTTCCGAACAACATTTCCATGCTCATCAATTTTATTTTTAAATATCCATTTTGTTCCAACGATGTTTGCATTTGTAGGCCGAGGTGTTAGATCTCATACTTCGTTACGAACAAGCTGTTCAAACTCAGCTTGCATCGATGCAGTCCAATACTCATTTTCCAATGCTTCGTTGATTATTTGGTTCAAAGTCTGCAACAAAGCATGCTAACTGAACCATTTGTTTGAAATTGATTTGTTTCTTCCTGGTAATCCTTTGTCCTCCCACATCTCCTATGACGTCATCAACCCTATGATTTCTGTGGACTTGCAATTTGTTGAGCTGCTCTTCATCTATTGTTTCCTGATTTGATTCATCCTCTGCTCCTGATTCGGTAGTGCCTGACACTGTATTTGGAGCTGAATCAATCATTTTGAACATGAGACCATGTGATGCTGAATCATCAAACACGGCATTCACTGTTTCTTAGACTTGTCTGAAGTTTTTGTTGTATACCCTGTATGTTATGCTTGTACCAGAGTAGCCAAGAAAAATACCATCCTCACTCTTTGAGTCAAATTTGCCAAGTTGATTTTTGTCGTTAAGAATGTAACATGGGCATCCAAAAACATGAAAGTAGCTAACTGATGGGGTCTTGTCTTTCCAGAGTTCATATGGTGTTTTTGAGGTTCCCTTTCCAACATACACCCGGTTGATGATGTAACAGGCTGTGTCAATAGCATCTGCCTAGAAATGTTTAGCCACCTGATTACCGATCATCATGGATCTTGCCATCTCTTGAAGAGTGCGATTCTTTCTTTCAACTATCCCATTTTGTTGAGGGGTTCTTGGAGCAGAGTACTGATGTATTATTCCATGATCACCATAAAACTTATCAAAAGCTTCATTTTGGAATTCACGGCCATGATCACTTATAATGGTTTTGATACCTCTTTTCTTTTCATTCTAGAGTTGAAGAGCCATAATTCTGAAACTATTGAATGTCTCTGATTTATCTCTAAGAAATTGAACCCATGAGTATCGAGAGAAATCATCAACTAAGACAAACGCATACCTTTTTCCGGTAAAGCTCTCAACTTGAATGGGATCCATTAAGTCCATGTGAATTAGATCGAGAGGATATTTTGACTGAATTTCAGATATTTGCTTGTGTTGAACCTTAACCTGCTTTTCTTTTTTACATGGACCACATATCAATTCTTGAGTGCCTTTGAACGATGGCATTTCTCTAACCATTTGTTGATCTGATAGTTTGATCATAGTTCTCACATTCATGTGACCTAAATTCTGATGCCAGATTTCCAAATCACTGTTTTTGGTTACAGAGAGACATTGACTGAAGGGTTTTCACATGTAGCACTTGTTGGTTGCTCGAGTTCCTCTTAACTTGATGTTACCATCCAAATTAGACGCTTGACATTCATCCCTTGTGAAGGTCACTGATAGTCCTTCATCACACAACTAGCTAATACTAATAAGGTTAGCCTTAAGCCCTTTTACGAAGTCAACCTTAGCCAGCTCCGGGTTGGATGGTCCTAAGAAATCTCCCATGCCTCTGATTCTTCCTTTCCCACCATCGCCGAATGTGACTTTACCTGCTTCCTTTGCAGTGAACCCATTCAAGCTGTTCTGATCTTCTGTCATATGCCTAAAGCATCCACTGTCGAAGTACCAGATTGTCTCAATGTCCTTTCTTGGGGATTTTTCTGCAATGTATGACACATAGCTGTACAGCTCATCCTTTTTCATCCAAACTCTATTGTATCTTCTGTTGTCCAAGTAGAACTGATTTTGGCTCATCATAAGGTGGATCTTTTCCTGAAATCGATAGCAGTGGGGTTTGATGTGTCCTAGTTTACCACAGTAATAACACATGGACATTCTCCTCTCACGCGTGTACACTTGATCGTGTGTGCCCTGATATCTGGTGCTTTTGTTGGCCATCAGTCGTCTGTGAGTTGTAGGTTGTTGTTGTGATGTTTTATATCCCATTTTTGGTTGAGTTTGATCAGTAGCTCGATCACCTTTCACAAACCTAGTAGCTTGTCCTGATGAATTTCCGTGGTATCCCAGACCCCATTTGACAGCGCTGCTCCTTCCGATGGACGATAGTTTGTCGAGATCATTTGTCCCTTTGCTCAACATCTTGACGTTCCTGAGCTGTGCTTGATACTGTCCATTCAGAAGTTTGACAATCTCTCTCTCCTTCACAAGTTCTTCCTTAAGTTTTTCGACCAGTTGTTCGAGCTATTTCTTCTTAGCGGCTTCTTGAATTAATTCCTCCTTGAGTTGATTTGTACTTGTTGTCCAACTATCCTTTTCCTGAAGAAGGTCATTGTTCTCATTCTTGAGTTTGACAAGATGTTCACACAGAATCTTGTTTTCATTGTACAGAGTCATTTTTTCATCGCTATCGGAATCTAAATCCATATCTGGTTTCTGATCATCAACAATGCCAATGTATGCCACAAAATTTGATAGCGTTTCATCATCACTGGACTCTGTTTTCGAATCATCAAGGCTGACAAATGACTGATCTTTGGATTTATTCATCCCAACACACTCAGATTTGACATGACCATATTCTTTGTATTCGTTGCATCTGATTTGTTCCTTCTTCCTCAATGTGGGACAGTCAGCCTTGAAGTGACCATATCATTCGCACTCATGACATTTAGCATCAGATTTCCGGAGTACACGATCAGTTCTTTGCTCTGACTTTGTCTTTGTAAAGTTGTTCCCATTTTCTTCTGGCGTTTCTCAAACTGCTTGAAGTACTTCTTGACGATCATACTTACTTTGTCATCCAAACACTCTTCTATTTTTGAATTTTGGCTTACGGTGAGAGCAATTCCCTTTGATCTTGCTGCTTGTTTCTTGTTTTGTTCTAACTCAAAGGCTTGCATCATTCCTACAATATGATCGAATTTCATATCATCAGAGTTGAGAGACACCTCGATAGTTGATTTGTGTGCCTGGAATTTTTCTGGTAGACTCCTTAAGAATTTCTTGTCTTTGTATTTTTTCCCGAGCACCAGAGCTTCGTTTGCTATGGAGCTTAGTTTCCCACTAAAGACTTCAATTGATTCATTGTCTTCCATGGTTAAGGTCTCGAATTGAGAGGCAAGCATATCCACTCTGGTTCTACGAACGGCGCTTGTGCCTTCATAGGAGTTTTGAAGAGCATCCCAAGCTTCCTTTGCGGTTGTACACCTTTGCACTCGTTGAAACTGCTCTTTTGACAGAGAAGTCCAGATGACTGTCAGAGCTTTGGAGTTGTATTTTGACATGAGTTTTTCTTCTGCAGTCCAGTCTCTTTTTCGTTTGACAACCCATTCTCCTGTCTCAGTCTTTGTTCGTGGTTCCTCCCATCCTTCTTCAGTAACTGTCCAGGCATCTTCATCAATTCCTTTGATCAGGGCTTTGATTTGTACCTTCCACCACCCAAAGTTTTCTTTGTCCAGTAGTAGTGGTTTGTGTGATGCGAAGTGTTGCACGTTTTCCATTGTGATCCCTAGAAATCACCTGCGTATAAAAAGAACACGATCTTTTTGGCAGAAACCCGTTCTGATACCAATTGTTAGTGTAGAAAACGTACGATTGATCACAATTTTAATAATCAAAACGCTGTCTTTTATTCTTTCAAACAACCAAGTTAATTCTCACACGAACTACACTTGTTTAGGGTTTACACAAACTTAAACTCTTAATTTGCTACTTATATTGAAAGAACAACACAACTAACCAAACGTGAAACAAATGCTTGATTTGTCTCCCTCTCTTTCTCACTTAGTCGCACGATCTTCTTCTCTCTTGAAAAGCACACCTCATGATCTTTTTTGAGTTTGCTTTTATAACACGAGAAGATCTTCAGATAAACAGAAACTTTCATGTTTTTCCTTTTTGGAAATTTTTTGTTTAGACTTCCGTTCTTTCCTGTTTTGTTTTTTGGACAACTTCTTGTTTTGCTTTTTGGACAACTTTCTATTTTGCTTTTTGGACAACTTCCTGTTTTGCTTGAGATCCATTACTCATGATCTTGATTTTAGGCCCATAACTAATTTGTGCATCTTCAATTTCAAAAATGGTAATATATGTATTCTAAATAAGAAGTATTAACACCAAAACGAAAAATAAATATCTAATGTTACATCATTTATAGTTTGCATAGCAAAACACACAAAGTGTGATATATTTAATCCATATGTCAAATAAAATTGCCTTTCTGTACCATATTCCAAAACCAATACATATTTGACAACGCACCTACCTAATTAAATGCTTTTAACTAAAAATAAATGTCAAGAGATTGAAAGATCTTATAAAAGAACTTGAATATCTAACTTCACTAAATGATGGTAAAGTGATAGCTTTTTACTTTTCTTATTTTAGATACTATAGATAGAAGTCTAGCAAAAAAAAATATGACATTGTAAATGTCACATTTTAGTTTCTAAAAGCATGTAATAAAAGTTAATATTTTAAGTGTTATAATATTAGTGAGGAGTAAATGGATTGGTGATTGTAGCACTTCTACGTTCATCTCAAAAATGTAGAGTTCGACTCCATTTTTAATTTTTGTATGAAAATATTACATTATATATAATATATTATTTGAAAAATATTTTAAAAAGATAATTTTATGCTGACGTGGTTTTAACAGAAATACCATGATGACATGTCATCACCATGCTGAGTTTCAAATAAATATATAAACGAGCTTAAATTAGTATAATAATTAATATTGTTATTAATTTGATTGGAGAATCAATATATTTTATTAAATCAACCAAAAATATTATTAAGTACGTAAAAAAAATATTTTCTTTTTCTTAATTTATATATACAAAAAGTAATATTAAAAATAAATTTAAATAAAAATTAAATTATATAAATATATAATTTATATTTACTAATAATACTATTATATAGTTTGCGAATATTCCCCACGCATATCGTGAGTATAAATATAGTAATATTAGTATTTCATACTATTAGCAGTTTAAGCTATGTTAGTTGTTATGTATATCAAATATTAAAATTATACATTTTATATAGAATGTGATTGTATAAGTATTACCAAATCATAAATGTGTTTACAATCCATAAATGTACAAAACAGAAAAGAACATAAAAGAAAAGGATAAACAATTGGGCACATAAAAAGACAGCAAATAATGACATAACACTATGATACACTTATTACTTATAAATAATGCGTCAAACGTAATATCTTTTCGTCATATATAATTTGTTCTATTTGTTTTATAATGTTGTATTATTTTTTAAGTTACTACAATTTATATTTTACTAATTTCATAAGTTTAATATACAAACCTAAAATAATGTTATTAATAAACTGATTAAAATCTTAGTCATTTGCTCTACTGTTTTAAAAATGTCAATTTCTATAGTTTCAAAAATAATGTAGTATTAAATTTGTGGGTAAGAGTAATTTAATAACAATTTAAAGATATTATTTTTGTTCATTTGGTCGCCGCAGGTGGTTGTATCTACGGCTGCGGTCAACACTATGATTGCGATTGCGGTATATGTTGTTCATTTATGTACACAGTATTATGGTTGCGGTTGATTGTAGATTTTTAGTTACACCGCTATTTTAATCATCATTCGAAAAAATTACGACACATAATAAAACATCTGACCGTTATATAATTACGGCAAATAAACGAATAACAATCTCCTACAACTACAGTCACATATGTGGTTCACAAAAGAACATAAGTTTAAATTATTACTTATTTTTGTATTAATTTAATTTTATGCTAATAAGGTTTGAACCTATAGTTAATAACATGTTTCATTTTGGAAGGAATCGCGAGCATCAACAATCATTCTACTAAATAAATTTTAATTGTTTATTTATTTTTAAATTAATTAAATTTTATAAAAAGCATTTAGTTACACTTCTATACTACTTTGAACATTAAATTATCATTTTCTAACCCGCATTATTATAAATAATAATATTTTACATATATTTTTTTAAAATTAACCAACACAGAAATATAAATGTTTTTGATTAACTATGACCTAATAATAATTTTTCAATCAATTTTTTTTACTAAAATTAAGTATATAAAATTTTATGTTTTGATTGACCAATTAAAAAAACCGCAATAAAAAAGCATTGATTTAACATCTTATATACCATATGACTAAATAATATTTATATATATTGAATTATAAATTATATTTTATATTTTTTTAGATTCTTATCATTTTAGCTACATACTATTTTTAAATAAGTATTTTTGAAATTAACTTTAATTTTGTTATTAATAACATTTTATTAAAAAAATTTAGCTATACGAATTTCAATGGTAGTGATGTTATGTAAATTTTAGTTTGATTTTAGTATTTTTTATAAATATATTTAATTTTTTCTCAAAAATATTTTATTTAAATTTTATTTATATAATAGATGTCTTGATATATTTTAAAATATTAAAAAGGCGGAAATGTGTTTTGTGTTTTTTGTGTATATGCTAATTTAAATTTGATTATGTGTTTTATATAATAGTTTATATATCAGTTATATTTAATTGTATTTATTATTCAAATTTAAGTTTTTAAATACGTTAATAGTATTATACATAAATATTTGGCAAGACTTTTTATCGTTTTACATGTTAAATTAAATAATATTAAATTATCTTTCATTTAGAGTATTATTTATTTATTTATTAAAATAAAAATATTTAAAATAATTTTTAAAATATTTTATTATATTAATAAAGCAAATAAATTTAATAAAAATATAAAAATGTATAATTGACCGTTTACCATAGATGACAATTTGATAAAACAATTTTAGTAAAACGCCAAAAACAAATATTTCCAATAGCATTTCCTGTAATATAACGTATTACTAAAACTTATTTAAAATGCATTGTTTTTAATAAAATAGATTGATAACATAGTTTTCCTTCAAATCATCATATTGCACTAAGTATCTCTTAAACTAAGAGATATAATAAGTCTCCAAAATTAAAAAATTGTAAACTAAGATAACTGAATCCAAGATTAAAAAATTGTAAACTAAGATAACTGAATCCAAGATTACAAAATTGTAAACTAAGATAACTTTGGGGATTTGGGGATTTATTTTTCATAATTTTAGATTTATTTTTCATAATTGAGAAAGATTTGGGGATTTACAATTGCGTTGGATATGTGAATCCGATCGGGTTTAGTCACTATAAGAGTTTTAAGAGCGGTTAACTATCTCGGTTATGAATTCGACATTAAATTTGTTTCATAAACCAAAGAAACCCAAATTCGAGGTAAATACATTTCGATTTTTCAATTCAGAGATATATTAGTTTATAATTTTATAATTGCTGATATTTAAATCTATCTTTTAATTTGAAAAATATTTAGTGTTATATGATAGTTTGAAAAAAAAAGGTTGAATATATAGACCAGAAAAAAAATTAAGTGAAAATAAAAAATCTAAAACCCACTAAAAGACTTCATTAATCATACCTACCTGAGTACACTAAAAAAAGTCTTCAGTACTCTAATCGGAATATATAACTCTTTATTGTTATCAGATTTTTTTTTTTCAACATTAGAGAATCATTCGTCATAACTCATTGGGCTTAGATTTGACGGCCCATATATTATTTGCTAGGCTAGGATACCCACACACGTGTGAAACGATATCTCACACTTGCCACTGCAAGGCGCCAAAGCCAAAGAGGAGAGACCATATCCTCCCGTTATCGTCATCTTCTCCACCTCCCGGAACCCCATTTCGAAGCTCTCTTCAGAGCTCCAAGCTCTGAGTTCCTTTACCATCTCTTTCCTTCGGTTCCTTCTTCCAGAATTAAAAAAACTGACGGTTTCAGTTCCGCTTGTTTCTCTCCTTTTATTCCTTTCCGCTCCGTCTGGTGAACGCAAGCAACTCAACACCATGGACATCGCTGAATTTCCATGGCGTCGACTTCCTCGGTTTTCCGTTTATTCACGCTCTTCGTGGCTGGTTACTTCTGGGTTTCCTGTTTCTTCGTAAGTTCTTTCACTGAGGCATTTTAGCATACACTTCGTATGGCCTGTTATCATCTGCCAATTTGCTCTAACTGAAAATTGAAAATTTCGATTGTAACTCTAATGTGGATATGGTTTTCTTACATGAAGCGGATTTGTATTGGTCTTCACCTGCTCTGGTCTAGAGTTGTTAGTGATTGGACTTCAGAGTTTCAACCAATTTTAGTTTCGATGTTTCCCTTGCTCTTCCTGTTTCTGCCATTGCATTTTGAAAATGGTTAACAAAGATTTAAATCAAAATTACCCTGCTAGACTAAAGATTTCTGACATATTCGCGTTGTTCTGAGGAACTTCATGTTTCTTCTTGTCTTTACTTTCTTCTGGAGGACTGTCACAGAGCTCTTCCCTGAACTCAGTTTATGAACCCAAAATAAAATCTTAATAGGAAGTTAGTGAATAGATAAGCTACCTTATACTAACTTGGAATCTCTGTCGTTCAACAGATATATGTTCTCTCATGTCGAGCGTGGAAAGCCGTTTAGGCTCACGTTGTGCTTTGGGGTCTCTCGTTTTCGTGCAAAGTCTGCTATTATAAGTGCACAACAAGGTAATTGTTAGAGGAATTTTTTTATGAAACAATATCATGGTTTGACTTCCTGCAACGTTTTTAGTTTATTTCTTTTCTAATGCCTTTGTGGAAATTCAGTTGATTTATGCCTCAACTTTCGAAAACTATGTTTGCATTTTCAACTACTGAGATTTGTGTTTTCTGCATTCTCAGAGCAGCCAGCTAGTCTTCTTAAAGAATTATGTGAGGTTGTTTGGATCGTGGAAGCTGATCTAGCATCCAGTGATCATCTCTATGTTACTGGAGATCCACCCACTTTAGGTAGCTGGGATACAAACTGTGCAATATCTATGTATCCTACTGAAAATGATAACGAATGGGAAGCTAAAGTCAAGGTAATCGGTTCATGTGTTTCATTTAAGCCATAAAAAAACATAAGTAGAGATGTATTGTGATTCACATAAAAAATTTAAAGGTGCATTCTTAGCATCAAAAGGATCCGAACTATTTTCTTGGAAGTAAGTTGAACTATTTTCTTGGAAGTAAGTTGAACTATTTTCTTGGAAGTAAGTTTACAGGCCTTGTTTGCTTATAACTTAATATACTTGGCAGATTGCTTCTGGTGTCAATTTCAGGTATAATTATTTTATAAAAGCTGGATACGGATCTTCATTTGACATCATCTGGAGACCAGGGCCGCAATTTTCGTTATCTGTTCCTTCTTCTGTCAATCGAGATAGAAAAATAATTATAAGGGATTCGTGGTTGAGTGTTTCCTCAAAATCACAAGAATCTTCCGTGTGGGGGTCTTGGATCGATGATGCTTACCTTTTACCAAATTATGTTACTTCAGCTCAAAGTGAAGGTAACATCTCTGTGGTTCCGCCTCTTTCAGTCTCTTTTCATCCTTTGCAAATTTTTTTAAAACTCATATGCTTCCAGTGGCTTGGCAGATGAATGCACATACGCCCATAGTGCTATAGAAGTCCCAAGATCACGTCTGAATGATAAACAATTAGAAGATGAATCTTTGTGCTGTGATGAGCTTGCAACCTTTTCGTCAGAGAACTCAAACTTTAGTTCCTTCTTTTCTGAAACTTATCAGCCTATTGAAGAACCATGGTTTATTCAAGAATCTATTACCCTGCAACATGCAAGGAATATGCAGGCTGATAGCGAACAAGTAGTTGAAAGCTGTGTTGAAACTGAAAACAGTTTAGTGTGTGATGAACAAAATCACCAGCTGACTGAGACTTGCTTACCTGACAATGAATTTTTCCAACCAGAATCCATTTCTACTACGATACTGATCAATTCTTCTGTATGCACGGTGCAAAGGATTGCTGTGTTGGAAGGTGAAAAGCTGGTTGAGTTATTGTTGGAACCAGTTAAGACCAATGTGCAATGTGATAGTGTTTACCTAGGCGTAATCACTAAGTTCGTGCCCAATATGGGTGGTGCATTTGTGAATATCGGAAGTTCTAGACATTCCTTCATGGACATTAAGCCAAACAGGGAACCATTCATATTCCCTCCATTCTGTGATGGATCAAAGAAGCAAGCAGCTGATAGTTTTGGGTTCCTCTCCATCAACGACATTCCACCTCTGCATGAAATCGAACATGCCTCCTATGACTTTGAAGCCAGTAGTTTATTAGACATTGATTCTAATGACCCTGAAGAATGTTTTCAAGATGATGACGATGAGCATGAAAATGATGGATATCATCTCTCAGATGCTCTAGCTGGACTAGTTAATGGAACTGTGCTGAACCATAGCGAAGTGGAAGGTGGTTCTGAAATATGCAACCAAGAGGATAAGCAACATCTTGAAGTTGGATCTGAGAATGGCTTTGTTCCTCTGGAGAGAGAACACTCTGCAGATTCTCTTGTTTCTAATGCATCGGTTGCAAAAAATTCTAAGGTTTTGTCGTCTAATAGTAATAAGTGGATTCAAGTTCGAAAAGGCACCAAGATACTTGTGCAAGTTGTTAAAGAGGGACTCGGTACAAAAGGTCCAACTCTTACTGCTTACCCGAAACTGAGAAGCAGATTTTGGGTATGACATGTCTTTTGGCCCTTAACTCTATTCTTTTTGTTTGTTAGTATATTTACTGAATAATTTTTTTTCCTTATAGGTATTGATGACTCGTTGCAAACGAATTGGAGTCTCAAAAAAAATTTCGGGAATTGAGAGAACCCGGTTGAAAGTCATAGCAAAAACAATGCAGCCTCAGGGTTTTGGCCTGACAGTGAGGACTGTAGCTGCTGGTCATTCTTTAGAAGAACTGCAGAAAGACTTGGAAGGTCTGCTTTTAACCTGGAAGAACATTACGGAAGAAGCAAAATCTGCAGCCCTTGCTGCTGATGAAGGTGTGGAAGGAGCCATTCCAGCTCTCCTACATAGAGCAATGGGTCAAACACTCTCAGTTGTACAAGACTATTTCAATGACAAGGTATAGTTAGGCCAATGTCCATATTTTTTTCATCCTGTGGCTCCTTTAGGTTCTAAGCGTTGACATGTCATCTTGTTTTTTTCTAGGTTGAGAAGATGGTGGTCGACTCTCCCAGGACATACCATGAGGTACACTATCCCCATTCTGCT
This sequence comes from Pugionium cornutum, assembly GCA_018901935.1. Lineage (NCBI taxonomy): Eukaryota > Viridiplantae > Streptophyta > Magnoliopsida > Brassicales > Brassicaceae > Pugionium > Pugionium cornutum. The sequence goes on from CM032161.1 coordinate 26,012,218, forward strand.
TATGTGCATTTTCCATTATAAGAAATGAATAGTGTGTGGATGGAGACCTTTCCCTATCATAATCAATGATCTTAAACCCTCATACTTATATTGATTTACGTTATATCTTTAATGTTATTTTGAAATGCGTAACCCTGTTACATCTGTCATTTTATTTTTTTCTGACCCAACTCTTGCACTTGTAGAAAATTAAGTATTTGCAATAATCTTAATCGGCTTACGCCAGACAGTTGATATTTTGTGCAAGCTATTTCATTAACTGGTATTAGTTTCCAGGTAACAAACTACCTGCAGGATGTTGCACCTGATCTTTATGATCGAGTGGAATTGCATGATAAGGGTATCCCTCTTTTTGATTTATACAACATCGAGGAGGAGATAGAAGGTATTCTCAGTAAAAGGTAAGAATTGGCTGACATTGTACTGTTGTGGAGTTGTGACCCACCTTTTTCTTCCCAGATATCTTCATGTAAATGATCTTTTGCCTGTTGCAGAGTTCCACTTCCCAATGGCGGTTCTTTAGTGATTGAACAAACTGAGGCGCTGGTATCTATTGATGTGAATGGAGGACATGGAATGTTTGGTCAGGGTAATTCACAGGAGAAAGCTATTTTGGAAGTTAACCTTACGGCTGCCAGACAAGTATGTGGTCAGATACGAGCATAATTATGGGTTTATGATAATCCTATGATTAGCGAATGCCTTAGGAAAATTTATAACAGGGTGAAAAGAGTAACTGCGAGGTCTACTTGTCTTCTGTAGTTCTGCTTGAAGTCTACTCGTATTTTGCAATATGCTAATCTTGCAAAGCATTTAATAAGTAATACTTAATGCAATCATGATTCAGATTGCAAGGGAGATTCGGCTGAGAGATATAGGGGGCATCATTGTGGTAGATTTTATTGACATGGCAGATGAATGTGAGTTCTAATGTCATTGTTATCTGTACAATCACATTTTTCAAGTATTATAGACGGGAAAATCCCTTTGGTGAATGATCATTGTCTTGTATATTCTTAATCCTTATGTGTTTCAGCAAATAAGAGGCTCATTTATGAAGAGGTCAAGAAAGCAGTGGAGAAAGATAGGTCACTGGTAAAAGTTTCAGAGCTGTCTAGACATGGACTCATGGAAATAACAAGAAAAAGGGTATAGTCCCCCCAACTAGTGGATGTTTTACTCTTTCTGTAGCTTGTAATCCTATCTCTCGGTATAGCACGTTCACTACGTACTGTTACAGGGGGTGATCATGCCCCGGACAGAACTCTGAACCATTGATTTTATACTTAATTGCAGTGGATCTATTTTTTGCACAGGTTCGACCGAGTGTAACATTCATGATTAGTGAACCATGTTCTTGCTGTCACGCAACTGGTAGAGTGGAGGCACTGGAGACTTCCTTTTCAAAAATTGAACAAGAGATATGTCGGCAGCTTGTGAGTAAACTCAATCTCGATTATCTTTATCCTTTTTTTTGTTACTCGTCTTTCCAACCAAATGAAGAGCATCTAGTTTAAGTGATCGTACGTGTTGCCGACTATTATTCTTCTCCATTTATGTACTTTAGACCATATCCATCAGTCATGTTTTATTTCATGTCATGCCAATCCAAATGTTTCAGGCAAAGATGGATAAAAGAGGAGACTTGGAAAACCCAAAGTCTTGGCCAAGATTTGTATTGCGGGTGGACAACTATATGTCCAGCTACTTGACTACGGGGAAGAAGACACGGCTTGCTATCCTCAGTAGTTCCCTGAAAGTATGGATTCTCTTAAAGGTACCTTCATCATACTCTTTCTCTGATAATGCGATTCTGTTCACCCACAAATTTGCATTTATAAAGTTGTTTTTGTGACAACTGAGGCACACATGTCTTTTGTAGGTTGCAAGACATTTCACCAGAGGAACCTTCGAGGTTAAACCGTTCATGGATGAGAAGACGGTACACGAAAGACAGCATGAAGTCGCCATTTCACTGCTCAAGAAAGCGGACGCCATAGCAGATTCCTCAGGCAAGAAGAAGCTCACTCTTATTCCGGTCAAGGAGAAGACGAGCGGTAAACAAAGACGATGAAACATTTTTTTTTTAATTCGCATCACTTTTACTAGTTGTCTCTAATGATACCATTCTTCATTTGTACCGGATCCATTTTGTGTATCATATATCTTCCCTCATATTCTGCATTCCAAAGAAATAGAAACCAAACTAGGACCCAAGGGCAAATGTTGGTCTAAAAATCAGCACGGTGAAACAGCAACTATGGAAAGTACAAAGCGAACAAAACTGAACACAAATGGAAGAAGATGGTTCAAACAATAAACAAATGAAGAAACTGGGAGAGATTAAGCAGCTGCAACCGTTGTAGGTTCCAACTCCATCTTTGCAGTCGTTTGTAAGATCGTTGAATGTTTCAATCTGCTTCTTCCCTCTCAAGAACACTTCTCAATGTCAACAGATGTTCTCATGTCACCATCAAAATCGACTGGGTTGCCTTCATTAAGCTTTGCAGTCTCTAAATAGTAAATACCACTCACTGCTTTCGTCCCACTGATCTTTGTAGTAATCAAGAAAGTGAGTGGAGTAATTGTCTCTCAAAAGGTTAAAAAGCGATAGTTTTGTTTCGTTTGTTGCGATGTAGAGATTCCTTCCTTTTTGTATTTTGTCCTGCAAGGTCGACAAGAGAGCGGTCGAGGAAGTATCTGTTTCAAGATTAGGCCAAAGCTCCTTGTTTCTTGCTTTGTCTCATCTCTCCATGTGTACTGCATCATAATCCCAGTTTCACCTCGATGCAATCGCAAATACTTATCTCCATCAACCTTCTTGATTTCCATAACAGATGTCACAACCTTTGTTCAACAGATTCTGCATCTGCTTCGCAAACTCTGTACCAATAATTGTCTAGTTCTACTGATCCAAACTTTCTCGTTATCAACGTATATTCATCAGCAAGGGCGTGATCCTGAAGTCCCCAACCAGATGAAGGTTCAATTTATTCCTCTTCTTATGCAATTTTCCCTACTCTACTCAAAACTGAACTTCATCCAGGACAGAAACAACTTCTTTCAAATGTTCCAAATCAAAGTAAAACTGAAAATCTTTGTTACATATGAAGATATGCATCATTTACATTTATCGTAGAAAGCTACACAAGAAAGGATTGAGCCCACTGGAATTGCAGCAAAAAGGATGGGCTCAAATCAACAAAATAATGACAGCAATAGAAAATATTAACCGTCAGCTATCACAATCAAAGGCATATGATACAACGGTTGAAGATCAAAGAGGAGTGGAAGCAAGAGATACGGGAGAGCAGAGTATTTAAGCAAAGGAAGAAGAGAGCGAAGAACATCCGGAGAGGAGAAAACCGATAGCGAGAGGTTAGAGAGAAATTGCTTGCAAATCAAAAGCTAAGAACATTATTGATAAATCGATCTTTTGATTTTGATTCTTAACAACTTGGTATCATAGCATCAACTGGGAACACATGGTTAAGAAAGGTGAGCAAACAAAGATGATGTTAAAAGAAACAGTCGATCGGATGCAACAAGACCTCACGCGAATGGGAAGATTAGAGAAACCCGTGGAGGAGATCAAACAACAGTTGGGTCGCTTGAGTATTCTACATCGCTTGGAGGAATTGTTGAACCAAGGTGACCTCCGATCTACTCTCACTAGGAAAGGCGGTGATGATGGACTCAACAGAGAAGTACAGTGGAGCCAGTCATACCACACTGAAGCCAGTACGAGCAGAAGAGATAGAGAGTGGCTCAGGGCAAACGTTTTCGTCCACGCGATCTAGGGCATAATCTCTGTCCAGTAAGGTGGAAATGCCTCGGTTCGATCATAACAACGTGGATGGGTGGGTATTTTGACTTAAACAATTTTTTGAGATTGATGATTTCTCTGCAGAGGAAAAGCTCAGCAAGTGTGAGCTTAGATGGCGAGGCCTTGGAGTGGTTCTGGTAGGAGAGAAATCGGAATCTCTTCCGGAGTTGGGAGCAAATGAAGGAACGCACATTTGCGAATTTTTTTCCAAGAGGAATATCACCACCGGATGAACAACTATTGACTTTGAGGTAGGAGCGTACCGTAAGAGACTATTGTAGAGAGTTTAAATTGTTGGCATCCCAGTCGCCGGAGATACACGAGAAGGTTTTGGAGAAATTTTTAGGCTTACAATTGGAAATTTGCGCTAGGGTCCGGTTATTCAAGCCTCATATTCTCGACATAATGATGTCCATGGCGTTAGGAGTACAAGATTGGTCACGTCACAGTGGCACTGCAAAAACAACCGGAATTGGGCTCCGATTTGTTAATCGACCGAGTAGCAAAGCCCAAGACGAGCAGATGTGGCCCACCTGAAAAGAGGACGAAGCCCAAATGGGGCACTTAACAAAAACCTGTTGTTTGGTCCAAGGGCAAACACAGTCACGAAACCCAAATTCGACATATCCGAGACGCGGCGCTAGAGATGTCAAAATAGGTTGTAATCCGCAGTCCTACCCCAATAAAGACCACAATGGAGCGAACTTGGACAATAGTTTTAATATCCGCGAGTCAAACGAGTTTACGTATGATGGTTCGCGGATCAAACGGGTGAACTCATCGTGGGTTAGCGGGTTACCCATTAAGAAAAACTAAATAAAACTTTTTGTTTTATGTTAGAGTGTTTAATTCTAATAATTATTAGGCTAATCAACTAATATGACAATACTCTAAAACAAAGTTGACAAGTCGAAAAAACAAAGCCACTTCAGCTCTACTGTTGTATATTTAAGAATTGATGTGTTCATCTTTGAAGATTTGAAATTTTCATTATGATAAGTATTTTCATTATTATGATTTTTTTGTATTGATGTCTTGGATTTTTACATAATCATTTTAAATCTCGTTAAATTTGCTTCTCTTAATGTTTTTGGTTTTTAATATACTGATTTTGTATACTAACATCTTTTATGATTTAGATTACTATTTGAGAGAATTTGTTTTCATTTTTTTTATGGAAAACTAAGCCCGTGGTGTAATCCATTTAAACCGCTGGATTTAGCGGATCGGCCGTGGACATTTCAATGAAACTCGTGGGTAAATGGGTCGGCCGGTTGCGATTTTTAAAAAGAAAATGATCACAGCGGGTCGAGTCCGATGGGCGCAAGTTGTCCCGTTTGACATCCTTACGCGGCGCCCTCATCAACGTTGATTATTGGAGATAGAGATTCGAGAACGATGATCTCAATGGTTATGTTTCCGGTGCAACGACAAATGGGTGGTGGGGCACAAGTGTCGTTATCAAGAACTTCAAGTAATTGTGTTCCACTAGATGGAACCGAGTCGCAATTAATCGAGCAGGAGGAAGGAGAAGGGCATGGGGAATTAGAGAACGACGAGTTACTGGAGCTAAAAGCTCTCTCCTTGAACACCATGGTCGGACTCTCTTCACCAAAGACCATGAAGATTCGAGAAAATATGGGAGAACGTGAGGTAATCGTGATGATTGATATTGGAGCTATACATAACTTTTTGTCGGAGAGCTTCACGTGTGAGGTAGGTCCGAATTGCACCACGGCATATGGAGTCTTACTCGCCCACAAGAATCTCAATGAAAGGAGGGGGAGTGTGTCGGAATGTTATGCTCAGTCTACTGACAGTAACGATCAAGGTAGATTTTTTACTCATACAGTTGGACAATGCGGATGTCATTTTAGGGATGCAATGGCTATGGACACTCGGACACACCGAGGTCAATTGGAAGCTTCAAGTAATGAAAATTGCTGATCAGTGTAGAACCGTTCTTATCCAAGGGGAGCCAGAGTTATGTACGTCAGCTGTATCATTAAAAATCCATGTGGAAGGCCCTCAAGTCAAAGTGCACAAGGAACTTGGGTGAAATTCCGGGAGCTAGGTTCACTATCAAGGGAATTACAATTGTTGTTGGAGTAATTTCCGGGAATTTTTGAAGAACCTGCTGAGTTGTCGCCAAGTCATTGGCATGAACATGAGATCGTCCTCAAAGAAGGAGTAGAACCAGTCTGGGTACGTCTCTTTCATTACCCCCAAATTCAGAAGGAAGAGATTGAGAGGCAAGTCGCAAACATGCTCGCGGTAGGCATAATTCAATCAAGTAACTGTTCGTTTTCAAGTCTGGTACTGTTAGTGAAAAAGAAAGACGATACTTGGCGTTTTTGTGTTGACTATCGTGCACTTAATAAGGTAACCATTCCTAATAGTTACCCTATTCCCATGATTGAACAAGTACTTGACGAATTCCATGATGCTCAAGTATTCTTGAAGCTGGATCTTCGCTCTAAGTACCACCAATTTTGGGTTAAGGTGTTGGAAATTCCCAAGATAGGTTGCCACACGCATGATGGCCCTACGAGGTTCTCGTAATGTCATTTGCACAAACCAATGCCTCGACGATATTTCAATCCTTGATGAACGAGATTTTTATGCCACTCTTAAGACAATATGTTTATGTGTTTTTAGTGATATTTTGGTATACAGTAGAAGTGTCGAACATTGAACACACCTACGAGAGGTGCTGCGAATTCTGCAACGACATCAGCTTTATGCAAACAAAAAAAATGTCATTTCGGCTGCCAACAGTTTGAGTTTCTTGGACATATTATTTCAGACCCCTCAAAAATCAACGCGATGGTTCATTGGTAGTTACCAAACACGATCAAGGAATTACGCCAGTTTTTGGGGTTAACCGGATACTATCGCGGATTTGTATGCAGTTATGTAATACTAGCCAAGCCACTCACCAGCTTACTTAAAGAAGATAGCTTCCAGTGGGGAGATGGAGCTCAATCCGCCTTTTAGCATCTTAAGGAGGTAATGACAAAAATTTTGGTACTTGCTCTTCTGGATTTGTCCCAATGTTTGTGGTATAAGCAAATACCTCGAGCTATTGACTAGGAGCAATACTAATGCAAAATCAATAGCCAATCTCCTACTTCATCCAAGCATTGTTGGAGTAGAAAAAACTGAAATCGATCTATAAGAAGGAATTAATGCCGATAGTGCTATCAATTCAAAAATGTTGACACTACCTACTCGGACGACAATTTCAGCTGAGGGCAGATTAGAAAAGTCTCCACTTCCTATTGGAGCAATGGAGGTGAATATGGAATTTCAAAAATGGTTAATGAAACTTTTGGGATTCGACTTCAAGATTCACTACAAACCCGGAGCTAACAATTGGGTAGCGAATGCACTATCACGTTTTGGAGCTACCCCTACGCTACTCGCCTTCACCATCCTGATAGTAGTGAAAATTGAGGTGTTCAATCAGGCAGTAGAAGCCGATCAGGTGCTACGGCTGATTTTGCGGGAGCTACCGGAAAATCCAACTATGCACCCAGGATATTCGAAGGTACGGGGCATGCTGCTTTTTGGTGAGCAGTTGGTGATTCCGAAATGTTTAGAACTAGTGGAGTTGACATTATGGGAATTTCATGATGGAAAATGTGGAGGGCACACACGGGTGCTCAAATCTCAAAAGAAGATAGCCGATAGGCCTGCACAAATAAACCGAACAAAAAAAACTAAATCAAAACCAAACCAAAAATTTAAATTCGATTGGTATTCGGTTATATGAAAATAACCGATCGGATGTTAAATTAAAAAATTTGGTTTTCGGTTCGGTTCGGTTAATATCCAAAAACCAAAAAATAAACCGAATATACCCGATTTTTTTAAACAATATGACGTTCCATCTTCCTCTAATTTCAAAATCTCATATTGACAAGAGTAAAACCTAATTTTCAATCTAAAATTTTTAGAACAACATTGTTTATTATCTCTACCATTAGAGACATCCGGAAAACTCACTCAGAGGTATTATTTTTTTACTTGTCTCTCTCGTTTGTTTCTGTATCCTTTTCTATATTTGCTTTTCAAGTTCCTGAATTGTGTATTTTTCTGTTTGGAGTCTTTCGCTTCTGTCTTCATATTTTGACTGTGATGATTTCTGTTTGGACTTTGGAGTTTACTTTGTTTGATTTTCCATTTGGTAATTTGAATGTTTCCTTTTCTCTCTCTTTGCGTATACTCTCTATTCATTTCATATTTTAGTTTCTATTTTATTAATTTTATCTTGGCGCACCTCTGTATCGTATTCTACTTCCATGCTATTCGATTCCGTGTTTCGGTTTGTTTTGAGCTTAGGGTTTTGCGAATTCGTGATCTTTTGATCGTGGAGAGTTTTTTTGGGAAGTTACCTTTTTCACATTTCAGGAGAAATTATTTTGCTGAAGAATTGAGAGAATGGAATCAATTCTGATCCCTTGAATTGAAATTGTTAATTTAGACTCGTGTTTGGTAGAGCATATCCCAAATTACTCAAATTAATTTAGAATCATGTTTGGTGAGTGCATTATTAAATTTTCTTTGTTTTTTTCTTTTATAAGTTGATGGGTAATTTTTTTTCGTAGCATTGAATTTTTAAATGTTTATTATATACGTTTTTTTATAATATTTCCACTGCTATTTTCAATATTTATTCTTTCTAGGTTTATGGTTCTAATTGGTTCTTCTATTTCTTGATCGTGCAAGTGATTGTTTTTAATTATAGAATGACTCTTTTTTAAATTATTAGATATTATAATATTATAGTGTAGTATATTATTATACAATTAAGTACCATTAACAAGTGGTTTTTATTTTTTATTTGTTTTTAGATGAATTTTTCTTCGTCTCCACAATATATTGAGATCGAGATAGATAAATCAGTTGAATCTAAACAAGATGGTTTTAGTGATAAAAAAAAGAAATTTGTGAACTTAGTGGAACTTCTTCTCAACCATGTAAGGCAAAAAAACAAATGAGTACAAGATCAATCGTGTGGGATCATTTTACTAAAACAAAAGAAGACAAAAACAAATATAGATGTAACTATTGTCAAAAAAATTTCAGATGTGCAACAACATCTGGAACTTTTAATTTGCGTAAGCACCTTACAACATGCAATACAACATGCAAGCAACATAAAATGTGGCTAACAAGTCAAACTGGTCAAGCAAACATGATTTCATCTAATGGATATTTGAAGATTGCAAAAGTATTAGACACTGTAGTGAGAGAAGCTTCTAATGAGATGTTGGTTTTGGGAGAATTGCCACTTTCTTTTATTGAAAGTATGGCTTGGAAACACTTCTGCACCAGTGTTAATTTGTAAAAGTCTCATAGTAGAAGAACAACAACTAGAGACATTGTCGAAATGTACGTGAAGAGGAAAGCAGTTTTGAAAGATTTGATTGCGTTTAATAAAAGTATAGTGTCTCTCACAATTGACATTTGAGTTGTTCAAGCTACAGATGATGTTTCTTCTTATTTTCTTTCTTCTATTTGCTATATAGGATTGATTTTGAGACAAACAAATTTTTACTTTTTTCAATAGATGCAAGTTACATGATGATCACGACACACTTTATTGATGCAAATTGGCAATTGAAAAAGTTTATTATTGGGTTTAAGTATGTCGAGGATCATAAAAGAAAGACAATAACCGACGTACTTATGGAATGCTTGGCTGAATGGGGAATAATGAAAATTTTCACTATTACAGTTGATAATGCAACATCAAATACATCGGCTCTCAAGAAATTTCAGAGTCAATTCAATTTAGTAGGGCTAGATTCTTTGCTATTGGATGGAGAATTTATTCATATGAGATGCGTTTCTCATATCATAGTTTGAACGTCATAGATGGGATGCATGAATTAGGTGCTAATATGGAAGCAATCCGTAATGCAGTCTCTTATGTTAGAGTTGATACAAGAAAAATGACTAGGGGTAGTCTACCATTGAATATGAAAACATGGTGGAATTCAACTTATTTGATATTGTCGAGAGCTATGAAGTTTAGATTAGCATTCGACAAAATGGAGGCTGAAAACAAACTCTACAATCACTATTTTCAAGAAATATATAATGGTACCAAAAGGGTTGGACCACCGACTATCACTGATTGGAATGCAGTAGAGAGGTTAGTGAAATTTTTGATTATCTTCTACAATTCCACTTTGGTTGTCTCATCTTCAACGTCTATTGCATCTTATAAATGCTATGGAGAGATAGTCACTATTGAGAGGAATCTATACTTACTAAGCATGAGTGGAGACAAAGACTTTAAGACTAAGGCCGATGAAATATTAAAAAAATTTAACATGTATTGGGATGGAATGAAGAACATCAATAGAGTTTTGATTGTTGTAACAGTGTTTGATCCAAGAAAGAAAATGCAATTTGCTAAGATGTGTTTTGAGAAGATTTATGGAAGCAACATAAATGTATGATTCAGTCTACAAAGTTTTGTGCAGTATATTTAAAGAGTATAGTGTTAGATCTAACAAAGTAACAAGCGTTGTTTCATCTCAATCAAATCAGCATTCATCTTTAGTAGTCAAGAAGATCATAGTACAGATGATATAATGGAAAAATGGATTTAATGGATGATGAAATGGGTTATGAGAGGATGGATTTGGCATATACGGTAATGGTTGATGAAATTAGAGTTATCGAAACAAGAGATGAGTTAGAAATCTATTTGAAAGAATCCGTAGAGAATCCTAAAACTATGATTGGCTTAGAGTATAACGTTTTATCGTGGTGGAATCTTAATTGTGGTAAGTATCATATCTTATCAAAAATGGCAAAAGATGTGTTAGCAATGCAAGTTTCTTATGTTGCAAGTGAATGTACTTTTAGCACAAGTGGTTGTGTGCTAGATCCATATAGGAGTTGTTTAACTCATTACATGATAGAAGTATTGATGTGCACCGAGCAATGGATAAAATGCGATTTTTATTTTCTTGAAAAAACAAGTCATACAAATGGAGAAATGATAACTAAAGTAGAATTGTATGACAAATTTGAGAAAGGTAATATCTTTTCTTTCTTTTTATTTAAAATCATGATACATAGTTTTATAAGTTTGGTATTTTACTCTTTTTCAGAGTTTGAAAATCTATTGAATTAGAAGTGTGATGATAAATGTAATATTGTGTTTTTGTTTATATTTAATTGATCATGATGTTGAATATGTTTTAATGTGATACTAATTTTCTTTATTAAAATGTGATATGGTAGGTACATAGATTTTTATTTTTGGTTGGAAATTGTTATTTTTGTTTAATGATGTTTGTTATTAAAAATCTTTTCTTCGCTTTTAATTATGAACTTAAGTAAAACTCTTTATTTTGATTTTGGTTTAAATGTATTAAACTATGTTTATGTATTTGAGTTTAAATTTTGTGTGATATTCTTGTATTTTATTTTTTAAATTTATTTGGTTATTTTTGATTAACTGAATTAATTTTGGTTATTAGATTGTTCGGTTATTTTTGATTAACTGAATTAATTTTGGTTATTAGATTGTTTGGTTATTTTGGTTATTTTGGTTGTTTTTGGTTAGCTGAATTATTTTCGGTTATTTGATTGTTCTGTTATTTTGGTTAGTTTGGTTATTTCGGTTATTTTTGGATAACCATATTATTTTTGGTTTTTAAAATTAATAACCAAACTGATTGAAACTGAGGTATAACCGAACTGGAAGCGAACCGAAATATAAAACTAACCGAATGAATTTTTAATTTCTCCAACCAAAAAAACCAAAACCGAACATAACCGACCAAAACCGAACCGAATATCCGAACGTCCAGACCTAATAGCCGAGCAGTTCTATTGGAAAGGCATGATGACAAATATCTCAAGGTATATCACCGCTTGTCAAACTTGCCACTGTCAAAAATATTCTACCATCGCACCCGGATGGCTGTTAAAGCCACTTCTGATACCGGAATGAGTTTGGGAGCACGTGAGTATGGATTTCATAGAAAGAATGCCGAAATTGTGTGGATTCAACTCCATTCTTGTCGTGGTCGATCGACTCACGAAGTATGGGTATTTTGTAGGGCTAAAACACCCTTACACATCGGCAGATATAGCGGGCATATTCGTGCAGGAGATAGTAAGGCTTCATTGGTTTTCCGCGGACAATAGTCTCCGATCAAAACAATATTTTCATGAGCTCTTTCTGGAAGGAATTGTTAGACTAGCGGGCACGGATTTGCGCTATAGTACAACCTAATCACCCTCAATCCGGTGGTCAAACGGAAGTGGTCAGCCGAATGCTAGAAACCTATTTACGTTGCTATTTAAGTGAGAGACCGAAAATATGGATGCCTTCCTGCCTTGGGTTGAGTTCTGATACAATTCTGCTCACCACATTTCAATTCAAATGAGCTCCTTCAAGGCATTCTATGGTCGCAAACCCTCGGGTCTACTCAAATTCGAACATGGCTCAACCACCAATGGCGAGTTAGAAGAGCAACTTTGAGAACGATACCGAGTGTTGGATCAGTTGAAGATGGATTTGGCACACGCTCAACAGTTGATCAAACATAATTCAGATAAACATCGACAGAAAGTGATGTTCAAAGTTAGGGACTGGGTGTACTTAAAAATACGGGCCTACCGTGAACGATCATTAGCAAGGCATGTAAACAAGAAGCTGGCTGTGAGGTTTTACGGACCATATGAAGTAGAAGCAAAAGTAGGATCGGGGGTGTATCGCCTCAAGCTGTTGATCGAATGGTTGAGACTTTTGAGCTACGAGAGCTCCTGGGAATTAAAGACAATGATACAACAAAAGTTTCCAAAGTTTAATTTTAAAGAGAAGATTCCTTTCAAATGAGGAGGTGATGTTACATATGAATATATGCACCCTCCGATACTTTACACTTACCATACAAAGCCACACAAAAAAGGATTGAACCTAATGGAATTGCAACAAGAAAGATGGGCTCGAGTCAAAGGAAGAATGACAACACTAGAAAATATTAAGCGCCAGTTTTCATAATCAGAGCCACGTGACACAACGGTTGAAAATCAAGGAGGAGAGGAGGCAGGAGATACAAGAGAATAGAGAATTTAAGCAAAGGAAGAAAAGAGAGAAGCATGCAAAGAGGAGAAAACTGGTTACAGAGAAATTGCTTGCAATCGAAAATTAATAACATTGTTGAGAAATCGATATTTTGATTTTGATTCCTAAGAATCTTTTCCTTCCTCGTTTTAGCCAAACGATAGATTAGAGACATAGGATCAAATCTATCACCAAAGTCCGATTCAAATACTGAGCTTCACCGAGTGTAGATAAGAAACTCCACAGAAAATGATTCATGCTCTTCCACCTATCTTCTCCATTTATATAAGCCAAATACTTTCCTATTTTAAACTCATCCTCATACTTAACCATAGGAAGAGAATCATTCATTGCCTCACCAACCACATGCATAGAGATATCATTTTTCTTCCCATCAGTTTTCTCAAACTCAGCTTTTTGATTCTTTTTCGACTTCCTCGCGTTCACACCCGAATGATATTCACCAATTCCCACTACATTGATACTACAATTCACAGATTTTTCAATAACAAACCTTTGATAATCCTTGTAAAAATGCAGTTGTCTTGATAATAGCATGCCATATCACAAGAATTTACACCTTTCCCAACTGTAAGCTTTCCAAATTTGTAAAAGTGAATGTCTTTAAACTTGTCACTGATAGCTTTTATGATAAGATGAAAGCCTCTTGATCTTTGCAATCAATGGGAGTAGAAACATCACAATCAAAATTCTGAGTTAGTGGATTCAGTGTCGGTGATTTATTGATAAACGCGGCGATCGTAGTTTAATTCGCCACCATGAAATTTTCGCCAGTTTTAATGACAAAGTCAATCGGATCTCAGTGCTGCATTTTGATGTGAAAGTAAAGAAAGTGGTGATGTTGTCTGATGGGTGGAAAAGAGTGTCCTCTGGTTCGTAAGTTACACTGATAATGGTGAAGACTAGAACTCCGACGACAAACATTGAGAACCCAATGTTTCCGATTAAGTTGAGTGCATTTTGACCTAAATTCTCAGGACGGAAACCTTCGATTCTTGGAATTGCAGATCGGCCAAACATTGCTTCCTCTAATATAACAAACGAGTAAGAGATTAAGGAGAGTACTAATGCGGAATCCACTGACAATAACAGAAATGTAATGTATTCATTTCTCCTATGGGAAAATGATGCATTCGATAATATCGAATCAAAATTTTTTTCCCCAAAAAGTATAATTGAATTTTGTATGAGTTCTTTCCGAATAATACTTCTTAATTATCTATTTTAATGTTTAATAATTTTAAATAAGAATTTTAATTATTTTTATATATTAAATCGCATTTATTGTCTAGTCACAAAATATTGTGATCATATTACATAGGACAATCGATAAAAATAACTTTTTAAAGAAAATAATTCCAAATATAGCACCGTTAATTTAAAATTTTAAAAATATAATAAATTTAATATTAAAATATTTTAAAACTTATTTTTAATAAATAAAAATTAAAACATAAATTGAAAGAAAACCAAATATAATATTTTAATTATATTTATAATTTATTTATGGTAAATATGTATTTTTATAAAATAATTTGTGCTATTATTTGGAATTTTAAGTTTAAACTGTTAAATTTGTAACAAAAAATTAAAAATATGTTATTTTTAAATATTACTCTATTACTTAGATGCAATAATCTTATAAATTTTAAATGTGAAATATGTTGGATTAATACGTTTTTCATCAAGATTATTTGAAAGATATTGACTTTCTCATATCTAAAATTGTTTGAAATATATATAGTTTTCAATGTATTGCATTTTGATGTTTTGAAAAAAATTGTTTTCCCAAAATAATTTTCAACTGTTAAAACTAGATTTTAAAATATTTTGATCAATTATTTTTTTCAAAATACTCCAAAAATATTTTTCTGGAAAATATTTTAAAATAATTTGTGAATTATTTGAAGGTTTTAAAATCATTTGTCAAATCTGGTTTTGTTTTGAAATAATTTTCGAATAGTTTCCGGAAAATATAGAAATGTCTTGGAAAATATACATTTTTCTTAGTTTGAATAAAACATTTTTCCAAAGCTTTATTCAGTAGCAAAATTTGTTCTATGATTTTTGTTTTTAAGATGTGTTTGAAAGAACATATTTGTCCGGTATTGGGTCTACGGATATAAGCTTTTGCCTTTATCCATTATAAGATGTGTTAAAAAAAATTTTAACGATGAAAGTTGATTTAGATTGACGCTACATATAAAAAAATATTCAAACACTATAACTAATTATTTATTTATTAAATTGAAATTATATATAATTTTGATAAACATTCAATTAAAACAAAATTTTGTTTTTATATTTTATTGACTAATTTTTTAAAATATATAATATTATATTTTATATTATATTTGTTTTATGTCAAAATATAACGAACTATTAGAAATTTATTGTTAAATGTTAGTATATTGTAAATATTTATCTAATGTCATTTTCGTAAAATTTTAGTAAATTATATTTTATTTAATATTTGTGATAGTGTGACACATTTATAAATCACACGTGAATGTACATTTCTTTATTAAAATATTTTGTAATTAATATATTAGCGATAATTCTGTATTTATTATTAAAATATTAAAATTAAAAAAATAAATTAATTTATTTATTATTAATAAATTAATTTAAAAAAGAATTTATAATCACAATTTTAACTTTAAAATAGAGTTGAAACAAAAACTTTAAAAAATATTATTTTAAAGGATTATGTGAGAAAACTGAATGGTATTGAGAATGTTTTCTGTTGTTCAATCTAAGGTGTGAAACCTTATATTTATACAAGAGTTTATTGATGTTTATCTCTATCAAAATATACTAAAATCTCATAAGATATATCTAAATCTTCAATAAGATCTATAAATATATTTTCATATATTTATCTCTAATACCCCCCTCAAGTTGGAGAGTGTAAGTTCCGAACTCCCAATTTGAGAAGAAAGTTTGTAAACTCCTTCTTTTCTAGTGCCTTGGTGAAGATATCTGCCAATTGTAGATGGGTCGGAACATGTTTGGTTATGATCAAACCTCGTACGATCTCATCTCGTATAAAATGGTAATCGACTTCCACATGTTTGGTTCTCTCATGAAATACCGGATTAGCAGCAAGATGAATAGCCGAAAGACTATCACAATGAACGACCACCAGGGCTGTGAATTGAACCCCGAGTGAAAGAAGCAAACTTTTTAACCAGCGTATTTCGCTCACGGTATCCGACATAGCTTTGTACTCAGCTTCAGCCGACGAACGAGAGACAGTTGGTTGTTTACGTGTTTTTCCATGTTATTGGTGAGTCTCCAAGTTGGATAAACCAAGCTGTCAAAGAACGCCTAGTAAGAGGACATGCAGCCCAATCTGCATCACACCATGCTGAAAGTACTAGCGGTGCACTAGATCGAAGAAGAATGCCTTGTCCCGGATTCCACTTAAGGTATCGAACCACTCTAATAGTCGCATCCCAGTGATCCTGCTTTGGGGCATGCATAAACTGGGATAAAACATGAATGACATATGATAATTCCGGTCGTGTCACTCCAAGATAGATCAACCTGCCAACGAGACGGTGATAACGAGCCGGATCTGAAATGATATCCCCCTTGGCTAATGCGAGCTTATGATTTTGATCCAATGGAAAAGTAGTTGGTTTGGCACCCATAAGACCCGCCTCAGAAATGATATCAAAGGCATATTTGCGTTGGCAGAGATATATACCAGATCCATTGCGAGCAACTTCAATTCCCAAGAAATATTTGAGAATATCCAGATCTTTCATGTGAAAACATGAACTTAAATATAACTTGAATTTAGAGATCACTAGAGGTGAGCTACCTGTAATGTTCAAGTTATCAATGTACACCAACACCTACAATTGAACACCATTCTTATCAAATGTAAACAATGAGTAATCTGGAATGGTTTGAGTAAAACCATATTCCGTCATAACATGAGCTAGTTTAGCAAACCAGCATCTCGGGGCTTGTCGAAGACCATACAATGATTTACGAAGCCGACAAACCTTGGTTTTGTCAGGGGTACAAAACCCAGATGGCAATCGCATGAAAACCTCCTCATGTAAATCACCATGGAGGAATGCATTATGTACATCCATCAAATGAACTTCCCAATCACGAGAAGCAGCCATGGCAAAAAAACAACATACTGTAGTTATTTTCGCAACAACGCGCAAATGTTTTAGTAAAATCTTCCCCCTCAATCTGATGATTGCCAAAAACAACCAGACGGGCCTTATAACGTTCTATAGATCCATCAAATTCGTATTTGATGCAATAAACACACATACACCCAAGAGCTTTCTTTCCAGGAGGGAGAGTCTCTATAGTCCATGTATTATTATCTTCAAGAGCCTCAATCTCTTTACGCATAGCTTGCTGATAATTAGGATCTTCCATTGCTTGAGAATAGTGTTGAGAAACCGTATGTGAATTAATGGCTGCCAAGAATTATCTATGTTTGTCCGAAAACCGGTCAATAGACAAGAAATCAGTGATTGGGTAACAAGAGGTCGCATGATTTGTGTTAGCGACAAAGTCTTTCAAGCGTGTAGACTTTGTTTTCTGCCGATGACCACGACCAAGAAGTTCTTCAACAATGGGCGTATCTGAGCTATTTGCTACACATGTCGATGACTTAGTTTGTTCCATTTGGACTGGGGAGGAATTACCCAATGCGTTGGAAGTAGTCAAATTACGAGACGTATCAAGACATGTATCATTCTGCCTACTTGTCCGGACATGTATCATATCCCTCTCATCAGCATCATTCGGCGAGACTGGGCTGAGAACATCAATCTCTTCAACTGTAGTCGGTCTGCTAAGTTGTGCAGCCATGAATGGGAATTGATCTTCACAGAAGACCACATCGCGGGACGTGATAATCTTTCTTGATTCAAGATCATATACGCACCATCCCTTTCTCCCAAACGGATATCCAAGAAATACACCTTTTAAACTTTGGGAAGCAAATTTATCTCCACCATGTTTTTGGTTATGAATATAGCAGAGACATCCCAAAATCCGTAGATGTTGAAGTGGTGGAGGTCGAGAATATAGCATTTCAAAAGGTGTTTTGCCATTTAAAATCGTTGTTGGTGTTCGATTAATCAAATATCCAGCTACCAAAACACATTCTCCTCAAAAGGCAATCGGGAAATGAGCTTGAAATCGTAGTGCTCTTGCTATATTCAAAATATGACGATGTTTACGCTCCACTCTACCATTTTGTTGTGGAGTCCCTACACAAGATGTCTCATGGATAATTCCATTGTCACGAAAAAACATCAGTGAGAGACAAAAACTCACTACCATTGTCACTACGAAACCTCTTAATTTTTGCATCAAACTATCGTTCAATTAAAGCAAAAAATTGTCGAATTTTGACAGGAGCAGATTCTTTGGTTGGCAACAAATATAACCATATTGATCGAGTGTAATCATCCAAGATTGTCAAGAAATAACGTGCTCCACACAGAGGTGGTGTTCGATATGGTACCCATAAGTCACAGTGAATTAATTCAAATGCTGTAGAAGTTTTATTCAAGCTTGTAGGAAAAACATCACGTGTTTGTTTAGCTCGAAGACAAATGTCACACGTCTTATTGTTTACAACAAAAGAATTAGAAAACCCAGAAATTGGTAACAAATCAAGAGCTTTAGAGGATGGATGACCCAATCTCATATGCCATACTGCCCGAGAGAACCGGTTCTCGCATCCAATCATTGCTCCGACCGTACCTATATTCTTGAAAAAATATAGACCATTAACTTGTTCACCCACGCCAATCAGGGTCCTCGTGGTGCAGTCTTGAATACTACACAACTCATCAGTAATTTGGAATGTGCAACGATTCTCATGTGTTAGTTGTGAAACTGAAATCAAATGACAATGGAGTCCCTCTACAAAGAATACATTCTGTAAAGAAATATGAGGCCCTATTCGAACACATCCTCGTTTTATTGATAATGTGAATTTACCATCAGGAAGCTTAATGTGCACTGGAGGCATATCACATGAATCAATAAGAAAGCCCAAAGATCCCGTCATGTGATTGGTAGCTCCTGTATCAATAATCCAAGATTCAGAATAAAACTTACCCGAGGGACGGTTGGTAGAAGAACCCTTACGTTCATCCAACATTTGGACTAACGTCTTCCATTGTTGTTCATTCAGACCACTAAATCCCAATTTATCATGTGGGGACACAGAAAAACCAGCTATAGAAGTGCTGCTACCTAAAGCAACATTTGCCGAGGCTGTTTTTTTCCCCCGATTCTTTGGTATTGTGGATGCAGAACCACGGTTACGAGTGCGAGACTTATCCACCCACCATGAAGGATATCCAATTTTTTGAAAACATTGCTCAGTAACATGACCCGAACACTCACAAGTCGAGCACATGACATTTTTATCTTGGTCTGCAGTCCGAGACTTAGTTTTTGCTTGTATCGCAAAACTCACACCATCATGTTATTCGGTATAAACACGAGCCCCAGCACACGAATCTTCCTCTTGAGTGAGCACATTGTATACATCATCTAAAGACGGAAACGATACTCTTGATAGAAGTGATGATCGTGTCGTGATGTATACCTCATCAAGACCATGGAGAAACTCATGAACTCTATCTTCATCACGTTCTTTTTCAAGCTCAATGTTCAAATTGCAAACACATGAACCACAATTACATCGTTTTAGTCTTCTATAATCTGTCAGTGTGGTCCAAAGCTTATTCAAATATCCAAAATAAGCTTCAATCGATTGTCCGTTCTGTTTTGCAGTAGCAATCTCTGTTTTGATCTTCTGAATTTTAGATCCATTTTTAACAGAGAATCTCTTCTGAATGTGCTCCCATAAATCACTAGCAACATCATGATGTGAAAGATTAGAGCGAATAACCGGATCAATAGTGTTTTTGATCCAAGAAACAATCAACGCATTATTGATCCACCAATCTTCCAAATCACCAGAATCGACTTATGGTTGTGGAATCGTGCCATCTACGAAACCAAATTTCTTCCAAACTTTGAGTGCAAGACGAAGACTTGATGCCCATTCATCATAGTTGGCATCACGAAGTAAAGGTTGAGAGATCAAAATTCCGAGATTATCGCTGGAAGTATCATATGGAGAGATTGTTCTTCGTTGAATACTAACCATCTCTCCCGATCGCGGAACAAAAGATCTCCCAACTCCAGCTGGCGTATCCATAAAAACCTTTTTTTTTCTTTTTTTTTTCTTTTTTTTTAGGACCGGTCCTATCTATCAGGTACCTTAAATCACTCATCCTGAATCCAGCAACAATATTTACAAACCATATTCTAAAAATCTGTAAAACGTCTCTATACAAATAGCCACCAAACTAAGCACGTTCATTGGCCCCGTCGCACCTTTTGAAAATGGTAGAATCTGTCAGAAAACTGAATTGTATTGAGAATGTTTTCTGTTGTTCAATCTAAAGTGTGAAACCTTATATTTATACAAGAGTTTATTGATGTTTATCTCTACCAAAATATACTAAAATCCCATAAGTTATATCTAAATCTTCAATAAGATCTATAAATATATTTTCATATATTTATCTCTAATAGATTATTTTATTATTTAGTATTAAAAATAGTTAAAACAAAAATTTATAATAATAAATATTAAAATTAAATTAATTTTTTTGTACCTACGAGCTCTCCATATATACTCTACAATATCGTTGGAATACCTGTCATATATCCTTTTCTGTATTATTCTACAAAGTTGTAACATTTGACAGTTATAATGTCAAATATACACATGTGACAACATGTTCAAACATTAGTTATTGGAACTAATTCGCTGATGGAATCACGTGTTCAAACATTAGTTCAAAAGCCGCTGAATTCTTTTAATTATTTTGTTCAGCAAGATTACCAACCAAACCTTTTTCCCTTTTCCATGTTTTAAATATTTATTTTACAATAATTTTGACATTTTTAATAAAAAACAAAGAAAAATGGAGTCTAAAACCATAATTTAGATATTTTTCTGTGGATAAGTTGGTATATGGAAAGATAGAAAACGGGAAAGATTCAAATGTTAAGAAATTAGCTCATCTACATACTTTTTAAATATAATAAGTCATTTTTCTTTGAAGAAAACAACGGTTATAATAAGTTGTCTTTAAGAAACAACAAAAATCTATGTCCGTTATTTTAAAATAATTTTAAATCTACCGATAAAATTTTTTATTAGATAGTTTAAACAAGTCAATTTTGACGTAAATGGGAAAAAATCAACAATTGGAAAAAAATAAGTTGACCATTTCAATTTAAACCGACCATTTTAAATAAATAGACGAAATTCAAAATTACGTGGATTGAATTAATTATAACTTGATTCAAAGAAAATAAGTCTTGGAGAAAGATATAATAGTTTAAAGGTACATCGGAAAAAAATAAAAATAAAAAGAATAATTTTGTAAAATAATATTTTTAATATTTTTATTTTAAAGTATTATCATTAATTTAAATTTTTATTAATATCAAAATTTTAAAATATAATAAATTATAATTTCTTTTTTTTTAAAAAATAAATAAATACTAAATTAAAAAAGACTTAAATATAATATTTTAAATTTATATATAATTTATTTATAATAAATAGATATTTTTCATATAATTATTTATATTATTTTTAATATTTTAATTTCACAATGATAGATTCAGTACAAAAACTTTAAAAAATATTGTTTTAGAGTATTAATCTATTTTTATAAAATGAAATAATAACTTCAAAAATAACACTTTTATTTAAAACTGATGAAGTATTATATTATGAAATTTCTTGAAATCCATTTTGAATCGAAACCTTTAGTCATCTAGCAAATAAGACATTCATTTCTTTTAACTCAAGTAATTTCAAATTTAAGTTCAATAAAGTTTTTGGAAATGGGGTTGACAAAATACGGTTTGGAAATGGAGATGTGTGCTTCTATTCCAAACGTGCAATTGGAAGGATTAAAAATTTTGGATATTTTAGGCGACATGGCAAAAATACAATATCTGATTGGGGTACGTGTCAATTTTATCAGCTTCCACGTGCCAATTGTGTGACCCGCGAATAGCCCAAAAACCATTATTTCTTGGCTTCCCCGAAAAAACCAATTAAAAAGCAGAGTCCAGAACGTTGATTGTTCAAAGTTTTCAATCCTCGAAGGTCTCACTTTACCTTTTTTCTGGAATAAAATTTGAAGAAATCTGCAAGAAACTTCCTTCTTTCTCCGATCGATTCGACCTTCACGGAGGTAACCAAATTCCTAGCTTCTTTCGGATTTAGATTCTGTATGTTTAGATTCTGTGATCTGCCGTTTTGCTTTGGTCAATCGATCATCGGATCGGGTATATTATTCCGGTTCACTTTGATAATGTTATTGTCTTTCGTGTAGTCTCGCTTATGGAAGATTCTGGAGGGAATCCAATGGATTCATCGTTTCTAGCGAAGGCTAAAACCAGTGAATATGGAGTCTATGGAATCATAGGAGGCGCAATCGTTGCTTTACTAGTACCTGTGTTACTTTCTGTGGTGGTTGATGGAAGAAAAAAGGGGAAAAAGAGAGGTGTTCCAGTTAAAGTAGGTGGCGAGGAAGGTTATACGATGCGCCATGCTCGAGCTCCTGATTTGATTGAAGTTCCTTGGGAAGGAGCCACAACTATGGCTGCTTTGTTTGAGCAATCTTGTAAGAAACACTCAAGAGACAGGTTGCTTGGGACTAGAGAGTTTATAGATAAGGAATTTGTTACGGCTAGTGATGGCAGGAAATTCGAGAAGCTTCATCTTGGGGAATATCGTTGGCAAACATATGGAGAGGTCTTTGAACGTGTTTGCAACTTCGCATCAGGTCTTGTTAATGTTGGCCATAATGTTGATACCCGTGTCGCCATCTTTTCGGATACTCGAGCGGAGTGGTTTATCGCGTTTCAGGTTCATTGTCTAATGCTTGATAATTTGATTTTAGGTTTGCTTAATTAGTTTAAGACCTTACTCGGATTCTTTTGTTGCAAATTCCAGGGATGTTTCAGGCAGAGCATAACCGTTGTTACTATTTATGCTTCTTTAGGAGAGGAGGCTTTGATTTACTCACTCAATGAGGTTGGTAGGGAAGTATTCAACATGTATGTTTTTTCTTTATTACTAAACTTGGTTCTGGACTTCTGAATCTTGGTATCATATTGCTGACAGACCCGAGTATCAACCCTAATATGCGACTCAAAACAACTTAATAAGTTGTCTGCCATCAAATCAAACTTGAAAATTGTAAAGAACATTATTTACATTGAAGAAGATGGACTAGAGGTTGATTCTAGTGACTTGAATAGTCTTGGTGACATAACCGTTGCGTCCATCTCTGAAGTTGAGAAACTGGGGCAGAAAAGCCCTGTCCCCCCGATCTTACCTTCCAAGAATGAAGTTGCTGTTATAATGTTTACCAGTGGTAGTACCGGTCTACCAAAGGTGTGTTTGGATTGTATCTTTGTTATGTGTTTCGTATTCAGTACCACTTGGTTTTGTTAACCAGAATTCATGAATTGCGTACTTTTATACTATTGAGAAACCATCTTTTATTTTCATCTAGCTATCTAGTGTAATCTCACATTGGTGCGCATATCTCAGGGAGTTATGATTACACACAAAAATCTTGTCGCAACTGCTGCAGGAGTTATGAAGGTGATTCCAAAGCTGAATAAAAATGACATATATATTGCATACTTACCTTTGGCTCATGTGTTTGAGCTGGAAGCTGAGGTTTGTTTCTGCGCTCTCTCTCTCTCCCTCTTCAACTGCTACCTTATTGTCTCACTCATTCTTACAAATCATGGTTTTCAGATTGTGGTCTTTACCTCAGGTTGTGCCATTGGTTATGGCTCAGCAATGACTTTAACTGATACTTCAAATAAAATTAAGAGAGGAACCAAAGGAGATGTTTCAGTTCTAAAACCAACTATCATGACTGCAGTTCCAGCTATTCTGGATCGTGTCCGAGATGGAGTCCTAAAAAAGGTGCCATCTTATAGCGACTACATTGATTGCATATATTTTTCTGTTACTTACTAGATTAGTTATATTTGTGTACCTAATAATCTAGGTTGAGGAAAAGGGAGGGATGGCCAAGACCATCTTTGACTTTGCATACAAGCGCCGGTTAGCAGCTGTGGATGGAAGTTGGTTTGGTGCCTGGGGTTTGGAGAAAATATTATGGGATACTCTAGTCTTCAAAAAAATACGTGCTGTGCTTGGAGGACACATCCGATTTATGCTTTGTGGAGGAGCTCCTCTATCTCCTGATTCACAACGCTTCATCAATATCTGCATGGGGTAATAGAATCCTCTGTAGTCTCACATTTGACATTTGTGATACAAGTCTTACTCAGTATTGGCTTAGATAAAAACCATTGAAATTGTTTGGATTCTGTGTTCACTGGCATAACTTCTGTGTGTTTGAACTTGAATCCCCTGTCTTTACTTGCTAAAACTCATATGGTTTGCGTTCGTCTGTATTCTTCATAGCAACTTCACAATGTTTGGGTGCATTTTGTTCTGATTGCGATTGCACTGTATTCTGTTAGGGCTCCCATTGGGCAAGGATATGGATTGACTGAAACGTGTGCGGGAGCTACATTTTCTGAGTGGGACGATCCTGCTGTTGGGCGTGTGGGACCTCCAGTTCCATGCGGCTACATTAAGGTTCGTGGTCAACTTTTAATCAAACATAATGTGTTGTCGATCATGAGTGATAAGTTTCATCAAAATTTTCTCCTTGCAGCTAGTTTCTTGGGAAGAAGGTGGCTACAGGGTTTCAGACAAACCAATGCCTCGGGGGGAGATTGTGGTAGGTGGTAACAGTGTAACAGCAGGTTATTTCAACAATCAAGAAAAAACTGATGAGGTTTACAAGGTAAAGCAGTCTGTTGCACATCCCGTGAGGTTTTTCTGCTTGTTATATTTAATATATATTTCTGAGGATCAACATGACAATGTTCAGGTCGATGAGAAGGGCACAAGGTGGTTTTACACCGGAGATATTGGGAGATTCCACCCTGATGGATGTCTTGAAGTTATTGACCGGAAGAAAGATATTGTTAAACTTCAACACGGGGAATACGTATCCCTTGGGAAGGTTTGCCCATAAAACTTAAAATTCTAAAATGGAGGATGATATGATAAAATCTCATGTTTTTTTTTTGTTGTCTGGATGACACAGGTGGAAGCAGCTTTGGGTTCGAGCAAGTACGTTGATAACATCATGGTATATGCAGATCCTATGAACAGTTATTGTGTAGCTCTTGTTATTCCATCAAACCGAGCATTAGAGAAATGGGCAGAGGAAGCAGGAGTTCAATACAACGGATTCGCTGAGCTATGCGAGAATGGTGAAGCAGTCAAAGAGATTCAACAATCTCTTACCAAGGTCTGTAATTTCAAGAGCCGTCTCAAGTTTTTTCACGGCCAAATCTTATACTCCAAAATGTTATGATTTCAGGCTGGAAAGGCAGCAAAACTCGAGAAATTTGAAATTCCAGCAAAGATCAAACTGCTACCGGAGCCATGGACACCGGAGTCGGGATTAGTCACAGCTGCTCTCAAGATAAAGAGGGAGCAAATAAAGACCAAATTTAAAGATGAACTCCACAAGTTGTATGCCTAAAAATTTGTCTTTCTATTTATGACACTTCGTATGCTTCAGTTTGACTTTCCCATTTCATAATAATCTACGGTAAACTTTTAACATTACAAGTTTTTTCTTCTTTTAATACAATACTTATGATTACAATTCCATCAATGATGGGTACTGAATCTAAAGATATGCAAGGAGATAGTGATTGTTCTCATCAACATTCATGCATTCGAACTTTTTATGTAAACCTTCCTTTTTCCTGAGGCTTTTGGGAAATCCAATTCAATCATCTTTGTCATCTATCATTGATGTTGCTATTGATTTGGGTAGATTGATATCTGTAGGAGCTTCAGTCTCTGACAATGCCGGTCGTAGGAGAAGATACAAAGAAGGTCCTACGAATGGCACCACCGATCCAACTAAAAGCCAACGTCCTTTATCAAACCTGGAATAAGAAAAGCAGTGAGCAATCACAGAGATGGAAATAGTTTATTTGAGTAAGCGCCATAAAAATAGTTTTATAGAGGAGTCACCATTTTCGGGTGGTCATGTCATTGTAAACCCAAAATGGAGCAAATGCAGACAGTAAACAGAAATCAAGACTCATGATATGAATCTGCCATTTTAGAAAGGTTAAGTTCTGTTGTCAGCACTTGCGAAAGAGAGGACGGCAAAAAAGAGCATATCGGGCTTACGAATTTGCTCTCGCGAAAGTACTGATAAAACTCTTTCCAGTCTCCAGCATTAACAACTAGTGCATAAAGAATTATACCCAATCCTGCAACAAGAGTTACCTGATGCATAGTAGAACAATGAACAAGAAACCTTATGACATTTTGCTTTTTCTTCCGAGTTCAATGATAGTAGATTTCTAAAGGAGGGAAAGAGAGAGAGAGATGTTTTACCCCAGCAGTTACTTTTGATTCCAGAATCTTCAAAGGCCATTGTTTAAGTTCAGCCTCTGAAACAGGAGGAGAAGGAGGATTCCACAGGGCAAAATAAGGTAGCAAAGCATAGAAGCCACCGAAAACCGAAAGCACTACGAATGGCCAAGCCGGGGTTTTACTGTGGAATAATAAGCCATACTCTCTTTTAAGTTAAGCAGAGAGTTAAACAAACGATAAAGGAAGCAGCCATGGAAATGATGATACCTTCGACCTGTGGGAAGCAAAAGCATGCCATATACCAAAGGCCATAAACCCATTATGTACCATAACCCTACAAGGATCTCATTCATTTTAAAACCATCATCACCTTTCAAATTCAGTAGCTTTTTCAGAAAGTACAAGTCTTGTGTCTGCAATGAACATTATTGAACAATACGAGACAAGTCTTTGGTTATGATTACAAAACGCACCATTTCGAAACTTGATTGAAGGCTTTGAGAAGGAGAAAGTGCGTACCGGTGTTTGATCAGGGGCAAGATTGAAGCAGTAGTACAGAAGCGCACCCCACAAGGCGAAAAGCAATATCGAGCTCGTCCAGTCTCTTTTTTCATCTTGAATTTCAGTTTTCTCTGGATCTGGGTTGTTTAAAGAGCTTTTGCAGACATGGAAGAAACTCTTCCTCTCGTAATTCAGGAAACGACAGTTGCGATGGAGAATTCTATCGGAGTTCAGAAATGGTGAAGAAGCTCTTGATTGTACAGTAGTGAAGTTTTGGGATTCTCTTAGGGTTTGGATTCGTCTAGAGAGTTTTAGAGGAGGAAGACGAGACAAGTTGCAGGAGATGAGGTTAATGCTTTCCAACATTTTTTTTTTTATCTTCCAACAGTTTCGTAGAGGTTTTATTTTCTTGGCGATCCTCTATTTGGAATTGTTTGTTTGACTTTATTGAATTTTGAAAACGGTTCAAACATCTAATTCTCATCATATTTTTATATTCATCAAATCGTATATATATATTATTATTTTAAAATTTTCGTTTTAAATTTTTTTTTTAATTTTATAATTTATCTTACTTTTAGTTATTTATTTTAAAACTTTTATTTAAATTTTAACAAATACTTAATTTTGTAATCTATACAAACTTATTCGAACAATTTTATTTTCTTCCAAATATTTTATTGACTACAAAATTCGACTATATTATTCTCTAAACTATCTAATCTTTTTATATTTTACATATTTTCATAATTCCGTTAATTAATAGCGATTCTCTTTAAATAAATCATAAATCTAATGTTAAAATACGGAATTATACAAGTAAGTATGGTTTAATCCTTAACCAAATTTAACTTAGAATTATAACAAGCAAGATAATGTCATAATTTCTCCAAAATTTATTTCAAAAAATGATATTATAACCATTCTTATCGAGTTTAATATTCATAAATATTGGATATTTGATATCTAAAATCCTTAAATATAGAATATTTAATATAGAATATTTGATATCTAAAATCTTCAAAAATATAGAATATTTGGAACATATGAATCTAAATTCAAATAATATAATTTTGGATGCACCTAAAATGAAAGATCGATTGCTGACCTTCATGGTTGTCAAAATTTCTCAAATAACCTTCCTTATTTTTAGTAACCTCTATCTCTTTATAATAACTAGATGTTACCTCATGCGTACCATGTGAATTATGTTTTTTCATTATTATTTTTTGATTGGTGGAACATATATCATTTTTATGATCGGTGGCTTTACCGAATGTTTTACCGGTATTGACTATAAATTTTTAGTTTGTAAATTGAGTTAGCATTCAAAATATATTCGAATCGAAAAATTTTGTTTACCGAAATAAATCTTTATACTATATTGAATTGTATATTTTTTATCAGATAGCTAGTGTTTTAAAAAATAGAATAATATATTAGATAAAGCTATAATCTATTTTAAAATAAAATAGAATATACATTGAAAATAGTCTTAAGAACATATATTTCGCTTGATAAAGAAAAAACTGATTTTAGAAGTTATTTATTATATAACTAAAATATAATATTTGTAAATAATCAAAAAAGAAATTAAACAAAAAACAAATACCGTGTGTCATATATCCATTTTGTATATAATAGAATAAAAATATAATGATGGAGATTAAAAAATGAAATAAGAAAGTATAAAAAAAAATCGAGATAAGAAGAAAAGTATTTCAAAGCCTATTAAACATACCTGTTTATCAGATAATATCATTTTCAAACCCATGAATGTTTGTTGAAATTACTGGCTTCCCAAAACTGAATAAATCTTACCAGTTTTCTTCTTTGTAAAATTTCCATTAAAGTCGTTGAAAAATGTGAAAATATGAGTGTGAGAAGTACTAGTAAGAATTTTTTTTATGTCATGATTTGTTTTTAAGAATTTTTTGATGTCATGGTTTGTTTTTAAGGATTGTGTGCAAGATTTGTGGTTAACTATATGATAGTTGGTGTTTTATAATGTTGGTAATTGAATATCATTATTACTAAGGTACTAACCAATAATAAGTGAGTTAGTGGTGTGAATGAACCAGTTATTCAATTTTAATTTTTTAAATAAGTGTAAGTCTAATCGACTAGTTATGTTGAAGATTTAATAATTTGAAAGGTTAGTAGGTGAATAAATAATTAGTGACCAATCATATGTGAGTTAGTGAGAGAAAAGAAATGATTATTAATGTCAATTATTTAAATGAATGTAAGTATAATTGAAAATATGTTGAAGTTTTAATAACTTGAAGAGAAAATGGTTGAATAGATCATTATAATTGTTGAACAGATAATTAGAAAATATCGTTATTTTCTCATTTCTTTGTGTTTCTCTTATTTTTTTGTTCTCATTTGTTTGCGTTTCTTTTATTTTTATTATTCCATAATTGACGGTTTATGTGTGTTCATAACTATTGATATTTCTTTTTTTTGGGAGAGTTAACTATTGGGTTTGGATGCAACAAGTTGTATATTTTTTTAATCACTGAATAATATACATTGAATTATATTGATTGTTGATAAATACACCTTAATGATAGTAACCGGTTACTTTTGAAATTCCCTTCGTAATAAATTTTCTTTGTTTTCGTGGATAGTTTTAAAAATTTCAATGAACTCATTTTATTAGTATAGATGAAAACATATATAAAAAAACAAATATATGACACACACATATATATATATATGTGCAGCTGGTAAAGAAATTTTAATAAAAATTGTTGCTTTTGTTATGCCTGTATACTCAATAAATGTCTTCAAACGAAAGAAATATGTAACCTGATTGATAAAGCACTATCCCGTTTTTGGTGGGGATCAACATAATCTACCACGAAAATGTCATGGGTGTCGTGGAAGAAAATGGCTCATCCGAAATTATTAAGAGGTTTGGGTTTTCATGAATTGCAGAAATTCAATCAAACTTTTTTGGCAAACCTTTGCTGGAAAATTCTCCGTAGACCAGATAGTCTACTATCTAGAATTTTAAAGAGTCGTTATTTCAAGAACGGTGATTTATTATCTGCTAAGTTTGGATCGCGCCCTTCCTTTGGTTGGCAGTCAATATTATTTGGACGTGAATTATTGAAAAGTGGAATTCATCACATTGTTGGTATTGGTTCATCTATTGCCCTTGCGACAGTTATTGGTTGCCTATATCTCGTCCTCGTGCTCCGAGATTTTTACCATACTAAAATCTTTTGCTAAAAATTGTCGTTCTTTTCAATCAGGAAACTAGGCAATGGAATTCTGAGATAATTCAAGATCTAATAGAGAAAGAGGATCATCATCTCATATACAAAATATTTCTACCTCCATTCCATACTTCAGATGATTAGCTTTGGAAACATTCATCCAATGGTGTTTATTCAATGAAATCTAATTATCGGCATGTAGTTCAATCAAATACTATTTCGATAGTTGTTTTTCTACCAACTCTAGGTGTCATCAAGACTTGGCGAAAGTCATATGGACTTTAACGATTGTCCCAAAGATTAAACATTTTTTTTGGAGGTTACTCTCAAATCTTTACCCTTAAAATCACACCTCTGTCACCAGAAAATTATAGTGGATAATTTCTATAATCGGTGTTGGGATTTTGAAGAATCAGAGATACACACTTTTTTCCTCTATCCCTTTGTTCAGATGTTATGAAGGAAAATGGGAATCCGAACAACATTCGTTTGATACAAATTCGAATATTTTTGATAATATTATATATCTGATATCTAGTTATAATAAATGTGATTCTCATTCATCCCAAAGATATCTTCTATTTTATCTATTTTGGTAGATTTGGAAATCAAGGAATGACTTCACTTTTAATAAGAAAGATATATCTGTTGATTCCTTACTCCAAAAATATCAAGACCATGTACGGGAATGGTTAATTATTTTTTAGACGACGACAAATTTTAATCCAATATCATATGGGTTTACCACTCACACAAAATGGAAAGCGCCGTCGAAAGATTGGGTAAAGTGAAATTATGATGCCGTTCATCGCAATGGCATTAATCATTCCAGTTTAGGATGGATCATTCGGGACAACAATAGTTCGTTTAATCACGTCGGAATGGGTAAGTTTCAGGGTCGAGTCACAGTTATTGAAGCAGAATTTACATCATTTATTTGGGCTATTCAAGTTTTATGGTCGTTGGGCTACCATAAAATTATATTTGAAGGTGATAACTTGCTACTGAATAATCTGCTCAACCGCAAAGATATACATTTGCAACTTCAACACTACATTCAGACGATTTTTCATTGAATGTTTAGTTTCGACGCAATCAAATTTCAATATCAATCAAAATCGTGTAACAAAACTGTGGATAAGTTGGCATCAACATTTATTGAGTATTATGTAGACTGAAATTTATTCTTCTCATGTCTTTTATTTTTACAAACCGTTGTAAACAATAAATCTATCAATTAATAAAATTTACTGTTGTAAAAAAAATTATAACAAAGTTATTTGAAAGTTTTTTGAGAACTATTAAGATTACCTTTTGAGGTTGTCCCAAAACTAATCAACATCATATATATATATATATATATATATGAATTCAAATTCATAAAATAAATTAAAATATTGAAATACAATATAAGACATATTTTATACGTTTATGAATTTTTATGTAAATTGAATTTGATTATTTCATTTTCTGAAGTACGATTTACTTTCAAATAAAGTAAGAGAAGAGTTCTTGCCTGAGGCCAGTTTCTGCAGATTAATAACGGTGTTTTCACCAACCACCGCAAAAGCTGGCCGTCTTACGTTGGTGTTTTATTAACCCACGTGTTAATCACCCAACTACCAAATTTTTCATATCAAAACATTTGATTTTGCTTCTATAAAATCTATAGTTTGACAATCCTGGAATCATAAATTTCCCAAAAGCATTTGGGGGTGTGTTCTTTTTTGCTGTGTTGTTTCCTTTAAATTTTATAACTCTTTTTTTCCGGCAATGGAAGGACTAGTTTCGGTGCAAAGTGCCTGGCAGAGAGTTCCAGTTAGATTGGTTTCACCTTCTCTGTATCAGTGTAACGTTTCTTTCTCGATCAGACGTTCAACTTCAGGTTTCCGCATGGACAAGAGGATCGGGTTTAGGGCTCCGTCGCAATTCGCGATCCGGGCTCAACAGGTGCGGCCACCTTTTTGGCTTTGTGATAAACAAAGTTGGCGTCTTTTTTTCTGTGTGATCTGTCGCATTTTCTTATTTTCTGGATTCTGCTTGTTCTATTGGTGAACGCTGTGATTGTCTCGAATGTAACCCTAGCTGGAACAAACTTGGGGTAAGCTAGTTCAATCTGTTGCTGAAAGTGTATACCTTTTTTTTGTTGATAGTCGGATTTGAAGGAAAGCTTAGCTTTTGCTGCTTCTTCAGTAGAGGACAAAGGAAATGCTCTTAGGATCAAGGAATGGGAAGTAGAAATGTATCAGAATGAAATAGCCATTAGCCAAGGTATTAGGATAAGGAGAAAACCGCCAAGCGAAGCTCCTTTGGGATATTCTGGACCATTTGAGTTGAGATTGCATAACAACGATGCTGATTCTCCCCGTAACATCTTGGAGGAGATTACATGGTACAAAGACGAAGAAGTTTCACGGGTAAGACTTTCTCCTTACACGGCTTTTCATTTCAGAGCTCTTAAGTTCGTAAACGGTTATTGTCTTTGCACTTTTCAGATGAAGGAACTAAACTCACTTGAGTCACTGAAGAAAGCCGTCGAAGATGCTCCTCCAACCAGGGATTTTGTTGGGGCCCTTAGGATGGCTCATCAAAGAACTGGGTTCCCAGGCTTGATCGCTGAGGTTAAGAAGGCTTCTCCAAGTAGAGGAATCTTGAGAGAGAATTTTGACCCGGTTTGTGATGCTATTTTTCTGTTTCTTTCCGTAATGGCAATGATCGTGTTCTCGAATTGAGTTTCTGGATTATGATAGTAAAGGTTGATTCTTCAATGAATAAAGAGATTGGAACATTGAGAATTGTATTCTTTGTCACTTGCAGTTTGGCCTCAGGAAATAGATCAACATTTTTCTTAGCTGTTCCCAATATGATTTGCTATTGTTTTTGTATCTAGACCTGCAAGGTCTTGATGATTCCTCTGGCTGTGTTGCTAACGCTTATCATCTTACAGGTCGAGATTGCTCAAGCTTATGAAAAAGGCGGAGCAGCATGCCTCAGCGTTTTGACAGACCAGAAGTATTTCAAGGTTCACTTGTGTATTCAGTCTAAGATATCTTACACATTTGCGACAAGTTTTTAACACTTGAAATTTTTATCTTGAGTTCGTTCAACAGGGAGGGTTTGAAAATTTGGAAGCAATAAGGAGCGCTGGTGTTAAGGTATTTCTGTAGCTAAGTCTGGTGTTTTTATGCTTTATAATCAAAGCACTTTGTGTAAACAGTGCTTTTTAATTACTGCAGTGTCCATTATTATGCAAAGAGTTTGTTGTAGATCCATGGCAGATCTACTATGCTCGGACTAAAGGTGCAGACGCGGTATTGCTTATTGCTGCTGTATTGACTGACCTAGAAATAACCTACTTGCTGGAGATCTGCAAGAAGCTTGGTTTGGCTGCCCTTGTTGAGGTTTCTCTCGCTGCTCTGATTGTTGTTAACCCGGTGGCAAAATTATGCTTATTGAATGTTGGTTTTACCTTTTGCTTCGCTCTTAATATCTATGGCTTTCAATTAGGTACACGATGAGAGGGAGATGGGCCGTGTTCTTGGAATAGAAGGGGTCCAGCTAGTTGGGATCAACAACCGAAGTCTGGGTAATGCATTTTTTGGTGCATATTTATCTAGTTCTGATATCGCTTGTCTTAGAAAGAGTTCACGAGCAAGTGAATCTTGTCATGGAAGGTCTAGTTCAGTTGGGTTGTCTCACTAATCTTAATTGGTGGTGTCTCAGAAACATTTGAAGTAGACATTAGTAATACAAAGAAGCTTCTTGAAGGAGAACATGATAGAATAATCTGCGAGAAAGACATGATTGTAAGTACTTTCACTTTCCATTCTTTAATTGAACATCATCCTGAGTCCTGACCATGATGATCACATGTTGTATGGGTTTAAGGTGGTTGGCGAATCCGGTCTGTTTACACCTGATGACATTGCCTATGTACAAGCCGCTGGAGTTAAAGCAGTAAGTGCACACAACCATCAATCAATCAAAACGTTTGGCTTCTTGGAAACATCTGCAGGCTTTAGTCAGACAAATGGGTCGCCGAAACGCTGATTTTTAAACTTATTTTACCTTTACAGGTTTTAGTTGGTGAGTCCATTGTGAAGCAGAGCGACCCTGAGAAAGGAATTGCTGGACTTTTTGGCAGAAACATTTCTCATACTTAGAAATTGTATCACCTAATTTCACATCTCCAAGTATGTTTCCTAGTACTGTAGTATCTTATTTCTCTGAGAATTCGGGAAAGACTAGAATAAGGCTTTTTTTTCCCTTCTCTTTGTTTTGTTTCAGACATTCGCAGTAATCATCGAATAAACTGGATCGAAATTCATTTAAGAAAGCTCTAAAACAAAGATCAATGGAACCCAAATCAATAGAGAGATAGCAATATTAAGTGATCATAACTCATAAGTGTAAAACAGAATCCATCACACCAATACATAGAAACGACATGTAAAACATAGAAATGACATCGTTGTTATCTAAATACATTCATTCTTGCACCCAACAAGAATTACTAATACACACCACTCAAGACATCTCTGACCAGAATCCAAAAGTGACTGCCATAGCTTTCTCAGACAAGTTCCAGTCTTCTTGATGCAGTATGATTTTAGGTATAGATAAACGATCTTCTAAGGCAAAGACCTTTCCACTTATTCAGCGGGAGTAGATTGTATACAGCAAAACCATTTTTTCTGCAGATTATGCAATAAACAGCATCAATATTAAGACATAAGCCACCAGCAAACACAACTTAGATATCCCCTCAACTATTTTGTTTTCTTGAACTCACATCAAACAAATAATATGATGATGCATATGTCATTCATCAGTGATATAATGATTCAGAAGGAAAAGAAGAGATGTTGCAGCTTACAGTGGGCTTCTCAAGAACTTCCCCATTTTTCTTATATCCAGGTTCATCTTTCCCTGGTGAATCAGATTTTCCACCTCCCTTTTTCTCGTTCCTAGCTTTGTTGAAGATAACCGTGAATCCCTCAGCGGATGAAGGGTCATTCACATCCCAGTCACCAAACTTTGGTAATGGGCGGCCCTTGTCCTACACACAATCGAAGGTCCAAACATTATAGCTCACCCCGGTTGTCCAAGTGGATGAGCTTTGAAAGCCAATACTCGCACCAAAATCCATTTAAAAAGGTTTTCATTACTGATTATTTCCAAGCCAAGATACTTAAGGCTGTAGTGTATAATTAGGTTTTCTACTAACAGTATAAAAGCATCTAGCCAAACAAGAGAACTCGTAAAAACAATTATAGACAAAAGTTTCAGCAAAGCAAGCCATATGCAAAGTACTGAAATCCAGTAGATGATATGCACAAACAACAACTATATTCTTCTCATTTTCCCTAGGCACTATTCTAGATTTTGTTGCATAAGCCGTTTAGGTCCGACACTATGATGCAAAGATCCTACAAAGACATTCAATCGTCTATTCGCTATTCTAGAATAGCTTATTATGAGAGCCTAGGCATTATGAAAAATAAAGAGTAATACACTAAAATAACATCTTTTAAAATTTTTCTTCCAAATCTAGCATCATAAAATTAAATTCCCAAAAATAGCACATATACTTATGTGAAAATATTTATTTATTCTAAATAAATTATACATAAACTTAAAATATTGTATTTGGGTTCATTATTTCTAATTTAGGGTTTAATTTTTTTCTATTAAAATATAGTTTTAATGCATTTTAATCTTAAATTTGTGCTATTATTGAAAATTTAAACTAATGATGCTATTTTTGGAACAAAAACTTAAAAATGTGTTATTTTAGACATTTGCCCAAAAATAAATAAAACCACAATTGTTCAACACCAAAATCTTGAAACTAAACAGACTCTAATCAAATGGAACTAAACGAATAAACATTTGTAAGAAAGAAAAAAAAAAACAGGAAGATCCATTGCCTACAAGCCAACCCATTATAGGATCCAAGAATCAAATATCAGAAAACAAAAAAAGAGTGGAAGAACCACAAAAAGCTTTGGAATTTTTTGTCGCCAGCAGAAACGAGAGAAATGGTGAATCTCAAAGCAAATCCGGCTTAACATGTGACTGAAATGAGCGGTTCTATCAGAAGAAAAAGTAATAATATTTTCAACAGAGATAATCAAATTATACAAAACATTCCACAGAAAAACGATGAACATGAAAAACACCAAAGTTGAACCAGCGAAATCAAAAGATGTGAGGCTAGAATCAATAGAAATAAGAAACCAAGAAATGTACAATTTCATAAGAAAAAATAATATGGGAAATAGGGAAGGAGAGAGATCGCACTGCCATGGGTTACGGGAGAGATTGAGAAAGAGCTGAGATGCGTTGTGGTGGTCGTCTCCTTCCTCTGGTATCGTTCACCTTCTTTCTTTTTGACTACTTTGTGGGATGAGGAGAAAAAGGAGGAGCCATTGACTCTGGGCCTTGATGGGCCTTGATGGGCCTTTTATGTTTTTCTCGATGGGTCTACAATTAGTCATATTTCTTTTAATGGCTCGCAAGTCAAACGGGTAAACCCGATGCAGGATTGGAGATACTAGTGTTGTTCGTTTCACAATTGCAATAAGTTGCGGTTGTGTCATATGGTGAAACAGTGTTCGTTTGCACGACGCAACTTCTTGCGGTCAAATATTGCGGTCGACCGCAATAATCGACGATATAAAATTTTAACTGCTGCTGATTTTTAGCATTATGGTCAAAAAATTACGATAGAATCCATAAATAATAAAAATACTCTTATTTTTAATGATTAATTACATATAAAAATCTAACCCTAAAATACGATCAACCGAACGATTGCCAAACGAATAAACTTGCGGCGACAACCTACGATTAATCTCGTGATTGCCAAACGAACAAATCTGCGACGATAACTTGTGGTCAGACGTTGCGAGGATAAATAAACAACAATAATACAATGTCTAACCCAAGCGTTTGATCACACGTTGCTGCCGCATATATTGCGGTAGAGAAATGAACATTACAATTATCTAAAAAACTCTAACTCAATAACTTTTGCTTTGAGTCTCAGTTTACTTGTAATAGTTATTAGGGTACTAAACTAATACCCTAAAAGCATAATTGAGAAGTCGAAAACACATAACCTTTTCAACATCTCTTTGTTTGTTGTACAACCAAACTAACTATTGTATCTTGAAAATTTGAAGTGTTTATATTTTGACGATTTGAAGTTTTCACCATAATAAATACGATTGATTGTATGGGTTTTTCCTTCTATCGTATTTGCCGGATAAGTTAGGTTTTGTTCATTGCTAACAACATTCGTAATACTTTTGGTATTCTCAATTCTTTGATTATTTTGTTCTCCATTAGGTTGAAAATCGTGAGGGTTAATACGTGTATCTGTATTTGTTCTGTAATAAGTTTAAAAGTTTTGGTATTTGTCTTCTGTGTTATATTATCTAGAAAGATTTGAAAGAAGTTGATCAACCTCTTGCTATAAAAAGACTGTACTCTTCTGTTACTAAAAATATGATAGATAGTCATCATCATATTCTTTTGTAGGAATGCAAATGAAGAAGGGGGAATTTAATCATCAAACAATGCATTTGTTTTCTAAATATTTATGGGTTATGATATACTGATATCCCTATACTAGCGTAACACCGTACTACGAATTAGATGTTACTCCCTATTCTTTTAATATATTTTTTAGCTGAATTTTGTAATCACATTTTTAACCTTTTTATTATAATCAATGAAATAAATTGACAATATACAATATACTTGAAGGAATACATAAAGACATGAGTTATTGTTTATTTTCCTGAAGATCCCAATTTTCACATTAATTATCTAGTCGACATCTGATATTATTATCATTACAATCCTAATTCTACACGTATATATATATATATATATATATTGAATTTTTAACTTTTGAACCAAAATTTGAAGTAATCTAAAACACTCAAATTTTGTATAATGCCAAAAGTTTGAAATTTTGATTCAATAACTATTTATATATATATATATATATATATATATATATATATTCTGAATGGATGATCAAATGTAACAACAAATTTTATCAATGTTTTTCTCATAATATTGATCTAAATCTACCTATTGTGAGTTCCAAAAGAGAGTTGTTTTTATTGTAATGATAAAAAAATCAACATGATTAATAAAGACTAGAAAAAAATGATAATATGAGCAATAAATGTATGAGTCTTCTATTTCACTTCAAAACATTAATAATGATCAACAATAATTCTTCATTTTTCTAATTTATTAAAGAGTAATACCTTTAAATAACATTTTTTAAACTTTTTCTTCCAAATCTAACATTTAAAAATTAAAATTCCAAAAATACCATAAATAATTATGTAAAAATATTTATTTATTCTAAATAAATTATACATAAATTTAAAACATTATATTTGAGTTTTTTTTCAATTTATGGTTTAATTTTTTCTAT
This sequence comes from Pugionium cornutum, assembly GCA_018901935.1. Lineage (NCBI taxonomy): Eukaryota > Viridiplantae > Streptophyta > Magnoliopsida > Brassicales > Brassicaceae > Pugionium > Pugionium cornutum. The sequence goes on from CM032161.1 coordinate 26,050,897, forward strand.
TAAAATATAATTTTTAATATATTTTAATTTTAATTTTGTGCTATTATTGGAAATTTAAACTAATATGCTATTTTTTAACAAAAACTTAAAAAATTACTATTTTAAATAATTGTCTTTTATTAAATTATAATAATAATTAATTGAATTACAAACGTGTAATATAGATACAGAAATGGTAAAAATACTGATTCAGTTGGTGTTCTCAACGTATATATCCACATTTCAACAGTGAAGTCAGTATCTCTCTCGTCCCCAACAATGTGTGTTTTTCTTTTTAAGTTGCTCCAAATAGAAATAAATAATATTTGATATATTCGTAACTAAACGAGATTAGACCAAAGTATAATGCATTCAGATTCATTTTTCACGATTTCATCACAACTAAAATAAGAAATTTTTTTTTGAAAAATTTCTTCACTTCTTTGAAAAATCACTTCGACTCTTCATTCAAAGAACGTGCGAGGCAAAGAAAACAAAAAAAAATTCGTTTTTTTTTTGGTGGAGTTGTTGTCACAGATACTACGATATGAATAGTGAAACTCAACATATCTCTTTACTTAATGGTAAAAAAGACAACTAGGGAGGTGTTTTGGTGAATTTGATGGAAACTGAACCCATCACTTTGGAAGATTTTGATGCAAACCTTGACTTTTCATTTAAAGCATGGAAGGATCAGGTATTAAATAGACACATCATTCTAGGTCATTTTCCTTATTCTCTTTCGGCATATTTTGTAACTCATTCATTTTCTTTTTACGAACATAAGCTTTCCACGGCTTATCAATACCCCCACGATAAAATTGAGCTTGTCCTCAAGCGGAAAGTGTGGATATTGCAGTTCAATGTCCTTCACATGCATCCATGTTTGATCATGCTCGGGTAACCCATGCCACTTAACTAATGCCACCAAATGACCCTCATCATCATATTTTGAATCCTTTATTGAATCTGGTTCGATGACCAATTCCTCGTCTGTAGACAACATCGTAGGTAAAAGTACACTCACATGATGCTTACCACAAACCGGTTTCAACTAGGAGACGTGAAAGACGGGATGGATCTTTGAATCCGATGGCAAACGAAGGCGATAGGCGACCTGTCCAATTTTTTCCAGCACTTCAAATGATCCAAAATAGTGAGCAAAAAGTTTCTGATACACCCTCTTCTAAACCGACTGTTGTCAATATGGTCGTAACTTCAAATAAACGAAATCACCAACTGCCAACTATAAATCCCAACGATGTTTATCCGCGTTCTGCTTCATTTGTTGTTGAGCTCGCAACAATTGTTCCTTAATGTGAGAAAGCATACCATCACGTTCCATTAACAAGTTCTCCAACTCCACATTTGTAGTAGATCCACGTTCATAAGACAACAATTGTGGAGGATCTCTACCATACACAATCTTAAAGAGAGTACATTTAGTAGCTGTGTGAAAACTTGTATTGTACCACAATTCTGCCCAACAAAGAAATTGAGACCATTTCTTAGGATGAGCTGAAGCATAACACCGAAGATAGGTCTCCAAACAAAGATTTATCACCTCCGTTTGCACATCCGTTTGCGGATGAAATACAGTACTAAACTTCAAACGAGTTCCGGATAAGCGAAAACATTCTTTCCAAAAATTACTCAAGAATATCTTGTCTCTATCCGATAGAATAGCCTTAGGGAATCCATGCAATCTCACAATTTCATTAACAAATTTCAATGCCACATCAACAACTGTAAATAGGTGACTAAGTGTCAAAAAATATGCAAACTTACTTAAACAATCCACCACAATGAATATAACATTGAAGCTGTTGGACTTGGGCAATCCCTCAATAAAATCCATTGAGATTTTCTCCCAAATCAGTGATGGCAATGACAACGGTTGTAGAAGGCCTGCGGGAGAAAAAGTTGAATATTTATGTGTTTGACACACATGACATGAAGTAACAAACTCTTGCACAGTCTTTTTCATCTTTTTCCAGTAAAACAACTCTTGAATCCGCTTCAAAGTTTTAAGCACACCTCCATGACCACCCATTTTACCACTATGAAATTCTTGTAAAATCAGAGGAATGAATCTCGAATTTGCAGAAATAACCAAACTGTGATTAAAAAATAATCGATTCTGCAGAATATTGTAACCCCTTTTCACTTTTTTCCCAGCCAACAATTGCTGAAATAATGTTATTATCTCAAGATCCTCATCGATTTTAGAATATATGTCTTGCATTTGTAAACTTGTAGGAATGACCAAAGCTAACAAAGTTTGACAATCAGTGGCAAAATCCGAATAAACGATCCTAGACAACCCATCAGCAGCATAATTCAAACTTCCCGGCTTATATTCAATGACAAAATCATAGCCTAATAATTTGACCAGCCAGCGTTGATAATCCATTGTTATTTTTCTTTGTTCCAAGAGAAATTTCAAGCTTTTTTGATCAGTACGCACCACAAAACATCGTCCCAATAGATAGTGTTTCCATTTCAGAATGGATAACACAATGGCCATCAATTCCCTCTCATAAATAGGCTTTAGCTTCTCTTTGTCATTCAAGTCGTGACTGAAATCTGTGATTGCATTCTTGGCCTGCATTAAGACTACACCTAAACCGAATCCCGATGCATTGGTTTCAACAATAAATATTTGATTGAAATCCAGAAAGAATAACACCAGAGCCGATACCATAGCAGTCTTCAATTTCTCAAAAGCCTCTTGTGTACGAGTAGACCAATTGAAATGATCTTTTTTCAACAATTTAGTTAAAGGCTTTGCTAAAGATCCATAACCACGAACAAACCTCTTGTAATAACCCGTTAAACCAAGAAATCCACGGAGCTCTTTCACATTTTTGGGAATTGGCCACTGTTGAACTACCGGGGTCTTTTTAGGATCCGTAGTAACACCATGGGAAGAATTTATATGGCCCAAATATTCCACTTGAAACTGGACAAACGCACACTTTTTAAAATTTACAAACAAGTGTTGTTGTCTAAACACTTGTAACACCAACTCCAAATGCTTAACATGAGCTTCCATCGTTGTACTATATATTAAAATGTCATCAAAGAAGACAAGTACAAATTTTAGAAGAAATGGTCGGAAGAGCTCATTCATTAAGGCTTGAAATGTATCTGGAGCACTTGTTAAGCCAAAAATCATAACAAAAAACTCATAATATCTTTTATGTGTGCGAAAGGCTGTTTTCTCAATATCACATTCTTTCATCTGAATTTGGTGATAACCCGATCTCAAATCCAATTTAGTAAACAACTTTGCACCATATAATTCATCAATGAGATGATCTATCATTGGAATTGAAAACTTATCGGGGATTGTGGCTCTATTTAAAGATCGATAATCTACACAAAAGTGCCATGAGTTGTGTTTCTTTTTCATCAACAAAACAACACTAGAGTATGGATTATGACTTTGTCTAATATTTCCTACCAATAACATTTCACCAACCAATTTCTCCATGGCTTCCATATGGGCCTGAGGATATCGATATGGACGAACTCTAATAGGACCCATGCCATGGTGAAGATTAATCGCATGCTCCCTTCCTCACACAGGAGGTAATCCTTTTGGCTCAAGAAAGACCTCCTCATAGTGTTGTAACAACTGAGACATAGCAGTGGGTATTTCAGCAATATTTTGGGGATCTAAGGCATTGAGACTAGACGATTTTGTCCTCTGATTCCACAATTCTCTGGTTTGCAAAGACTTTAAGGACAACTTGTTATTATGGAGGCTATGATTACCCACTAATGTGACTGGTTGGCCATGAAAAAACAAATGACAATTCATGGCTTTCCCAAATTCATTTCACACTTACCCAAAGTCCTCAACCATTGTATCACCAAAATAACATCAACACTTCCCAAGTCTAGCACAATAAGATCGATGCAAAAAGGAAGTTATTGTAACTCAATGGACACATTACGACACACTCCCATACTTTTCACTGCTACACCCGTGGCCAATAAGACCTCAAAATTTCTGTGAATCTCAGGAGTTAAGTGAGCATGTTTAACCAATTCGGGTGTGATGAAATTGTGGGTAGCACCACTATCCAACATCACCACCACCTCTTGCAATTTAATGGAACTTACCAACTTTGTTGTTGTTGGTGAAGACATTCCCAAAAAAGAATTAAGAGACAATGCCATAAGTTCCAACTCAGATACGACTTCCTCTGATTTTATGACAGAATCATCTTGATCCAAAACTTCAAATTGCAAAACCTTCCAGTACTGTCAAAATTTGCAATTCACGCCTTGGACAAAGATGGTCGCGAGAATACTTCTGATCACACTTAAAACATAACCCTTTCCGTCGCTTCTCCGACAACTCGGTTGGTGTTAATTTCTGTTGAGGCCTTGGAAATTGTTTCAAAGGCGGTTTAGTGATAGTAGATGAAGTTTCACTGCTTAAACCCCGAGGTTTCCAGCTCGATTGCATCGGATTATCATATTGTTGTCTAACCACCGGTTTTGAGCCTCTGCCAACGTGCTCCATTTCTCGGCAAACCACTATATATAAAGAAATAGATTTCATTTGATTTGCAGTCGCAATCATCTCTAGAAGATCTAGAGGTTTGCACATGTTAACAACTTCCCTCATTTCCGGTTTTAACCCATTCATAAAATTTCCTTCCAATTGCCTATTTGATAAGCCATGAACTTGAGAGGAAAAATCCTCAAATTTGTGGATATACTCCTCCACAGAATCCTTCGGTTTAACCGCAAACAAACTTTGGCTTGGATCCCGAATTTTCTCTTTACTAAATCGCATAACCAATCGTTCTTTAAAATCTCGCCAATCTAAGAAAGGTTGTCGATGAAGCTCACTGTTACACCAACTCAACACATCTCTTTCCAAACTCATAGAAATCAATTCAAGCTTTTCCTCATCAAAATATCCACTCAATCGAAAAAAACGCTCCACCTTAGAAATTCAGTCATAAGCATCGATACCACGAAATATTGGCACCTCAATCCTTTTGATTAGGCTATCATGGTTTGCTAACAACACATTCCGAGCACCATTGTCATGTTGCCTACTGCTACGGCCAGGTTTCCAGTGAGAAAAACGTATTTGAGGCGGCGATTCGGGGGTTCGTTGCTCGGCGACATGGATCGGCTGCTTCCCGAGCTATTTTGCGTCTCCCTGTTGAATAAGCGAAAAGAGTTTCGCAAAATTAGACTCAATCTTGTCATCGAAAGCATAAATTGTCTCCTCTATTGTCTTGAATTTGATCGCCGATTGTTTTTCATGGTCCAGCAACGTCGCGATCGTCTTCTGCAACTGTTTCGCAACTGTGTCGATCGCTGACTGTGACTGAGTCAATGGAGGTTGGTCTTCTCGCTCTGGTAACATCGCCGACACTGAAATCCCAAATCACCTTCTCTCCTCTGAAATTTCGCGATTCCTCGATCCAACGTCACGACTCACCAATTTGATAAGAATCGAGACCTTTATTGCATTCAATCAACCTGTACAATGAATCGATTAGCCCAAATTCGAATCAGTTGAGCATCTTGATCGCAAGCAACCAAGAACAAATTCCCACTGTACAATGTGTTATTTTGTTTCTTTAGAACTATCGTGATAAAAGCACGTAAATGAGAAGAATCTTCCTTATATGAAGGACTCTTTTAAAATTAAGATTCACTTGTACTACCGAATCCATTAATTTCAGCCCATAAAACTGCGAGCTCAGCCTTCCTGGTCAGTTTCATTCTTCTCTTTCTGCATATTTTGTAACTCATTCATTTTCTTTTTACGAACATAGGCTCTCCACGGTTTATCACAGTCTTGAATCCAAATCGACCAAACTTAGACTTGCGACCCATTTTTATCGATTAAGGCTTTTATAAAGGTTCCATTTTTATGGAAATGTTGAAAAGCAATCCATTTTTCTTCCTTAGCTTCTGGTCTTTTAAGACTCAAGGCCTGCTTGGACGAAAACACTTGACAAATATTTTGTTTGGTGAATCAATTTGTCCTTGCCGAATCTTCCCTTTTGTTTTGTGATACAACCATTTGATTTAAGCAGCTGAAAGAACAATTTTCCAATTTGCAGGCGCTCGTGGTTCAAGAGATTGGTAAGACTTTCAACGGTAGAAGTATGTGGAAGCTACCTACCGGTGTTGTCAAAGAGGTGAGTTTATGGGATCTTGGCACATCTTTACTGCCCCAAAGACATATTTGCAATGGAAAGAAGACTTAAAGCTTAGTGAGAACAATAAGTGACAAAATTTAGTTATAAGTTAAGAGCCAAGGAGTTAACCAGATAAACAATAAGCACACCAAATCAAAGAAAAAAATGTTTTAGTTATAGTTTATACTCTCTCAATATTAAGCCAACTTTAACTGTTTCCATATGCCCTATTGTCTACTAATATGTAAGTAAACTCTTTATATATCGAATACGTCATTGCTTATTTCTTGTAGAAACACAAGTTAATGAATGCTTAATATTCAGAGATATGGCCATCTGAGCATGTCAGCTTAGTATAAAGATATAGTCACCCACATTGATCCCATTAATAAGGAATGATTATATGTTTTTTTTGTCAGAAAGAGAGCTTTATTATTTATTATTTCTTATGTTCAGGAACTGAAGAATTCAGAGGCAAAAGTGCTCCAAGGATGATATCAACTGTAGTTTATTATCCTTTGGTTTGCATCTGTTTTTGCACTTCCCTCTGATATCATAACTGAACTTTCCAAATCCACAGGGTGAGGGTATTTGGGCTGGAGCAATTAGGGAAGTAGAAGAAGAAACCGGTCTACGTATAAACACGAAAAAGAATTTATAATTTCGTGATTTTACATTCTTAATATAATCTAAGTTTGTAGTTTCTTCTGGTCTTTTGTAGGTTTAGCAAATAATCCGAATAAATCGAACAGAAAAACAGATTTTTGTTGGTATTCGGATAAATAAATAATCGAACAGATATTATTTTGGAAATTATGGTTATTGGTTACTACCCAAAACCAAATCAAAAACCAAAATAATATCCAAAAAACCAAATTATTTTTGGTTATTTTGGTTATCCGAAATATTTCGGATATTTTGGTTATTTTTTTGTTATTTTTTTGTTATTTTCGGTTATTTTTTGGTTATTTTCGGTTATTTTAGTTAGTTTTGGTTTAATAACCGAACCAATCGAAACCGAGATATAACCAAAGTGAAACCAAACCAAAATATAAAAATAACCGAATTGATTTTTAATCTTACCAATAAAAAAAACCGAAAATAACTGATAAAAACAAAAAACGGAACATAATATCCAAATGTCCAAACTTTGTCTTTTGCTTCACATAAAGACAAAATTTGTAGAAGTCTTAGTTTTGAGGTAAAAAACCAAGATCTCTTCATCCCTTGTTTATTAGGTAAACCCGCTTATCGATTTAATCTTTTGACATCGTATTATTGGTGTCTCACAGGGAAAGCCATCAAACATTCTTGGGAAATAAAACAGATGTATTTTTCCTCTGTGAGTTAAAGCCAAACACTTTTGAAATCAAGAAACAAGACACTGAGATCTTGGCGCTAAGGTAAACCTTTCATAAAACAAGGAGGGTTGCACGTATCTGCATATTTTAATGTCTCAACTCTCATGTTGTGGGTTTCTCAGTGGATGGCGATTGAGGAATACGTAAACCTACCCTTGAACAAGGAGAACGAGATGTTCAGGTTAATGGCTAACATCTGCTTAAAGAAGTTACATGACAAGGAATATGTTGGTTTCTCCACTGTCCTTACTACAACTTCCACTGATCAAGCCTCCAGTTTCAACTCTCTCTCAAAAAACTCTTGAGAAGGTGTTTCTCGTTCACCTTATACTCTTTCTCACCCTTGTATGTATATGTTTCTGTATTTCTGTTTTACGTCTTTTGCAGAGCCGGGCCTGCAACCAAACGGAACAAATTTTTATTTGCGGTTTTTCTTTTTTAAAAATATTATAATAAAATAATATAAAAGGATCTATTTTGTTTTTACTTGTAGTTTTGTTAAACTCAAAGGGGACCCTGGTCTTTTGTAAAAGGAGTGTGTTCACAAGACATATATAAGTGTGTTGTTGAAGGTTGTCTGTCAAAAATGGTAACCAAATGCACATTTTAGGAACAATGAAACATGAGTTCCATGGTTTAATGTGAACTTGGATTAGGATCTAAATTATATGATGCAACACAACTGCATGATTTCACTTTTCAGTAGTCAAAAATGTTTCATTGGTTGGTACAAAAATGCTATTCAATTGTACGAGAACAATAAAAGATGGGTCTCTCAGAACGAGTGTGAAAAAGCTGTGAAATCACAAAGTGTGTATTATGTAAGAAAACTCTTCTTCACATTGTTCACACTTTTTTTAAAAAGCTACTTTTCTACATTATTAAGACTTTTTTAAAGATGACTTTTTCACATTATTAGCACTTTTCAAAAATGCTATATTAAGAAAACAAAATCCATTCCTTCAAATGAAAACCATTTTAACATAGATGATGTGAATATATATATATAGGACATTTTTTTTAAATAGTACTTTTTAAAAATTTTGTTCCAAATTTAGTATCATTAATTTAAATTTCCAACAATATCACAAATTTAAGATTAAAATACATTAAAACATCATTTTAATAAAAAAAATTAAATCATAAATTCAAAAAAAAAAATCAAAATATAATATTTTAAATTTATGTATAATTTATTGGAAAATCTGAAATTGGAAAATCTGAAATTGGAAAACCATTGTAACATAGATGATGTGAAATATATATATATATATATATATATTGATAGATATTTCTTAGGATAAACATTATATTTATGAGAAACAAGATATTTATTCTAAAAGATATACAAAAATATTTCCTCTATTTTTATATAATAGATGTTTTTGAGTGTTTACATATAAATATATTATTTTTATAATTAAAAATTTTATATATAAATTAATAGTAATTCAATAAATTTAATTATATTTTAAACATTTACAACCATATTAACTAATAAAAAATTGTATTTAAAACTTAAAAAATATATCTCTTTAATAAAAACAAAAAATCTTTCATTTAAAAATGGAGAAAATAGTTAATGATGATGAATATAAAGAAATATATCAAAATAGTAATAAGAGTGACTAAATTAGTTAGATTGAAAAACTTTATCCATCTAAAATGTTTGTGTGACTAAATCATTGAATTATATTAACACAAATTAATCATTGCATTATATGTTGTGGTAACATGTAAACTTACATCTAGGCAGTAGAGTTGATCATTATAACAAATGCATCATTCATTAAAAAAAACAATTAAATGAACACAAAAGAAAAGAGCACAATGAAGTGCAAAAAGTAGTTAAATTAATTTACATTCGGAATTTTATTTAAATAATAATAATTATATCCGGGAAAATAAAGAGGTATGTAGAAAATATTGGTTGTAAAGACATCAAGCTTTGATCTCAAACCTTGAATACTTGATGGATCCAATGGAAATATCGATTTCAATGAGATTATCTTCTTCAATCAAATTATTAAACTCTGTGAATACATCAAAAACTCTGAAATCTTGGATTTTGTTGTGGATATAGAGATTGTCCTTGTTATTAGAGTAGTGATGACCTAAGTAGTGACCACTCGGCAAAGATAGCTCTATGAGGCTCTCATCATCCGGGATTGCACCATCTTCATCCTCTCCAATGGCCATTTCGAGTTTTTCCTCCGATTTTCCCTTGATATCTTCGATGGCAAGATAGTCTCGATCTTGATCTTGATCTTGTTCTTGTTCTTGATCTTGTTCTTGATTATGATATTGTTTTGAAGAAGAAAATGAGAAATGGAAGAAGAAAGAGGACAAGAACAAAGCAACCGAAGTGAGGAGAAGATGTAAGAAGTGAAGGCCAAAGATGTGAAGAAGTGGTAGGGCAATGAGAGAGAGACATGAAACAGGTCTCTTCAACAAAATTGAAGCCAAACCCATCAAACAATAATCTTCTTCTGTTTTCTTCTCTATATTCATTGCAATAGATGAAACCCTAAAAAAACAGCAAGTGTGTGTTGATGTAAGAACCCAAAGTACACTACTTACTAGGGTTTAGATTTGTTACCGGAAAGGACTTTAATTGTAACTCTATTTTTAGAATAACATCAAAATATATAAAGGCTATAAATAGTAATACCACCTTTGGTAAATAAAAGATTGAATTTATTATTGAAAAAATAGAAAACCAGAAACCAGTCCCCTGTTTGTTTTTTTGCTCCGAGATTTGAGGAGCAATAACTCAAACCTGCACTCACTACTAACATAATGCTAATTCTCTAATATTAGATTACCAAAACAAATTCTATTATATGTATATTTGCTTTCACTCTTATGTGCTTTCCTGCAAAATTAAGCGAGTCAAATAGTTCAAATGGGTATGTAATAATTAATCTACACTATTTTGATCAATAGAACCCAATGGAAGAATAGCAAGTGGACCGGTTATTATACCATTTTTATATTTATTTGAAATGTGTATAGTTCAATTACATCTTCATTCCTACGAAATTGTTGAATTATTATATTAATCGGTTTTTATATTTTTTTGTCATTTGGACTACAATGTACCGGTACAATAATCCAACATTTTCATATGAATATTTAATATCCTCATACGAGGGAAGATGTAGTCGAACTTTACACCTTTGAAATAGATGTAAAGATGGTACAACTAATAAACCACTTGCTCCTTCCGATTGATTGTTGTTGTATATGTAACAAAAAAACAATGGCCAATATAAATAATTTTTTTAACAAAGTTTGTATCTTCCTGGTGAAATTAATGCTAGTTATTTTTCTAATAAAAATGTAAATGTCATTTGAAATGAAATGTATAAGTTTTAGAATAATACTCTAAAATAGTAAAATTTTAAGTTGTTTTCCAAATTTAGCATTTTAATTTTAAAATTTCAAAATTAGCACACATTATTTTTTGAAAATACGTATTTAGCATAAATAAATTAGAAACGTAACTAAAATATTATATTTGGGTTTTTGCTAATTTAAAATTTATTTTTTATTAGAAATTTTTTAAAAATATTTTAATATTAAATTTGTGCTATTTTTAAAAATTTAAACTAATAGTATTATATTTGGAACAAAAATTTAAAAAGTGTTGTTTTGTCAATTTCTTTAAGTTTTACAAATTTATATAATTAATGTGTATGACAAGTTTCACGAAAAACATATTGACTTGTGTAAAAAACAATCAAATTGGTTAGAATTTTTTATAAGTTAAAAATTATATTAAACTAGTGAGTAATTTGCAAGCTGATTAAATTTTTAACTATTTCTATAATTTCGAACAGCTACACCAAACTGTTCACTAAAATATACTTCCCAAAACAAGTGCATATATATAATCCAACAAATAAAGAAATTTGGAGCATCTGAAATTGATTCTCTTGGAGACTTCAAAGGCCATAGTCCTTGAGCTTCGTAACTTACACATTCCAAGGCATAGAGAGTTGGTAAGCCATGTGCCTCCATCTGGCGTCATCTTACTTGATTTCCTATTATATACTGTAAACCCAAATTAATGCATCATAAATATCCGTTGACTACTTTTATTTTGAAATTCATTTGCTATTATTTTTAATGTGATACAAAATTTGTAAAGAAAATGATAGTAATATGTGGATAAACTTAATGAATTTTAGTTCATAGTTTAAAATGAATTTTATATTAATTTTTCATTTTCATTTTTATTTATTGAAATAACAATTAGTGAGATAATAATTCAATGTACTTTTGTAATTTCATTTAAAATGTAATTTTAAAGATTCAAAAAATACTAAATGTCTAATATATATATATATATATATTTAAAATTTATTATAAAATTTGATATATTTAAGTATTCCATAAAATCTATTGACGTTTTATAAGATACCCTATTTACACTAAATTTTTTGAAAACTACATTATGTTTCAATATTATAGAAATGAATGTTTTTATTATATCTTAAATAAAAATTGAAAATTGCCTTCAGTGTGTTTGGAAATTAAATTAGTGATGTTATTTTTAGAAATTAAATTAATAATGTTATTTTTAGAATAAAAACTTAAATTAATGATGTTATTTTTGAAGTAAAAACTTAAAAATGTATTATTTTTGAGAATTACCCTAAATAAATTATATATATAATTCAAATATAATATTTGGATTCAGTTTTTATAATTTAGAATTTAAATTTTTATATTAAGAATTTTTTTAATTATTTTAATAATAAATTTTTGTTATTTTTAAAAATTTAAATGATTAGTTTTATATTTGTAACCAAAAAAAATTTAAAAATATATTATTTTAAACAATTGACCAAAAGGAAAAAAAAATTATAATAGTGATGATTAAAAAAAGAAAATAAAATAAATGAAAACAGACAAAAGGATGTGCCAATTGTCGGCAAGATACAGGCCTATAGGTAGGCTTCCTATTGTTTGCAAAATAGGCTACAAAAGATCTTGAAAGTATGAATTAATAGCTAAATTTATCCAACTAATATTATTGATTAACCAAAGCTTTAGTTAACAGTCTCGAAAAGAATGTTATTTAACCCCCCACGAGTATGCCCAATCTTGATTCTTGAATATGGGGACCATCTCTAACTCACCAGGGAACTCTATTCTTTATCTTCTTTAAACTCTGAAAATGCATTACCATAATCTGAGGAAAACATTATTATATAAATTTATAAAAGGTTTGAAAAAGCACCTCGATGAAAGATATATAAAAGTTAACCGACCATAGAGATTAAATGAATTTTTATTAACTATGAAATACTATTTATAGGTCAACTTTTCTTTTTTTTGGGTAGAAATTCACTGAAGTTTTCAATAGCCATAATGATTTTCATACTCTTTTACTTTCTATCATAATCATGATAGTGATTATTGTTGCTGACGGTTCGATTATTGATCGGAGTATAAGTTTTATTCACACGGCTAATCATAAAGTTTCCACTGATGAGAGCAATCCATAATGTACTTTCTTAAAAAATTTCCAATCTTATAGAAAGATTTAGTCATAGTTTGCTGGAATATAGAAATCTTGTTTTTTAGAAGATTAAACATATACTTTGTGTCGAAGTGGTTGATAAACGTAGATATGCACTCTTCCCAAATAATCAACGATCCAAGAAGTAGTTGCTTTAGACAGCGATTCACCTTCTTCGTGAAAAAAAATCTTAAATAGTTTGCAGAGAAAATAATCATCATGAAGAACCCCAATTGCTTTGATGGTAGTTCATACTTTCTCAAATGTCTTAGTGTGATCTAAATAATGATGAATTAGTGTATTTTCACTAATGGAATGATTTGTGACTTGATTTCAAAACTTATTCTAATCAAACATATGGAACATAATCGTCATCTATTAAAATGCCCATCAAAGCCTCAGTTTGAAGATACACCTAAGTATGATTACAAAACTGATCGGGAGATAATTTCAAAAATAATCATATACCATGATTTACCTTTTAGATGTGTTGAATATGAAAAGGTTAGAACTAGAGATAGGTTTTTAAATCCAGATTGCCAACATATATGTAGACAAACAGCTACAACTGATGTTTATAAAAAATATGAATTAGAAAACGTTAAGTTAATAGAGATTTTTGCAAAATACCCGAGCCGAGTGTCTTTTACAGCAGATTTTTTCGTCAGCCCGTGCTACTATGATGAGATATATTTGTTTAATTGCACATTACAATAAAATCTTGGCTTTTTTGTGATTTTAAACCTCCACACAATGGTGAAAAAATTGCAAAGAAAGTTTATGATAGCTTGAAGGATGAGGTTTAGAAAAAAAAGTTTTTTCCATCACACTAGATAATGCTTCTCCTAATAATAGTATGCAAACGATTCTTAAACATCGGCTTTATAGTGGTAATGGACTATTGTGTGATGGAAAAATTTTGCATGTGAGATGTTGTGCACATATTCTGAATCTGATAGTGGGATGGATTGGAATTATCTAGTGGTCTTTTAGAAAATATTCGTGAGAGTGTTAAGTTTGTAAAAGCATATGAAGGAAGGAAAGACTCATTTGCAACATGCGTTGAAAGTATAGGGATTAAAAGTGGTGCTCGTTTATGTTTAGATTTCCCTACTCGTTGGAACTCGACGTATGAGATGCTTGCTAGAGCTTTGAAATTCAAAAAAAACATTTGCTATTTGAACTTGTATGAACGCAATTACAATTCGTTGCCTTGAGAGGATGAATGGGATCATGGAGAAAAAATTGTGACTACCTGAATCATTTTAATACCATTACCACATATTTTTCAGATGTAAAATATCCTACAGCTAATGTGTACTTCATTCAAGTTTGGAAAATTGAGTTGTTATTGAAGAAATATGCTTATTGTGATGATGTTGATGTGAGATCAATGGCAAATTCAAAAGAAGTTTGCAAAGTATTGGGATCAATATAGCATCATTTTTGTTATGGGAGCTGTTTTAGATCCAAGATTAAAATAACAGATTCTTAAGTCAGCTTATGATAAAGTGGATCTGAATAATTCTGAGGAAAAGTTGAGATTGTTAGGAAAAATCTGATTTTGCTTTATGGAGAATATGAGACCAAGTGTGAAAGTTCTTCAAAGTCCCTAACAACACCAACTCCACATAAGTTTCTCAATCAATCGCCACTTGAAGATGATATGAATGATGTAAGTATCTTTTTATTGATAAGTTAAAAGTATATAATCTTATTCGTAATCATTATATATAACTAATTTTGTAAGTATTTGTATATCACATGATCTCTTTGAGCTTGAAAGTAGTCTCAATTTTGGTTCACCCAATACCAAATCAAAATTGGATATCTACTTGGATGAACCTAGGCTAGAGATGAATACTTTTACAGATATGGAAGTTTTAAGTTATTGGAAAGAGAACCATCAATGGTACGGTGTTGGAGTTCAGGTATTAAATTCTTATAGAAACCGTCTTCTTCCAAAAAATGTACAAGCATTAATTTGTACTCGCAACTGGTTACGTGGATTTGTAGAGCTTGAAAGTTTAAAATTAGTTTTTAGGTTTTTTTATTTAAGTAATGTTTTTAAATTATAGGGAATATTGAAGACAAAATTGATATTGAAGACAAAATTGATATTGAAGACAATGATGCTATCAAGATTGCAAGTACCTCATGAGTAAAAGATTCTAACATATGGTGAGATTTATAATTTACTGAATTTTTTTATTGATATTTTGGTGTTTAGATGTGTTATTTTCTATAGAATTGATAATATTTTGTTTTGTTCAAACACTATTATTAATATATTTTTGACTTTTTTTGGGTTTTAATTTTTTAAATAGTTATAATTTATAAAATTAATAATTTAATTTATGTAAGATAAATGATTTTAAATGAATTTATAAAATTGCTCTTAGACAAGAATTAAAAAAAAAAACTAAAAGCTGATGAATTTAAAACATAAATTACAAACTAAAAGCTGATGAATTTAAAACATAAATTACAAACTAAAAATAAATAGGTTTAAAATGGGTTATATAGGGTTAACCTTATTTTTTAAAATTTAATGGGTTAAAATAGGGTGAAGACTAATATAGGGTTGGGTTAATTTAGGATTGACATGGGATGGATTGAAAAACCTATATTAATATCTCTAATTTTCACTAATGGAATGATTTGTCACTTGATCTCAAAACTCATTTTTTAGAATAAGAGGTGACATAATTGCGGGTTGATTATGTGTAAAAAGTAACATACATCAAATTCTCCCAAATTTTGGTGAGGTTGAGGTTTTGTTTGCTATGGATCGCTACACATAGAAAATATTGTCCTTTTGCAAGAACATTAACTCGTACGTCCATATTGTTGATGTTATCATTCATATTGGTTTTAGACTGTTTTTTATTCTATTGTTGAAGTGCATAGTCATGAACATGAATCACATAAGAAATTAAGAATATAATATTTTAGTAACTAAAAAATTATCTTAGACTAATTTCTAGTCTTAGATTTGTAATTAACGCAACTATTTCTTGGAAATAACGCAAAAACTTGATATCTCAAGTTTTAATCCAAAAAAATTGCTATAAAATGAATAGGCAAACGTATTAGTACGTAAGGATCAAATCCACAAAACAAATGTGATGTTATAAATTTGTAAAATCAGCTGAATTAAGTTAAAACGAAAATAAAAATATTGTAGTGGTCAATTGCAACTAAATAAATTATAGCGGAATTCAAACTATTTAAAACAAGAATTAGAATTATCGAGTTTAAAGGAATATTCCAAGGATTCACAACTGTAAATCATATATTCAAATTAGAGAATTGATAGGTATCATATAAAACATAAAATACTATGTTTATCTTGTCAAATGTTGTTGTATTAAAATTATAGGTCTAACAATATATTCTTCTAAATTATCGTTTGAACTCAGCTATTAAAAATGCATTAATCTATGTTCATGATGTAAGTTCAAAAATTTCACAAACGATACGGCCGTGACTCGAGAAGCCGAATCACTCTTGTCTTAGGCGGGTAAACGAACTAAAATGAGGGGATTTTGACCGAATCACATGATCAAAAGATAAATTAAAAGAGTTTGAATCTCCCAAACTAACTTGGATGTGCTTTCAATATAAATAAACTGAATCACATACGTAATTTGTAAAAAAAAACAAGAACAAGGTCAAAAACAAAGATTTAAAGAAAATAGTTTGTATTCAACTTTTTATAACAATGATGGTCTCCATTAAAATGAGTTCATGCTGAGTTTATATTGTTCTTTTGGCAAAATTCTTAAGGTCTAACAATAGAAAAACATATCTGATGTGAGTATGATCAGCAAAGAACCATAATCTAAGGAGCAGCTTGAACCAAAGGAGAAAGAAGCCACTAAAGATGCTAAAGAGCAGGTAGAACCCGCGGATATTAGAGATGAAATCCTACAAATCTTCAATGACCCCATTACCCGATCCAATCAATCCAAACTTAAGACACCACTACAACATCTTCTCAACACCATTCAAGCCAGTTTAGTGTGTGCTAATTCAATCATATTGGTTGTGATTCAAGCCACCTAAACCTCAACAAGAGAGGTGCCTTAGACTGTATTTTTTTCTCTATTCTTAGTTGTGTCCCAATGAGTTTTCTAATATAGGTGTTTACTGAGACAAGTCCAAGGTACTTTATCACAACCTCTTTGTAAATCAAAGCCCATTTTATCTCATCATCCACGAAATAATAGAGGAACAATCAAATCAAAATATTATTTACTTCTTAGTCTTTCTCTTAGTTGTCTTTGTAATTCTCTAAGTATTTCCTTTAATGTTTTGGTAGAATTTTAGGAGTTATTTTCAATTTTCTATACTACTGTAAGTACTCGCTTGTATCCTTTTTTTTGAATCATCAAACATTTACCAAATCTCCTTCTTAAACTCGTTTGATCATCCTCTTGAATAAGGAATTTTATAACACTTTCTCATTGCTGTCAAAAACCGAAAGTCTACGGGATCTTCATCACCCTTGAAATTTCAGTTCGATTCACCCCTTGTCCAATGTGCATGGTCTTTATCATTCACACAGAGCAAACAGATAGTCCAAGGATTTTCCACCATCCTTGAAAAGTATCATCCATTTCCCTTTGTTCTCGGATCCATCCACTTAAGAGCTCGCACATCCGCAAGTTACACCATCGTTTCACCCATTCCGCAACTTACACCATCGTTTCACCCATTCCGCAACTTCAATCCATTCATCAACTCTTCCAAAACCATTTGGATTTGATCAAGAGCTTGATCCTCATCAGGATCATATCAATATCATACACTAAAAGTATATAACTGTTAGCCATTAATATCTTGTTTGCTTGCGAAACGTAGAAAATGTAGATGCTTCTATCTTGCTAATTTGGGCAGGAAGCGGCACCTCATTGGGATATTTAGCTGCATTGAACAAGCGCCCAACATGCAACAGTCTTGAGCAAAGAGCCAAAGGTGATTTAACGCTCTCGGCTTCAAATATGGAAATTTTTGAAGAAGGGGGATCCGCTTGATCATGTGGTAGCTGGTGCATGGCATATTGATTTTGGGATTCCTTAGAGGTTTAATAATCTCTCATGGAACCCATGTTTTGGTAAATTGATTAAATCGGTTGGTCATCTTACTTGTCATAAATAGCTTCAATCGATTGATTTGAATACACTGATGGACTTGCATGGTCCAAGGCGTGTTTGGCCTTCTAGTAGTGTTTAGGAAAGCTCCTAGAAATAGCACAAAGCCTCTTTGTTTCCATAAAAATGTTTGGAGACTTTAATATAATGAAAGTTCTAAATATGCTAAGTTGCGGCAATACGAATTTGATGAATGGTGCATAGCTTGACTCGTTCTGGTTTGGAGTTAGCTCCATATCGCCGCGTGTGCTTTAAAATATAGGCCAATTCCAATATTGACCAACTGTTTTTTGGTTAGACTTGAATTTATAAGAATATGCCCATATGTATTTTTGCATGTGTTTGACCGTTTTTGTGCTGAATGATTGTGCTGATGATCTCATCGGTTCACAAAGCGCATTTACATCAGTTTTCATTGGCAAATGATATTTTGTACATCCAAAGTCCTTCAAAAAAATTAAACTATAGTTTCATGACTCTAACTAGTTTTAAGATCAATAATCAATGTGATCAAATTATATTAAACATTGAAAACAATGTAGATGAAAATCTAAATAATTAAACCTAATTCTAACAAATATTATTTTAAAAATTTATGAAAATATTTTAAAAATACTAAAATCTAATTATAAAACTACGCACGCATGCTAATACAGAAACAAAATCATGATGAAAAAAGGAATTTCATCATCAACAATAACATGGGTTTAGAAATCGTCACATACACTATAGAATCAAAGAATCGTCTCTCTATAAATTCTCAAGATACAAAACTAAAAGTTTGAATGAAAAATACAATGTTTTTTTTAAAAGGTGGCTAAAATAGGTGGTTATAGATTTTGTTCGCTTTGAGATGATCCCAAGTCGAAATAGAAAAACTCTTGATTTTTTATTGCATCAACGGAGATGATCAATCTAGACTAGACTAGTCGATCTGGAGCAGAGATCGACCGATTTAGGGTGAAATGGTCGTTTTTGAAAAGTTACAGATAAATTATGAATTTATCTTTATGTAAAAAATTTAAGCTCCATCCATCAATTCAATTCTAGATTCTAAGTTTTAAAATTATTTGTTTTCATCCAAAATGATGTAAAATATATAAGAACACGGTTCGAATGCCAAATTTTCAAAAGTTTCACACAATTCAATATTTTTAGTTTTTCAAAATTGATTTTTAGCACGATTACAAGTCGTAGCGGATACCAAACTTCAGAAGTATCAACACGTTTCTAGATTCTAACTTTTTCAAATATATGCTTGTTTTTATTTAAAATTATATAAATTATATAAAATATATAACTTATCTTTACGGTTATGTGCTTATGCATAACTTACTGTAAATCTCTTTACATTGAATATTTATTATAATTTGCATGCTCTTTCACACGGGTTCTAGAGGTGTTTATGACCGATTCTATAAAAATCATCTTTAATTTTTTTTATAATAACTTATTTAGTAGGTCCATTGGTAAGGCATTACAAAGTGAAGCAGAAGTGGGTTGTTTAATCTTCATTGTAAAAAATTTGTACATAAGCGCTGTTCGTTTGTTTGCCACTCTGCGGTTAGACGCAGCAATATTGTTGTTCGGTTGATCGCCGCAAATTGTCGCCGCAAGTTGTATCGTAATTGTTTGATCGCAAACGCTATAATTTCGCAGCGATTAAAAATTTTGATCGCAACTTTCTGCGGTCGACCGCAGCGTTTAACCGCAGAAACCTGCGGTGGTCAAACGAACAACGTTTGACCGCATGACGCAGCCGCAGATTCCTGCGGCTACGAAACGAACAGGCCTATAACTTATAAATAAACCAATAACTAATGGATTAGTATTTTTTTTTATGTTTGCTTGGAGCTATGAAATTACAAAATTGGCTCTAACTGAGTAATACATTTTTTATGGTCTAATTGATTAAGAAAATTTTAACCTTTGCACAATTTCTTCGATCATATATGGGTGTGTTGGTGACATCCAGCTCGAATATAAGAATTCAACATGGCAATATGCTCATGCAGCATAAGTTTTTACGATTTCTCTACATAACATCACCATTTAAAAAATATATATATTTCAAATTTTTGGTTTATGAGAGTTTAAGAAAATTGGAAAAAAATTAGAAAAATTTAAAAAAAATGAATTTTAAGATGTTGTATATGTAATCCGGATAGTAAAATATAGATGATCTGAGTAGAAACTACAATACTATATGTTGTTATCGGATGTCTCTTGACATTTTTATCGGATCAATTCATTATATTACAATTAAAAAATATATTGAATAATTACATGCTTCCAAATATTTTTATTGGATGTTTTTTTATTTAATCTTGTTAAACATAACTAATTCATAGAATACAAATTTTAAAATTAACTAAGACAATTAATGTTAGAGAAACAAGTGTGTCCGTGTTCGTTTTATCTCTACTGTCATTTCATAAATATAAAGTTTGACTCTATTTTTTTCATATGAAAATATTAGATTATTAAATCGATCCATTGTGTTTCAGATATAATCACTATTAAAATTTAAATCCAAATAAAAGAAATTTTTTAAATCCTCCATACTTAAATTTATCTCTATGCATATCTCTTATTTGAGTTTGTGAAGTCTTTGGCAACCTTAATTAAACATTGACTCCATTTACTTAGTCATGTTAAGCGGGTCGGACCTCCCCCGTATGATCCATCCCACGGCAGGTTGACGGTTTTTTTTTTATAATTTTTTTTACCCGCAAAACTCGTTAATCATTTTTTTTAAACATGCACCTACGTCGCATTAATCTATCCGGTTTGCGGGTGACCCGCGATCCGCTTCGTTTTCTAAATTTTTTTAAAATATTTCTCGAATCATTTTGATTTCTCGAATTTGTCACGAATCTCGTTTTTCTCGAGATTCTTAGAAGCCATTTGTATTCTATCATTGAATTTACTGCAACATTTTCTGGGGTTTACTGGTGATTTATTGTGCCCAATCAACGAAGCATATATCAAAAGAGTTAACCGTCGTATCAACGTTATTAGCGATGATTTGTGTTTATGTTTATGGAACTAATTAAAAACTATGGCAAATTGTTAGATTACACCAATTAACAAAATGCGTACATATGCAAAATTTCTTTTGCTTATGGTTATGTTTTATCCAACTCGTGTGTTTAAAATGTGTGATGCAGTTGTTTTATCCAACTCGTCTGAAGTATATATACACCAATTCATTCTTTGAAGGTATCAAATTCTTATAATATAATATTGCAATCATAGTTTGATAGAGTTTTGCAGCTCAACGAAAACAGAGACAGAGAGAGTTCTAGAGAGATAGAGAGATCTAAAAAGACAGAGAGAGAGATCTATAGAAAGAGAGAGATCTAGAGAGACTAAGAGAGAGACCGAGAGGGAGATTGAGAGAGATCAGATATTTTGAGGGAGTGTTTGAGAGAGAGACTTCGAAAATCTAAGAGAGAGAGAGAGAAAACGAGAGAAAGAGAAAGAAAACGAAAGAGAGAGATAACGAGAGAGAGAGAAATCGAGAGATAGAGTGAGAGAGAGATGCTCACCTTAGGTCGGAGGTCGCCGAAAATAGCTGGAGATCGCCGGAACTGGCTGGAGATCGCCGGAACTGGCTGGAGATCGCCGGAACTGGCCGGAGGTCGCCAGAATTAGGTGGAGATTTTCTCAAAAAAAAATTTTGTGCGACTGAACGTGAATGAGTGAATGTAGTAGGATTAGAAATTAAGTCATTTTACTTTTATACTATTGGTTTGGTTAAATTTGGTTTGATATTAAATTGGTTTAGTATTAAATTGGTATTGGTTTATGATTTAATTGGTTTAAAGTTTTAGTTAATTAATTTGACCCAAAATTTAAGGGTAACCGCTAATCCAGAAAAAAAAACCAAATCCGCACCCATCCCACTAAATTAAACCTTTGACCCGCACTCACCCCATATATATATTTTTTTTCTTTTTTTTGACCCGCATCCCTCCCGCTGGTCAAACATTTACAATGACATGCCTACATTTACTCTCTTTTATGGCCTATAAATAACTTCAAAGGCCCAATCTAATTCTTTTTTCTCCTTTTTAGTTATCAACCCAACAAAGCAAAATATCAAAAAAAAATTGGCATCAATAATTAGTCGAGATGTCATAAATCATATAAAAATGACTTTTGACGTAAGTATGAAGTCAATGGTCTTTCAGTTTTGGCATATATAAGTGTGACTTTTAAAAGGGTAGAAGAACTTAAGAAGGAAATCCAAGAATTCAAGAATCTACGTCGAAGGTGATAGCTTGACTTTGACTTTATAAAACTCAAGTCACCACTTAACACGGTATTAACATAACACGTCACAATTTACAATCCTCCTCCACTTAAAAATTATACATTTCAATCTTTTTCAAATAGAAAAAAATGTATTGTTAATCTATTATTTTAAATTAATTACTATTATCTTTCATAAATTTTTAATTAATCTATAATAAAACTAACTAAATATCCAAATTATTTATCTTTTATTTTCATTCATTAAAGAAGTATAATTAATACAAATGGACAATCTATTAATTTTTTTATAATTTCAAAATAAAATTTACAAAATATATAAATAGATTTATTATACAATTTTATTATTATTTTTCTATCTATAATATATGGTTTATTTAATATAAGAATACGAAAGCGACGAAATGTTTCGTTGGTAAATCATTGCTAATAATCTTTAGCGATAGAATAGCGACGAATACAAATTAGTCGATAAAAAATCGACGTAATTGAAATTTGTTGGTAATTCTTCGTTAATATACAAAAATTTGATATTTGTTGTTAATTTGAAGATAATATTTCGTCGATAATTCGACATTAACTTACCAACAAACTAAAAAATAAAAAATAAATATAATTTAAAATGATTATAAAAATATGACGATATTCTCTGAAGACAATAGGTTCACCACAGCGGTGATAGATGATTTTAGAGGTGGTTAGTTTGTTGCTTAGTTAACTTGTTGATTGGCTAATTTGTTGCTTAATAGTTATAGGTTTTAGGACAATTGTATAAAATAGCACTATTTCAAATTTTTATTCCAAATATATCACTAATTATTTAAATTTTCAAAAATAACATAAATTTAATACAAAAATAATTAAAAATATCATCATAATAAAATAAATTTAAATCCTAAATTGGATAAGTGAACTCAAACATTATGTTTTAATTTTATATATAGTTTATTTGAGGTAAATAATTATTTTCACATAATAATTTATGCTATTTTAAGAATTTTATTTTTAATGTGTTAAATTTGGAATATAAACTTAAAAATATGTTATTTTAGGGTATTTTAAGGTATTAATATCTTAAAGTAGCAGTATTTTAAGTTGTTCTTCCCAATTTATCATATAAACTATATATAAAATTAAAATATAATGTTTGAGTTCATTTTTTCTAATTTAAGATTTAAATTTTTTTTATTGGAAAAAAGTTTTTATTTATTTTACTATTAAATTTATGCTAATATTAGAAATTTAAATGATTAGTGTTATATTTAGAACCAAAGTTTGAAATAATGATATTTTAGTCAATTATCATTTTATATATTAGCATTCACATGGAAATTGAAGTATATAAACTTCTAGATTAATCAGAAATATTTTAACAAACAAAAATCAGTAAAAGATTGAGTTTAGTTTGAATGATTCTAAAGAGAAGATAAGAAGTTTAATTATATTAACCCAAAACAAGAGAATTAAGATGGAGAAATCACAAACACAACCAACTCTCTAATCTATAAAATGAATGGGTTCCCCCCAAACTTGTTTGTCATAAACCATAATTCTTCTCATTTCAAAAAGGAGAGAGAGAGAGAGAGAGAGAGAGAGAGAGAGAGAGAGAATGGAATCTCAAAAACAAGAGAGAGGGGTAAAAGAGATGAAGAGAGTGACTAAGATCATAGCATTGGCATCCATTTTCTCTTTTATAATATCTTACTCTTCCTTAATCTCTTCTCTTCAGCAAAGACTCCATTTGCTTTCCATCTATAGCATTAGCAACCTTGTGGACAAGAAATACATGTTCTTGTTATGCAATGGTATTGTAGGCTTTATCCTGGGGAGTTTCCGCGGGAACTTTGAAACCCTTTTGCACGATAAAGCCATTAACATCGTTCAAGAAACGAAAGAAGTAGAAATCAGAGTCATTAGAAATGAAGAAATGAAGAAAGCAATGACACTAATTATCGAAAATAGTGCTTCTAAAGAAGAACAAAAACAAGAAGAAGAAGAAAAAGAAGAAGAAAGGATTGCTTTATTAAGAGGTGAAGAAGAAGTTGAATTGGTTGTTGATGATGATGATGGTATATTAGTACAAGAAGCTATCATCAGATTAGATGATTATGATGGTGATGATGATCATGATGATGAAGAGATAAATCAGAGTTTGTTAAGTTCTGAAGAATTGAACAAGAAATGTGAGGAATTCATCAGGAAGATGAAGGCGGAGATTAGACTCGAGTCCCAGAAGTTGATTACTTTTTAAACAATATCTGTTCTTCCTGTAGAATGATTCTCTTTCTCTCTTTACAATTTCTGACAATCTGAGTTCAGTTTCAGCTTCTTCTTTTGCTTAACCCATTTAGATTCAGCTTTGTAACAATTAGATAACAATGGACACATACATAGCTTCTTGAGCAACAAAGTACACCAAAATACATAACAGATTTTTAAGTATTGCAACTGGTTTCTTCTGTAATCTCAGAAGTAATGCGTATCAGATTGAAAAAACAAGCTGGAATAAGATAAACAAGAACACAAACAAAGTCTTAGATTCTATCGATATCCTCGTCCTCAAATTCAACATAGTCATCAGCTGCATTGTCATCATCTTCATCAAGATCACCAACAATTCCTTCATTGAGACGAGTATTCTCTGGAAGCTCACCATATGCCTTGAGAAGCCTAGCCTCATCAGACATGTACTTGAGGATAACATCAGCTTTGTCATCTTGGTAATCCCTCAAACCAACAAGTATGATGTCACCCGCTGCAATCCAAACCTTCTTGTGCATCTTACCACGGATATGGCAAAGACGTTTGATTCCATCGATGCACATAGCTTCACATCTTCCATTGCCAAGCATACGAAGGACTTGTGCATATTCTTGTCCATCTTCTTTGAATATAAGCTCTCTCTTCTCATCATCCGCTTCGTTCTTTCCTCTCTTCCTGTTCTTTCCTCCCTTTCCCTTGTTCTTCGGCATCGTATCTCTGCTAATAATAGAAATGGTCAGTTCATGGTTCTGACTGAAACATGCAAAGCAAAACTCTTGTCTCTTAACTACAGAAGAAAAGCCTAAAACTCAAAACCCAAGGCATAGGACATA
This sequence comes from Pugionium cornutum, assembly GCA_018901935.1. Lineage (NCBI taxonomy): Eukaryota > Viridiplantae > Streptophyta > Magnoliopsida > Brassicales > Brassicaceae > Pugionium > Pugionium cornutum. Next base: position 26,076,478 of record CM032161.1, read on the forward strand.
AACAAAAGCCTTTAAATCAAAAACAGAGCATTAATGGCTTCATCTAAATTTCAACTAGCTACAAAACAAATCAAAGACTAACAGGATATGCTGATAAGCGATGCTTAAGTTTAATTGTAATTTCACGCAACTAGTAATTGAAACCCTTGAAAAACTCAAGTTAACTTTTCCTAAAGAAATTGAAGATTCCAATTTAGGGTTTTCAAACAACTAAAAACGTAACTTGAATTCTAATTGAGCAATGTTTCTGAAGGAAATCAAGAATCGAACCAGAGAAAACAATTGCTAATCAGATATTTTTTTAACGAATACCGATCAGAGAGATACAGAGACCTTCGTCGATTAGATTAAGACACCCAATCTAGAAGTCATGAATCGAGAATCGGGTGTAAGAGACGAATTGGAATAGATAAAAACGCGAGGCTCACCAAAAAGAAGCGGTCAAACTCTGAAATCAAAAGCAAGGAAACCTTATAAGCGAAAGATTCACAAATCCCCTTTTTCTGTTGAATTTGGATCAAAAGCGCTGCGGCTGCGAAATGTTCTACGTATCTCCAGAAATCTGTCTATAATATAGTACAGATTTATAGGTTTATTACCGAACTACCACTCTTTCTCAGTAGTAGTCTGGTGGGTTTAATTTCGGTTTCCGATCCGGTACGGTTCGGTTTGATTGACTCCGTTTTGATTGAACTCAAAAGACACTAATTTGACTTGGTTTCTGTTCGACTCGGTTTATGTCCAGCTCGGTTTATAAGTTTGGTTCAGTCACCCGAATGGCTTAGGATAGACTTTGGTTTGGTTTGGGTGAATTTGAATTTGGTTTGCTTTTTGGGTGGATTTGAATTTGGTTTGGTTTGGATGGATTTAAATTTGGTTTGATTTGGTTTGATTTAGTTTAATTGGTTTGATCATGTTCAAAATTATGATTTGGTTGGTTTGGTTCGGCTTATTTCCACTCAATAGATATTGAATGGAAATTCATTAACAATAATATTTTAAAATATCATATTTTTAAATTTTTATTCTAATATAAAACAGTAAAATTAAAATTATATAAAATATCACAAAAGTTTTATCTAAAAAATAATTATTTTTTAGTAAATGATGGAGAGAAGAATAATGACATTGATCCACAAAAAAACTCAGCAAACTTTTGAAATAGCAGAAGCTAACTTGAGAAAAGTTGAAGGCAAGAAACAAACAATTGAGGCAAATTTAGCTCTCAGACCAGCTTGGACACGGAGTGGATTCTCTCAATATGATTTGAATTTGTAACTAGCTGACGTATATAAAAAAAGTAATATATAAAAAAATAAGATTGAAAAACGAGAAAAACAATAAAAGAAAAAAAATTGGTTACAAAAACTTATTAGACACCATGGATCATGTTTTCTAATAAGTTATACCTATTATTGGATTTGAATCAATGACTCCTAGCATATGAAAGCAATACTTTAACCACTGAGTTAAATAGGTTAAAATTTGAAACAAACAAAAAAAACTGATAATATTCTACTCTAATCTAAATTCAAATGAAATCAAAGTTAAGATGGAACTATAAAAAAACTAAAATTTATGTTCTATAAAAAGTAAATCTTGCATCAAAACCACATTAAAATCTGAGCTGAACATTATATCTACTTTTATATACTTTATTCATTTCCAAAATTGATTTTTAATTGATTTTTTAGAATTTATATATATATATATATATATATTTAAAATAATGATTAATTATCACTATGATTTTTTATACTAAATTTTTTCAATAATTATGAAATAATAAAAATTTAATAGATTAAATTATTTTAAGCAATAAAGTTTAGAATTTACTCATATTTATCAATAAATATTGCAGATAAAATTTAAAAAAAAACTTTTATAAAGCAAAATTATAGTTTTAATATATTTTGGTTAATTGATCTAATGCAAAAAATATCCATATTCATTAAACCAATGTTAAAACCATACCCCAAATGATCTTTCTTATGTTAAATTTTAGAGTTATACTCTAAAATAATTTTTTCTATTTTTATTCCAAATCTATCATATTTAAAATTTTAGTATATCTAAAATTATTATATAAAAATAATTATTAATCTTAAATAAATTACCACAAAACTAAAAGATATGTCTGGGTTCCTCTTTTCAACTTAGGGTTTAGATTTTCTTGATTAATAAAATATTGTAAAGTTTTTTAATATTAAATTTATACTATTATGAGAATTGAAACTAATTATGTTATATTTAGAATAAAAAATAAAATATGTATTTTCTAGAATTTTCTTAAATTTTATTCTAATCTATTTTGATATTAAAGATACTATAAATAACGACTTTAAGAAATATCATCATTATTGTTTTTTCAAAAATATCATTTGAATTTTTTTCCCAAACTAAATTTTAAACATTCAATACTAAATTCTAAAACATAAAAACTAAATTCTAAATATAACATATTAAACTCGAACCCAAATATTTAAATCATAGGGTTTTAAAAGTTTGCTTTGTGATATTGTTTAGAAAAGTATTGATATTTAAAAAATTAAATATTTTCAGAACAAATATTTATTTAATGGTATTTATGGTATTTTCACTTATATTAATGAGTAAATTAGTTCAATACACCAAAACCTTAAAAAAATTAGTGAAATGGCACTGAGATTAAAAAAACTATATTCATTGTAGCGTGGAAGACAAAAATTTCCAAAAATCTTCTCAGCTTCATCTACAACCTTTGACACGCGCAATATACTACATACAACGTAGGTAGTAGTTCACGATTTGTGGTATCTTACAAGATACCAAAACCGAAGAAACATTGAATGCCAAGATTTTTTTTTAGATTTTATCTATATATATAATACATATATATAGATGTATGTATATGTTATTTGTAAAGTTAACATAGTATGTATTCCTTAAACATATGGAGAAACGACGCAATTGATAATCGATTTATAAGCAGAGTAAGAGTAACTTCTTCTAAATTTGACAACCTACAATAATTCTAAGAAACATTAAATATATTTCGGATATTGGTGTATTTAAGAGACACCATTAATAGTTTCATGCTTTAATATGCTCTCTTGTTTCTAGTACTGCTTATTTTAACACATCTTTCTATGAATGGTTTTATAGGGTTTGTGTCAGGTTTGTGTCATTTAAGATCGTGAAAAGTATATTTCGGAACAATATTTTCCACATAATGAATAATTGATAACATAATCGTTACATGTCTAATAACATTTTTATGTACTAAATATGTAAGTATTATTCAAATAAATTATAGATAAAATAATTGTTACCCATGTAATAAAATTGTTATTAAAATGAATATCCGATAACATGTTTGTTATCCATGTATTACCATTGTTGCGTACTAATTATGTTATTATCTTGCATATATGACTGTTTTAATAACGGTGGGAGTGAAGTCTAACCAATTCATCCTCGTTGATTGTTGTATCCATATCTTCCAAAATAATGCACTGAACAACGAGCTAATGAGAACAATATAGCTAAACATTTCAGTTAGCAGAGTAATAAATATTTTATCGGAAAATAACATGTGTTGCGTTAATAGTATGATTTTCTCGCAATTATCGTTTCCTAAGAATATAAAATGTAATTAGCATGCTAACATAATTGATATCGGCGGAATACGAAGTATTCATATAGCGAATAACATTACCGAGTAAAAGCACATTGATAAATTTTTATTAACGTTCTTTCTACGTAAATAACTACAAATATATATGTGTTCAGATAATAATATAGCTATTAAAATAGATATCGACGAAACAATATCTATTGTAGAATGTACTATCACTACGTTGAATATCTATGGAAAATGCAGAAATTGAGCGATAAAGAAATGGAAAAAATATTTTGTCTTCTTCATCAAGCACCCTCAAATCTTACACATACCATTTTCGAATCCTCCATATCATCTTTTTGACTTATTTTTTCACCGATTTTGGATTTAATTTGATATAACAATCGCAAATTTAGAAGGAAAAAAACATACCATTGCCGATTCGAGAAATCTCTTCAAACCCAAAAAAATTTACACTATTTGTGTGAAAAGAGATGCAGTTACCTTCGCTTGACTTTTTGTTCTCCAAGTTGACGATTAGAAAAGGAAACCAATGCGAAAATCTCGAAAACACGCATCATTTGAAAATTTGGAAAAAAGATCTACATTGTTCGTTGCATGTACATAATCACTGTTCACGTGAAAAGTGAATTAGCCATGTTTAACGGCGATGTTAATCTAAAAAAATGAAGTTGACGATATTGAAAAAAATTGGAGCTTGTGAAATCTCGGAAAGAAAGGAAAGAAGCTATGGAGTTTTTCAGAAAAAAAAAGTGAACCGATGGTGAGAATGAATCGCAGGCCATTTTTTTGTTTTCTTCAATCATCCTCTGTCTTTTTAAATGATGACAGCTTCTGACAAAATCTCTGAATAAATATTCAGCTATATCACGTATAGATAGTAGGTTATTAGGGGCATAAACGTATTAAACGAAAATGTACAGTGCTCATAACAGTAAATATATAGATCGCAAATTATAAAAAAGTTTTGTGCTATACAATACAAATATTCTATATTAATATACCTAAATAAATAATATTTATTTAAACGTATTCATGGTATTTTTTTTATATTAATTATAAACTAATAGAAATTCGTTTAAGTTACATTATTTTAAACAATGATCTTGAATTTTAATCTTTACTAATATCAATCAATAGGTATTGCAGTTAAAAATTTTAAAAATGTAACCTAAGGATTTTAATATATTTTGGTTAATTGATTAGAAATTTTAGTATCGAATAAATCTAACAAAACTTGGTTTGTGTTAGGAGTTAGATTAATGAATGGGTAATTCTTAAGAATATTATTTTAAAATTTTTATTTTTAAAATAATATTATCAATTTAAATATATATTAATAAAATTAATTTAATATTAAAATCTTTTTATTTTTTATTAAAAAATTTTAAATTAAAAAAATTAAATATAATATTTTAATTTTATGTAATATAAAAATTAAATATGATATTTAGATATTATTAATTAATTAATTATAGTTTTTTGGTCAAAAAATAGAATTTCATCAGAACCCAATTAAAAAAGAAAAAGTTAAAGTTTTTGAGACTTACGATAAAAAGAATAAGGAGAGAAAATAACGTACCGAAGATTTTTTTTCTCTCTCTCCCTCAGCGATTTTGTGGCGATTTCTCCGGCGGTTTTTTCTTCGATGACAGTTTCTCCTTTTGCCGTCATCGTTGCGCTTTTCTCTTCTTTTGAAGAGTGTTTTCTCGTCGATTTTCAACGGTTACTCATCTTCTCTACCTTATCTTCTCCACCTTATCTTCTCCTATTTATTCAATCTCACATCCTGTTTTTCCAATCCTTACCACCAAAACTCTCTTCGTAACATGTCTGATTTCCTATAAAAAAAGATGCAGGAAATTGATTTAGGGTTAGATGAATCCCCATTTCTCTTCAAGCCGCAACAGAGACGCGATTCTCTTTAATCGCAAAACCAGTGAACCCCCGCAAACAAAACCTCCGTGCGATGATGACAACCTTACCAAGACTTTGGAGCACCAGCGAAGTCATTGTTTCCAGAATCATTGAAGGGAATTGTGCCCAGTTCCTTTTCCAATCTGACAAAGCCTTCCTCTCCGTTCTTCACCGCGGACCTTGGCCGTTTAATGAGTGGATGTGTATCATCCAAAAGTGGTCTCCATCTCTTGCAGATTCTGAATTCAAATGTATTCCCTTTTGGGTACAGATCCGAGGCATTCCAATCCAATTTCTTACTTACCAAATTGTGATTTATATTGGCGATATAATCGGTGAAATTTTGGAGTCAGATTTTCAGGCGGAAGGTTCTCACCGGGTCGAATTTTTTTGGGTTAGTGCTTTTGAACACCGATTCACCTTTTCAATTCAAGCGAATTTTCTGTTTCCAGAGTGATGAAGTTACCCTACGATTTCGCTACGAAAAGTTGCGAAGTTTTTGTAACAAGTGTGGAATGTTGACTCACGCGCTTCGGAATGTTTTCCCCCTCTTGTTGTTGAATCTCCGTCTGAGGATCCTCCCGGAGATGACGATGATTTAGACAAAGGTGAAGATGAATCTGTTCCCCCAGGCTTCGAGACGAATCACAAATTACCCCCATTATCACCTCCCCTTCCATGTGTTGATGACGACAATTCTCCGGAGGCAAAACGAATGAAAGGTAATACGGGATCCTCTTGTTCACCGATCCAAAACCACCGTCATGAATCTTTGGAAATTCCGGTGGATAATCCGGAATCTAAACGGAGGAAGTCAATTGCACAAATCCAGGTCATCAGCCAGTTAGGGTTTTTTATTATTTGAATTCGATTGGTGTAGATGGAAACCAAATCCGGTTAATAAGTAAATCACCAATTAGTCAAAATCTGGTTTATATATTCGGGTTTGATGGTAGTGCTGGTTTATGGAATCGACATGGTTATTGGGGTATTATAATCAGAATTAGTTATGGGTTAGTGGGATCGTGGCATCAATCTCTTACCGGTTAATAATGTGTTCGTGTACTGGAATTATGAAATGATCCCTATGAGTTATTCAGGTGATGGTTTGGTTGGCCATACTCCACCGGTATCAATATGAATATTGGATTTTGGAACTGCTAGGGTTTATCAGAGTCTCTGGTAGTTCGACGCCTCAAGGGAATAAAGAATAATTATTTTCCGGACGTACTCTTCTTAATGGAGACTAGTAATAATAACAATGTAGTACATAATGTAGTAGCTACTTTAAATTATGGATGTGTGTTGTATGTCCTACCAAATGGAACTGGTGGTGGATTAGCTTTATTGTGGAAAAACTCTGTTGATATCTCTATTGTAAGTTCTGACGAAAAATTGATAGACTGTAAAATTTCTAATAAAAGATATGAATTCTATTTATCATGTGTATATGGACACCCTATAAGGAAATATAGGCATAATCTTTGGGAAAGATTACAAAGAATTGTTGTTATACGGAAAAGTCCATGGCTTATGTGTGGAGACTTTAATGCAATTCTTTCTACACATGATAAAATAGGGGGACCTCAATGTGAACCTTGGCAATTATTTAATTTTTAGACAATGGTTTCCAGTTGTATGATGTTTAATTTGCCATTTCGAGGTAATAATATGACTTGGGCGGGTAAATGGAATAATCACTTACTGCAGTGTTGGTTGGATCAAGGGAGGGCAAATAGTTAATGGAAAGCTATTTGTTCGGGTACTTTAGTGGAATATCTGGATTTGGTTGACTCAGATCATAGGCCAGCTATAATTAAAATCAGGAGAAAATTCCGAAACATGGAAACGGATGTTCAAGTATGATCCTCGTTGGATAAACAATGAAGATTTTAGATGTATGCTTAATAATACTTGGAAAAAATTATCGCATACATCTAACCCTCCATTGTTATCCAGACTTATTGAGTGTAGAAAAGTATGTCCCTTTGGAAAAGGACATGCTATGTTAACTCCTCCCACCGAATCAGAGAACTCACGTCTACGATTTATACAACTCAGCTAAATCCCCAGAATACTCCATCAATCTTGTCTTCTTTGAAAAAGGATCTGATTCGTGCTTATTCGGATGAGGAAATATATTGGCAGATTAAGAGTAGAAACCAGTGGCTTAAGAAGGGTGATAGGAATACCAAATTCTTTCATACCGTTACCAAAAATCGCAGATAGCGAAATAATATCAAGAATGATTCGGGAGATGATGTTTTTGGTAATGTTGTTATTGCTCACCAAGCACTCAGTTATTTTTCCACATTATTCAATACTTTTTCTCCAGAAAATTTGAACAATGTTCTATCTGCTGTTCCAAAAGTTGTAAATTATGATATGAATGAGGATCTCACAAAATCAATATCGATCGATGAAGTCTATCAAACAGTTTCTTCTATTGGAGCTAATAAAGCTCTGGGTCCATATGGGTTATCAGCTTCCTTCTATCAAAAAAATTGGAATATTATTGGAAAGTCGTGTACGAGGAAGTTAACCGATTCTTTGATACTAGATTGATGGTTTTGGAATTCAATCAAACAAATATTTGCCTCATTTTGAAGTTGGAATGCCCACAAACTATGAAAGATTTTCGTCCCATATCTCTGTGCAATGTGATATACAAAATCATCTCCAAAATTTTGGTGCTTTGTCTCAAAAAGATTCTCAATGGTATTGTATCTGAAAACCAATCGGCTTTCATTCCGGGACGATTTATAATAGATAATGTGCTTATTGCTCATGAAGCTCTGCATTCATTACGTGTGCAACAAACATGTGCTAAATCGTTCATGGGTATCAAGACTGAAATTAATAAATCATATGATTGTATTGAGTGGACTTTCTTGGAAGCAGTACTCCAAAAGAAAGGCTTCTCACCCAGATGGATTCAATGGGTTATGCAATGTTTATCCACTACATCTTTCTCAGTTTTGATAAATGGGAGTCCTTATGGTTCTTTCCAGCCTTCTCGGGGTTTACGACAAGGCGATCCATTATCCCCTTATCTGTTCATTTTATGTGCAGACGTATTGAGTATAATGCTACATACAGCAGAAAGAGACAAGAGTTTGCAGCTTTTGAAAATTAGTCGCCATGGGCCACCCGTGTCTCATCTCTTCTTTGCAGATGACTCGCTATTTTTTGTTAAAGTAGTCAGGCAAAATGTTTTGACACTAAAACAAATATTTCAAGAGTATGAGAGGGTGTCCGGTTAGTATTAATGCAGATAAATCTTCAGTAATTTTTGGAAATAAAGTGTTTCATCATACCCGAGTATCTTTACAACAAATATTGGGTATCAACAATATTGGAGGAGGAGGGAAATATTTCGGACTTTCGGAAGAGTTCAAACGTAATAAACGATGGATGTTTCGATATATCATTGATAGAGTAAATTCTAGACTCTCAGGATGGCAATCTCGTTTCCTATCTACAGCTGGTAAAGAAGTTTTGATTAAAGTTGTGGCTTTCTCCATGCCAGTTTATTCTATGAATGTCTTCAAACTCCCAAAAGACATCACTCGTTCAATGGATAAAGCATTGTCACGTTTTTGGTGGGGATCATCTGCTAATAAGCGCAAGATGTCGTGGGTATCTTGGAAAAAAATGAGCACACCGAAGCTGGAAGGTGGTCTAGGATTTCAGGATTTTCAATACTTCAATCAAGCTCTATTAGCTAATTTGTGTTGGAAGTTGGTATCTCGGCCGGAATGCCTTCTCTACAGGATTTTTCAAAATCGCTATTTTAAGAATCACGAGCTAATGACAGCTAAACAAGGATCTAAGCAGTCTTATGGATGGCAATCAATCATACATGGACGCCAGTTACTAAAAACGGGTTTACAGAGGATTGTTGGTAATGTTTCTACTATTGCAATTGGTGATTCTAACTGGTTACCTACTATCCCACCACGTGCTCCAAAGTTATTACGTTACACAAATCCGTTATTAAACCTGGATATTCTTATTAACAAGCACACTGGTCAATGGAAAGAGGACATTATTTCAGATTTGACAGAGAAAGATGACCACCATCTAATCTATAAGATTGTCCTTCCATTTAATCGATCAGTTGACGGATGGTGTTGGAAATATACTACAAATGGTATAGATTTAGTTAAATCTAGCTATCGCCGCGCGATTGATGTCTTTCGTAATGATGCAGCTCATTTACAGCCTTACTTAGCAAATCATCCGGATTTAGCTAAAAATATCTTATAACTATAGCTTCCACCAAAGATCAAACATTTCTTGTGGCGATTATTATCTAACGCCTTACCTATCAAATCTCACTTATATCATCGGAATATTACTTCTGACACAACATGCAGTCGTTGTTGTGTTTCCGATGAAATCCATACCTTCTTCCTTTGTCAATACGCTCAGATGTTATGGAGAAAACTAGATATCCTTACTTCGTCAATTTGCAATATCGATTCAAATATTCATAATAATATTCAATATTTTATTGCAAGTTATGACAAATGGACAAATGATTCTCCACAAAAGTATTTACCGTTTTTTCTATTATAGAGAATCTGGAAATCCAGGAATGAACTAAATTTTCAGCAAAAGGATTACATGGTTGATACATTACTTCAAAGAGGATATGAAGATGCTTTGGAATGGATAAATCTTGATACAAACATGGAAGTTCGGCAGTCTTCATCACAATGTACAACCAATACAAATCATTGGAAGGCACCTCCACAAAATTAGTTCAAATATAATTATGATGCAGCTCATCGGGATGGCTCCATTTCTTCTGGATTAGATGGATTCTTCGTAACGATAAGAGATTGGTTTTTCAAGCTGGAAGAGAAAAATTTCAAATCTGTTTAAAGTCATTGAAGCGGAACTAACGACACTTCTTTGGGTAATTCAATCGTCATGGGCATTGGATTATCACTCTGTTATATTCGAAAGAGATAATTTATCAATCAACAACATTTTTAATGGCCAATGCATAAATCTGCATATTCAGCCTTACATTAATACAATCAGCCTATGGAATTTGTATCAATATAAATTCGATGGAATCAAATTTGTTTATCAACCAAGATCGGACAATCAAACAGGTGATGTTTTGGCTGATTCATCACTTACCTCTCATATTGATTGGAATTTGTATCATTCTTGTCCGTCTTTTTTAAACTCAGTTGTAAACAATGATCTTGGCAATTAATAAAAGTTATGTTGGAAAAAAAAAAGAAGAAGTTAAACTTAAATAAAAACGAACAAAAAGACACCTTTTCTTGTTTTCCTCTGTCGTTCATAACTCGCGAAGCTGAGTAAAGATAAAAGCCAAAAAACCTCTGTAAAACCCTTTTATCCTTAGCAAAAATGCAGCTTTCGGTTCTCATTTCGCCTTCTAAAGTCTCTCCGATTTCCCCTTTTTCTAAGCACTATGGCCCGCCGGCGATGCACCAGCCCACACTCGCCGCGCAGATTGAGAACCACCGTGGCAATTTCGTGAGTCCCGTCAAAGTCTCGGGCTACTTTTCATCGATTAGTCGAGCAATCGAGGAGGAAGAAGAGTACCGGAAAGCGCGCGCCGCCGTGAACCGGAAGGGTATCGAATTGGAGAGTTACGCCATCGAGGGGATTTCCGTCGGCGGCCACGAGACATGCATCATCGTCCCGGAGCTTAAATGCGTTTTTGATATCGGGAGATGCCCTTCACGCGCTATACAGCAGAAATTCCTTTTCATCACTCATGCTCATCTTGATCATATCGTGAGCTATCTCTCAATCTCTCGCTCTTTCCATACACTTTTGTTCTGTTTTGAGCATTGTTGAATGATTTCAAAGAATGAGGATTAGTTTTTTTGTTTGATGTTTCTTGAATCTGATTTTCTTCTTCAGGGTGGGCTTCCTATGTACGTAGCTAGCCGTGGATTATACAATCTTGAGCCACCGAAAATATTCTTGCCACCATCCATTAAAGAAGATGTGGAGAAACTCCTTGAAATTCACAGGAATATGGGTCAAGTAGAGCTAAATGTAGAACTCATTCCACTCGATATAGGTATGAACATATTATAACCCTTTGACCTTTTCTACCTTGTACAAATCTGAGCTCTATGTTGGCGGCAGGTGAAACATATGAGTTGCGTAATGACATTGTTGTTAGACCGTTTGCAACTAACCACGTTATACCGAGCCAGGTACATCTCGTCTCATGATATTTGGCATGAGAGAATGTCTGTTTGCACTGATATAGAGTTCTTGAGTAATGGCTTCTCTTAGGGTTATGTTATCTACTCAGTCAGGAACAAGTTGAAGAAGCAGTATGCTCATCTCAAAGGCAAACAGATAGAAAAGATTAAAAAGTCTGGCGTTCAGGTTTGTTGTTAATTAGCCATATATTGCCAAGTGATAAGAAAAGGGAAATGCTTTGATATCAAGGTTATGTAAATCACATAATATTGAACTTAATTACAGATTACAGACATGATATTATCCCCTGAGATTGCATTCACTGGAGATACAACTGCTGAGTATATGCTTGACCCCTGTAACGCTGATGCATTGAGGGCAAAAGTTCTGATAACCGAGGTGCTTATGTGACTCCTTTTGGCAGTGTTTTATGTCATTTGCATCATGCTAAGCGATTTAGTCTTGGGACACGTCGTTGGATTATATTATAGCTTCTGAGCTTAAACGATCTGGCAGGCAACCTTCTTGGATGAGAGTTTTAGCACTGAGCATGTGCAGGCACTCGGCCACACTCATATATCTCAGGTATGATCCTATTTAATGTTGAAACTACTCGTAGAACTGCACTGTAAAAGAAATTTCCCACGAATGAATTGCAGATCATTGAGAATGCAAAGTGGATTCGAAGCAAAACTGTGTTATTGACACATTTCTCATCGCGTTACAATGTAGAGGTGATAGTCTCATTTGACTTCATCTTCTTAGTAATTTTTTTTCCCCGATCATGTATTTAACCATATACTTCTGGTTACAATGGCAGGAAATTCGTGAAGCTGTTCTTAAGTTGCAATCAAAAATATCTGCAAAAGTTATTCCTCTTACAGAAGGTTTCAGGTCAAGATATTCTTAAAAGAGCTCAAAGGACATTGAAAGAAAGAGTAGGAATTTGGAACATATTTATCTGTAATTTCATAGGGAACTCGGTAATGTCAAGCTACACGGAATGAAATGAAAAAGGTTACTCTACCAGTAGACAAAGTTCTTCTATGCAACCAAAAGGATAAGTTCAAAACTTTTGGCATACTGTTTGCACAAATTTAGATAGAGGCAAAGAGCAAAGATGCATTTGTTCCTCCAAAGCCAAAAGAATTTGACAACGCTGTCCTAATGAGCATCTTCTTTGAAGTAGTTAAAGGCATGAACGTGTGGTCAAAGATGGGATCTGGATTCTTGATGTTCAGCGTCAGAGGAGCAACCCCCTTACAAAGGTTTTTGCAGGTTGTGGTTAAGTTAGCATCAAACAAGAACACAAGAGTAATTGAATGAGAATGCTTACGTGATGTATAGCAAGGATGCTAAAAATAGCTTCCACAGCTCCAGCTGCTCCAAGAAGATGACCAGTAGCGCCCTTTTGTAAAAAGAAGTAAAATTTAGACAAGAGTTTATAGAAAACGCTCTGAGACCAAATTTAGCAAGTCCCTTGACGACTACCTTCTCTTGATTATTAGCAAACACATAGTTACTACTTACTAAAATAACTTAAACTCTTGGGTTACATAATTTGAGTAACAAGTATGATGCAATTTTACCTTGGTGGAGGAGAATGCCAAAGCGCCTGAGGTGGAATGTTCAGAGAATATGCTTTTGATAGCTCTTGCTTCCACGGCATCACCTAGAATTCAGATTTTGGGAACAGAATCATCAGTTTAACTTAGTAATACAAAAGAGAACCTACGAGAGAAAGTCTCAATTTGTTTTTACCTATTGGGGTGGATGTCGCATGAGCATTTATATAATCAACTTGGTTCGGACACAGACCAGACTGTAAAGTCAAGAACATTTAACTAAATTCATTAGAATTCAAACTGCTGCAAGCAAAAGCAATCACAAAAAACAGAAACCATTCTAGGGGTATTATAACAACAAATCTGCAGTTAGGCTTACCTGTCTTAAGGCACGTGTCATGGCCAAAACAGCTCCCTTTCCATCTTCAGGAGGTTGAGTAATATGGTGTGCATCGCCTATATATCAAGAAAATTCATTCTTAGGGAATTCAAAATGTATTTCACTATTATCTATGAATGCTCAATTTGCTTAACCTGACATCCCATATCCACAAAGCTCAGCATATATTTTTGCTCCACGCCTTTTTGCATGCTCAAATTCCTTTTTGTTATAACCAGAAATCAGAAACAATTCTAGATTAAAACCAAAAGAACAGCTGAGGGTTCTTCCACTAAATCTCACCTCCAATACTATAACCCCTGAACCTTCCCCTATCCTGCAACCAAATCAAAAGGGATGAAATCAACATCTCCAAAACAGGTTCTTTCACATAAACAACAGAGCATGTGACTCACACAAAGCCATCCCGTTCACAATCAAAAGGCCGTGAAGCTTCTTGTGGAGAAGAATTGAACTTAGTTGACAAAGCCCTTGCTCTAGATAGAAGAAAAAAAATTCAAAATCTGTATGTTTGTTAGATATCTGTTCACAATCATCTGTATAAATTTTATAGCTACAGAAGACTTTAACGTATGAGAGCTCTCTAACAAATTACTAATTTGTCAACGCAGGCATAGTGATATACCACATGCCTTTTGTTTTCCAAAAGAAGAGACTTATATGAAAGCACACAAAGCGTGTAAGATCAACCATTAGTTACCTAGAGAATCCGGCAACGGACAGAGCATCAATGCTGGACTCAGTTCCCCCTGCCACCATAATATCTGCATCTCCAAATTGAATCATCCTAGTAGCATCACCTATAGAGTGTGCGCCAGTTGCACAAGCTGTCACAGCAGCATGGTTTGGCCCCTATATTCAAAAGCATAGCAATGCTCTGCAAACGGCTTTCTACTTTGGAAAATCAAAGGACTATTCTAGACACGTTATGGAGTAGAAAAGTGTGATTAAATTCAATAACACCCCATATCACAACAACTTGCCACTTCTGGAGCTGTTGTACCAAAACTTCCCAAAGGAAACTGAGTCGAGTTGCAGAACTAAAACTCGGACTATATAACTCTATGCCAACCGCCATTGAATAGCCTAAGATGCTCATACTGTTTGAAAGAAAAGAAAATTAGCAAATTCAACAGACCTGGAATCCATACTTCATGCTCACATGACCAGACGCCATGTTTACCAATATTTTTGGAATGAAAAAGGGACTAAGCCGCCGCAGCCTCTGCATAACCATAATGGTTGTTAATTCTTACAAGCGAAGGGGATACACGAAAATTTCAGAAAGCAATAACACAATCCTCGAAAACTGTAATTTCCGAGAAAATGATGCAAAGACAAGAAAAATGTCTGACCTTTTCACAGATCATCTGCGCTGCCTCCACAACATCACTTATACTTCCGATTCCACCACCAATAGAGACTCCCTGGAATTCCAGAATTTTCAAAATAGAGCAAACGAACTGAAAAGCACAATTCTTTATCGCATGATGTACAGATGAGGAAACTTAACTGTTCTTTCTTTGTCTTCCTCTTCGGTTGGTAACCACTCTGCATCTCTCAAGGCTTCATCAGCAGCACATAAAGCATATCCGATAAACTTCGCAATTGACTCCAAGATGCAACAAGAACGATAATGGAACCTTTAAGTTTATGTGTCTGACAACCCACATAAAGCTTCCAAAAGACAGAAAAATGAGCCGCAACAAACAAAAAAAAAACAGAAATGTGCGATGTTCTTAACAAAATTCACCACACACAAAGCAAAGATTTACGAGATGAAATGATTTTGCACTGTTCCTAGTAATTCTGTCCGAATAATCTTCAAAGTGTGTTTATTCTAGAAGCGTAAAGAAGCAAGAGATTGAGATTAGAAGAAAAATGAGCTAAGATACCTTGGAGTTTAGCCAAAGGCTCTCATCAAATTCACCTGGGTTTGATCCATAGGGGACAAAAGCGGCAACTTTAGAGGAGAGCTGATCAAACGTATATGACTTTGTCTCTTCATCAAACGAATTCATCTTGAGATCTTCGGGAGTCAATCCTCTAATCCCACATTCTCCACCAATTAAACGCCTCCATGTTGTTTCAACTCCCCTGCCAAGCGGAGTAACCATGCCTAGGCCTGCAGGCACACAGTCAAATCAGAGGAACTGCGTGCATTTAAGCATATGTAAAGGCAAGAAAATAGAAGGAGAAGGAGACCAGTGACAACAACACGGCGATGTGAAGGAGAGGAAGAAGATGTAGAGATGAAGCGGCTTAAGGGGAGGCGACTTGGTTTTAAGTGTCTACGAAGAAACGACGTCGCCATTTCAGAGCACAACGCTCGTAAAAGTCCACTTCTACGGAGCCGTATCTGGAAAAGAAAATGGTTCTGGTTACCTACAAACATGAGTACTCACAGTGATATAGTCGAATCTATGAAAAACCCAAAAAATTCGGCTCTAGTACTGTAATTAGGTTTTGTAATAATTTTGAACCCGAACGAGAAACGACGACAGAGAACGGCAAGAAAAGACGACGTCGATGACGGCTGAATACGACGGCGAAGTAGGGGAGGTTTGAGAATCAGGATTTTTAGTTTCTTTTCCCATAAACGGTTCGATTGTTTAGTTAACCGATGGTTTATAGCCAATCAATTGTAAATTGAAGGCAAAAAACATTAAAATTACACGAACGGTTTAAAAAAAAATACACAAATTATTTTGATTTCTATTTTATATCGTGAAGTTTAAATATTATACGAAAAATATATAAAATTTCTAATTTTGTGATTTCATCAAGGGAATAACAGATGTTAAGCATATTAACAAAATATAATGAACGGTGTTAAATTTATTAACGGTTTTAAACCGAACAATCTGGGCAAAATCTCTTTTGAGATGAGAGAAAGATGCTTGTTGTTTTAGTTTGGATTAGAAAGGAAGATGCCAACTTTACATGAGAAGGGCGGAATCTGTTGTTTTTGGGAATGAATGACAGCGACGCTCGTGGAAGATCATTGCGTTTTCCACCACCTCTAAGATCATAGCGGCGGTTCTCTATAATAGACTCAATTTTGGATTCCGATCCATTGTTTTGGGGATCAGATTGGCAACATCGTTACATAGTTTCTTTAAAGACGGTGGTTAGTATGTCATCGGTGATTGGAAAGAATACGAGACAAAAGATATTTTGTTGAGGGAGAAAGAAACATAAGAAGGGCTTAGTATCTTATTGCAAAGTGTTGACGAAGAGGAAAGCGATCGGCTCCCAGAACTCAAACAAATCTTTTTTCACAAAACCCACATGCCGATTGGAAAATCTCTCATAAACTTTAAAAAATTAAACATCAAAAAGTACGAGCCAGTCAAAATACTTAAGTTTAAAACGACGTAAATATATAAGAATATGATATTGAGGACATTTCCGAAAATAAATAACCGTTTTTTCTCTCACCTCTTTCTGCGATTCCGCATGCAATCTTTCCGGCGACATCATCGACGACGGTTTCATTTTGAATCTCACCGTCAATGCGTTTTTCTCTTCTTTCTGAAGAGTGTAATCCGTCGATTACAGACGGTTTCTGAATTCTTCACTCTATTTATTTATTCTTCCCCCTCTTTTTTCTTTTCGATTTCCCCTGTTTCCGACACAACAAATCAACTCCACACAAAGCAGATGTCTGATATACTCTTACGATAGATGCAAGACATCTCTCTTGGCATCTCTGAACCCATAATCTCCATTCTCCCGGAATTATGTGTTCAGGCGAAAAACGAGACGCGATACTCAATAATCGGCAAACCGGTAAACTCCCGGAAACAAAATCTTCGGGCTTAAATGACGACACTACCACGCCTCTGGAGTGTTGGAGAACCAGTGATTTCCCGAATCATTCACAATAATCAGGTTCAGTTTCTTTTTCAAACTGAAGAAAGTTTGATAAATGTGCTTCGGCGGAGTCCGTGGAGCTTTAATGACTGGATGGTCATTTTGCACAAATGGTCACCGGATCTTTCCCCCTCCGAGATGAAAACGATTCCATTTTGGGTGCAAATTCGTGGAATCCCATTGCAATTCCTTACCTATCATATGGTTGTTTGCATCGGTGGTAATTTGGGTACTATTTTGGAATCGGATTTTAATGCCGAGGGTGCTCATCGCGTCGAATTCGTCCGGGTGCGTATCCTTCTTGATGTGGATAATCCTCTCCATTTCCAACGAATCTTCAAATTTGGAGACGATGAAGTTATTCTTCGCTTTCGATATGAAAAGTTGAAGAATTTCTACACCAATTGTGGACGCATCACCCACGAATCGGCTGATTGCGTAATCGGCATCCCTCCACCGCCACCACCGATCGAGTCGGACGATGAAGACAATGACTCACCTCCTCCGGATTTTCCCTCTGACCCATGCCCTGATGGCCATCTTCACAGTAATCCTAGTACGGCTGGTGCTACAAGTTCACGGCCCATTGGAGACATTAACGGCGGTGAGTCGTTAATTCCAGAAGCCAAACGTCGGCGAGGCAACCCTCTACCAGGTTCAATTTCTCAATTCAATCAAACCGGATGGTTTAGGCGGTTATTAGAAAATGGAAAATTAGAGATTGTACCGGGAATAGGGTTTGCTAGGTTCATCTTAATCAAAATCGATTTTCAAAGCGATTTGGTTAAAATGCTTTGTTTAATACTAGTTTTGCGCGGGTCAAGAAAATTTCGCGGGTCCAGAAAATTTGGTTGGTCAACTGTGTTTTATTGGGGTATGAATTCGGTTTTGGACTTTCATAAAAACGTGGATGGGCTGTCAAACTTTGGGCCTCTACAATCTGCAAAAAATTTAATGGGATTCAATCGGGTATGGTCTCCCGGTTATGGTCGGTTATTCGGTCAGGTTGAGTTGATAATTCGCGAAACTTGTGATAATCCGATTAGCCTTATTGCTACTAGAAATCAAGTTCATGATTACCGCAAATTTACCAAACTTATGTGGTCTATTAACTTCAGCTTAACTCAATTTTTTCGATATAAGTGGTTTTTGATAGTTATTTTTATTATCATTTCATTTATGATGATAATTAATTTTGGTAAATTGCTAAGTAATCTAGGTGATGGTGAGGTGGGCCATAATCCACCGGGACCAGAATGAATATTGCGTTTTGGAACTACCGGGGCTTAGGAGGGTCCTTGGTAGTTCGACGTCTGAATGGAATATGCAAGGAATATTCCCCGGACATACTCTTCTTGGTGGAGACGAAGAACAAAAATAATGTAGTACATGATGTAGCAGTTTGTCTAAATTATGACTGTGTGATGTGTATTCCTCCAAATGGAACTAGATGTGGTTTAGCTCTATTGTGGAAACAATCGGTTGTTGTATCTTTTGTATTTTCGGATGAAAGGATGTTGGATTGTAAGATTATTAAAAATGGTTATAAGTTCTATTTATCGTGTGTATATGGCCATCCTGTTCGTAAATTTCGTAATAATCTTTGGGAAAGATTAAAAAATATTTCAAAGACACGCAAAGCATCTTGGCTTATGTGTGGTGACTTTAACAAAATTTTAAATACACGCGATAAAAGAGGAGGACCTAAGAGGGAGCCTTGGAGTTTGAGGGATTTTCAGAATATGGCTCAAGTTTGTGGAATGTCTGATATTAAATATTCAGGGAATAATATGACCTGGTCGGGGATCCGAAATAATCATATTATTCAATGTTGGTTAGATCGAGCTATGGGTAATGATCAATGGAAAAATCAGTTCCCAGGATCAACAGTTCAATATTTAGATATGATAGAGTCTGACCATAGACCCGGTATTATCAAGGTCAGAAGGACATCATAATTTGGAAAACGAATGTTTCGTTATGACCATAGATGGAGCGATCAAGAGGATTTTAAATCAGTCGTATCAAAATCCTGGAATGCGATTCCACATTCTTCAGAACCAAATGTGAACGCCAGAATCACCGCATGTCGGAAAGGAATGGCGTCTTGGAAAAAAACCTATTGGGTTAACCTTGCTAAACGTATAAGGGAGATTTCTTCAAAAATAGATAGTCTAAAATCGAAGCCCACTAGTGATCAGTTGAATGTAGTGAAGTTAAAACAACAACTATTAGAGGCATATGTGGATGAAGAGAAATTCTGGAAGACTAAGAGTAGAAATCAATGGTTACAGGAGGGTGATCGTAATACAAAGTTTTTTCATGCAAGTACGAAGAATAGAAGAACACGCAATACTATACTCTCGATCAAATCAGAGGAGGGTTCTGATATTTTTGGTAATGAAGCAATAGCCTAGAAAGCACAGAAATACTTTACGAAATTATTTACCTCTTCATCTCCAGATGGTTTTGAATCGGTGCTATCATCTATTAGCCCAGTGGTTTCAGAGGATATGAATACAGAGCTAATTAAACCAATTTCGATGGAAGAGGTTTTTTCAGTTGTCTCGTCAATTGGAGCCTTTAAAGCACCAGGTCCGGATGGACTAAATGCATCCTTTTTTCAACAATACTGGAGTATTATTAAAGATGACATTTTTCGAGAAACGGAAATATTCTTTCGGACAGGTATTATGAATTTGGAATTCAATCATACAAATATATGTTTAATTCCAAAAAGGGATTGTCCATCATCTATGAAAGATTTCAGGCCTATCTCGCTTTGTAATGTTGTCTACAAAATTATTTCGAAAATATTGGTATTTCGATTGAAGAAATTTCTACACAAGTTGGTATCGGAAAATCAAGCTGCTTTCATCCCAGGCAGATTCATAACAGATAATGTACTTTTGGCTCATGAAGCGCTCCATGCTTTAAAGGCAAAACAAATCTGTTCTACGAACTATATGGCTGTCAAAACAGATATGAATAAAGCCTATGACAGATTGGAATGGGGTTTTCTTCAGGTAGTGCTGATAAAAGAGGGATTCTCTACAGTATGGATTCATTGGATAATGTAGTGTGTATCATCAGTCACCTTTTCGATATTTATCAATGGTAGTCCGTATGGACATTTTCGACCAAACCGTGGTTTACGACAAGGAGATCCTCTCTCCCCCTATCTGTTTATCCTTTGTTCGGATGTGCTCAGTAATATGGTATTACAGGCAGAGAAAGCTAAACAAATCGAAGCGTTACGAATCAATAGAGGCGGTCCTTCAATTTCACATCTGCTGTTTGCGGACGATTCTCTATTTTTTGTTAAAGTTGATATCTCCAACGTCATTTGTTTACGGGATATTTTTAATGATTACGGCAGAGCTTCTGGTCAAAGTGTCAATGTGGAAAAATCATCAATTACCTTTGGTACAAAAGTATTTGAGCATACTAAAACAACGCTTCAACGACTTCTGGGCATTACTAAAATAGGAGGTGGAGGAAAGTACTTGGGATTGCGAGAACAATTTAAAAGTAATAAGAGACAGTTATTTCACTTTATTACTGATAAAGTACAGGCTTCAGTTTCTGGTTGGCATTCAAAATTTCTTTCACCTGCTGGGAAAGAAATTTTAATTAAATCTATTGCCTTTGCTATGCCCGTATACTCAATGAACGTTTTTAAGTTACCCAAGGACATCTGTACATCAATTGAACGATCTTTATCCAGGTTCTGGTGGGGATCCTCAGAAAGGCAAAATAAAATGGCAATGGTTTCTTGGAAGAAATTATCTCAACCTAAATTGATGGGAGGTTTGGGTTTTCGGGATTTACAGAAATTCAACCAAGCTCTTTTGGGAAATCTTTGTTGAAAAATTATACGCAGACCCGACAGTCTTATTCAACGAATATTAAAAGTTGTTATTTTCCAAAAGGAGACCTTTTATCTGCTAAAGCTGGATGTCGTCCATCATTAGACTGGCAATCTATACTACATGGTCGTGAATTATTAAAGCATGGACTTCAGAGATTAATTGGCAACGGTGAACAGATTTCAATTGGTGAAGGAAATTGGTTACCTGTTGTGCCCCCTCGTCCTCTGAGGTTGTTACCATATTCAAATCCGACATTGAAGCTTCAAGTTCTAATCAATCCAGCTTCTAACCAGTGGGACACGAAGATGATTCAAGATTTCGTAGAGACAAGAGATCACCAGTTAATACAAAAAAATATTTTTACCACCAACTGCTGAATCAGATGATTAGTTTTGGAAGTATTCTACAAATGGTGAATATTCATTTAAATCAGGATATCGTCTAGCAACTCAATTGCATAATGATTTGTATCCGACAAATCTAACAAGTCAACCGCATTTGGGAAGTCATCTCGATCTGACAAAAGATATATGGTCTATAAATGTTGCTCCAAAGATAAAACATTTCCTATGGAAATTATCGTCGTAAGGTAATACCGGATAATTTGTGTATTCGGTGTGGGGAATTTGAAGAATCGGAGATGCATACTTTCTTCCTCTGCCCTCTATCTCAGATGCTGTGGAGAAAATTGGGGATTCTGACAACAACTATTTGTAACGTCAATTCTAATATTTATGATAATATTAGATATCTTTTAACCAGTTACCAAAAATGTGAGATTCAGCTGCCACAGAAATACCAACCTTTCTACCTCCTCTGGCGAATTTGGAAAGCGCGTAACGAACTAACGTTTAATAAGAAGGACTGCTCAGATGATGTTATCCTACAAAAATGTCTTGATGATGTTTTGGAATGGTTAACAACTGTTCAGAAAACGTCGATTAATACTCCCACAAATTCAAGAGCCAACTGTGCTAAATGGAAACCTCCTCCCCAAGATTGGGTGAAATGTAATTATGATGTTGTACACCGTGGTGATACTGATAATTCGGGATTAGGATGGATCATCCGAAACAGCGATGGGGAATTCATTCATGCTGGTATGAGGAAATTTGAAGGACGTCATTCTGCACTCGAAGCAGAATTCACAGCATTGATTTGGGCAATACAAGCGACATGGTCTCTGGGATATCGGAAAATTATTTTCGAGGGAGATAATCTCACTCTAAATAATTTAATTAATTCCAACGGTATAAATTTGCGACTCCAATACTATCTCCAGACAATTCAAGCTTGGATACCTAAATTCGATGATGTTGAATTTCACTATCAACCAAGATTATGCAATAAAGCAGCTGATATATTGGCATCACAATCGTTTGAAGGACTTTATCATTGGAAATTATTTGTATCTTGTCCTCTTCTTCTAAGACATATTGTAAACTTTGAATCTTCAAATTAATACAATTTGTTGGCAAAAAAAAAAACGACGTTAATATATTTAATACCGTATATTATATTTTGTTAATATTTTTAATGTATGTTATCACGTGAGTGTCAAAATTACAAAATAAGAAAGTTCGTATAATTTGCAGACAATATTTATATTTCATGATTTAAAATATAAGTCAAAATAGTTTGCATATTTTTTTAGCAAATATTACAAATATTCTGTATTTTAAGATTTTTTCTAAATTTAATGATAAAATCGTTCAGATAATCGCAAATGTACTGTACAAGCACAAATTATTAATCTATATATGATAAAAAAAATGTTTTAGATTTACAATCATAAGAAACAAAAATAGAGAAAGTTACCTAATTAAGCTAAATTACATGATTGTTTTAAATTTGATAAAACACAAATAAAAATCATATTATATAATAAATATGTAATATTATAGATTAAAAGACAAGTGAATTCTGAAAAATTGTTTATATGCCATTAAAAAAAGATTACATAGCTAACAAAAATTACAAATAACCTTTAGTCAAATGTAATATGATAATTTTAAACATAAATATGAGTTTAGAAGGAATATTTAATATCATATATGTTTTCAATTTTAGAGTTTTAGTTACATTTTATGGATTTATAATTGTTTCAAGTAATTAATTTGGTTTAACAAATTAGTATGAATAATGATTACTTTTACATATTGATTGAGTTGTTTATATTTTAATCAAAATCCAATTATTAAAAGTTAATATTTAAAGATTAACTTTATTTTTATAAAAAGTAATCAAAACATAAAAAGTAATTTTTAACAAAATGTATTATATAGAAATTTATTATTTTAATATACAATCGTACTAAATATAGTTGATTTTATAATTTGATTATAAAATAAAAATATAAGTATATTAAAAATTGAAATATATAATTTTAATAGTTTTAAATACATAAAATACAAATAAAAATTATTTATATAATAAATATGTAACATAATATATATAACATTTTAATCAAATATAATAATAAAATAAATTTATAATATGTTATATATATACGTAAAGCATAAACATCATAAGATATATATATGATATATATGATAAAAAAAAGTTTTAGATTTACCATCATAAGAAACAAAAATAGAGAAAGTTACCTAATTAAGCTAAATTACGTGATTGCGGAAAAGAAATAAAAAACCTAAAAAATTCCTGATTCTCCACGTGGCACATGTTTATCCGAACCGGCCCGCAGTAAGGTTAGCTTAATTCGAAGACATGGAAGAAGACAAAAGTCGTAACATTTCTTTTCCCTTTTCTCACAAACCCAAACTCTCAAGTCTCCCTCTCCTCCTTCCCGATTCTTCTATTCAAAAATTAACAATCTTTCTTCCCATCCCAAACCCTAGTTTTCTTCGTCTGCAGATCCACGATTCACAGTTCGATCCTTTGATAGAGGTTTCTTTTCTGATCACCAATCGGATCTAGGTTTAATCTTTATCTCTAATTTGATATGAGGAAGAGAGAGAGAGAAAACCCGTGTTCTGTTTGTGGACATTATCACAAGTACGAGGAAGGAGAGGTTTGTGGAATCTGTGGCCACCGTATGCCGGATTCCTCTGATATGGCGGCTGTGCAAGTCTTTAGCGCTTTTCCGTCGGAGATCTTGCCGGAGTTTCTCTATCTTGGGAGCTATGACAACGCTTCTCGCTCTGAGGTTCTCAAGACTCAGGGAATTTCTCGTGTTCTTAATGTAAGTCTTTGAATTGTTTGTGTAGGATTTAATTTTATCTTAATTGAATCATTGAATGACCCAATAGATGAATTTTCGATACTTAAGGATTTATTCAACTGAATGAATTTGAATACAAATGTTGACATAAGCTTATCAAAACTATAGTTTCCCTTCATGGTGATTGGTATTGACTCTGGTTTTTTGTGGTTCGTTTCCTCTCTTCAGACGGTTCCTATGTGCCAGAATCTTTACAGGAATTCATTCACTTATCATTGCCTTTCTGATGAAAAAATCTTACAGTTTGATGATGCTATTCAGTTTCTAGGTTTGGTTCTTTCCTCAATTCCTGTTATTTAATATTAAAGCTTACATTTTTGGAATGATCCATATCTTGTGCTCTGCTTGATTTACTGTGTAGACCAATGTGCGAAGGACAAAGCACGTGTTCTTGTGCATTGCATGTCGGGGAAAAGTAGGTGAGTGCATTTATCGTTCTCATAGTGCTATTACTCCATCAGCTAAATCTGCGGCTGCTTTCTTAACATTGCTATGAAATAGGCTTCTGATGCGATCAAGAAAACCGAATCCCTATAAAATGATCTAACCGAGATGATTTTTATAGAAAGATGAATACATTTGAAGTTGGGAACGTTTCCTTAATTATAAGAGCTTGATCTCCATATCTCCATATCTCCATTTCTCTAGTTGTCCAATTATGTTTCCTAGTTTATAGGATTGTTGAACGATCCACTTGTGTTTTGCCTTTGCATTTCCTTAATGGAAAGTTATGAAGTAGACTTGAAATTTGAGAAATAGTTTCTCTCTTAAGGTTTTGGGACCTATCAGTATCAGCTTCAGTTAACATGAAACAAATTAGACTAATCAGGACATTTTCTAGTCTTGATCTTAAGAGATTTAAAACGTTTTGAAGTTTTTAGTAGTGAGTCCCTCCTGAATTTTGATTACTTGACAGATCACCAGCGGTTGTTATAGCGTACTTGATGAAACGTAAAGGGTGGAGACTCTCTGAGAGTCATCAGTGGGTTAAACAACGAAGACCCACAATCGACATTAATCGAGGCAAGTAGTCATGCTTTTAGGATCTAAGCAAGTGACAAATTTTATCAATTCTTGAAACTGCTGACTCATTGATTTTTCTTCTTCTTCTTCTTCACACCAGAGTTTTACCAACAACTAGAGGAGTTTGAGCAGATGATATTCGGGTCAAGAGATGGGATGATAGCGGCAATGAATATCAACGACGCTCCAACATTTGGGTTTGGTTTCCCTAAGGTTAATAATCAAGCACAAGCCCCTGTGTTCAACAATGCTCCTACTTCTTCTATATTTTCATCTCCTGCTTCAAGTATCCCTCCTCAACAGTTCATTTTTGGAGCAGCTCCACCAAAGCCAACAACTGGCGGTGATATAACCATGGGTGGCTCTTAAAACCAAACCTTCATCATACTCTGCAAGAATATCCACCCAACAAACATATTGTTCTGAGAATGGTTTACTTTCATCGTTTTGTTTCTGTAAATGGATATTGGTGCATGCTTGATAGAGTTTGGGTTTGAAAGAGTACATGAGATGAATCTTTCTTGTTTGCATCTATCTCTTTTATGTCCAAAGAAGCATATTTATGTATATCTATCCTGAAAGATGTCTCAATAGATGTATTATAAATTTATGTATGAATAAATTTAATGAAGGAGTAGTATGGTGTCAAGAGATAAAACTTAATCAGAGAAACAAAAAGACAAGCACTTCCGAAAAAAAATATAACGTAAAATCAGTCTGAATCTAAACTCAATAAATTTATTGCTTTCCTTTTTATATCGAGTTTCTTTTATGTATAGGATTCAACGTTTGACATAACTAAGAATAGTCGAAGCTGCTAAAACACTGCAATGAATCGAGTTGCTCAATCCTTTTTCTGATGGATGCAAGAGCCGTATCAGCTTTTCAGCAGCAACAACTTGTTTTTCTCTCATATTTTCATCCAAGAGCAGTCTCCTACAATTTTCACACAATATTTAACATCATCATCATCATGCTAATTTCTTGATAGCCAGATAATATATGATATACATGTGAAGTGGGTAAAAGAAGAAATATGTATACTCAAGTATCGAGGCAAGATTCGAAGGGTTGCAGGCTTGAAACAAAGCTTCAGGAATGATTGGGGACTCTAGGAGAATGTTTGGTAGAGAAATATAAGGTATCTTGGCTTTGTAACGGATTAATAGCTCTGTTAGAAAATGTGCTCGGTAAGCGACAAGGGAAGGTAAACGAGCAAGCTGCAACTCTACAGCCGCTGTTCCTGAAGTGCATAAGGCAGCCTGACTAGCCTGTTGTTATTGAACGCTGCACAATCAGAAAAACAAGATAGAGGAGACACCGAGAAAGAGAGATAGCAAAGGAGGTTTCAGAGACTTACACCAAAGGCATCATACTTAAGCTGAGTGGATCCACTCGAGACTAGTATTGCTGGAACTGGCCACTCATTGAGAGATTTTCCAATGTAATGATCCACTTGACTATTGGATGCGACGTGGATTAATGTTACTAGTTTCGGAAATGGGTCTTTGAGTAGCTTCATTGCTTTGGAAAATATAGGTAGCATTCTTTCAACTTCTTGTAATCTGCTCCCAGGTAATACTGAAATGACCGTGGAGTCTTCTTTCATGAAAAGTTTTGCAAAATGCAGCGAAAGAAGAATAACAATGAGAAATCAATAAAAGAAGATATCCAATCTGTAAAAAAGGTTAAATTTCACATTACCAGAAGGTAGTGAGTAGTTGCTAAAATTTAAGCCTTCACGCTTTAATTCCTGAGGCTTGCACGTTCTCACCTGTGACAGAAAAGAGAATCATTGCACTTAGGAATCTGAGAGAGTATCTTAGAAAATGAAGTAATCTAAGAAGAAGAAGAAGATGCATACAAGGTTAAACTCAGAAGCATCCTCAAGAACAGGATGTCCAACAAAGGTTGCTTCGAGCCCCTTTTCTCTACAAACCCTTTCCTCGTTTGGGAGAATGCAGAAAAGATGATCAATGAAATCAGGCAGACGTCCAAGTCTTGATTCTCCTCCTCTCCAGGCCCAAAACGACGGTGCCACATAATGAAAATGCACAGGAGAATTTTCCAAGCGCTGCTGATTGTATCTAGCTGCAAAGCCAAAAAGCATTCCTCCATTGTCCTACATGATTTATGAGGGTTCATTCAGGAATTCTTGGCCCTGTAAAGCCGTTTATAAGGCTCCCCATTTCTCTACTTATTCAATTCCTACAACAGACACAAACTCAAGGGCATCTTTTACTATAGATTGGAGTAAGACTAACTTCCCATTTGCAAAGGCGTTGGCATACATAAAACTTGGTAAAAAAATTCAACAAACCGTGCTTTTCTAGTGCTTCGATGATAAAGGACCAATTTTAGTAAGCATTATTCAATAAAGACCAATGCTCAAATGTTCCTAGACACTCATTCTCTCTTAAAAGTTTGAAGAACAAAGTTTTGTATTGTTTACCTCGTAACTCCTTAAGTAAACGGAAAGAGAAGCCCTTTGAATCAACAGTCACAACGACGTGTGGCTTAAAGTTAGCTGCAGCATCAACAGTCTCCATCAACTTCACCTGAAACCTCAAAATTAGACTTAGCAAACTAAAGGATCTAGAATCGCTTTATATCAAAAACATTCGGAGTTAAAATACTTACACGGAATTTATAAAGATGCGGCAAGAGCTCCCACACACCCATTACAGCCAAATCCTCCATAGGAAACAAAGAAGTCAATCCTTGCTTGCACATCAACGATCTTACCGTATAAACATCAATTTGTTATAAGCAAATAGACACAAAGTTATGAAATTTCAATTTGAGAATCCAAATTTCGAAACAATATCTACCTAATTGGGGAAAACCCAAGTGCTTACCCTCCAATTCCATGGAAACGGATGGGAAAAGGAGAGAGATTTTTAAGCGAGATCATAAGACGAGAGCCGATGTTATCGCCAGAGACTTCACCGGAGACAATAAAAACTCTCAGCTCCCCATCGATCTTCGCCCTATCGATGACCGATCTACTAGCTTGAAATGACAAGTACCGTTTGGTGAATGTTGAGAGTGGGAAAAAGTGTTTGCTCTTTGAAACCCCAAACATCTTTCGGAGAAGACAGAGAGAACCAAAACCCTGACGTTGTTGTTGAACAACGAGCAGCGGTGAAGCAGCTCCCGTAAATTCTTATGGGCCTCTTAAGCCCACTTCTAATTTTGTTTCAGTTCCTACAAAAAGTTCTGCAACATGTCAGTTTGGTTTTCATCTTAAAGCTCTGTCTCTCCTCTCTCTATCTAAAATCTTAGAAAGAGAGAGTTTAATCATGTTTTCTAATCAATTTGGATTTTGATTTCGGCTATGTCCGGATTTAGCTTTGTTTTGTTTTTTTTTTATTTGACTTCTTTTTCAAGATCGAATTGACTTCTTTTTCAATTTGGCTTTGTATTGTTGGAGAAATGCTATTTTATGGTTTTTCTGAAAAAATGTTATTTTACAGTTTTGGTGAGAAAACATCATTTTGCGAATTTGGCGAAACATCATTTTACGGTTTTAGTAAAAAATACTATTTAGCAGTCTTAATGAAAAAACTTCAAACTAATTTTAATCCCGATCTTTTTTTTTGGTAGATATATCCTTAAACTTTGTTTTCGAAGTAAAATAGATTTACAATTTTAGTTTTTGGAAATATATAAAATGACAATGTAATTTGGAAAATATATGGTGTTATATGATATTTGAAATAGAAAAAACTTTAAAAATATATAAAATTTTTAAACATTTGCTAGAAAAATATATAAATTATTTTGACTCTCATTTTAAATCACGAAAGATATATATTATCTTTTTTAATACATAAATTTTTTAATTTCGTGATTTCATTTGATTTTGATACTGATGGTTTAATAGTTTACGAGGTTTATATTTTTTATTTTTATTTAAAATAAAAGTCAAAATAATTCATGTATTTTTTAGTAAATATTTAAAAGTTTATAAATTTTTAATGTTTTTCCCTTTTTGAAATACATTGACTTTTCTTTTTATTTGCTTAAAAAATGAACATTCTAAAAAAATAAAAGAGTACACAACAAAATTATATCCAACGGTAAAAGAGCAGTATTGATGAAGATGCACACAACAAATCTTGCTGAAAATAATAACAATAATGTCCCACCAGAATTTCACAGCATTAACTAAAACACACAACAAACCTCTCTTTATTCAATGAAGCCACATTTCAATACTCATTGTTTCCTTATAAATTGAGAAGCAATGTTCATTTTTACAGCTCATGGAATCACACTCTCACATTCAAAAACCCACAAATTCAACCAAATACACTATGGGACACTTCAAAAACTTCTTCATACTTCTCTTCCTTGTAACTATGTCCCGGTCCAGCGCAGTGTTTACCCGTAAAATACCAGCAATCATCATCTTTGGCGACTCATCTGTTGACGCCGGAAACAACAATTATATCCCAACGATTGCAAGAAGCAACTTTGAACCATATGGACGAGACTTTCTTGATGGAAAGCCAACCGGACGGTTTTGTAATGGGAAAATTGCAACGGATTTTATATCCTAAGCCTTAGGGCTTAAACCAATAATTCCGGCATACTTGGATCCTTCTTACAACATATCAGATTTTGCAACTGGTGTCACATTTGCTTCTGCTGCCACTGGATATGACAATGCCACTTCTGATGTTCTGGTAGGGACTTTTCTCTTATACTATTTGATTTGCTACATTAATAATAAACACTTTTTTATAGACATTTTTATTTTTCTTCTTGTGAATTTATCCTCTTGAATTTTTTATCAATAGTTTTTCGATTTAAAGATTAAAAATTGGTGTTATAAAGCTTACATATCATATATTGATTTATGTCATGTTTTAGCTAAAAGCCCATATCTTAAAATTAAATAAATTTTATAGTGTCTTTATTTTATTTTATAGAAACTGTTTGTTATATATTTAAAATAACTCAATCAATAACAAAAAACAATGTATAACTTAAATGATCTTAATATCATATTAAATAGGTCTGAACAAATAATCCAAACCGAATGAACCGAATCGAAACCAAACTGAAAAACAGATTTCGCTTGGTATTCGGTATAAAAAAATTAACCGAACGTATATTATTTCTAAAAACTATGGTTATTAGTTACTAACATAACCGAATTGAAAACCGAATATCCAAATAAACATAATTGTTTTTGGTTATCCAAAAATATTTTAAATATTTCAGTTATTTTCGATTATTTTTGGTTATTTTTTGGTTATTTTTGATTATTTTCAGTTATTTTTAGTTATTTTCAGTTATTTTTGGTTATTTTCGGTTATTTTAATTATTTTTGGTTAACCAAATTACTTTTGGTTATTTTTGGTTTTAAATTTAATAACCAAACTAACCGAAACTATGGTATAACTGAACCGAAGTCATACCGAAATATAAAAAAATAATCGGATGGATATTTAATCTCTCCAACCGAAAAAATTGAAATAAAAAATAATCGACCGAAATCGAACTGATTATCCAAACACCCGGTTCTAATATTAAATAAATTAAATTTTTTTAAAACTCTTATGCAACACGATATTTGTAAGAAAATTATCAAGGTGAAACTAATAGTGCATTTTTTATCATATCTAATCGATCTTGATATTTTATTACTAAAATTAATGTATTATTTGTATATATAAAGAAAAGTTCAAATTTAATAAAAACAGACATATCTATAAAAAAATTAGTGTAAATCCTTCTTATATAAATACAAGCTCTCATAAAAATATTTTTGGCTACATTTTATTAATTATATTCCATTTGATGGCTATTGTAGTCGGTACTACCTCTGTGGAAACAACTTGAATACTACAAAGAATACCAAACAAAACTAAAAGCATACAAAGGAAAAGATGGAGCCAAAAAGACCATTAGCAACTCTCTTTACCTCATAAGCATTGGAACTAATGATTTCCTTGAGAATTACTTTGCTTTTCCGGGTCGTTCTTCTCAGTACTCTGTCGGTCTTTACCAAGATTTCTTAGCTGAGATCGCCAAAGACTTTGTGAAGAAGTTACACGGACTTGGTGCTAGGAAGATCTCACTAGGTGGATTGCCTCCAATGGGATGCATGCCTTTAGAGAGAGCCACAAACATTGGCATTGGTGGTGACTGTGTTGGACGCTACAACGACATTTCTGTCCAGTTCAATGGCAAACTTGAGAAGCTTGTTGAGAAGCTAAGCAAAGAGCTTCTTGGTTCCATCCTTGTTTTCTCAAATCCCTATGAACCATTTATGCAAATCATCAAGAACCCATCTTCTTTTGGTAAACAATAAAAGTATTATCTTATAGGTTTTCTATAATTGTATGAATTCAACTAAGTATATATATGTGTGTTTCTTGATGGATAAATGAAGGGTTCGAGGTGGCTGCAGCTGCGTGTTGTGCGAGTGGAATGTTCGAGATGGGATATAGTTGTCAAAGGAATAACCCATTCACATGTACAAATGCAGACAAGTATGTGTTTTGGGACTCATTTCATCCAACACAGAAGACTAATCATATGATTGCCAATTTTCTCATGAACAACACATTCTCTCACTTCCTCTAATGATTTCAATGTTTGTGTGTGTTTGTTGAATCTAAATATGATTTTAAAGTGATCATTAGGATCATTATTTTTGATCAAATAAACTCTTCAATTTGTATGTATTTAATTAGACTTTGCTTTGTGTTAAATTAGTGAAACCTAGTATGTTTATTTTCTAGATTGTGATATCTTTTGTGCGCTGTGGTACTATTTCAAACTTATCAAACATTATTATAAGATACTTTTTTTTGCAAAAATAAAAAGTTGTAGATATTTGTTAACAAAACATTCATAAATTCAACTACTTACTATTTTCTTACCTATCTTTAATATATTAACCGATAAATATTTTTATAAAACAACTTTATCCTAATTATTTACAATAGTGTTATGATGATTTGTAATTATCAAAATAAGTTTCAAATTTAACATATATAAAAATTTAAATTATTAGAATACTTTTAATATGTGTCACTCATATTAATTTGGTTCGGCAATCAATATGTTTTATTAAACTAACCAAAATAATTATTCTTTTCGAAAAATAATCATTTTTATTTTTTTAAGTTACACATACAAAAATTTATAAATAATTAATAGTTAATCGCAACATACTACCATATATTATAAATTTGATATTTCAAAACATGAATATTTATTATTTAAATAAAAAAATAAAATTATCATTTCTAATATTTTATGAGTAAAATATACTTTACACATAAAAATCATAAATTATTCAAATAGAATTATTATATAAAGATAATCAATATTTTAATAGATATAATTGAATTTTAAAACCCAAATACTAGAAATTTAGAAATAACTATAATAAATTTTATAACTAAATTATAATATATTTATTTAATAATTATTTTACACATAAACTTAGTTATTATCTTACTTATTATTATCGTATCTTATCTTACTTATTATTATCGTATCTTATCTTACTTATTATTATCGTATCTTATCTTACTTATTATTGTCTTTCGGTAAACAAAATTCAATGAATTCAGACAAAATTGCGTAAAGAAGTTTAGAAAGAAGAGAAAGAGATCCAAATAAATAAGAATCTATTTAACGTTAAAGACCCATCAAAGCTTTTCTTCCTTTCTTTCTTCCTCTTTTGTCAGTTTCATTTCCATCATTGCACAAAGTATGGAACTTGAGGTCTATCTTCGTCCAAGCTTCTTCTTCTTCTTCCTCCTCCTCTTGACAATTCTACAACAATCTTCTTCTGCTCGGATTCTTACAGTTTCCAAGCCCGACAGACACGATGTCGCCGCAACTGCTCGTTGGCTTGTCTCTCAGAACATTTGGGGTGTTCTCAGGTACTTCAACCTTTTTCCTGAAGCTGTATTGGGGATTTATTGAGTTGGGTCTCGCTCAATTATCTCTCTTAAGAGCACTTTTTAGCAGATTGAATCCAATCATTGATAACATTATCGACGAACTTTGTTGTGTTCTTGAGTGGAATTACTTCATCAAAGCTTTGAACCTTTTAAAAGTGAATTACTTCATCAAGCTTTGAATCATTTAATCACTAAAGTTACCAAATTGTTGGGTTTCTGAGATGATATAGATTTACTTCATCAAGCTAATTCGTTTTTTTTGGGTGATTTTAATAATTTTTGCAGCACACTATCCATTGATCATGAAGGCGCACCCTTCGGGTAATCTTGTTTTCTTGGAATTATTTGTGTGTTGTGAGTTTAGATTTCAAAACATATGACAATTTCTTAAATTGACTCGACTTGATCTTTTGACCTCAATCAACTTACAACTTTTATTGAGATCTATAAACTAGTTCACTTGCAGGAATGTTGCATCATTTAGTGATGGTTTACCTGAGAAAGGCAACGGTATACCGTACTTTTACTTAACAACTCTTGATCCAACTGCAAGAAATGCATTGAAAGACAACAGAACTTCACTTGCAATTAGTGAATTTCCCATTGGAACTTGTAAAAGAGATCCAATGGATCCTACTTGCTCTAAACTAACCCTTACCGGAAAGGTACATGACCGAGTTTTCTGTCTGTTTTTCTTAAAAAAACATCCATCTTTATCTTATAATGTCTGCAGTTGCTGATGTTGGACGAAGGATCTGAGGAAGTAGAAGTAGCCAAAAAAGCTTTATTCACAAAGCATCCAGAGATGCTGGGTAATCTCATCTTTTAGATACATAATTGTATTATTGTGTAATCATTATATCGGTTTGTTTTTTGGGTTTTAGATTGGCCTAAGGAACATGGTTTCCGTTTCTTCAAACTTGAGATCACCAATATATTTCTGATCAATTGGTATGGTGGAGCTAAATCTATCAGTGTAGATGAATATCTTCATTCCAAGTCGTAAGTACAATGCGTGAGCCCTTTGAAAACATCGGTAATCTCTGAGAAACCGAACTATGAAATTTTCATATCTTCTAAGTATTTTTCTCATATGATCTCAGTTTTGTACTGTTTTTCAGGATCAAAGTCACTTCCTTTTTATGAAAACTCATCGGAAACAGGTAAACTTGTATAGTAGCAAGTAGCAACACAATAAAGTGTGTAACTGTTTCTGTTAATGACTCTTGTTGTTTTTTTAGTCTTTCGAACTATTTTCTTTGGACAAAAAACACAATAAATATCAACATTCTGTAAATTACCAGAAACCAAGCTCAAAGGTATACAAACTTTTTCTGTATGGATAAAACTTACAAAGTTCACAATTGTAGCAAAACCAAACGAACCGAGATAAATCTTTGTACACATCTAAATAATTCGAATCAAACCTCAATTGCGTAATGGCTAAACCGAACCGGAATTTACAGAACTGAACCGACTGTCAAGGAAGTCCATAATTTTCCCACCCTGGATATTAACATATTATAAGCTCAAACCATTATTACATTAAATAAAAATATTATATGTTTTATATTATATATTTATTATATAAGATAAATTTATTTGTGTTTTTTGTATTTTAAGTATCTAAAAATAGATTTTTCAGTTTGTAATATATTTACGTTTTTATTTTAAAATCAAAATATATTTGAACTATATTTTAGTATAATTGTATTATAAAATTATGGATTTATACATATTACATTTTTTAACCATTAGTTTTGAATTTTTTGGATATATTTGTTTTTGTAAAATTGAATTTTCTTTTTTACACAACATTTAATATTATCTATGAAGTTTTTTTGCTATTTCTTTGTTAGTAATAAGAATCAATCAATATATGATTGAATTATTTTTAGAAAATAAATTTATGTTTAAAATTATCATATTTGATAAATGTCATGTCATAATTTTTTAGTTATGTCATATTTTTTAATTATAAGTAAGCATTTTTTTAAAACACATTTTCATTTTAACATATATAATAATAATTTTTTTGTCATATCATTTTTTATAATGATATATAAATATTTTTTAGATAATTATTATTTGGTAAAAATGTAAACAAATATACATTTTTTAAAACTCGTTTCTTTTTAATATATAGAATTAATATATACCATTTAATTTATTTTTAAAAATAAAATTATGTTTGAAATTATCATATCACATTTGCAATATCATAATTTTTTTAATTATATCATATTTTTATAATAATATATAAATATTTTTTTAAACTTATTTTTTTAACGTATTGGATTAATATATATGATTTAATTTATTTTTTATAAATAAATTTATGTTTAAAATATTTATGTCATATTTGACTAAGTTCAATGCTATATATTTTTTTATCTATATTATTTTTTTAATGACATATCATTATTTATTTATTTTTTTAAAATTCAATTGTCTTTTAATATATAACTGCAACTTACAAACGTAATTGTATCAAACCGAACAAAAATAAAATTCGGTTAAGTTAGGATCCAGTCCACTCCGGTTATTTGCGGTTTGAGGATAAGCTTTTATTATCAATCGTTGAGTCTGTGAGTGGCGGAGCATTGGTCTCTAATACGAGTGGGAAATGAACAGAAAATATCTGAAATTCGATCTAAAGCTATAGAAGAATACGAATTCAGGAAGAAAGATAAAAATAGAGAGGAGTAAGAATTCAGCGTCTTGATCTTCAAATACTAGACTCCATGAATGCTCAAGCCGTTTCTTGTAGCTTCGGATTCGTTTCGGGTCCGCTTGTCTCTCCCAGAACTTCAATTCGACGCTGCGTAATCCAAGCGAAATGTAAGATTGTAACCCCAGTTTTATTATTCTTTGTATTGGATTTTTGAAATGATTGTGATTTTGGTTCAGATTCTTCTTCTTGTTGTTTCAATTGCAGCGGAACCTTCGGAGAAATCTATAGAGATTATGAGGAAATTCTCCGAGCAGTATGCTCGTCGCTCAGGGACTTACTTTTGTGTTGATAAAGGAGTTACTTCAGTGGTGATTAAGGTATACAATTAATGGGTTTCTCTTTATTTCACCGTAGCTATGTTGAAACAATGAAACTTATAAAATTATAAGGTGAGCTTGTAGAGACTGAGTCTAGTTTGAGTTAACGTTTGTGAAAGATCTTGAGATCGAGTGCTTAACTAATGAAATGGATGAGTCTTCTACTTAATGAGTCTGCAGAAGTAATTGAGTCAATGCATGTGAACATCTTTAAATCTAGTGCTTTAACTGAATGACCTTTATTGAGCAGGGGTTGGCTGAGCATAAAGATTCATATGGTGCACCGCTTTGCCCTTGCAGGTGATCTTTGCTTCTGGGAAATTGCTATTCTAAGAACATTTCATATGTTTGTATTGAGTCCAAAGTCTGATCCTTGTTGTTGATGCAGACACTATGATGATAAAGCTGCTGAGGTTGGACAGGGCTTTTGGAATTGTCCGTGTGTTCCAATGAGAGAGAGGTAAGAACTACCTAATTGTGGCTGCATAAGCATTGTGTTTGTGTTTGGTATATAGTTAGAACTAAGAATATAAGGTCCTTTGGGATACACTAGTTATATTTTATAAGCTATGTGTTTAACTTCGTTTTGTTTATTAGTTAGATAGTATCCGCTGGTTTCTAGAGAAGTAGACATTAATTTACTCCATAGTTAGCCACAACTGCTAAACAAAAAATCATAGGCTCGCTCTCTTTTGAATTCTTGCCTGTAAGATCCTTAGTTTTTAAGTTGGACTTATTTTAGGTAGTAGACTCAGATAAGTAAGGCATCCTGCTAACGATTTATTCAGATAATACTTGTTTTTTTTTTTTTATCATTTGTTCATCAGAAAGGAGTGCCATTGTATGCTTTTCTTAACTCCTGACAATGATTTCGCCGGGAAGGATCAGGTAAAGCACAAATAAATTTACTTCTGTGTCTGATATGTTCCCTAATTACAAGCTTGAAGTTGTCTCCATTTCAAGCATAGCATTAAGGGTTTGAAGCAATTTCTTAGTACTTTTTGGTTGGTTCCATTAAGAATGGAATATCTAATTCTTTGTCTTCGTTGTTTCTTGCAGACTATTACATCGGATGAAATAAAAGAAACCACAGCTAACATGTGAGAACTGGTTCTTTTCTTATGTTCATCGCCTATGTTCTTTATTAGGTCGAAAGAGATATATATATATATGTCTCGCCAACGCAGTCTGTACATCGATACCCCTGAACATCTTCTTCGTCTGTACAACTATTTCACTCTCAGAAAAATACACTTTAGTAGTATGTTGATGATCTTTGTTTGCAAAATGTTTACAAGCATATAAAAAGGATCTAACTTGACACGAAATCTTCAAGTTTCATGTGATGTGTTAAGAATCCAAGTGATGAGGAAATAGAAACATTAGTTTCTTTTTTCCTTTACCATCTCCCAAAGCAAAAGCTTTATGATTCCATCTTTGGGTCAGCATTTTGCTTTTTGTTCTGAAATCTGTGTGTTTAAGCAGATTTTACTATGTTCTTCTCCGGTTTACAATCTCTAGATCTTTCATGTTTCTCAAGAAATGATTTGACAATGTCTTTATCATACTTTTTTGTATTGAATCAGAAACTAATCCGAATCCAAAAGAAAAGTTTTCATTTATTTTCATGATTTGGCGTTTAGAAAATTTTTTATAGTTGTCAACTTGAGAACAAAGCAGATTGAACGAATGTTAACTGATGCCTTCATTTATTCCTAAAAATTTACTTATATTTCACTAAAAAATCGGCTATTTAACCCTATTTTATGTTTTAAGAGAAGTTTACAACACAATAGTAGTGCGATCGATTTTTGTCCTTTTGTTGATCTCAGAGAAATTGTAAACACTCAACAAAAATAAAGAATTTCGATACTTTTGCTTTACATTGCCTAAAGAAACCGAAATTGACTTTACATTGCCTAAAGAAACCAAACGAAATAGCAACAAACCAAAATAAGAGGACAATTACTTGACTCTTAAATTCATGGAGATTATTCAAAGACTAGAAATTAATTGAAGTCTTTTAAACTGAACACGATAGTTTTTAATTTAGTTTTTCGTAAATTCCAAGCTTCTCTTTCAATCTGACAAAGACTTCCAATCGTAATAGCTTAGTCAAAATGTCCGCATTTGATCATTCGTTCCGCGATAACTTAACTTTGACAATTCCATCCTTAGTCAGAGAATCTAACATTAATATGTGTTGCTTCGACAATGTCGAACAAGATTTTTTTTAACAATTTGATAGTTGAGCTATTGTCGCACAGTCTCGCCGCAGACGGCAATAGACTCTTGTATCTTCTCGAAATTGGAGTTAACGTAAACGTCTGTGACCGTTGAGTCTGCATCGCTCTCTACTACACGTGCCTCCATGGTCATTACGAAGCTGCTCATATGCTTATAGAGAACGATGTAATTTGCTCCGACCATATTTTGACTGTTACTGTTGCCGCTAGGCCTCTCTTAACTTCTATATTCGATTTAATATTCTTTGTGCAAGGTAGACCCATTGAGGCTCACAGTGTAAGACCGGAGAGAAGTTAGATTCACGAAAGAGAAGCTTCGTATTCTGTTTTGTAAATGGAATCACTAAAAAAATATCATCGAGAAAGAATTTGTTCACCAAAAATATGTTGAATACAAGCGTACAGAGATCTTAATAACTCCATGGAACAATTTCTCTTCCAAAGGAAGCATGCTTCCTTCTTCTTTGCATAGTATTCTTTGAATCTCTCTTGCGAAAAGCATTTGCTGATATCAATGATGATGCAATAGATTAATCCATTAAAGAAATTTGAAACTTGTTTTCATGTTCATTGCTTTAAGCATCTTTAGATCACTCTTCTATGGACAAATTGGAGATTTCTTTTGTCACTGAGCTTATGTTAGTATCATCAGAAACAGTTGACTCAATGTCTGATTGTTGCTGAAGACTCCAATTCATGATACTAGCAGCCAATATAAGCAACATTTTCTGGTTTACCTGTTATCATTGTTTACATTACCAAGAGACTAATCCAAAAAAAAACCAACACGAATGTACAATATGAAGCTGTAATTTACCTCTACAATATCCTCAGGCAACACAAAAATTGAACATCCTAGCTTTCTTGCAACACTTATGATATATGTTGCATTCAACTTCTTTTCCTCTTCTGTTTAAGATCCCAAATTACAATTCAATTTTTTTTTTATTTTCAAATACTGATAACAACTATAAAAAACATCATAGAGTCGCACTGTATTATTACCCGTTTCTCCCTTGGTTATAAGACTCCAGTTTACAACTCTTGGTTCTAAGACACTCAAAAGCTCCAAAAAGAATATGCCATTTGACAGATTCTTGTCCTAAAACATGACAATACTAAATATTAAACGGGAAAATAGTGAATAATTAAAATACTTAACTTTTATGTTCGAGCTATTTAAATAATGAATTTTTTAGTGAATTATTTAAATAATAATCTGTAGTTAATTATATCGATTTAAATATACGATTAGTCAACCTTAACATTAAAAATAACATATTTAATTCGATTATTTATTTTAACTAATTAAAATTATACACCAATAAATAAAAAATAATAACAAAGTTTAACAGTGTTACTTATAGTTTTAATGTTGACTAATTATATATTTAAATCGATGTATTTAATTATATATCGTTATTTAAATGACTCATTATAAAATTTGATATTTAAATGATCCAAACATAAAAATTTAATATTTTAATTGATCATTTTTCCAATATTAAAGCTATTGTTATATATATATATATATCTTTTACCTTGAAGCTTATAGCTTGAGAGGTTCGACCCATTTTCTTGACTTTACGATTTGCCCAGTTTAGAATATCTACATCTGTAATTTCTTTACCTTGCGAGTGAGATCTCAAGCTCTTCAGTATTTGAAACATTGTGTATCTCATCAATTGCCACAAAAAAGCTGTAGATGACAAAAAGATTGTCAACTGAAACTACAATACTAAACACACTTTTGTTTCCTTCTTTCAAGAGGTCTTACCGAGAAGAAGCTTCTTGTTTCCTTGCACAATGTCATTACCAGCTATATTGACAAGCGAGAAGTGTAATTCTTTCCCGATTTCAATAACTTGGTTGCAATTCTCAACCATTTTGAATGGCATTTTGATGGGAGGTTTATTTACTTGCTTCCAGTTTACTGAGCCTGGTGATACTTTGTCTAGAACTTCAAGAAGAACCCATCTGTTGAAATGTCATGAGGAGAGTTTAGATTCTCATGTCAAATCAAAAGTAAGTGAAATAAAAAGTACAATTCTCACCCATTTCTAACATCCTCTAAAACATTATCAACATAAGTGGGAGCTCCAAGACTGTTAATCCAAAGGCGAATGCATCTTTCTTCTCTACAAGTTACTTCACCTTCTGTGATCATCTCAGCAAAAGAGATAGGCATCTTCGAACTCTTGTCAGACAATCCATTCCTACAACAAATATTTTAGCACTAAAGTCGAAGAATAGTTAAAATTATCAGACTTTCCTAACTAATATTGACCTCTGGTGAAATAGTTGTGCCACAAATGTAAGATTAAGATTTGCAGAGCCTTCAACTATATCTTTAGGTGAAAGGTATTTTTTACAGTCTAGCTTCTCTGCTGCCTCAAGGACCTTCTCCACTCTTTCTAAAGGATCTTTAATCTCTAATGCCACATGTGTACTATGTTCCGGGATAAGAGCATTTAGCAGGTAAGTGTACGCCTCTCCATCCTTCCAAACACAAAGGAAACGTGACGAATCGGAAAATATGAAAATACGATTAGTTTAACTGGTTGATCAACTACACATTTCCATATTAAATTATCCGTAACTTTTGATTAATAGTTCAGAATAACACGAATCCAACACGCACGTTAAACGATCTCTAGATTCTATATTGTGACAAAATTTAACACCTAAATAGCTACAACAAAGCCTGCAAACAATCCAATATATCCCAAATTACGTGATACAATTTATTATGTTTCATTTGTACACCTTTAGTCAATGAGCACCAATGATCATTTTGGAACGATCAGTTTAACTAGCCGATCAATTTGACACGTCCGCCTTAAATCGTCTTTAACTTTTGATTTGGAGCTCAAAATGACATAAATCTAACATTTGAGACTAAAAGAAGTACGACAAAGGTTTTAAATAATTCAATGTATTCCAAACTGTTTGATGTCATGCATTATGCTTCATTTATAAGTTTTTATTCAATGAGTATCAATGATATGTTTAGAATGTTTGGTTTAACTGACATCAACTTGACATATACGCATTAAATCGTCGGTAGCAAGAACAAGTTAATACCTTAACATCAGAAGAGAAATTGGTGACTTGTTTCTCATAACCAACTTTCTTAAGATGGAAATTCATCCATTTTAACAAAAGCCTTTCAGGAGCTAGTCCCATAAGTTCCTCCACATCCTGTAAAATCCATTAATGAAAGTCGTTAAACAAATAGATTCAACCGCGAAACATGTCGAAAAGGTTAACAAAATGTAAACTTTACCTGGTTTTCTTCCACCAACTCAACAAGTTGTGGAGTTTTCTTAAGATTGAGATCAGCCAACAATTGGATCTAATTTGTTTCCCTCAAAAAATTAGCGACCATTTCTCATCATCTTATGTAAAGTAATGTAAAGTGACTACCTTTATAATCTGAAAGATCAATCCAAGTACAAGATGAGGCTACAAAGACAGAACATGAAGAGTTAGAAAGACAAAATACGAAACCCGAAAAGAAAAGGAACATCCTTTTTAACTTAATACTCACTCTCCCTTCAGCAATGTCTTGAGGTCCAATGTTGACTATAGTACATCCAATTGCCTTTGCAGAGTTGATACAAAGTGAAAGGTTTTCACTTTTCTCCCATGGATTAAGCTCTTTGTTTGCATTGATCACTCTTTCATCTATGGTCCCAGGCATTGCTACATTTATAAGCTTACTGTGTAGCCAATTTAGAAGGACATGAAGTAGTATATGAGTAACATTGACCAATCCACTTATTGCTTATTAGTTTTTTCAGTTGAAGAAATTGAGATGATTTGAAATATATATGTCTACCACAAAAGAACACCATCTTTAACAAGATCAAACAAATCATCAGTAGCAGGATTGATTGGAAGATAAGTCATCAAGAGAGGATCTTCTTTCAAATAGTTATTGATATGGGACACATAGTAAACTTTCTCAGATTCATTGATTGCATGGTGAATTGTTGTAATTCTTGTCTTGAGAAACGATGAAGTGCCTTTCGATCCTCGTGATTGCACACATAAAAAGGCCTATTAGATATACCAAATTGTGTATTAGCAGCATTTTAAGACAGTTTTAGAGAGATCATTTATCAAACTTACACGAAGAAAGGTTTCGAATTCAACTTCCTCATCACGATTTGGATAATTACTCTCATCCAATATAGTTGTGATCTCATTTTCCCCAAATGTTCCATTGAAATCTTTCAACTTTGCTAACACTGATGGTAAATCTTCCACAGTGAAACGACCGGATAGAGTTTTTGTCGAAACAAACTAATAAAAAAGGAATATGTAATGGTCAAGTTTGTTGAATACTATAAACTGTGAAGTGATGAGTGAGAGAGAAAGACCTTGGATTTAAGAGTACGTAATTGGACTTGTGTGAATTGGCTTTGTAGCCATGGATCAGAGACAAGAACACCAACATAACTAGACATCTTTGTTTTAACCAATAAGTTGTAATAAAATGAAATGGATGTTATTGAAAACAGAGGGAGAGAAGATAAGATACTGTTTGTTAGGTAATTTTGTTTTCTTAATTTAACATTTTTTTATGATCAATCTATTAATTATTGAGACTTGCACCTGATTTTATATTTGGAAAATAATTTATTACATTCGTTGAATCCAGAGGATTTCTATAGAAATTTAAGTACTAATATCTGAAGGATTTTAATGATTTAATTATCTAAGAATGTGTATTTCTATTAATTTATATGGATTTGAATTAGAGCTTTATATTTAACAAAAAATAATAGAAATTTTATAAGAATATTCAAGGGATTTCACATATATAATTTATTTATTATTTTTTGGAGAAAATGGTTATTAAAATATTAAATTTTTATGTTTCCACTATTTAAATACCAAAAATTTTATTGAACCATTTAAATAACGATATATAGTTGAGTACGCCGATTTAACTATACGATTAGTTAACATTAACACAAAAGTAATAC
Source organism: Pugionium cornutum (assembly GCA_018901935.1). Classification (NCBI taxonomy): domain Eukaryota; kingdom Viridiplantae; phylum Streptophyta; class Magnoliopsida; order Brassicales; family Brassicaceae; genus Pugionium; species Pugionium cornutum. The sequence continues at coordinate 26,120,426 of CM032161.1, forward strand.
CATTAACTTTGTTATTTATTTAACCAACTAAAACTAAACACCGAGATACCGCATCATTGTTAGAACTAATTTTGATGTTAATTTGGTGTTAATATTGACTTTGAATACCTAAATCGGCGTAATCAACTATAGATCGTTATTTAAATAACTCATTAAAAAATTTGATATTTAAATGATTTAAACACAAAAGTTTAATATAAAATATTTTAATGATCATTTTTTCTTATTTTTTTTTGTAAAAACTACCACAAATTATTCCAACATTGCAACAAAACTTGTGTTCGCTAACACCTCATCATTTGGTCATGTAAAATTTTATTATAAATCTTGATTAAGAATAGATTAGTGTAAGCTGTTTTGATGCAAAATAATAATCCCAAAAGGCAAACTAATTTTGACCACATAGGTTAGTTCGAGAGTTGAAAGAACTAAAAACTTGTAGAGATTCCAATCGATATTGAAATTACTAATCAAAGAGAAATAAGTACATATAGATTTTCCATTCGAAATAATAATATTTGTTCGTTTGTTTGTTACTGGATTAAAAAGCCATGACCAACTGATATGATTTGTTTTTTAAATTTTTGAACACTATTAAAACTCAATAGGATATTAGTAAACATTATGATTACGGTTGTAAAACGAAAAATAATTTATGATAAATTTTACCCGTATTTAAGTGACAGATGACAGCGGTAAATGATAGTAGTAAATCACAATCGTAACAATTATAATTACCAGTCAAACGAAATTATAACTACCAGTCGATTACAATCGTAATTACTAGTCAAACGAAATTGTAACTACCAGCAGCAAATCACAATTGTTAAAACTTACAGTATTTTTGGTAATGTTGAGTTTTGTTTTTGTTTTTTTGGTGATAATATTTGAAGGTTTTATTCGTTAGTGTGTATTGGTTTATTTGAAAATCTATATGAAATTTAAAAATCCTAGTAAGATTTATTGATTCTGAAATACAAGATGTGAATTTGAGTTAGTATTTCTAATCCATAAGTTTTTCTTAGATTTTAGGCTTCTATATTTTATTTTTGAATTTTTTCAAATGAATTAAAATTCACTACGTTATCAAAATATTATATAATTGTTAATATTGAATAACATTTCATTTTAACTAGGATTTTGGAATCATAGGATGAATTATTATATAAAGTTTGATTCCTTAAACTTTATAACTAATACGATTAGATTTTGACACTTATAAAAAATCTACTATTAAATTTAGAGACGTGTGAAATATTTTTTAAAAAACTTATCAAAAATTGAAAAATATAATAAATGAAGAAAATAAATCATATAAATTAAATATACATGAAAAATGTAAAAAAAGATAAGAAAAAAAGAAAGGAAATATAGATGAAAAACATTGAATCTTGAACTCATATATTCAGATATACATTAGAAAATAAACATAAATATCAAATTATGTTTATAAAATTTTTAATACAACTTCAATACATTTTAAATTTACTAAAGTAGATTTGACAATGCTTTAATTCAACATTTGATGATATATGACCAAATTTCCGTTATTAAAGTAAAGTTTATGATTTTACTTTTTCTTATATTAATTATGATTCATCATATTTTCTAGTTTATATATAAAAATACCATATTTTCACCATCAATATTAAAATATATATATTTAAACAACATTTTTAAAAATGTAAAATCAGAATTAATGGGTCAAATAGTTTCAATACCTCAAACCGTTATCTTGTACCTAATTTAATAACATATTTTTAAACAAATTTCTTAAATCAAAAATCATTAATTAAAATGTTAGTTTTTTTTTTATTTATATCAAAATAAGTTATCAAAATACTAACTCTTTTGTAACACACATATAAATATGACAAGATTAAGTTTAAAGCCTCACGAATCTAAAATTAAAAAGAAAAATAAAAAATTTTATATAAAATTTTATCTAAAATAATTAAAGTACTATCACACAAATGAGGACATTTATTTCGTTTTTAACTCTTTTTATTCTTGTTTCATCATGTAAGGCTACATGTTTTATTAGTTATTCCATAAAAATATTTTTTACTACTTTTGAAATATTAATTTTAGTTTTTTAAAACATTTATAGGTGTATCAAATATTATAAGCAAAACTGTTTCCGAAAATAGAACTCCTTTTTACGTTCCAGCAAAGAGTCTGATGGCTGAATTTCATAGATACGATCATCTTCTACGAAATGACCATTATGAACTCAGTCCTGCGGACAACATGATTGGTTATTGTCATGAATGTGCATATTATTGTATGAGACAGGGAAGATGGATGGCTGAATGTCGAACTTGGAAATGTTATTGTGGGAAAATCATAACAAAATAATAAATTTTATTTTTACTTTCAATTTATTTATCTATTATATACGATTTATATTTCGAAATAATGCGATTATACCTGATGTATCATTCGATGAAAGATTGTTACAAAATTATTAAATATATATGTGTAAACTTATCTAACCAACACAATGATTTATTGATTAATTTTATTTTTTAAAATTACACGTTGACATATCTTCATTTTGATTTGTGCTATACCTAAAACTAAAGTAAAATGAAGTATAAAATTAAACGGATTGGTTTAAAAGTTAAGAATATGTCTAATTGTGCTATACGTTTTATTGATTAAATTTTTTCAGTCAGATCTATGAATAGTAAAAATGAATGATAAAAGTGCAAAAACATAACCATAGTAGAGGATTATTTGTTCCAAAGATTTTTGGATCCATTTTCAACGCACAAATTTGACAATCTTTCAGTTTTTATGTTTTGAGATTTTTAAAATAATTAACCCTTTAAAAAATAATCCAAATTTCTTATCAAAAGCAACAAAAATACACTTTAATGGATTTTAAAATATTATTTTGATGAAACAAATTATTTTTTCAACTCTTTAATCTTAAAAGAGATTATATAGAATTTTTTTTCTTTAAAATTATTTGTTTTCAAAAGTGAGTAGTCAAAATTTAAATGATGTACGAGTGGATTTGAATTTTTCCTTCCCTTATTACAAATAATAAATGTACGCTTCTTTAAATACTATATCTCTAATTATCTATCTTTTGCATATTTTTTATTTCATTCTACAATTAATCTTGTTAGTAATTGATATTGTAGCCTCGTATAAGATTTTACTATGATGTAGCTATGAAAACTTAGAATTATCAGTGAAACAAATAGATTTTGACAATCATCAATTTAGGTGTGCTTCAAACTTGAATTATTCATGCAGAATTGATAAAAATCATATGAATAACAATGATTTGTCATTGATAATACATATTAATTTGATTTTCTCACATTAAAGTTTATTAGTTTTGACTACTATATAGTATTTTTGTGTATATTCAAAAAAAAATATAAAGTTCACAATTTATTTGAATATATGTCATTGTGTTTAGCAAATGCATTTTCCTATTATAAATGTCTCTTTAGGATCCATCCCGGAAGCATTGAGAAATTAGCTGTATTTATATTTGATCAATTATAAAATTCTTTTTTGATAAAATTATTTATTTTTAATTAATGATGAAACTTGACTTTGATCTTCAATTTATATCATAAAACCTATATTGAAAATGAAAATTATAAGAGAAACGAATGACTAAAATATTTTCAATGGGATGATGAGTGTAGGAAATATGATATGTGTGACGATATTGACTATTCAGGACAGACAATAACCCGGATAACTGAACCAGGATTTGGAACCTAGAGTATCAAATTAGAAAGATATTCAGGTGATACATATGATGAACAAGAGTGCATTAGAGTTTATAAAAAATCATGATGTTGATTATAAACAGATATAGTATACAAGATTAAGATTTCGTACACTTTGCAATGATGTTTAGACATAGGAACTCTCATAGAATCAATATGATATTATATTTTTTACACAATACAAAAAAATTTCATATACTCAGATATACATTAGAAAATAAACATAAAATATTAAATTATGTTTATGAAATTTCAAATACAACTTCAATACTCTTTAAATTTACTAAAGTAGAATTGACAATGCTTTAATTCAAAATTTAATTCAAAATTTCCGTTATTAAAGTAAAGTTTATGATTTTACTTTTTCTTATATTAATTATGATTCATCATATTTTCTAGTTTATATATAAAAATACCATATTTTCACCATCAATATTAAAATATATATATTTAAACAACATTTTTAAAAATGTAAAATCAGAATTAATGGGTCAAATAGTTTCAATACCTCAAACCGTTATCTTGTACCTAATTTAATAACATATTTTTAAACAAATTTCTTAAATCAAAAATCATTAATTAAAATGTTAGTTTTTTTTTTATTTATATCAAAATAAGTTATCAAAATACTAACTCTTTTGTAACACACATATAAATATGACAAGATTAAGTTTAAAGCCTCACGAATCTAAAATTAAAAAGAAAAATAAAAAATTTTATATAAAATTTTATCTAAAATAATTAAAGTACTATCACACAAATGAGGACATTTATTTCGTTTTTAACTCTTTTTATTCTTGTTTCATCATGTAAGGTTACATGTTTTATTAGTTATTCCATAAAAATATTTTTTACTACTTTTGAAATATTAATTTTAGTTTTTTAAAACATTTATAGGTGCATCAAATATTATAAGCAAAACCGTTTCCGAAAATAGAACTCTTTTTTACGTTCCAGCAAAGAGTCTGATGGCTGAATTTCATAGATACGATCATCTTCTACAAAATAACCATTATGAACTCAGTCCTGCGGACAACATGATTGGTTATTGTCATGAATGTGCATATTATTGTATGAGACAGGGAAGATGGATGGTTGAATGTCGAACTTGGAAATGTTATTGTGGGAAAATCATAACAAAATAATAAATTTTATTTTTACTTTCAATTTATTTATCTATTATATACGATTTATATTTCGAAATAATGCGATTATACCTGATGTATCATTCGATGAAAGATTGTTACAAAATTATTAAATATATATGTGTAAACTTATCTAACCAACACAATGATTTATTGATTAATTTTATTTTTTAAAATTACACGTTTACATATCTTCATTTTGATTTGTGCTATACCCAAAACTAAAGTAAAATGAAGTATAAAATTAAACGGATTGGTTTAAAAGTTAAGAATATGTCTAATTGTTCTATACGTTTTATTGATTAAATTTTTTCAGTCAGATCTATGAATAGTAAAAATGAATGATAAAAGTGCAAAAACATAATCACTTTAGATTAGTAGAGGATTATTTGTTACAAAGATTTTTGGATCCATTTTCAACGCACAAATTTGGCAATCTTTCAGTTTTTATGTTTTGAGATTTTTAAAATAATTAACCCTTTTAAAAATAATCCAAATTTCTTATCAAAAGCAACAAAAATACACTTTAATGGATTTTAAAATATTATTTTGATGAAACAAATTATTTTTTCAACTCTTTAATATTAAAAGAGATTTTATGTATAATTTTTTTTTCTTTAAAATTAGTTGTTTTCAAAAGTGAGTAGTCAAAATTGAAATGATGTACAAGTGGATTTGAATTTTTCCTTTCCTTATTACAAACAATAAATGTACGCTTCTTTAAATACTATATCTCTAATTATCTAACTTTTGCATATTTTTTTTTCACTCTACAATTAATCTTGTTAGTAATTGATATTGTAGCCTCGTATAAGATTTTACTATGATGTAGCTATGAAAACTTAAAATTATCAGTGAAACAAATAGATTTTGATAATCATCAATTTAGGTGTGCTTCAAACTTGAATTATTCATGCAGAATTGATAAAAATCATATGAATAACAATGATTTGTCATTGATAATACATATTAATTTGATTTTCCCATATTAAAGTTTATTAGTTTTGACTACTATATAGTATTTTTGTGTATATTCAAAAAAAAAATAAAGTTCACAATTTATTTGAATATATGCCATTGTGTTTAGCAAATGCATTTTGCTATTGTAAATGTCTATTTAACAGCCATCCCGGAAGCATTGAGAAATTAATTGTATTAATATTTGATCAATTATATAATTCTTTTTTGATAAAATTATTTATTTTATTATTAATAATGAAACTTGACTTTGATCTTTATTTTACCTCATAAAACTTATATTGAAAATGAAAATTACAAAAGAAACGAATGACTAAAATATTTTCAATGGGATTATGAGTATAGGAAATATGATATGTGTGATAATATTGACTATTCAGGACATACAATAACCCGGATAACTGAACTAGGATTTGGAAGGTAGTGGAGGAAGTTAGAAGGATTTTTAGGTGATATAGATGATGAACAAAAGGGTATTAGGGTTTATGAAAAATCATGATGATGATTATAAAGAGATATAGTATACAAGATTAAGATTTTGTCTATTTTGCAATGATGTTTAGACATAAGAACTCTCATGGAATCAAGACGATATGATATTTTTTACACAATGCAAAAAAAATTCATATACTCAGATATATATTAGGGAATAAACATCAATATCAAAGTATGTTTATGAAATTTCTAATACAAGTTCAATACATTTTAAATTTACTAAAATAAAGTTGACAATGCTTTAGTTTGAAATTTGATGATATATGACCAATATTTCTGGTATTAAAGTAAAGTTTATGATTTTACTTTTTCTTATATTAATTATGATTCATCATATTTTCTAGCTTATATATAAAAATATCATATTTTCAATATCAATATCAAAGTATGTTTATGAAATTTCTAATACAAGTTCAATACATTTTAAATTTACTAAAATAAATTTGACAATGCTTTAGTTCGAAATTTGATGATATATGACCAATATTTCTGGTATTAAAGTAAAGTTTATGATTTTACTTTTTCTTATATTAATTATGATTCATCATATTTTCTAGCTTATATATAAAAATACCATATTTTCAATATCAATATTAAAATATATATATTTGAACAACATTTTTAAAAATATAAAATCAGAATTAATGGGTCATATAGTTTCAATAACTCAAACCGTTATTTTCTACCTAATTTGATAATATATTTTTAAACAAATTTCTTAAATCGAAAAGCATTAATTAAAATATTAGTTTTCTTTTATTTATATCAAAATAAGTTATCAAAATACTAACTCTTTTGTAACACACATATAAATATGACAAAATTAAGTTTAAAGGCAAGTATAATGTGAGTTCAAACTTCAATATTTCTGATCTTGTGCCTTTCATTGCAGATGAACCAGATTTAAGGTCAAATCGTTTTCAAGAGTAGGGGGATGATACGAGAATAGAAAGCACACAATAGAAGAAGTCCATGGTTAGGAATGAACCACTAGAACATGAAGATGCTCTTGCACTACCAGCTGTAACATTAACCCAAGCTAAGGCCAAGAAACTCAATGAGGCAATCAGCATTATGCTCAACAAGCAGAATGCACAAAAAATTCACTTGAGCTTGAATGGAGAAGTGCCTAAAAACATTCTGATTTTAGTACAAGCTCAAGACAGCATACAAATGGATATGTGATCTATTTGTACTCTTTTTTCCTTATTCAAGTTTTTTCCTATTGGGTTTTCTTGGTAAAGTTTTTAATGAGACAAATGAATCACATTACAACAAGCCCAATTTGTTGTTTAAAATGAAAAGGAGATCACATAAAAATGGTCCAAATTGGCGTCATCTGGGGGGAAGTGTCTACATTCATAGTCAAAATAAGAGTTAATGAAGTGAAGGTATTTGGTCAAGTCTTTCCTTGTAAATTCAACCATTTTAATGCTATAGACTCCCTTACAGTATAAATAGGGGCTTTCAGTTGTAAACTTGATCATTCAACTTTTCAAATAAAAACAATTTCTTTTCTTAAGTTTGAGAGTGATTCTCTTCTTAATCTGATTGTTGGTGTGTAATATCCTTCAATCAAATTTAGTAGCCTTAGTGTGTAATATCTAAGCTACCATCTTAGGTAAATCAGTAGTCATCCACAGCTACTGTGTGACCTTTCAATCCATAATCTTTGAACAGATTGAATTTCGATTTATTCTGTTGCAAAGCCTATCTCAACCGCATCCAGAAGTGAATTGCTTGGGAGGTTCGCATCATAAAGTATACAACAATATAGAATAGTAAACCATAGACATATTGGAAAAGATCCCAAGGGAGTGTGAGACATGGTACTCATCCCAGAGGTCAGATAATCTAGAGTCCATAGAAATATCTTCTGCATCGACCATGATCCAAACTTCCCCGGCTATGGTCTCTTCCACTTTGAATTGCTTATTGATGGTTTTTAGAAATCCGAGGATCGCATTGCGGAGATTTGGTTGGATTTTCAAATTACATGATGGAACTACTGATATCTTTGGTATGAGAGGGATCTATAAAGATCTCTCTCTGCTCCATATGGAATTCTATCGTGTTATTTGGGTCATGTTCTGTCTGCAAAATAACAACGTTATTACGGCCAATTCATTACAGATTCCACATATTTTGTACGACTGGTAAACGATACTAAAAAGTGACCAATTTTTTAGGACGAAATCAAGAAGTTTGAAACTCTACGTCAGAGATTCTTTGATTTCATTTTGATTTATCAAAGGAGAAAAATACACAAATAGATACTCTATGTAGATAAACCGTTTGCGAAATTATATTTTCTTCTTTATTAATACATTTGTTCCTTATTAGTTCGAGGATACTTGTAATATTTTCTAATCAATAAAGGTTTTAGTGTAAAAAAAAAGATTAAATTTTTATAGTATTGATTTCATATTAAAATTGGAAACTGATTTCGCTAAATAAAAAAAAGTGATAGGTTTTTCACTATTTGTTTTTTTTGTCACGGTTTTTCACTAATTATTTTACAATTAACATTAAATAGATTTTATAGGATCATGGAAATTGCGGCTCCCTTGCGTCAGTGAGAACTAAAAGATTTAGACATAAAGAGATGTTAAACCGACATGTTTACATATATAATGACGTATTTGTATGGAAATCTATAAACACTGACAAATTAGTTGGTTAAATTATAAATCTTTCATAATTAAGGTTTGTTATATTGTCAAATTAATGATTACATATTTGGATATGGTGGTTGCTCAGATTAATTTAGAAAACTGGAAACTTATTATAATTTGGTGTCAGCAATCTCTTAATACAACATTGTTCAAATATGGTTAATTTTAAATAAATAAAAGTAAAATATTATCTATCACCATTATTTCATCAAACAATCTTTTAATTTAAGTTGTAACGTTACAAATTTAATTTTAAACAGATATAAAATTATTTTTAAAATGCATTTTAATTTATTTTTAAAATGCATTTTAATTTTAAAATTGTGATTTTAATTATTAAACTGATTACTAAACCAAAGGTTATATAGAAAAGTAAACCGATTATTAAACCAATTTTAATCGGATTTAGATCTAGTTTGGTTTAACAATCATATAATATATTAATTATATTGATTTATGTATGTTAAATATATATTTTTATAAAATAGTTTATATTATTTTTAAAATTTTAAATTTAAATTGTTAAATTTGGAATAAAATTTAAAAAAATACAAATTTTAGAGTATTATTCTAAAAATTAAAATATTTAAATGATTATTTGGAAAGATGATTATTAAAAAATTCATAAAAAAGGATGATTAGGAAATCTCACCATACTCCGATTTGCTTTCTAAGTTTCGTCAATATCTATTTTAGTTTTACTTACAATTCACGAATTATGGGAATTATTTGCTAAAAGTAATTCTTTTTTTTTTTTGCCATGAGTGATGTTCATAATCGTTTCCATGAGTATCAAAATTTTAATATTTCCACCTACTCAACAAATATTCAGAAAAAGAGCTTAAACTCTCTTTCCTAAAATTTTCCCAATTAAGTAAAATTAAGAAAATATTTTAGAACATTAATTACATTTACAAATGTGAAAAAAGTTTACAAATTAGCTCCCATTTATCCATATTGTTTGCTCTAACAGATATCCTCACACATCGAAAATTACATTATATATTTAAATCAAACCTCAAGTAAACGTAGAAATTCCCACAAAGTATATGTTTATATTACAATACAAGTTAAATATTAGGTATGCGCGCAAGCAAGTTTCGTAAGGAGAATATAATGCTACTTTATTTATTATCTATGAAACTAAGAAATATTGTAATTATTAAAAAATATTAGGTAATTGATAAAAATATCATTTTATTCTAAATATAATATATTAGATTAAATTTCTAAAAATAATACAAATTTAATATTAAAATATTTTAATACTTTTTAATAAAAAAATTAAATCATAAATAGGAAAAAAATCTAAATATAATATTTTAATTATGTTTATAATTTATTATGATAAATATGTATTTTCAAAAAATAATTTATGATAATTTTGGAATTTTAATTTTAAAATACTAAATTTAAAATAAAAACTTAAAAATATGATATTTTAGAATTTTATTCAAAAATAATATAATTTTTCAACAAGTTTTTCGGTTTAAACCTATATGAACATATATAATAAAAAATTCATGTCACAAAATTCATATAGCCATTAGGTAAAAATTTTGTTCTAAATAATCATTCATTTAAATTTATATTTACATATTTATACAATGCAATCTATAATAGAGTTGTAGGCTAATGTTAACTACAACTACAATCATAATTGTTAACCACAAAAAAATAAACAATATATATATTATTTTATATTAATTTAGTGAATTAAGTTTTCTAATTTTATATAAACCAATGTATTATTTAACTTTATTTTCATGAGACTTCTAATAATAATTCTTCCTAAATAGTTTTGTGTTCTTATTCTTATAAGTTTATCATTCCAGTTAGATCCGTATTAACTTTTTTACTCGGTCTTAAACAAATTATTTTAGAATAATTCTTTAAAATAGTATATTTTAAAATTTTTGTTCCAAAAATAGAATCATTAGTTTAAATTTATAATAATAACATAAATTTAAGATTTAAATACATTAAAACTTTATTTTAATAGAAACAATTAAACCTTAAATTGTAACAAAGAATCCAAATATAATGTTTTAAATTTATCTATAATTTATTTAGAGTAAATAAATATTTTCATATAGTTATTTATGCTATTTGAGATTTAATTTTAAAAAGTGCTATTTTAAAATATTACTCATTATTTTAATCTTTTGTATAGAAGCTAAATTCTTCTTAAATTCTTATCCATATTTTGAAAACTTTTGAAAAATATGGTGTAAACCAAACCCTGAATCAATTATCTTCAATAAATTGATTAAGGAAGACATAAAACCCCACAAATCATTTCGATAAAAGAGATGAAATTTAAATGCGTGTTTTGGGTAAAAAAACAAACAAAAATGAATAAAAAAAAACAATTAACATTATGGATAACGGCACAATCACGACACAATACACCAACAACAACACCTACACAGCATAGTTACAGCAAAATACAACAGCCTGTCTCTTCTTTTATATTAATTCTTTCTTTAAATACCTCTCTTCTGCTCTTTCCTTCTTCTAACCAAGACTTCATTTACCATTATTTCCTCAGGTCAGCTTACTTACACTTGAATATAACAATGCCATTGAGTTACTTCATTAATCTTCTATACACTTGTCTTCTCTGATCCAGATCTACTTTCTTCTCATTTAGCTTAATCAATGTGTTTGTTTCACCAAAGTCTCCATCTTTGATCTAACACTACTTACTTTTCTGAAGATCATTTGTTCTTGAAACAGATCCGGATCTGGGATTTTATTCAATCACTCGATCTTTGTTGTATTGTTTCGATTAAAGAGAGTGTCAAGAAACAATGACAAAGATGCAATTTTCAATCGTTATCGCCATCGCACTTCTCGTTTGCTATGTATCAACAACAAAAGCCAAAACGGCAAGCCCACCGGCTCCAATGCTACCGCCGACACCAGCACCGGCACCAGCACCTGCACCAGCACCTGCACCAGACCACGTGAATCTCACGGCGCTTTTAAGTGTAGCTGGACCATTCCATACATTCCTTGATTACTTACTCTCAACAGGAGTCATCGAGACCTTACAAAACCAAGCTAACAACACCGAGGAAGGTGTCACAATCTTCGTGCCAAAGGACGATGCTTTCAAGGCTCAAAAGAATCCTCCTTTGTCAAATCTTACAAAGGAACAGCTCAAACAGCTTCTTCTCTTCCACGCTCTTCCTCATTACTATTCTCTTTCTGAATTCAAGAACTTGAGCCAGTCTGGTCCAGTGACCACTTTTGCTGGTGGTCAATACTCCTTGACATTCACTGATGTTTCGGGCACGGTTCGAATTGATTCTTTATGGACTAGGACTAAAGTTAGCAGCAGCGTTTTCTCAACTGACCCTGTGGCTGTTTACCAAGTGAACCGCGTGCTTTTACCCGAAGCCATCTTTGGTACTGATGTTCCTCCAATGCCAGCTCCAGCTCCTGCTCCTGTGGTTAGCTCTCCTTCGGATTCGCCTTCTGCTGATTCTGAAGGAACTAATGCTTTTTCTTCACCAAAGTCGTCGCACAAGAACTCTGCTCCAAAGATGGCTTTGGCTCCAATTGCAATGCTTGTTTCTTGTTTGGTGGCATTGTTCTTGTGAAAAGAATGATTAAATGGTTTTGGCAGGTTTGAGTCTTTTTAAATTAAAATGTTAAAAGATTTGTATTACATCATTCTAAATTTGTCTTTTGATATTTGAAATCCCATTTTTTAGTAAACATTTTTATTGTTATCATCATCGTCATTACCACTTATGTGAATTGAAATTATTCCTCTATTCTTTGTGTTTTCTTTTAGTTGATTTTGCTTTATTTGCAAGCCAAGATGATACCATCATAGAGAAGATTAGAACAAGAGTATTTTTTATTCAATTACAATTAAAAATATGTCATCGAAAATAACAAATCCATCTTATTCTCCAATAATTACCATTTTATATGCTTTTTAGTGGTTACAAGGCAGATGAATTCTTTTGTACATGTTACTTTCGGTAAAAATATTACTTTATGAAATAAATGTTTATATACTTTTAATGGCAATTTTAAACAATCGATAATTCTCTAAAATATCATATTTTTATTATTAATTTAAATTTTAACAATAGCATAAATTTATGATTGAAATAAATTTTAAAAAATTAACAGATAAAATTAATTCTTAAATTAGAAAAATAAAAATAAATATAATATTTTAAATAATTTTTATAGAATAAATTAGTATTTTCATATAATTATTTGTGTTATTTTGGAATTTTAATTTTAAACTGTTAGACTTAGAATATAAATTTTGAAAAATATTATTTTAGCGTATTAATTTAATTATTTTATAATTGACCTTGGTCACAATTCATCTCTTAATTTAATTTAGTTTCTAAGATAAGCCATTAAAAATTTCTTTCTTTATTTTTTCGTTTAAAAAATATTTTAATTTATTATATTATTAAAATTTCGTTTAAAAAATATTTTAATTTATTATATTATTAAAATTTCGTTTAAAAAATATTAATAATATTTTTATTCCAAAAAGTCAAATTGTGTGAAATTATTATTTTATTTTAAATTAAATATATAAATAATTTAAACATTGCATTGAATTTAAGTACAAAATAGTTTAAAAAGAGAGTTTTATTCAAATTTTATATTAAGTTTATGTTATTTAAAAAATAATAATTATAATATTTGTGATCAGCGATTTGGCCTCAAAAAATTGACATAATAGTCAATTAACTTCGTCCAGATAAAGAAAAAAAAAAGAGAAATTCATGTTATTTACCAAAAAATTAACAATGATATTTTAAAGAACATATTTAAAACTATAATTTTTTAAAATAAACTTTATATATATAGGATAATTGTTTAAAATAAATACAAATTTAAGTTTTTGTTTTAAAATAACATCATTAGTTTAAATTTTTAATAATAACAAAAATTAAAATTAAAATATATTAAAACTTCATGTTAATATAAAAAGGTAAACTCTACATATAATATTTTAAATTTATTTATAATTTATTTATAATAAATATAAATTATTTCTATTATTTTAAAAATTTTAATTTTATAATATTAGATTTACAATAAAAATTTAAAAAACACTATTTTGAGATATTAATTATATTTATATATGCCAAATGTTTGGATAATTAAGAAATTATCTTGATTAATACACAGCTATGAATTTTGTCCATTCAGAGTTGACATTTGAATCTTCGAGAAGTTCTATAGGATTACACAAAGGGTGACAATGGCGTCTCAGTTCTTCATACCGTCAGCAACCGCCACGAGTTGTGGTGGAGACGCTATCTATGTGGCGGCCGTCCCGCTGAAAGCAGCGGCTGGTCCGCCGCAGCTTATTATGTCGATGGCATACTCACTCAATCTCAAGAATTTACAGCATTTCATGGTCCTCATCAAACCTTCTTCTCCAACTCTTCCAGAGGTTTTGTCTCTTATGAGAGAATACAAGAAAAAAAAAAACATCGATCGTTTGTTGACTACAAGATGTTTGTATAAATGCCTCAACGAATATGTTTTGTTTGACTAATCCGCTTTCTTGAAATTCTCCAGGTAAGCGTGTTTGATTTCCAGCCTTGTAATCCAGAAAGCATAGAAGCAATAATCTCAATTTTATCTGGAAAATTGATTCCAGGTTCGGATTCGTAGACAATGAAATCGATTGTAATCTGTGATTCAGACAAAAAAAAATGTTTTTTACGGATGTCAACGAATCTTTAACCATGCAAGTGGTTAACTTAAAAAAAGTAGGATGAATCACTGCAAGTGTGTTGAAGATTCTATACCAAAGTTCTTTTTGGTGTTTGCAGGAGTAGTGAAGCAAAGAAAAATGAAGAATGTTCCAAGACAAAGATGTTGGATGGTTGGATCATGCAAAGAAAATAATGCCATGGAAATGGCAATTGAGTTTAATAGCTTATGGGAGACTGATCTTAGAGTTGGGTTTCATGATTGCCGACATTATACAAACGGTATTATTACAGCCTCCATTAAAAAAAGACTTTGGTTATTATTCATGACAAGAGAGTCAAGTCTTGTTTGTCTTTTTTACAGAACTTGTCAAACATCTTACCGGAGAAATACAAATTGTGGAGCGACTCCCAATAAGCTACATTAGTTAATTTCGACTTCAATAATATATGAAACAAATGTTCACTTTGTTCCAACACCGATGTAAGATACATAAACTACACTTCGGAAGGCTAAGTCTTGACAGAAAAGAGGCAAAAGTAAAAAAAAAAAAAGGAAAATGTACAAATTGAGGAATGGGATAACAATCAAATATATAAAAACGAGGCTTACGACTACAACCCAAAAGGCGACACATAAGACTTCTTCTCCAGGTAGAGAAGAATAATCATAACTTTCATAACACAATTTCGAATGACAAACCATTTACTATATAAAAGAATCAGGAACATGCCTACCAATTTTCACATTGTTTGGATCTATTTGTGTTTTTTCTTTCTTCCAAAAATGGTATAATCTACCTTTTTACTTTTTTCTAGATTGCTCGGTGGTTTCTCCGTAATTGATCAACGGTTTTTTCACTGACTTTCCGGTAGAATTTCGCAATTCAAAATCCTCTACCACTTTTCAATGTCGTGCTCTCTTATATGAAAGAAAAAGAAAATCATACATGTATTTGCAAAAATAATCATATCATAAAAATAATTGTTTTTTACCGATCTAATACTATTTTTTGGTTTGTTTAATAAAATATATTATTTGTTTAACCAAATTAATAATAATAAAATATAATATAATTATTCTATTAATTTAAACTCATTTATATATTTATTGAAAACTTATTTTGGTTGGTAATTTGGCCTTAGTTGTTTTTGTGTATGAGATTTATTGCTTGGATTTGGCTTGTTTTGTTACAAGTCCTGCCTCCTACTTTAGATTTCCTCTCGAGGCTTAGGTGCTTAATGTTGTTTTGTTACATATAAGCTCTTTACAAAGTCTTTACAGAATGGTTTGGATTCAATACACTACAAATATCTATTTTCTTGAATAGAAAAAGAGAACTTTTTAATTTTATACAACTCAACAACATAAAATACAATTCTTGTACAACTCAATGAGAAATATACAACGTGTTTATTAGAAGCATTTAAAAAATATTTCAGTATCTTTAACAAAGTTCGTATTGATATTTTGATGAATTATTCTATATATATTATATTATTTTCTAAATTTGTATGTCAAAGCAAATTTAGATTTTTAAAATTAAAAATTATTGACCTAGAAACTCCAAAATATCGTATTTTAATATTTTGATCTCCACACAGAATTTTAATGTTTTCTCAAGAAAAACCAATAGTAAGAAAAATTAAGAGCAAATATCTAAAATAGTATCTTTCTAAGTTTTTATTCCAAAAATAACATCATTAGTTTAAATTTCTAATAATAACACAAATTTAAGATTAAAATGCATTAAAACTATATTTTAAAAAAAAAACTAAACCCTAAATTGAAAAAAATGAACTCAAATACAATACTTTAAGTTTATATATAATTTGTTTAAAATAAATAAGCATTTTTACATAACTATTTGTGCTATTTTTGGGAGTTTAATTTTGAGATGCTAAATTTGGAAGAAAAATTTGAAAATGTGCTATTTTAGGGTATTACTCAAAAATTAATGTAGAGTAATATTTTAAAATAGCATTTTAAGTTTATATTCTAAATTTAGCACATTAAAAATAAAATTATTAAAATAGCACAAATTATTATGTAAAAATAACTATTTACCTCAAATAAACTATATATAAAAATAAAATATAATGTAATTTATTTTTTCTAATTTAGAGTTTTAATTTTTTTTATTAGGAAGAGTTTTAAATTATTTTACTGTTAAATTTATGTTATTTTTTAAAATTTAAATGACTAATGTACATTTACAATAAAAATTTAAAAAGTATTATTTTAAATAATTACCCAAAAAAATGTAATTGATGTAATTCCAGACTTTGTCTAGTCATAACAAAATCATCCACCAACTATTTAGCTATATATATATTCAAAACCTAAAATACATCCCACTAAATTTTGTTTCTTGTCAATTATCATATAAGATTTAGCCAAGTAAAATCTGCCCCACCATCTCTCTCAATCATGGGGTAAGTATTTGCCTTTTTTCTTTCATAATCTTTTTTTTTGGAAAAACATTAAACTAAAATATCCATGATAAACACAACCACTATAACATAACAAAACAAAACAAAACAAAAAAGAATTTCTCCCAATTGCCCACTTGCACCTTTTTTTACCCAATAAATACCCCTCAAATTCTGAAAAAAAAATAAAAATAAAAATAACTTCTCTCTTCAAACAAAAAAAAAAACTAAAGAAGATGAATATGTTGTCTGTATTAAGACGAAACCTTCGAAAAAGCCAACGTGTGGTTGATGAAAGTACTTTGCCTTCGACGACAGTTTCCGGCGACGGAAGTAACAGTGTGATGATGAAGTTTCAGTTGTCGATCATGTCATGTTTTGCAGTTCCACGTGTCAGTAGGACAGATAGTGTGTGGACTTCAGGAGATTACAGTAGAGTTTCAGAGGTTAACCATTTAATGGTTTATGATGGCATGAAATATGCTCTCTTTATGTAATTTATACATCAATTTTTTTTTAAGTTTTTCTCTAATCATATAACTTAATCTATGATTAATATTTTCATTTCTTCTTTCTGTTTTATTGGGTTTATATTAGAGAATCTAAACTCTTTTTTTTAACTTCTTTTTTTCTCTTTTACTTTTTGTGTCTTGTGTTTATTTTAGGAATATTTAACTTTAGTTTCTTTTGTCAAATGTTAATCTACCCATGCACTTGTTTATATATACATTTTATAATATAACTTGGAGGTTCTTGAAATTGAAAGAAAAAAAAGTTATCAAATAATGATTGATGAGGTAAATGATTTGTAAGGATATAACATATATTAGTGAAATATTATCCAATGTGTAAATGATATATAGTGATTATTTTTTTTCAATGAAACGGAATCTTTTAACTATACAAACTCAACGTTAGGATTAGCTTTAAAGGCTTAGTAGTTTTTGTTTTACTTCCTCCACTAGAAATTGTTTCAAGTATAATTAGAGTACTAAGAGTTAATAGCACATCGTATATATTTTAATATGTTTTGTAAACAGTAAATTAAGTTTATAACTATATTTAGACTCTAGAAAAAATATTCATATATTATAATTAATTATTTATTTAGTAAATATAAACTAGATACGTACATAATTTATCTTTATTTAAAATATTTTTTAAATGTTTTTAATATTGATTACACAAATAAAATAGACAATGAAATCATATTATAGAATATGAATTTAAATTGTTTATATATTAGATAGAAAATATTATTAAATAAGTAAAGAATTTTAAATATGATAAATATTCAATTAATCCAAACTTTTATTTTATTATAGAGTAATACCATAAAATAGCACCTTTTAAAATTTTTCTTCCAAATCTAACATTCCAAAATTAAATTTATTTATGTAAAAATACTTATTTATTCTAAATAAATTATACATAAACTTAAATTATTATATTTGAATTTATTTTTTCGAATTTAGGATTTAATTTTTTTCTATTAAAATATAATTTTACTGTATTTTAATCTTAAAATTGTGATATTATTAGAAATTTAAACTAATAATGCTATTTTTGGAATGTGCTATTTTAAAGATTTACCGTATTTTATATTAGTTAATTGACTAAAATAGCATATTTTTAAATTTTATTCTAAAAATAGCATTATTAATTTAAATTTTCAATAATAACACAAATTTAAGTTTAAAATATTTTAAAAATTTAAATTAATAAAAAAATAAATCCTAAACTGAAAATAAGAATCCAAATATAATGTTTTAAATTTATGTATAATTTATTTAGAGTAAACTAATATTTTCATATAATTATTTGTGTTATTTTTAGAATTTTAATTTTATAGTACTAGATTTGGAATAAAAAATTTAAAAAGTATTATTTTAAGGTATTACTATTTTTATATTTTGTTTGATGAATATTTTTTATATTATGTTTGTATTTTATATCAAACTATTAGAGATTTATATATTATATTATTAAATATTTATCTAATATTATTTTTGTAAATATTAATCATGTAATATTTATGTTAAAATGTTATGATAGTGTAATAGGTCATGCACATGTGTAAATTATATGTAAAAATGAAGTCTTTTTATTGAAATGTTTCTGAATTAAATTAATAAAAATGATGTTTTATCTGAGAGAGGAAGGTAGACGTTGTGTAAAGAGTCATGTCCACGTTTAGTGCGACACAGCATGAACCGACCACTTTTAAATTCTAATTATTATCATTGCCAAATCAATTCAAAACAAAACAAATTGTTGTAATGTCGACCAAAAAATTAGGATTGGGATGTTCTTAGTGCGGTTCGCTCTATGAAATTGTCCCATCATTGAGTTTTACATTTTTTTTTTTTAATTTTACATGACTTGAGGATTTAAACAAGTTTAGAATCTAGATCGTGGTGGAAGCCCTCCGGGAATTTAAACAAAGTGCGACCATACTAGTACTAATGCATCGAATTTCATCATAATTTTACAGTTAAACATATTTGAACGAAACTATTATTGGGATAGATGATCTAGTGGAAAGTAATCGTGTTGTACTCCTTTTAAAAAAGAAAAAAAAGGAAGAGTAAGTGGTTTATTAGTTATACCACCTTTACATCTATCTTAAATGTGTAGAATTCGACTTCACATTTTCTCGTATGAGAATATTAAATATTTGTACGAAGATATTAGAATATTTAGCCGGCCCGTTGTTGTGCAATGATATATAAAAAATTATGGTGGAAGTCCTTAATTTGTGACCAATTTTCTATCAACCAAAATGTATTTGTTAATATTTGTAGATTGTAGTGGTTTATGTGTAATTTTTATAGACTGTAACTTTATATTGATAGATTTTAACGCGTATTTGCAGAATTTTTTACGTATTTGTAGACTTTCGATGTGGGCCAACAATACACATATAATTTAATACATCACATATGTAGACCCGCCCATGGGCAAGGGTGTGATAGGCACCTAACTAAAGCATGAAGAGGAGTGGGTGTTTTGTTTTTGTCTTCGTGGTTCATCAAGAAGGCTGTCTTATCCTGAACAACTATGTTGTCGTCGACCGCTGTTATAGATTTGAAATGTCTTTAGGATATTTTTGGTAAAAATGTACTCTTTTATTATGGTTTTTGGAGAGATATGTTTAGATTGCTTTTTGGATAGGTGAGTTTTTGGAGATACATGTTTAGGTTGTTTTTTGAGAAAACATGTCTAATGCAAATTGTATTTTTCTTATAAGTTCGTGTAGTTTTTGGTGTATTACAGTATTTTAGTAGATAATTCCACGGGTTAATTTTATTTCTGGATCAGATTCATTTTTTTAATCTTATCGGATTATATATCGTCGACCAATCAAATACGTGGTTATTATGTTAAACATCATCAATATAAAATTTCGTACATGTCACCATGGGAATCATATAATTCGTGTAGTTTTCGATGTATTTTGCAACCGCATATACGTGATCACATGTTCATGTAGCTGGCATACATTTTTCCATTTTTGAAAGGTCTGAGCGCATATGGAACCCACTGTTGCCACGTCATTCGCCTATAAACATCCATCAGACCCTTGACACATTGTCTCTTGTTTTGGTTTTATGCTAAATATGTATTTTATGTATATTACTAACGAGAGAAAATTTGTTTTGTTTCATAACAAACTCGAGTATTTTCTTTTTCTTCATGCTCCACCTTGAGTTTTTGAGTTTGATATATGCCTTTGTGGTTCTTGCTGCAATAAATTATTGTTTATTTATCTAATGCATCATATTGCAATATTCAAACGTTTTGTTATTCATCGCAATTTTTTAATTGCGATGTAATTAAAAATTTCCGATCAATCACATCTACAGCGACTCCATAGCATGCAAACAAACAATAGCTACCGCAAATATAAATATAATTTTAATCGTAATCGTAACCATCAACAACAAACAAACAAACAATCATATACCAAAAAGATTATGATCGGTCATGAATATGTCTTGTTCTAATTTAATTTTCATTTGTGCTTTTACAGTTGTCGTTATTGTGATTCGAAAGATTTTTCGCCATGATCCTTTAATTTGTTGTTCTTTCATTAACCTAATCGTGTTGGATTGAAACATCTAATCATACATTCGACAGTTTTCAGCTTCTATTTCAAGACTTTTTAGTTAATTTTATTTTACTGTGGAATCTAATACAAAGCCTTCTTTAATTGGGAGTAGAAACAATTTTTATGAATCAATTTGACTAACGATGTTAAACTCGTCAAACCAGCCTTATTTAGAATCTAATTTATTTAGATCCGTCTTCATTTGTATCATTACCAGTTAAAATCCATTTAGTTTTCATGGTCTAATAAGACCGTACATTTAAACTTCCTAAAATTAAATTCATTTACATTCATTTAAACCCGTTTAAATCGTTTTCACCTCTACGTCCATTTCACATGTATCAATTTCGACTCCACCTTTCCTCGTATATACGAGGATATTAAATCTTCGTACAAATATGTTGGACTATTGCGCCGATCCGTTGTGTTCCAGTGACAAAAAAAAAACTCATTTATATCCATTTAAACAAATTTAACTCATTTAAATTATATATATACATTTTAATAATAATAGTTTACCTAAATAATTTAAAATTTGATTTCAAAATTTTATTTTTAACTGCAAAAAAACTTAATTATTCAGTCATCAAACCTATTTTTATATTTTTCCGTCAAAAATGTAATTTCATATTTTTTGTACGTATTTTGTAAACAAAAATGTAATTTCACATTTTTCTACCAAAAACATAATTTATATTTTCTAGAAAACGTAATTCCATATTTTTAGTCAAAAATGTAATTTTGTATTTTTCACAAAAAAGTAAATTTTTATATTTTTTTGTCAACAACGTAACTCTATAACTTTTGCAAAAAAATTAATTTTATATTTTACTATAAAAATGTAATTTTATATTTTCTGCCAAAACTTGATTACATATTTTTCGACAAAAACGTGATTTCACGTTTTTCGCAAAAATATAATTATATATTTTTTGTCGAAACGTAATTTACATTTTTTTGCCAGAAACCTTCATTCCATTTTTTTTTCAAAAACGTAGTTTTGCATTTTTTTCCCAAAAATATAATTCCGTATTTTCCGTCATAAACGGAACTCCAGAATTTCCATCGGAAAAAAAATCAGATTTTTCGTCAAAAACGTAATTTCTCATATATTCCAGCCAAAAAAGTAAATCTAAATTTTTTTGCCAAAAATGAATTTCGCATTTTTTTGCAAAAACATGACTTTTGTTCTTTGATTTCCATAAAAACTATAATGGATTATTAAATATATTTTAAATCATTTTATTAAATTTAAATTATTTTTGTTTTAACAAAATAAAACAAAAATAGATCTAATAAACTATCCAATTTTTGAGAAGCAAAACGCTTTTAATAAATGAGTTTAACTTGGTAATTTAAATTCATTAAAATCAAAGCTAACAAATGAATTTAAATACCCATATAAACCCCCGTAATTTAAAACCTATTTTGACATACCTAAATTTGACCATTACGAGAATCTTTTCTTTCTTCATAGAACATATCATTTTGGATTACAGCTGATAGTAAATCGTTTGAATTTTGAAGTTGGTTTTCATTCAGAAGAAGATCAATTCGAATGGTTTTGAATGTCTGAAACCAAGTAAAATTCGAAAACCTTTTGAGAGTGGTAGAGATTTTGGTCAAGATGCAATGACATGGTAGTTTTTTGGTTAATGAATTCTATATCTAAAAAAATAAGAAAAAGTTTGTTGTTCATGTCGACTACTAAAAATATTTTTAACAATTTAATGTTTTACTTTAAATAGGCCAATGGTCCTAGAGTTTATGAATTTTAACATAAGCTAAATACGATACAACAAGGATTTATAGATGTGAATATTTATTATATAAAATTGATTATTCTAGAAGATAAAAATTATATAAGCTATATTTTTGCACATATGACAAATGTGACATTGCATTATTAGAGAAACTACAACAAAGAGAGTATGTTACAAAATTCATAATAAGACTCAATGAAATATATAAACAGAAAAGAAGACCTATATTGATGTTAAAACTTATTCCAAACATTGAAGAGATTTTTAATATCGTGACACAACATGAAAGATAAAGGTTGGTAAAAAATAATCAGGCTAAGAATGTGATTTTCCAAACATATGGTTGTATAATGGAAATGTTTATGATAATTTTAAACAAGTTAAGTATGCAATCTTACAACACATCTAAACCAAGAAAATAGACCATTATCAACAATGATATACAATTCATAAATGTTATCAGTTGCATGGTTGTTCACCTAGGTACAAGAATGAAAATACAAAAAACTCGTATATTAAACCATCATTTGCTCCTCGAGGTCACAATACTTACACAAAATTCAAAATGCAAAACATGGTTCCACGACAACGGGATATTGTAAATGTTTTCATTGAAGTGTCTAACAATGAATCAATGTCTTATATCCTCCAAAACATGATATTTCTTGTTCTACTTCCTCTATCACTAACAAAGGTGTTATGACTTGTCAATCCACATTTGGTAAAGTTTTTTCAATCTCAAATTTACCAACTATTCTTTCACCCTTCATTATCAATGCCTTTCCATTCTCTATTCATCAATTTTTCTTGTTTCTTAGATAATTGATAGGGAGACTACAAGTCATGTACGTTTTGTTCTTTAAATGTTTAAAGGAAGTTTACTTGATATCTGCTATAACTGTTTCATACAATGGTACTAAAGTACCAATCATTCGTACTGGAACAACTCATTTGTGTGAATCATTGATCTTATATGATGTTTTCCATATTTCGTCAAATATTTTAATCTGATCGTGTAAGCACACTTTTACGTGATAATCCCTGTTCAACTCATTTTTATCCAAATTCATGTTTTTTCAGAATTTTTTTCAAAACTTGATTATTATGATGAATAATACATAATTTATACATTTTTGATGTTCATACCCTCTCTAAACCTGAAATGATTACTATTTTTTGTGGATCCTTTACGGTTGATAGAAATTTTTGGCATCAACATTTGGAACATCCATTTTTTGCCAAGTTACAAATGCTTTATGGTACTCTTTTAATTCCAAAATCAAGTTTGTCTATACATCACATATGTCTAACTTTCCATTAGCAAAACAAAAGTATATGTCATTTTCACTTTATAATAATGTCTTTTCTCATCCATTTCATTTGGTTCATTTAGATAAATGGAATCTTTTTTTACAAGAGTATGTTGAAAATTATAGGTATTAAATCTTACTACAATAGATGATTGTACTATAGTCAATTGAGTTGATATGTTGCACAATAAATGTTATATTTCAAGTCTATTCATGCTTTTATTAAACATGTTTCTATTCAATATGAGACTAAAATGAAAATTATACAAGATAATCATCTAACTTCAATTTCATGAATTAATCAAACTAAATGACATGATTCACTATTTTGTTGTGTATGAACATTTCAACAAGATTAAATGTTATAGAAAAGAAACACCAACATTTGCTTAATGCAATTCTTGCACTATTATTTCAATCTTATATAAATATACTAGAATGAGTGCGTTTTTACAACTATTTTTTTTATTAATAGAGCACCATCACCTTTTTGCATAATTCAACACATATGAAATAATGTTAAAAAAGGTACTAATTATGCTTTGATAAAAAATTTTGATTATCTTTAATATGTATCAAATCTTACGAAGGATAAGAATAAATTTCCTTCTCGTGTTATACCTTGTGCATTTATTGGTTATGCATCTGATTATAAAAAAATATAAGATTTTCGATTACAAAAACATATTGGTTATACATCCCATTATAAAAGATATAAAATTTTCGATTAGAAAAACACATTGTTAGCAATCATAAGATTGTTGGTTTTCATTAAGAGAGTTTTCCATTTAAAACTTCTCAATCCATTAGTTAAATTCAACAAAGAAATAGGAACACCTTTCCGCATATGCTACATCATATCGCGAGCTGATTACCAAGCTTTTTTTTTTTTTACGATCACAAAACTTAATCAAATTCTTCAGCATCCAACAAATGCTTATTTACATGCTGCTCATCAAATCCTAAAGTAGTTGAAGGGTATTCAAGCTAGGGACTTTTTTTACTATGTTGATATGGAACTCTCCTTAAATGATTTTGTTGAAGCTAATTGGACATGTGGCCCTTATTTTTGGAAGTTGATTGTGTGTATCTTGAAATTTTTTGGTTGAATGTCTTCACTAAAATTTTGGTTGAATGTCTATGTCAAGCCTACATAATCCTCTTTGATTTACGTTAACAACATTTGTAAATAGATAAGGTTATGTTAGCAACTACCACTAAAGTATATAAAGGAAACAATAACATGTACGTTATAATTAACGATAGAACATTTGTTTCATAATAGACTTACTACTTTCTTTTTTTCTTCTTCGAACTCCATCTTGAGTTCTTGAGTTTGACATCTTTCCATAACAATATTATCTCCAATGTTAGCAACGAGAATCTGATGGGTTGTCCGTTGAAAGATTGTGTGTAATGACATCATCCAATAACTTCAAGAGCTCTGCTCGACAGAGATTTGTCACCATATACTCAAGTGTAACCTGTCAGGTGGGTCGAGAAGGGAAAAAGATCTCAGTACAGTTTAAGCAAGGGCAGAGGAGAAAAGGAACATCCTTGTAACTACTTTTACCTCTTTGAAGATACTGCTGTAAGAAGACTCCTTAAAGCCCTACAACAACAAGAAGAAGTGTGTTTAACCATTTTCTTCTTTGTAAATTATGCAATGAAGTGAGTTATTGTACCAGTTTGCGGAATAAGCCAAGGGAAGCTGCATTCGAGTCCCCAATCTTGGCTGTAAACTTGTGAATCTCCAAGATCTTGACAGCATAAGCCATCATCATCAAGACAGATTCCTTTCCTAGTCCTTTACTACGGCTACTCTACCAAGATTTGTAAAAAGAATCATGTGCACAGAAATAACATCGGCTAAAGTGTATTTAGATGTTTCGAGAAAGTTACCTTCTGGGCTCAGCAATCATTATTTCAACCTCTGCAACTTTAGGATCGTCCACATCGTTCATGTAAATATTCACATCACCCGTCATGGCTGCACACGGTTATTTATTTACAATGAGTCAATGACTTAAAGCAAAAGTGATATCCATGAAAAACACCCACAGAACATCCAAGCTCATCTAGATAGTCTTCTTTTCAGCTAAATACAAAGAAACAAACAAGAAATCATAAAGCCATTAACAAAGGAGCATTCTTGTAGATATGTTCTCATCTCCGGGCAATACACAAACTGATTACAAACTAAGCACTGATGCATGCTAAAGTAATCTCTTTTATTCATCAGTTCCAAAAGTGAAGTAACTCAGGAAACAAACCTTCTACATGAGGTTCTCCATGAGCCAAGTCTCCCTTAATGAAATCCTTGTCCAACACAATGAAAGTTCGCTCTGAAACCAACAACAGAAGCATTAGGATTCCTTCATATGAAAAGAAGACGGACTTGATCAAGTATATATATATATATATATATATATATGTTCATGGATATACTCGGCTCATTGTTATGAGTCTATCAGTTGCAAATTTGTTAAGATATAGAGTCCTTGAACCTCATAAGAAGATCTATATGATCAACAAAATCAAAACATAATAACAGGAGTAATATGATCTAAGGACCAAAACCCAAAACCCTAACAGAGTAAAACGCCGGAAATTGATTAAAAATCTAAATTAAAGATAGAACCGTGTTTAGGGTTCTTATACTATTGGGATCTTGAGTCCAAGAGAGCTGCATCTCAAACTCCTGCTCGAGACTCAACGGCTCAGATCCCGTAGCTTGAAGAAGCGTCGAGTCCTGCATCCACTGGTGGTACTTTGGAACGTGTTCAGCCATGTACGGAACTAACACCACTCTCTTCCCCTCCAGACTCACTTTCGTCGCCATAGTTGTCATCATCTTCTTCTCTTCTTCTTCTATCATAAGATAAAAATACAAAATCTTTCTGAGATCTAAAAACGTTGTCGTTTCGTTTCATCCGAGCTGGCATCTTTTATCCACGTCAGATTTTATTAATTAATTTAAATCTTCAAAAGATGTCCAAATATTATTACACAACCAACACAACTGTGTTGTCGTGGTGAGTGATCACTACTTAGCTTCAAAGCAAAGGCTTCAATGGAAACAAAATCATAATTTCAACACAAACGATAATAATAGAAAAGGCGTCATTGATTTCTGGTAGCAATTATATCTTAATTCTCACTACACATATAAAACTCTGATTCCATCGCAAGAAAGCAGAGATGATCGAGAAATGTCGACTTTGATTCTAACATTCTTTCTCTTTCTAGTAACAAAACTTCCGGCGTCACAAGCTGGCCATTGCACCACCACAACCGCCACGAAAACATTCGAGAAATGCATTTCTCTTCCAACACAACAAGCTTCAATCGCGTGGACATACTATCCACACAACGCAACTCTCGACCTCTGTTTCTTTGGAACTTTCATCTCACCTTCCGGTTGGGTCGGGTGGGGGATTAACCCCGATTCTCCGGCGCAGATGACTGGCTCTCGCGTCCTCGTGGCATTTCCGGATCCTAATTCAGGTCAGCTCATCCTCCTCCCTTACGTACTTGATTCCTCTGTTAAGCTTCAAAAATCTCCTCTGCTTTCTCGTCCGCTTGATCACCTCCGCCTCTCTTCGTCCTCTGCTTCCCTCTACGGCGGCAATATGGCCACTATCCGTAACGGTGCCTCCGTTCAGATTTACGCCTCAGTTAAGCTCTCTTCAAACAATACTAAGCTCCACCATGTTTGGAACAGAGGTCTTTACGTTCAAGGTTACTCTCCCACCATTCATCCAACTACTTCCACTGATCTCTCTTCCTTCTTCACCTTCGATGTCACTTCAGGTATCAAAATTCTTTCCCAAACATCTGCAAGTGTTTGCAGTCAAACAGACACAAAACAGGTTTTGATCTTATAAACTGTTTGTTTCTATAGGATTTTCAATTGTTAATCGAAACAGCGATTCCAGAGCTTTAAAAGTGACTCATGGAATACTCAATGCGGTGGCGTGGGGTTTTCTCATCCCGATGGGAGCAGTAACAGCTCGATACCTCCGGCAAATGCAATCAATCGGGCCCACTTGGTTCTACATCCATGCAGCCATACAGCTAACCGCTTTCCTCCTCGGAACCATTGGCTTCTCACTTGGAATCATGCTCGGCCGGAATTCCCCTGGAGTGGCCTATGGGTTACACCGGAGTCTCGGAATAGCTACATT
Source organism: Pugionium cornutum (assembly GCA_018901935.1). Taxonomy (NCBI): domain Eukaryota; kingdom Viridiplantae; phylum Streptophyta; class Magnoliopsida; order Brassicales; family Brassicaceae; genus Pugionium; species Pugionium cornutum. The sequence goes on from CM032161.1 coordinate 26,148,992, forward strand.
CACTGCAGCCGGGCTGCAAACGCTGGCTTTGCTATTCAGACCAAAGACAACCAACAAGTTCCGGAGGTATTGGAAGTCTTACCATCATTTTGTTGGGTACGGGTGTGTGGTAATGGGCGTGGTAAATGTGTTCCAAGGGTTCGAAGTTTTGAGGGAAGGAAGGTCGTACGCCAAGCTTGGTTACTGTCTGTGTCTTTCAACCCTGGTTGGAGTCTGTGTGGCTATGGAAGTTAACTCGTGGGTTGTGTTTTGTCGCAAAGCTAAAGAGGAGAAGATGAAGAGAGATGGCTTGACCATCAACGATAGATGCAGTGGGATTCATAGTTAGGTCTTGAGTCCTAATTATAAAAGAGAGAAAGAGACACAACACCCTTTATATATCTTTGCTTAGTATCGAAAAAAGATCTCATGTACAATATAGATTACTGAGGTGTTTCCATCACTATTCAAAGAAAATCTATATCTTGATTTTTGTTAAATGTTATATGCTAAAAGATCAGATTTCAGTTTAAACGTATTATGCGGATCGGGTTCAAAGTTGGCTTACCTAGAGGTGCGAATCAAATCCACAGGAAGGTATTCTTGCCTTGCATCATTTTGAGAGCCTAGACGAAGATATCAGCCAATTAATACGCAGAAGTCGCAACCATCGACTTTGATATAGCAGCTTGAAAAATATTACATGAACACTTTGTAAGATTACTACAAAAACCATCAAGAAGGCAATGCAACCAAATAATGTCAGGAAATTAGCATAAATATTGTTCGAATCTGAGAAAGAAACATTTTTGGAAACAGAATAAACAATCAGAAACATGTACTAACTGTGCAGAATATCAATGTTACCTAGTACTTACTCAGGGTTTGATATGGAAAATTCATGGAAACTTGAAGCCAGATTCTTATGATATGCACCTAAGAAAATATGAGACCCTTTAGTCATAATAGAAAGACTGATTTCAGTCATGAAACTAAACACGAATGCATTCTGAAGCTGACCTACGTACCAAGCCATCAAATTTCTTGAGTTGAACCTAGTAGATACACAAATGCAAAATGTCTGCCCAGATATGCTGAGAGAGTTCTTTAGCAGTAACAACGAGGTTTTTTTGCAAACCTCGAAACAAAACTATAACATGAAAAATTATCCTCAATTCATGAAAAGGCTAACCGGACCTTAGCAACATTTTATACTGGAGCGTCTTGGTCACCAATTTCCTGGCACAGATTTGAGAAGCCCTGCATCATGATCTATGTATTTGCAGCTCCCAAGAAAAGTCATCTAAAAATCAACCAAAACTAGTTCCTTTTGTCATTTTCAACTGGTTAGAGATTTGGTCGATGGTCTATAAGAAACTGTTCAAGGTTTTTTCAAGGATTCGAAAACCTTAATCAATGAAGCTTGAGTAAATGATCTGTTCAAAGCTTTCCAGTTAATGCTCCTCACCATCGCCACACAATCAGTCAAACATACTGAGTTGTGAAGAGAACGTATCAGTGACCTGTTTTGTTGTTTCTCATAATGGAATTATTCTGTTTGACTAACTCCCAAGTAACCATCGTAGCCACTATCTTTCATCATTTTCCTGACTCTGACTACGTCGTCCCACATAGCTTCTGATGCATATAGGTTTGACATCAATACATATAGCCCTCCATTCTTGTAATCCAGGAGAAACATTTTTTTGGCTACATATTCCCCAAGCCCCATCTCTCTGTTCACAATGCATGAATTGAGCAGAGCACCCCACACTGCAGAATCCGGTTTTATATCCATCTTCGAGATAACAATCAATGCCTCAGTAAACAAACATGCTCGACCCAACAAACCAACCATAAGTGCATAATGTTGTAAACTTGGCGATATTCCAAACTCCTTGATCATTGCCCTGAAATATGTTTTTCCTTCATCGACAAGGCCTCCATGAGTACATGCAGACAGAAGCCCCAAAAACGTGATCTTGTCAGGTTTCGATCCCTGCTCTCGCATATCAAAGTAACAAGAAAGAGCTTGACTTTGTAACCCCGTTAAGCTGTATCCTGTTATCATTGAGTTCCATGTTGCTGTGCATGGAGATTTTATGCTCTTGAATACACTTTCCGCTAGTATTACATTTCCACATTTAGCATACATGTCTATAAGAGCGGTGCAAACAAAGTTCTCTTTTTCAAAATTGTTCCTAAGAGTATAAGCATGAAGTTTCTTCCCCAAATGCAAGTAACAGAGCTGGGAGCAGCCAGCAAGCAAACTTGCTATTGTAATGGCATCTGGCATAGGATCACCACTTAATTTCATCTGATGGAAGACCTCAAAGGCTGTGCCTGCCCTTCCAGATTGTACACACCCAGATATCACTGAGTTCCAGCTAATTAGAGGAGTCTCCTGTAGTTGCTCAAATAAACACAAGACAGTCTCCACATCATCAAACTTAGAGTACATTGTTATTAGTCCATTCATAACTAGTGTTTGTGAGAACAATCCACTTTTGATCGAATAAGCATGTAACGACATTCCTATGTCGATGTGGGAAGATTTTGTACATCCATGGAGAATTCCAACCAAAAATACAGCATCAATATTCATACACAGGTGGCGCATTTTGGAAAAATAAGCGACCACAACGTCCATATCTCCTTTCTCGGCATAGCTTGAAACAATCGAAGTTAGGCCGACAATACTATCTTGGGGAGTAGACACATAAAGACGTTCTGCTGAATCTAAATAGCCACACCTTGAGTATGCACATATCAAAGAAGTAATCACAGAATTATCAATCACCATTCCACTTTTAACGACAAGACAATGTAGTGGCTCGTGGGTAACATGGGAAGAAATAAGATTGATGACAGTGACTGGACTAATTTCCACGCTATTCTCGAACATATTCCTGAAAACAGTGATGGCCTCGTCCTTGAGACCACTCCGGCTGTAAGCACCAATCATTGTATTCCAAGAAACTGTGTTTTTGTCTTTCATTTCTGCAAACAAGAGTTCTGCTGAATCCAATTCTGTGCATTTTGAATAAAACGAAATCAGCGCATTTTTTACCTGAGAATCCAGTTCAAGGCCAGACTTTGCAGCAATAGCATGAACAGATCTCCCTTGGGAAACAAAACCACATTGTCCACAAAAAGGCAGCAAATTTATAAGTGTAGTTGCGGAAGGGGAAAATCCTTGCTGAAGCATAAGAATAAAGAGCTGCCACGCATTAGATTCATAACCATTCTGTGAGTACCCACAGATCAATGCATTCCAAGCAACGGTATCTCTCTCAGGCATTTCATCGAACAACACTCGTGCGGTCGTTACCCAACCCATCTTCAAGTAGAAATCAAGAAGAGATGTTTTCACGTAAACGAACCGGTCAAGACCTGATTTCGTAAGATGGGTATGTACTTGACCGACTTGTAGCTTCAACGAATTGACGGAGGCATAAGGCAATATAGAAGCAGTAAAGGCTTGGAGAAGAATAGAGATGGTAAGATGATTTGGTATGAGACAGGAACGGAGTAAATCACGGAAGATAGTGATCGGAGAAGAAGAGCCATCACCATGAATACAAGATTTCAGTAGAGAGTGGAAGAAAGAAAGGTCTCTGGTGAAAGTTTTGGGTTTACTAATCCACCCCATACTCTTTTATCTGTGGGTCATGTCTCTTCCGTAGCTTGATCCAGCAGATAGACCTGCGTTCATAAAGACGGAATCTTTTAAATAAATACAAGCCATAAAAACTGAGAAGGAAGGCCTAAAGATCTCTGTGTTCGTCTAAACTCGACTGATTGAAAGTAAAATGCAGCAAACACATTATATCATATTGATGCTTTTTGTAGATTAGAACACAACACAGTTATAGCGGAAAAGATTTACAAAACATTATTGAAGTAAGTCTTTGATATTATTATATATAGATCATTGTTATAAGAAATAAATTCAAGAAACTCCATACACTAAGAACTGTGCAATTGAGTAATAACTAGATAATTTTGGATCATTTGATTATGAGGTTTGATATTATATGCATTATATTATATATCTATCATAAAAAATTATATTTTTTTTAATTTTTTAGTACGATTGTATATTAAAATTTGAACCATTATATATATGATACTAATTATACAAATTGATGCATATTATACACCTATAAATGATATGATACTAATTGATGCAATTATACACTTTTTTAATTATTAGTTTTATATATGTTGGCTACTAATTTCTTAAATTATCAATTATATAATTGGATGTTGATTAAAATATGAACAATTTAATAGACATGTAAAAATAATAACTATGATTGAAAAAAAATACAAATTATTCATTGTGATTTGTCAAACCAAATTAATTATTTAAAACAACTATAAATGTATAAACCTAAATAAAACCATAAAACTGAAAACATAAATGGTATTAAACATTTTTTTCTAAACTCACTTCTAATTTAATATATCTTATTTACTTTATTTTTGAAAATAAATTTATGTTTAAAATTATTATGTCAAAAGTCAGGTCATAACTTGTTCTATCCATGTCATCATTTTAATGATATGTAAATATTTTTTAAACTCACTTTTAGTTTAATATATATGATTTAATTTAGTTTTAGAAATAAATTTATTTTTAAAATTATCATATTACATTTAACTAAGCGTCATGTTATAATTTTTTTAAACCATGTCATATTTTCTAATGAAATATCATCATTTTTCTAAAAAAAATTATTTCTATTTTAATGTTAAGAGGATGGATTTAAAAATATTCTTCCGAATCACGAGTTTAATACCATTAGATTTTAAGTCACATTGACAAATTATTGTAAGGGATTGATTGAATAACAATAGATTTTATATCATTTTTAAAAATTCATAAGTTAGTAATATAAGATTTTTCATTTTAATACAAATTCATGCAATATCAATCTCATATAAAGATAATAGTTTTTAAAAATATATATTGTGTTGTTTTTGTGACTGGAACCACAATATACGGTCCAATAACACAACACTTTCTTACAAAAAGTTTATTAAAGAAGTTATTTTTTCAAATGGTTTATTAACAAGTAGTCAAACTGTTGAAACTAGCAGAAATATTATTCGATCGGTGATAGTAATTCTTTTGTTTTTGTTTAAACAGTTTGAGAACAATAAATGAAAATTAAAGCGCTTGTAATAGCGTTAAACAACCACATATTATGCTTTGGGATTTAATAGAAGCATTCCCAATTACATACCCTACAAAGATGAATTATCTAACGTCGCTGATATATCTCTTCAGCTAATGATGAAGCAGATCGACTAGATGAGTTTGTATATGCGATTTACCAGCAAAACTGTGAGAAGGCCGACTTCTCTCTCAAACGAGTTTCAAAGAATGGTAATAACTAAGAACTAGTTTCTTCATACTCAAGTCATTTTGATAGTATGAACTTAATTAATATTGTCATATTTGTCACAACTCAGTCAAATGTGAGATATATGAAACTGGCTGAGAAGGAAAGTTATTGATTCAATGGACTGATTATGGAGGTGGTGATTACAAAGCTAATCATGAGTTTTAAAAAGTCACAATTCAAAACAGATTACACCTTTTTGCATTTTTCTATCATACTATTTTTAAACTTAACAAATACAAGATACATGTATTAAGCAAAAGTATAAAATAATGGGATTCAGTTAAATTCATTCATCTAAGTTTGTATAATCAAGTTTTTCAGTCATATACTTTTCAGTCGATAATTTATTTAATTTTTGTTATGACATAGTCGACTCTATATAAGATTTTATAATTTTTAAATTTTGAAAAAATTTCTTTTACAAAAATAATTGAAATTAGAATTATCATCATTATGCGATGCGATTCATGTATTTGAATAAAAATTTTCATCTTTTCAAAAAATCTAATACCACAACAAACTTTCTTAATCTTTTGGTAGTAAAACTTTTTAAAAAAAATTTAATTCCAAAAATAAATCATTACCATCAATATCAATATCAAAATGGTTATCATATTTCAAAATTTTTTAAAAGTTGACAAAAGAATCCATCAATTTATTATTGTTTGGTAACTTCAATTTCAAGTCAAGTAAGAATTCAAATGTCTTTTTATAACTTTCAAACTGGTCAAACTTTGTATCCATAGTTTTGATTAAATAATTTACTTTGAAATTTTTTTGGATCGTTAATATCACATAAATCCCAATTTTTTTTAGTTCTTCATCATTAATTGAAATGTTTTGCTTTCACAAAAAATATTAAATCAGCCGTATCTTAATAGTTTAATAAAAAAAAAGAAATATATCTTTTCAGATGAAGAATAATAATATATTTTTATTGTAAGATCTTGTTTATTTTGTTACAACAAACAAAAATTTATACTAAATAATCATTTTAAATAAAAATTCTAATCTCTCAAATCCATGAATTTCACTTATTGCCAGAGACTAAATTTTGGTTTTTGTTTTTGGATTATAGCTATTTTCTGTCAAATAAAATAAAAATGAAATCTTGGCTTAACGCGGTTGATGCGACTCAAGGAGTTTGTGATACTCGTGAAGATGAATTTATATTTGGAGCTCTGCCTGAGGTTTATTAGATACACTTACCACTTAGCGATGAGAGCTATGTGTAAGATGGAACATATTTTGTACAATGCTGTAGCCAAAATCGATGACATGAAATGGAACTTAGCGACAAGAGGCTCAAAACATCAACAAGATTGATGTCTCATTGCAAGATTACACAAACAAGTCTATGGAAAGTAAGCTACATGACGAGTTCCGTACAACTAATGTAATGACTAGTGAGGAACCAACTGAGAGCATTACGTTGAAGATGATGATGTAGAAAAGGAATAAGTGATGTAAGCTGTGAAGAAAATGCGAACAGAGAGGAAGAAGATGGAACATACATGGGAGAAAATGTTACAAAGCCGTCTTGTCTTGAAAGAAGAGAGAACATTTTGGTGGCTTGAGAACTGTGGTTTTTCATCTCGTTTGTCTTAACCAATATGAATCTCTCTCTCTTTCTCTCTCTTTTTTTTTTCTCTCTCTCTCTCTCTCTCTCTCTCTCTCTCTCTCTCTCTCTCTCTCCCCCTATCTCTCTCTCTATAAAGTAGTTTATAAATAAATTAGAAAGAAAAAATACCAAATTCGAACTTAATCCAACTAGGCATGAACGTTCGGATATTCGGTTTGATTTCAATCGGTTATTTTTCGGTTTGAGTCGGTTATTTTTTTGTTTCAGTTTTTTTGGTTAGAAAGATTAAAAAATCATTTGGTTATTTTTATATTTTAGTTCGGTTTCGATTTGATTATCTTCGGTTTCAGTCAGTTCGGTTATTAAATTTAAAAACCGAATATAACCGAAAATAATTCGATTAACCAAAAAAACAAAAAAACCGAAAATAATCAATAACAACAAAAAATAACGGAAAATAACAGAAAATAACCAAAAAAAATCAATCCAAAATATTTACCGAAAATAATTCGATTTGTTAGAATATTAATTTGATTTTTGGTTCGGTTCGGTTAGTAATCAATAACTATAGTTTTCTAAAATAATATTTGTTCGATTAAATTTCTTATAATCGAATACCAAATAAAATTTTTTTTGCTTTAGTTTTGATTTAGATTATTTGGTGAGACCTATAACTTCACTATGCAGTAAAAACAAATTAGTTAATTTTCCTAACAACGATGCTATTTTCTCTTTCTTTTGTATCTACTTTTCTTTTGTAAAGAGTGCAGTGTTAGTAGTCATTCCAATTATTTTGTGAATATTTGAAATTTAACATTGTTAATATAAATATTCGAAATGTTTGGTGGTGGTTCAACAAATTGACCTTGAAAATGCTCTTTTTATTAATTTTCCAAACAAAAAGTACTTAAGGTCCAAAAGGAAAGTAGTCTAAAAGGAAATCCAATTGTGTAAGAATAGATGCTTTGTTCCCCGGAGTAAGTGGATAGATTTATATTTATAAAATCACATCCCTCAACTTTTGTATACTCCCGTTTTGTGTTTAATTTTATAGTTTTATCAAAATAAACCAAATCGATCCTAACCGAATTGGATTACTTTATTTAAGCCAAACTATTTTTTGGTGGATAAGTGAATGTATTTTTCTATATTTTGAAAAGACTTCGAATCCAAATGAGAACCAAAAAATTCGATTAGAACAAAGCTTTTTTTTTTTAATATGAATTTAGTTTATATTTTTGTTAATATTATTTAGATCGAGAAGATTCAATCTACAACCGATTAAATATTATAACACGAGGTTAAATATTTAAATGTATATTTGTATAGTCAAACTGTAGTAAAAATGAGATACTAATTTTTTGACTAAAGACATTTCTCCTATTTTATCTTTTATGTAAAATTAATTTTGGTAACTAAAAATATATTTGACTAAAATTCAGATTTTGCATTGATTTTGATGTACAATGTTGTTTTACGAGCACAATTGTTTCAACAATTTTTTTTAAAACATTTATTAATCGATTTTGATGTAGGGTTATTACGTCAAAGTAGTGTTTTAAAATACTGTTTTATAATTATACTGCAAATTTATTTTAAAACAATTATTCAATTGATTTTGATGTAAGATATTGGTTTGTAGTTGTTTCGTAAAGTTTTTAAGAACATTATTAGAAAAAATATTTTCACATGAAAGAAATCTAAACTCCTAAACCGAAAATAGTTAACACCATATTTCATATTTTCTTTTTTATTATATGGTTTGCAAGAAAGAAATTAACAAGGGAAACGGTAAATAGTTGTATCAACTATACATCAATTTTATAAATGTGTGTAATTCGACTCCTCTTGTTTTCGTATAAAAATCTTAAATATTCTTATAAAATAATAAATAATTAGATCGGTCTACTGTGTAGATGAAAAAAATGATCTTCATCAAATAAATTTATTTTTCTTCGCTAGCCGGATTTCAATGAGAAATTGCTTAATGTGATCTAACTAGTCTTGAAAATACTTTTATTTCTCAAAATGTGAGATGAGAATAATAGTTGATATGAGACAATAAGTTAGACACTAATCATTAATATATTATTTGAATAACATTTTAAGAAAATAACTTTACCATAAATTATTATTAACATAAATGTCATATTAACGTGTTATCATCACAATTAGTTTCAAGTAAATATATAAATAAGTTTAAATTAGTAGAATAATTATAATATATTTCTTTATTATTAATTTGATTAGAAAATCAAAATATTTTATTAAACTAACCAAAAAACACTATTAAATTTATAAAAATATTTTTTATATATTAATTTATATATATAAAAATTAATATTAAAAATAATTTTAAATAAAAGTTAAAATTATATAAATATTAAATTTATATACTAATAAATAATATTATTTAATTTATGAATATTTTTTCCCACGACGCATACCGTGAAAATAAATCTAGTAATTCTTGGTTAAAAACTATTTTTGCAAAGATAAAATGACATTGATTAGTAGTAGACATCTTTGACAATAACGTGCATTTTTGAAAAATACTTCAGTAGCAAATTTCAAGAAGCATTAGCTCTAACATTACCTCTAATAATTTCTCGAAAATGAGACGAGTCAAATTGTATAAGAGACGAGGCGAGACCATAGATGACGAACTTATGATTTGATTTTGGAAATATTAAAAAAACTGAAAACTAAATCACGAAAGTTAGGATGCTTCATCTGTAAAACAATAAGAAAAAAAGTGAATTGATATGTTGTCATAATCTAGTATTATAAAATTAATTTTTTTAAATAATATAAATAATTATGTAAAAAATACATATTTACTCTAAATAATTATACATAAAATTAAAAAAATTATATTTGATTAATTTTTTGAGTAATATCATAAAATAAAATCTTTTAAAGTTTTTGTTCCAAATCTATAATTTTAAAATCAAAATTCTAAAATAACACAAATAATTATGTGAAAAATACTTATTTACTCTAAATAAATTATACATAAACTTAAAATATTATATTTGAGTTCTTTTTTCTAGATTATGCTTAATTTTTTATATTAAAATGAAGTTTTTATGTATTTTAATTTTAAATTTATTTTATTACTGAAAATTTAAACTAATGATTTTGTTTTTGAAACAAAAAACGATAAAATTTACTATTTAGGTTTTCATTTTTTATCTTAACAAACTTTTTTAATATATTTTAATTTTAAATTTGTATTATTAATGGAAATTTAAACTAATTTTGTTAATTTTGAAAAAATCTTAAAAATATACTATTTTAGAAAATTGTACAACTTTCAAATATCCACATCTAGTTGGATAGTTATGTTTTGTTGTCACTAAAAATCAGAATAATTTAATAGTCAATTCACTTTATAAAAACCTATTTTTCAAAAATAATATCATAAAATAACATTTTTAAAGTTTTTGTTTCATATTTAAAATTTAAAAATTAAAATTCTAAAATTAGCACAAGTAATTGTGTAAAAATACTTATATATTGTAAATAAATTATACATAAATTTAAAATTATATTTAGGTTATTGTTTTCCAATTTACAGTATGTATTTTAATGTTAAATTTATGTTATTATTGAAAATTTAATCTTAAATAATTTTTTTTTTATATTTAAAGAAAAATGTATAAAAGTTCCAAATATCTAATTGGATAGTTATATTTTCTTGTTGTTAAAAATCAGAATAATTTAATAGACAAAACATTTTATATAAAAAAGAATAATGCATTAAAATAACACATTTTAAAGTTTTTGTTTTAAATTTAGTATTTTAAAATAAATTTTTTAAAATAACACAAATAATTATATAAAAATACATATTTACTCTAAAAAATTATACATAAACTTAAAACATTATATTTGGGTTCATAAAATTAAAATTTTAAAAATAGCACAAATAATTATATAAAAATACTTATGTAATCTAAATAAATTATACATAAACTTAAAATATTATATTTGAGCTTATTTTTTTCCAATTTAGGGATTAAATTTTTTTTATTAAAATTAGTTTTAATATATTTTAATCATATAATTGTGCTATTTTAAAAAAATTTAAAATAATAATATTATTTTAGAACAAAAACTTAAAATATGTTATTTTAGAGAATTTTTAAATATTTTTAGTTAGTTGGTCTATTTTTTTAATAATATCATAAAATAGCACATTTTTAAATATATTTTCTGAATTTAGCATTCTAAACATAAAATTCCAAAAATATCACAATTTATTTTTTGAAAATACATAGTTACCATAGATAAATTATAAATATACTTAAAATATTATATTTGAATTATTTTTCAGTTTAAGATTTAATTTTTCTTATTAAAATTTTTTTAAAAGTATTTTAATATTAAATTTATGCTATTTTTAAAAATTTAAACTAATAATGTTATATTTGTAACAAATTTGTTTAAAAAATGTTTATTTTTGTTACATTTTTTAATAATTCTATTGAATTTGACCAATTAATTCTCCCTTCACAAACCAAAAATTCTAAAAAGAATTCGAAAAACCTGAAAAGGAAAAACTCAAATAAAAAATTGAACCGAAATTTGGACTGGAAATTAGGAAGGTTAGGTTGTGAAATAATCTATTTTACATTTTAATTTTACAAAGAAAAATAAATTTTGCAAAACAGATCCCTCAAATTTTATATACTCCCATTTTGTAACACTTAGGCCACCAAAAACAACAATACTAATGAGACACACGAGATTATTATGCATTTCGGGTTCTGTGGGTCCCAATTCTTCTTTATTTTGTCGGCTTGCGTTTCTGGGTGGAGAATATATGTCATCTTTTAAGTGTTGTTAAACGTATGATCAACGGCAGATCAACTTCGTCAACATTTTCTTCCATGTACCGCGTCGCACCAAATGATTACCTTCTTCCCACTTTTCTTTTTTTTCTCTAAGTTCCATAGTCATTCCAATTTCTTTTTCTCCCTCTGAAACCATTTTGAGGTTGTTCGATTTCGATCTAACCATCTTGCTGGAACTTCAACAGCTCCACTTTTCGAAATCCTTGTTTTGAGTTATTGGTCGGACGATCTTTCTCGATTCTGTGTTAGGTAACTTTTTATCACTTTTAGTTGTGTAAAATTCTTTAATTCAGGTTTAATAAGTCTTAGTAGTATTAAATTTCTTAATTTTCGTGCGAATCCAGATGCTGGGTCATCTCTTTGACTCCGTAGAAAATGGAACAAATTTGCCCACTTTTATAATTTGGTTAAGGATTTAAGCAAATGCTTTTCTTTTCTTTTTTTTAGGGGTTTCAATGATTCGGGGTATGATAATTTTTCATCTTTCTGTATTTATTAACTTAAAGGATTTTTAGAGTCATAATTTTGTCACACTCGATTGTTTGATCCTGTTGTTTGAAGGTTTTTAAAGAGAAACGATGAATTCTCTCATGAGATGAGACACTACGTAGATCAAAGGAATAAAAGCTCTAGAAATCATTTGTTCTTTGTTTGGATTAGTGAACACATTTTTAGAAGCTTCGACTGTATTCAAAGTAGACTTTAAGGGTTGACTCTTCAGACTAATTTGTGGTAGTACTTGAGTTTAAAAGCTCGTTGGTCGAGGATATGACAATCAATTTTGAGTGTTTGCGAAGAATGTAAACGTAGAAAGCAGACAACTTTACACTCTGTTTTTGATTGTCGTTGTCTGTTTATATGCTCACAAGAGATCCTTGAACTTGAGTAGTTGTTCTTCATAATTTTGTTCATTTGTTGTGTTTGGTATTAATTCACGGAGATAATTTCGTTTTTGTTTGTTTGATATTGTTCATGCTGCTCCTTCAGGCTAACTAAATGGATTTGGCTGGCTTTGAGCTCACTTGAATTTCCTTCAGCTGCTGGTTAGAAACTTGTTTGATCTTTTAATGGCTGAGGCGGGCAAAGTTCCGGCTAGTGACATGGAACTTGCCTGTTCAAGCGAGGCTAAAGCAGCTGATGTCATTGCCACTGATAATCAATTGGAGGCATCATCAGTGACTGTGACTAAAACCGAAGCTGTTGTTGAACGTTGTCAAACTGAAGAATGTCAAGACGTGATTACAGAATCTACAGACTACAAGGAGCTACTAAAACTCGTTCCCCACACTGCAGCTTCAAAGTCAGAAGTAGATGTCGCTGCTGTGCCATCTGAGAAATCAGCAAAGATTCCTGAAAGTAGCACTGTCTTGTCTTTGCAGTCAGGTTCAGAAGGGAACAGCCCTTTTATTCGTGAGAAAGTAATGGAAGACGGATACAACTGGCGGAAATATGGACAGAAACTTGTTAAAGGGAATGAGTTTGTAAGGAGCTATTACAGGTGCACGCACACAAACTGCAAAGCTAAAAAGCAATTGGAACGGTCGCCAGGTGGACAAATCGTAGACACCGTTTACTTTGCCCAGCATGATCATCCAAAGCCTCTTGGCGGCGCTGTTCCTATCAATCAGGATAAACGAAGTGATGTCTTCACAGCTACGTGTAAAGGTACAAAAGGTTTCTGTTAAAAAGCAATTATCTATGGCATTTATGATGTGGTAACATATCAGCTGTATATTATTTCTTATGGTGTCACTCTTGTAGAGAAAAAATCATCTGGATCTAGTGTTCAGACACATCGCCAAACCGAACCACCAAAGTTCCATGAAGGATTTAATGTTTCAGTTATTCCATCGGCCAATGATGTGAAAAGTGATATTTCACAATCAAGTAGGATAAAGGGCGACAACCCTCACAAGGATAATAATAGTCCTGCTTCGAAACGAAGGTATTGATCAACGATGTTTCAGTTCTCTTTCATGATTCTTGGGGAAGGCTTTACCATTGCCTTCTTAATCTTCTTAATCTTCTTTTGTCAATGTCACTAAATCAGGAAAAAAGGAGGAAACACCGAGCAGACTCCAATGGAGAGGTCAACCAATGAATCACGCAATGTGGTTCAGACTCAGACTCTGTTTGATATTGTGAATGATGGGTATCGATGGCGTAAATATGGTCAGAAATCAGTGAAAGGCAGCCCATATCCAAGGTAGTAACTCATTGCATGTTAAAATATGATTGCGTACATTCGATTTCATTCTTCTCTGCTAACGTTCATTGTCCATTTGATGTTTTATCTATTAGGAGCTACTATAGATGTTCAAGCTCTGGATGTCCCGTGAAGAAACATGTAGAGAGGTCGTCTCATGACACGAAATTGCTTATAACGACTTACGAGGGAAAACATGACCACGATATGCCTCCAGGAAGGATTGTTACTCATAATAACAAGTTGGACTCTGAAGGTGATGACAAAGAAGTGAGTACTAAAGAAGGAGATGCCAACAAGACTCCACAGAGCCCATCTCTTCAAACCATTGAAAAAGACCAGCATGTCGATGATCACTCAAGAAAGAAAACTAATGGCTTAGAGAAAAGTTTTGATCAAGGTCCAGTGTTGGATTCAAAGCTGAAGGAGCAAATCAAAGAGAGATCAGATGTAACCAAAGATCACACAGCCAATCACGCCAAGTCGGATGATAAAACCACAGCTTGTCACGAGAATGCAGTGAGAACCGTGGAGAGTGAGGAATACAAACCCAAGACAGAGCCTGCCCAAAGCTAAGCATTTGGTGTGTAGTGGATGGTAAATTTGTGGCTGTTTAACATAGATTAGTACAGGCGATATGATTATAGACTGTACAGTTGTTGTTCAGGCGGTACGAGGTTTGAATTAGTGTTTAATGGAATAGTATGTTTACCACCATTACACATAGCCACTTCCATTTGGTTCAAATAAGAGTTACTGGCAGAGATGGTAACACAACAAGAGTCTTTCTTTGTTAATGGAGCCTGTGTAATAGTTGTAGTTTGGGGATGTATATGATTTATTTTGATCCAACCTTATTGATAGTATGAAGACAAAACCATTTATTACTTCTAATTATGTCTTTTGCTTTACATTCTCGGAGACAGTTGTTCTTTCACTTTCTATGCACAAGATGAGACCAAGATTCTGTTCATCCAACTAAGGTATGGCGCACCATCTCTTTCTCTCTTCAATCCCATACCCGTTGCTGTGATCTCTTAGAAGGGCTCTAATGGTGACTGAAATGATTGAGCTCACGTCGATAGATTCAAAAATTACCTGTGTAATAACTTAATGTCTCAAGGAACCTAGGGAGGAACAGGGGGAATGTTCGTGTTGCAGTTTTGTTCCCACGAGAGTGACCAATTTAGGTGATAAAACTCTTCACCATCCTCAGCAATCGGTCCCTGTGGTTTTCTGTGCTTACATTCTCATCTGGCAAGTGGTGCAGCATGTAAGCAAAGATTACTCCAAAGGCTTTCCCTTCCCGGCGGACATCAAGATTTTCCACTTCAACTCACAACTCAAGACTTTGAAACCGCATCATCTTCTTTGCTAGTTTCTCTAGTCTTTGCTTGACTGTAACCAATTCAGAACCCCATCACTAATGCCCGTAATTCTCAGAAACAGCTTTGTCACAAGAAGCCAGTACACCTTCCAAGACTCCCCTTGATATTTCCTCCACTATCGACAACAAATTATCTGCATCTTCAGGCCACATAGAGAGTTCATGACAGACAACATCACTGATATTTCAGCTGCAACATTATTGTTTCCACTTCTCACATATTGTGTCTTAAACCTCTTACATTGCCCATCACAAACGAGGAACTAAGAGAAACACTATTACGAGAACAGTGTCAATCTGAGGGAGACACTAATGGTGGATGGAGATCCATAAGACAGTTCATGAAACCTCGATCACATAAGTTGTCAAAATAGTCTAATGGAGGCAGCTTGTGCTCCAAACCTTATCAGTAAGATCACAAAACTCTTACACCGACTCTGGTATAATTGAAATCAACCCATGGGTAATATGAATATATCAACTATTAGCTACTTTCGCAATAAACAAGACATACGAGTTCCAATCCTAAACTAACACTTCCATTGCCACTTAGATGGATCTGTTTATACTTTACATATCTTTTCTTTGCACAGTCTGGTGGCTTGCTGGGATTTTAGCCTTTTCTGGCTCGTAAGTTATTGTTTTTTCTGAATGTAGGAATTGTACTCAAATTCTGCAAATGTATATGTTAGTATTTGTGCCAAGTGTTTGTTGGATGTCTTGTAATTAAATAATTGATCCGAGAAGTTATTAATTATAATATTTTGTTATATTTTTATTTTTGTAAATTTAGTTCAATAATTTGTAGTTTATAATTTCAATGAATGTTAAATCATTGTTAATATGTTTATAAATTATATTTATTTTATATAATATTCGTAATATAAGTATGCAAAAATTTAAATTATTACATGTAATATTATAGTTAATTTATTTGTTTTGGGTAAAAATATTTAATTATATTAATAAACATTTGAAATTTGAAATATTAGATTTCATATATTTATTATATTTTGTTATATTTATATTTTATGAATTTAATCAATTACTTTTTACATATTTTTAATAAATATTAATTCACTATAGATGTATTATAAATGATATTTTTATTGGATATTTATAATATAAATATATGAATGTAAATTAAATATTATAATTTGTTAAATTGTTAAATGTATTAATATAGTTAATTTATTTATTTTAGGTAACAGTTATTAAATTTTTTTTTTTAATTTTAAATATTATATTTCATAATAATAATAACTATTTTAACATTCCTATACATTTCGTATTTTTTCATTAAATTAGTTATTTAAAATAACATTTGAAATAATATTATACAAATTTAATGTGAATTTTTAAAATGTACTTATCAAATAATAATTAAACTAGATTTTGACCCACGCGAAAAAATATTTACAAATAATAATTAGTTATTTATTTTGTTAATTTAAATTAGATATATATATAATTTATTTCATATTTAAAATAATTTTTTAAAATTTTTAATAATGATTACGAAAATGAAATAGATAATAAAATCGGATTATAAAATAGATTTAAATTGTATCTGTTTTAGATAAAAATATACATATGATAAATATTCAATTAAACTAAACTTTTGTTTTATATTTTGTTTGACTAATTTTTTAAAATTTATATTTTGTTTTATATTTTATTTATATTTTATGACAAAATAAATTGTATGTCGAAATTTTAGTGATTTACATATAATATACTGTATAATGACAATTTTCGTAAATACTCTAGTAAATTATGTCATAAATAATATTTCTTAAATGCTCTAATAGTGTGACACATCAGCGTGACACACTTGTAAATCACACGTCAACATAAAATTATTTTCTTAAAATGATTCTCAATTAATATATATAGATATATATATATAGATATAAATATAGATATTATCTTGCTTTGCTTTGACAGATTCGATATGATTTAGAATTTTAGATTGGATTCATTCTTATTGTGCAACCAGTAACAATGATCATCATTCATCTCATCTTCATCCTTTTCCTTTTGAATCAGGGGATATGCTCAAAATGACAAATACCATGACCTATCAAACAATGAGATAATCAGATCCAAATGGTTCAAGTTTTCGATTACATAACTGAATTTTATAAGATAAATTTGCTTACTAGGGTTACGCTGAGTGATGACTGCAGCACTGTTGAAGTAACAATAACCACCATGGTGCTTATATCTCTGGTAATAACTATTGAAGACAACAGAAGCATGATCCTTGATAGTGTTTGGAAAGAAGCAAGGCTGGTTAGGTTGTATCTTACTGCAATCTGTTCCAGTGTTTTGACAAGCCCAGTCTAAGGCTGCTTTTAACACATTATCTGGTATCTGTGGATCGGCTACACACCATTGTTCAATCTCTGCTTCTGTTTATGAGAAGTAGACAACATAGATATGTGTGAGATTGTGTGAATGCTAGTAGATGTTACACTAATGTTTTTTACCTGAAAACGTTATTGATATGAAGAACAGAGCAATTGTTGTCGTTAACAAGAGAGTTTTCATCTTCACAAAGAGTCAAGTTTGGCGCTTTGAGATGTTGAAGATGGTGTTAAGGTGAGCATTTTATAGTGTTGGTAGATAATGTCTCTGTTTAGAATTTAGTTATTTACTGTACATATGACTGATGTGTAATTCTTATTCAATGCCAAAACCTTTAGGTAAAATAATAATTTATTTTAGAATGTATCTACTTAGTTTGACACAGTTGGAATGCAATCTCATGAAATGACAATTATTAGGGTATTTCATTTTTATAAAGATACTAAAAATTTACTTTCATTTATTCACTAACTAATCTCCCATGTACGGATAAATTCATTCGTAAATCTAAACTTATTAAATGAACAATTTTTTGTGTGTGACATAGATCAAAATAGATTGGTTCAATAATCTAATATCTTTGGGATGAATATATAGGTGATATAACCATTAAACCACTTAATTCTCTCCAAATAAATCATTTGTTTAAATGAAATGAATGTTGGTATATCCAAATATATGTTTTTTATGTTAACTGCGGATCATATGTTTTCAATGTTAATATTAGCTTGAATATTATGTAGTCTATGAGATATTATAAATATATTATAAATTAATTTTTTTAAAGCATATATATATATTAACTAAATAACTATATAAATTTAGATTTTTTGCTATAAAATATATTGAGCAACAAGTAAAATATATTTTGATATATTCTGGTGATTAGATTATATGACAATTGACAAAATAGTACTTTTTAAAAATTTTATTCCAAATTTAGCACCACTAGTTTATTTTTCCAATAATAGCATAAATTTTAATATTAAAACATTTTAAAACATATTTTTAATAAGGAAAAATAAACCCTAAAATAGAAAAAATGAATCCAAACATATAATTTAAATTTTATCTGTAACTAATTTAGTAGAAATAAAAAATTGTGCTATTTTTAGAATTTAATTTTAGTGTACTAAATTTGGAAGATAACTTAGAAGAGTGCTACTTCTTAGGGTATTACTCTAAATTATAATGGTTTTGATTTTTAATTTTAAATTTTAGGTGGAAAATAATTATAATTATTTTTTTCATCAATAATAATCATTTAATTCTGATACACATATTAATTATAGGATATGAAATAAATTTACCAAACGTATTACAGAATGAATATCTCAATTTTGATTTTCCAATTCTGGTTATGATGAATATTTAAAACATTAGTTGAAGTATTGTTTGTAATTGCAATGTAAATTTATTTGTGTTTATATTATTTAATTAAAGTAAATGAATTTATGTTTTATATATGTTTCCATAATATTAAATTCTTTTTAATAATTAATAACATAAAACATCAATGAAATGTTGATATTGTAACTCAATTATTTTTTAAATCCTTTCATATTATTTTTGTAGATAAATTATGTTTTTTATAGAACTATATGAAATTTTAATTATTTGCAAAACTATTGTAAAAGTCAAAATATAATTTTATTTAAGAACAGTAATAAGAGATTGGTGTAATTTTGTCTTGTCAAGTGTAATAATTCTGTAAATGATTACTTTTGTATTTTAATTTTGTTTTTATGTTTTAAAATTAATTCAAATATATATATATAAGAATGTATGTTTGAAAAATATAATAATACTTAAAATTTATGTGAATTTTAGTAAAATGATTGAAAATAATATTTTAACTATCATTTTGTTTATTGAATTTTAGTGAATTTTAAATCAAAATCTAAAATATTATTTTACCACATGAATAAAAGAGAAACTCAAAATTTACGAGAAAAAAGAAGTTAACAATGAAAAATATTTTAGATTGATTGATTACTAAACTAAATGGTAAAACCTAAATTATTAAAGCCCAAATTAAATCAATTGATATAATAACAATGAAAAAGATTTTGCAATCCATTACATTATTTTTTTCTTATTTGATAAAAAAATCACTAAATTCTTAATAGTTTTAAAAAAGATTTCTATTGTTCGTCTAATTTATGTTTAACATCTTTTTTCCTGTATTATTATTTCCACGTTTATGCTCATCTATTGTTTAGATTGAATTTTAAGTTTATTAAGTATCTTTTAAGTTGTTTTGGTGAGTTTGCATAGATAGAAGATTAGTTGGATTTGTATTAACTGAAAAATAATAGTAAATCTAGTTAATAAGCTATTTCCCCTTCGGAAGTATTGTATAGCACTACGTACATCTCAAACTAAACGATAAACTTAAATACACACAAGTACAAAATCGTAAGCGGAAATCCCCCTAAACCGAAAGTTGAAAACTAATTTACCCTCGATAACAAAGTTGTAAACGAAAGTACACATAATTATGGTTAATGTTGGTTTACTGTTTTGAAACCTAAACAGTAAACCGTTGATAACCCAGATTTTAACCTTAACCAATCCGATAACCTGAATTAACCCAAAAATCAGATCCAACCCGAAAATCTGGATACATGTCGTGAACTAAGAAAACCAATATTTGTAGAGAAATTGATTTGAAGTTTTGATTTAGGAGGATTTTTGCTTACGACTTTGTATTCGTGTGTATTTAAATCTATCGTTTAATTTAGGATGGACGTAGTGGTATACGATACTTTCGAAGGAGAAATAGATCGTCAGCTATATGTTAAATGTCATGTTAGTTATATATATATGCCGGTTATAATTACGGTTGTGGTTGCGATTAACGTTGCAGCTATGCTATGTGTTAGTTCGTTTGTCTATCAATAATAATTACGACTGATCGCATATTTTTAATATATTTTAATCAATAGTTAAAAAATTTATAAAATATAACGCAATATTTTATTAATACAATTGGTAAAAAAATTGCGGTATAAATAAAACAACAATTTATGACAGCCTATAAATCAGACAAACGATAACTCATATTTCTACAATTTACAAATATAGTATTTTATAAAAACACTATAAGCACTCTATATATGATATATTGAACTATCAAACTTCGACATCAAACTAAAAGTTTTGTTAATGAATATGAAGCTATACACTAATTTACTCTCTCTCTCTCTCTCTCTCTCTCTATCCCTCTCCTATATATATGTACAGAGAGGTGTATTCTTCTCACACTAAGCCAAGAACAAAAAAACTACACTCTTGCCAAAGATTATCTGACTATGCCATACAATGTCATTGGGATTGCCTGTGTATATATATGTTCTTTTCGTTATTGAAGAATCTAGCCACTGACGAATATAGTTCTTCTTCTTCAAATGGTTTCGATACATAACCATCCATTCCACATTTGATGCATTTTTCATATGTACCTTGAATCACATCAGCTGTCATAGCTAATATCGGTATGTGCCACTTCCTCAACGAAGATGCTTCATCCGACTTGTTTATCTCCTCTTCCATATCACGAACTCTCCTTGTTGCTTCAAATCTGTAAACAAAACAAAAAAAAAGAGAAAGAGATGATCTGATAAGCAGCATGAGCTTTATACACATTCATTTCAAGATCAACTAACAAGACTTTATTTTACGTACCCATCCATTTCAGGCATCTCAAGATCCATGAAGCATGCATCAAAATTATGAGGCGGCTTAAGCATTTCAAGTGCAGCTTTGCCACTATCAACGCAACTAACATAAACTCCATATTTCCTAAGTGCTCCTTCTGCTACTCTTCTATTCACCAGATTATCATCTACCACCAAAATCTGTTTTCCTCTCAGCAAGTTTCCAAGATTTCTCTTCTTTCTATTTGTTTGCCTCTTCTTTCCATTTTTTCCCATGGTTTCTTGCAAGCAGCATATCAAGACACTCATTCGAAGTGGTTTCATCACCACCTCGTCGATGAGACCAGAGGACTTGATCTCACTGTGCTCCTCTGGAGTTGTAGAGGTAGCCAAAAGTAAAATCTTTGGCTGTTTTGTAGAGATCTCTTGAACGCTTTTAAGCACATAACTAAATGCCATAAAGTCTTCCTTGTTCCAGGAATCTTTGTCGATTAGAACCAAACCCAAGTTCACTAGTTTACTGCCAAAGGTTAACACATTTTTTGAGTTTGAGTGTAAAACAACAGTAATCACATCACAGGAAATGGAAAACTAAAGTACCTGGTGCACTCAGATGCTGTTCTAAGACTTGAAGCAATGTCTACAGAAGTTATTCCCACTCTCCGAAGATGGTAAAGAGTAACCTCAGCTCGAATGTTTCTGTTGTCAATAACTAATGCCTTCAATCCTTGGAACTCCTGAATAGCTTGATCGAAAAGCTCAAACGTAGTGACTGATGAATTTGTTTTCTTTTCCCCAAAAACTACAGTAAATGAAAAAGTTGTGCCAATCCCAGGCTTGCTTACAAATCCAATCTCTCCTTGCATAAGTTCAACCAAACGCTTGCTTATGCTTAAACCTATTCCTGTGCCACCATAAGTCCGCGATGTTGAACTATCTGCTTGCATAAACGGAGTGAAAATCCGGCTTTGTGCATCTACAGGAATGCCAACCCCTGTATCCTCCACGGTAACAAGCAATTCAATTTTATTGCTACTATGGTCCTGAAATGTCTTGAAGTTCTTCCAGCTTCCATTTGCATTTACAGCAGGATACCCACTAAGTGTGTTACATGTCTCACTCAGACCAAGTCTTTGTTTTAGTATTTCATCTTCTATATCAATTGGTTCTCTCACCTCATTGGTTAGGTGCACTGAGATGAATATGTGTCCCTTTTCCTGTGTGAACTTCATCAATGGAAAAAAGAACAAAAAGGTGAGGAGACTTGTTATGTTGATTCTTAAAGAAGTGAGATAATGGGTGGAAATACCTTGATTGAGTTTCCAACCAGGTTTGTAATTATTTGTCTAAACCGACTTGGATCACCAACTATAACATTAGGAACTTGACTAGAAACATAAACGGCCAACTGTTCTTGCACAAACAAAGAAAACAACATTTCTTAGAGAAAAGTTGCATGTTATAAGTAAAACCAAGTTTGTTTTTTTCTATTGTATATACCTCGATTCCTTTTTCAGCTGCCTTCCCAGAGAGGAGAGAGGAAATATTATCAAGAAGAAAGCGCAGATCAAAAGGTACATTTTCAAGCTCAAGTCTTCCTGATTCAATCTTTGCTTGATCAAGAACCTCGTTTATCAGTGATATGAGGTCTTTCCCACTGCCGTGTGCGGTTTGTGCAAAGTCCATTTGTTTTGCATCAAGATCAGTGTCCATCAGCATTTTCAACATTCCTGTTACAGCCTTACATGTTCAGTTGATACCCAAGAGAACAATGCAAACACAAAAAGGGTAATCCAATCATTAAATTCCAGTTACCTAGGACACCAACCATTGGAGTACGTATCTCATGAGAAACAGTGGCTAGAAACTGCAAATGGCAATAGCATTTTATCAACACAAACTTCTACCATGATAAGATTAGAAGAAAAAAATACATGGGT
Organism: Pugionium cornutum; assembly: GCA_018901935.1. NCBI lineage: Eukaryota > Viridiplantae > Streptophyta > Magnoliopsida > Brassicales > Brassicaceae > Pugionium > Pugionium cornutum. The sequence continues at coordinate 26,172,388 of CM032161.1, forward strand.
TCTTGCACAAAACTCACTTGTGACTTTGCCACATCAGCGGCCTCTGCACGAGCTTTCAGCTCCATCATCTTCTGACAATCCTCTTCAACTGTCGCAATTCGGTTAATGGCTTCATAAAAGATATAACCAGCAAGAAACGTAATAACCAGTACTAAGCCCGATGGTATTATCGCTAACCAAGGAATGGGCGGTTTTTGCTTAAACCTGTAAACAAGAAAGCCATTTCATACTTCAGAAAAAGGGCAGATCCCCACACATCAGATCTGAAAATGAATTACTATAGAGGTAGAGCTTATCAACCTGCAGTGCATCTCATGCTTCCTTAAGGGATCACCAAAATCAAGGCTACTAATGTGTTGTTCACTCATATCGCCAACTTCTGAGCCATACATTTTAATGGGAGCAGAGGCATTAGTTGTGTCATAAACATGGACAGATATCGTCTGTTTACTGGCAAGTTGTTGAAGAAGTTTTTCTACCAGTGAGGGCATATCATATGATGCACCAAGGTACCTGTTTCAGGTAAAATTGTGACACCTTAAGATCCTAGAACCGTTTTTAATGACCATGAAGATGAATGAAGTAGCTTCTTAAGTACCCAATTGTTGCTTGAATCCGCTGATCTTCTGTAGCATCATGGGGTAGGTTGGTGTCATAGACAGCAAAAGTTAACACAACACCAAGATAATTTGATTTTAAAAGCTGAAAAGGTGATGTTAACACTCCTTTTCCTGAAGCCCTTGCACGCAAGATGTTTTCCCGGTCTTCCTGCAAAAACAGCACGATTGTTAATTCTTTTTAATCCCCTATCTCTGACAATGTGGTTACGACAGAACCTTGTAAATTACTGACTTTTCCAGACATCATGTCGACTGAGACAATATGAGAGACGGTTTCTTGAGCAAAGATTACAGGTGCATATTCGTCTTGAATAGGTGCTGGGTCAAAATTTTCGGGAACGAAATCTTGGACAAGAGTCTGATCTTCAGTGCCCATTTTCTTTATTGACCATCCATGCTCTTTCTCAAATTGCTCTCTTTTTGAGTGAGGGACTTTCAAGGCATAGGCAACACCGCTAGTAAGAGGCCTTTCAAAATTAGTTCTCTCAGTATACTCACGGAAGGTTTTCTGTCAAGTTAAAAAGCAGGTCCATAGTTAAAAATCTGAAGGATGAATTGTCATCTTTTGAGATATAAACCGTGTACACAAAAGACTAGTAGTCACCTGATCAATGGCAGATGGGATTTTCCCATGGTGAAAGGTAGACACGAGAATTGACAAGGCATGAACATGGTTCATGCTAACATTGAACTGGTCCTGTAACACTCGGGCTCGTTCCTCACACATATTGACTAATGTCTCTTTCCTTTTGAATACAATCTTCTCATTTGTGTCCCAAAACCACAAAACCGATAAAGAAACTCCTGCTATGACACCGAGGAGAAGAACATTCTTTCTCCATCTTCCAGCCTTTTTGCAATGGCTCTGAGCAGGTTGCTGGTGCTTCTGTTGTAGGAAAGTAACTCTCTTTTTTTGACGTCTAGGTGCTTTAGAATGAAATACAAATATCATATTGCCCACTAGCACACCAAGGACAAAGCACCATTTCCACTTATTCATTACATAAGATAACACATCCTGACTTAGAACTTCTTGATTCTATTCACACAAAAAAAGAAAAAATTCAAAATGAAGTTTGTGATTCTTGCAAGAATTAATGGATAGTTCTTTGTGTACTGGAGTTAAATGTTATATTACCTGTTCAAGATTGTCAGAGATTCGAGTATCTGATGCAATAATATTAGAATGACTAGCAGTAGATGGAGACAGATTCAAAGGTATATCTCCATTTGGAATGAAGCGGCTTGTCTCTGCAACACGTCTATGGAAGCTCTTAGCCTCCTCTTTATCCATGCGCGTATTCAAGGCACATGTAATGCCATAATTTTCCTGCATTCCGGAACTAGATTCCTTGCGACATTCAAAGGATGTTACCTGTGTAATGGAAGCAAAGAATAACACAAAGTAACCAGCTTGAAAGGTTGTCCACTTCTATAGCCATGAGCCGTTACCCAATAATACATTATCTGGTTAAAGTCAGCTCAATGGTCAAAGCATTTTATGTATCTAGAGGCAAAACTCCTTATATGGCTATCCATTTCGGGACAGGTTTCCCGACCTGACCACACCCGTACCCTTCCTGAATTCCCCAACCCGTTTTCTTTGAAAGTAGCCACCCATTCCATCCCCATACTTGTTTTCGCTGAACCCTTTGGGACAGTTTAGTTTCTTAATACAGGTACCAAATAATACATGTATGAGAATTACCCGCTTGGATCATTTTGTCTTGAAATAACCCGACTAACCCAAACTACTCGTCTCCAAACCGACCTTTATCCGCTATTTCCCATCCTGATACCCGAAATATACATTCCTAATTCCTTGTCAGGCCAAATGTTGTACATTTAAGGGTGAAGAAGTTTGATACCTGATCTGAATCAAAGAAGAAAGAAACCAGAGCATGAATCTCACTCCTGCTAACGTTATTGTTCCTGAACAAAAATCTAGCTTCTCCATTGGAAGATTCAGCCTCCTTCTGGCATCGACCTAAGGCTCCAACATAAAGCCAGAGAACAATTCCAATGCAGGCTAAGCCACACAAAATCCGGAAAATCATAACCTTCGTTATCCATTTCTCGACACGAGTTGAAGCTTTTGTCTTCTTTGAATTGGGATTTGAGAGCTCACAAGCTATTGACATGCCGACCAATTTTTGTGAATACAAAGCAATGAGGTGAAGGAGACAAAACCCCCTCCCTCTAATCTAAGATTCAGCTGAATTAAAATTTGGGGAAAATTCAAACTAAGAGTTCTCCAAAACCAATAGAAATTGAAACTTTTCAGCAGAACCACCTTAAAGAATTGTTAAGAGAAATCAAAAGAGAAAGAAGCAGTGAATATCAAAACGGGGTAAGCTGGTGCCGATGTGCAAGCTTTCTAGTGATGAAGCAACAACGATTGAAACACAAGAACAAGGAAGACGACAAGATAAGCCAAACCCAGTCGTTTTCGTAGGAAAAAACATGGTTTCAGTAAAGAAACAGAAGAGAGAAAATGAAATAGCTTTCTTATTCTCTCATGGTTTCAATTCAAAGCTAAACGAAAGCTTCTAAATCATTTTCTTCTTCTACTTCTTTTTTGGTTTTCGTAAAGAAGCAAAAGAGATAGAAGAAGACCAAGTGGGTGTTCCCTGAGAAACCTAATGGAACTTGATCAATAATCAGATTTGGACAAAGAAGAAAAATTTGCCAATGTGTTTTTTTATTCTTTTTCTTGAAAAAAAAAGAAAATAAAGAACGTCACTTCTTAGACTTGTAGTTCTCTTTTTGATAATTTTCTTATTTTGTGTTTGTTTTTTACTTTTCTTTTGATGCACTCAATTCGTTTTTGAGGGTTTTAGGACCATGATGATCTCATCATCCATCATCTTTGGTGGGGAAGGTAATTACCAAAACAATATAAAACATAAATTTGATTGTAAGAATCGGACCACTTATTGAATAAACAAAATAAAGAACAAACTTTGCTAACTATCGGACCACTTTTTAAGCTTTGGTTGATTAAACAAAACCATATATTTATTATTATTATCAAACAATTAATGAGTATCCATAATGTTCTTAAAATTTTGTTTTATGAATAAAATTTCAAGACGTAAAAAAGAATAAAATTGCAAAGAAATCATATCACATTAACAAAAAGGGAGATTTGCCTAATAACAAAAAACTGACATTTAATTAGGAAAATATCAAACAAGCAAACTAGTTATTTTTCAACTGTTCACATATATCATAACTTGTTCATTTTGGCTTCACACATCGGCCGATAAATTAAGTTCATAGACAATGATGTGATAGTTTGTGACTGACACACAATGAAATGATTAAAGATTTGAAAGCTTCTATTAGTCTACAGTAGTAAAACGGATGTTAATGTTGAATATCAGCGGTTGGATGACACCATTATGGCGTGCATTTAATGCACAGATTCAATTTGGATTGGATGTAACATAACCAAAATAAGTTGTCAGCTAATATATACGTTAAAAAGAAACGTAAAATGTATATATAAACTGGCCGTATATATGAAACAAGCATATTAATGAGTTCTCTCTAATTAAACTTGTTGAATAGGAAGAAATTTAAATAAAACTAAAAAAACATTAAACAGAATATTAGAGTTAGAGACACTCTTTGCAATTTTACTTACAGGAAAAGCTAAACATTTTTAGTAAAGTTAAAGTTAAACATCGTAACTAAGAGTGAGCAAAATTTTCCAACCAAATATAAATTACCGAATCCAATCTAAATTTTTGAATCCTAACTGAATTTTTTGAATCCAATTCAAATCGAATTAAAATATAACTTAAATAGAATAAAAAGTTTTAATTCGAATTAACCGATTTCAGATCGAACCGAATCCAAACATTAAAATAAAATCGAATTAACCAAAACTTATTAAAATAAAACTAATTCTTTTAATTAAACATAAAAAATAAAAAATATTAATATATTTTAAAATTTTAATATTAACTAAATAATTTTTTTGTTCAAATCACACTAAACCAAAATATAATCCAAATCCAAAAAATGCAAACTGAACCGAGATGAAATTTTAAATTCGAATGGAACCTATTTTTTAGAATTCGAAAAACTCAGAATCTAAAAGAACCGAATCTAACCGAATAACCTAAGGCTACCACTAATCTAATATACTCTTGCTCTAGTATAGTTTCAGAAAAAAAAAAACCCTAAAATTCCAGAAATCATCTTCTTTCAATTAGACTAGTCCTAAATTTTGCAGGTTTGATGTACCACTCTTTCGCCGATAGATATGTTTATTGCAGCTTTGGAATAATAAAAAGCTTAGAAATCAAGTCGCTTTGTGTCGCGATTATATTGAGATTTCACCTAAATTGGCGATGGTTTTGACGAGGTCGAAGATTCTGCCGGTGAAAGATAACGGTGGATCCGATCGATGGACTAATAAAGGGAAAAAAAAAGGTGGAAATCGTACACCTATTCTTCTTCTTCTTCTTTGTACATTTTAAAATAATAAATCATATTTACTATAAATAAATTATAAATACTTAAAATATTATATTTATGTTTATTTTTTCTTATTTAAAATCTTTGTTTTTTATTAACAATAAATTTTAATATATTTTAATATTAAATTTGTACTATTTTTAAAAATTTAAACTAATAGTGCTATATTTGGAACAAAAACTTAAAAAATATTTTTTTTTCAATTGTCCTATTTCATTTTTACTCTAAGAAAATATTATAAGCTTACTATATTTTTGTTTTAATATAAAATAAACGAGATTCTTGTGTTATTCATGTTTTTATTTTATTTATAAACATGTTACATAAAATTTTGCTTTTATTATTTTAATATTTTTTCCATCATATATTTTAATATAAAATTTTATTATTTATCTTTATTTTCTTTATATTAATTTTAATTTTTTTTTATCATTTATAAGAGAATATTTTTAATCATTGTGGCAAATTGTAAAAAAGTGTATATTTTATATGATTGAATCTATATATACTATAAATTAAAATTTAATTATTAACTACAGTCATATTTAAAACTTAATTAATATGATAATAGAGTTGAATAGAAGATATCGGTGAATTTATAACTATGCTAATAGTTATATTTTTATTTATTTATTTTTAATTGATTTTTAATATTTGTAACTGACAAACTTATTTATAATTGTATGTAGTTTTAAGAGAATTAGAAAAATCTTTAACTTAGATATGTTAATAGATTCTGATCATAGGCCATGAATAATTAGAATTAGACGAAAGTCAGAGTTTGAAAAAAGGATTTTCCAATATGATCCCATATGGATAAATCACGAGGACTCAGTAAATATCATTCCTCAGGAATCGGATTGTGCATTTTTAGTGATGCTGAAAGGTTGTAGACAGCAACTATCACTCTGCAAACGTAATTCTTTCAAGAAATCTAAGCAGAAAATTCAAGAGATTTCTTTTGCAATATATTCAGCTAAAGTTCGGGTTCAACCTGATTCATCTCTCATTTCTTCTTTGAAGAAACAATTAGTGCAAGCTTACGTTGAGGAGGAAATATTCTAGAAACTTAAAGGCCAAAATCAATGGCTAAAAAAGAGAGATAGGAACACCAAATTTTTCCATGCGACTACAACAAATCACAGATCAAGGAATAACATTATTTCTATAAAAAATTCCCTTGGTATGGATGTTTTCGGTAATGAAGCAATTGTAGATGAAGCTCAGCAATATTCTATGGAATTATTTCAAACCACTCAACAGGGTAATATGGATCAAGCATTGAGTATGGTCAATTCTGTTGTATCTGACGACATGAATTCAGAGCTAACTATACCAGTTACCAGAACGGAAGTATTTGAAGCTATCTAATCAATAGGGGCTAATAAAGCTCCAGGTCTCGACGACTTTTTCACTACTTTTTATCACCAGCATTAGGAAACGGTTGGAAATGCGGTTCATCAAGAAATACAAAGGTTTTTTCAGACTGGAGTTATGGATTCAGCGTTAAATCACACAAACATCTGTCTCATACCGAAGTTGCATTGTCCTACTGATATGAAAGATTTTAGACCAATTTCACTTTATAATGTCATTTACAAAGGATATCTAAAATAATGGTTTTTCGACTGGAAAAGATAATGTCTTGATTGCTCATGAAACTTTGCATTCCCTTCGAGCTCAAAAGTTATGTGCAACATCTTATATGGCAGTTAAAATGGATATCAGTAAGGCGTATGACCGAGTTGAAAGGAATTTTCTAGAGGCAATGTTAACTAAGAAAGGTTTCTCCAAGCAGTGGATTCATTGGATAATGAACTGTGTTACCACAATATCTTTCTATGTTCTTATTAATGGAAGCCCTACGGTCATTTTAAGTCTCAACGTGGTTTACGAAGGAGATCTTCTATCACCATACTTATTTATTATATGTGTGGATGTATTGAGTGCGATGCTATATAATACAGAAAGAACTGGTATGATTCAGCCTCTACAATTAAATAGGAACGGAATTCCTATATCTCATCTACTATTTGCGGACGATTCTCTTTTTTTTATTAAAGCATATAGACGTAATATTCGGAATTTACATTCCATATTCTAGGAGTATGGTAGGATTTTTGGTCAGAAAATATTTCATCATACGAGACAGTCAATTATGCACATTTTGGATATCACGACCATTGGAGGTGGTGGGAAATATTTGGGGTTACCAGAAAAATTCAGTCGGAATAAGAGTCAACACCTAAAATTTATAGTTGGTAAAGTTCATTCTTGTATTTCGGGATGGCAAACGATTTTCATCTACTGAGAAAGAAATTTTACTGAAAGTTGTAGCTTCTGCGTTGCATGTCTACTACATGAATGTTTTTAAACATCCAACAACAATATGCTGTCAGATAAACCAGTTGTTGACTCGTTTTTGGTGGAGATTTATAAGGGTTCAAAAGAAAATTGCATGGGTATCCTGGAACAAAATGGGTACTCCAAAACTGGTAGGAGGATTGGGTTTTAGAGATATCCAAAAGTTCAATCAAATTCTTTTGGCTAATCTACATTGGGAAATATTGCATCGACCAGACTGTTTACTTTCAAAGATTTTAAAAAGCAGGTATTTCGGAATGGTGATTTTTTAACTACTCAATCAAGAACTCATCCATCTTTTGGTTGGCAATCTATCTTATATGCAAGACAGCTTCTTCAATAAGGTCTTTTCAGAACTATTGGTGATGGTACATCTGTCAATATTGGGGAGAAAAATTGGATTCCAGGATCTCCATCTTGGTCACCAAGATTACTTCTGTATACTAATCTTCTTCTGAAATTCGGTGATCTAATTGATAAGGAGTCAGGGCAATGAAATGAAATAATGATTACAAATTTGATTAAAAAGGATGATCATCATCTCATTTATAAAATATTTCTACCGATTAATCCTACTCCAAATAAGTGGTATTGGAAACATATTGCAAATGGAGTATATAATGTTAAATCTAGATATCGTCAAAAAGTGGAGCTTTGTCATCAAGAATCATCTTCACTCAAGCCTTTACTCTCTTATCATCCGGACTTGGCAAAATCCATTTGGAGTTTACATGTTAGTGCAAAGGTAATTCATTTTCTGCGGAAATTACTATCTAAGGCTCTACCCCTCAAGTCGTATTTATTTTATCGGAAGATTATCTCAGACAATAAATATCCCCGATGTGAGGATGTCGAGGAAAATGAGATATATAATTTCTTTATTTGTCCTTATGCTCAAATGGTTTGGAAGAAGTTGGGTATTTCTAGTACGCATATTTGTGATCCATATTTGTGATAAAGTCAGATTTTTAATAGCAAGCTACAATCAGTTTGATGAGGAGTCAATCTACAAATACTTGACATTATATATTTTATAGCGTTTATGGAAGGCGAGAAATGCATTTATCTTCTGCAACAAATATACATCGGTAGATACTATTCTTGAAAAGGGTTAGAAGATGTTCGAGAATGGATTGCTAGTTTGAGATCTTCATGTTTACATCATAATCACACAAACATAGGAACTGCTCAACACCGACGTGTACAACACTCTCAATGGACTATTCCGCCTCAATTTTGGATTAAATATAATTATGATGCTGCATAAAAGAAAAGTTCTCATATCTCTGGGTTAGGATGGATTCTCCGTAATGAATATGAATCTTTTGTTTTCGCTGAAAGGGGTAAATTTCAAGGTCGTCACTCAGTTATTGAATCTGAATTTTCAGTCTTACTATGGGCATTACAATCTACATGGTCCCTGAGGTTCCGGTATGTGATTTTTGAGGGTGATAATATATTTCTAAACAATATCATTAATCATCAACATGTCAATTTATAAGTATTTCATTATCTACGGACGCTTCGACAATGGATTTGTCAATTTGATGCGATTATCTTTCAATATAGATTAAGATTATGTAATCAAGTTGCGTATGCTTTGGTTTTTTCCTCAACATTATCGCAAGTAGATTGGACTGTTTTTAATATTTGTTTTCCTTTTATTTGTCATCTTGTAAAATTAGATATTTTATTTTAATATAATTAATTCATTGACAAAAAAATATATGTTAAAGATTTTTTTTTATAGTTTTATTTTCTTTATTTATTCTCGCTGATCAATTTGAAACATGAAAATAAATAGTTATTACAAATTGGATTAGAAAACAGGAGAATTTAGTTTTTTAGTAGTAACATGTAGTCATTTAACAAATGATGACGTGGCAAAAAATGTAAAAGTTTATTCATTTTTATATAGTACATTGTTAGCATATTTTTTGTTTATAAAATTTATAAATGATCTTATATGTTGCAAATTTTCAATAAATTATTTTTTATATAAACATAAATTTTTTTGGTAATGATATTATAATCGAATTCAACAAAATTACTGTTCAAAAATTCAAAAATAAAAGCATGTTAAAATTTAACATATTTAAAATAATATTTAAATTTCTGAGTTTTTTTAAATAATGAAATAAATATTCAAAACGAATAGAAAACTTGATGATCAAACATCACAAGAATGTTTAAAAACTAAATTACTAGTTATGTTATTTAAAATTTATTCATGTATAAAGATCAATAAATATTTATAGAATTATAAAGTAGAGATAATTATGTTCTGTCGGTTTCGTTTTCAAGATATATGTCCGCTGGCAGATGTTTTCGAACTGATAAAAAAATTCAGATGCACGTATGAAAAGAAGCATATATGGTTTAACAATGGGCAAATGTCTAAAATAGCATCTAAAATGCATTAAAACTATATTTGAATAGAAAAAAATTAAACTCTAAATTAGAAATAATGAACCCAAATACAATACTTTAAATTTATGTATAATTTATTTAAAATAAATAAGTATTTTTACATAAGTATTTGTGCTATTTTTGGGAATTTAATTTTATGATACTAGATTTGGAAGAAAAACTTAAAAATGTGCTATTTTAGAGTATTACTGTTTAACAATTAACAATTAAATAAATAGAGTGAGTAAGACAAAACAAACACTTTTTGAATATAATGTACCATTTAGACAAAAATGTAATACTAGAGTTATGATTTTACAATAACCGGTTGTTGTTTTATGACTTATTTCATTGATGAGAATATTTATAGAATTCTCGGTTTCATTTTGATCGATATAAATCATTAATTTCATATGAGTTATAAATTCTTTAAAATTATTATGTTTTGATATAATACTTCTTAAAAAAATTTAATTATATAATACTTTAAAAAAAAATTAATTAATTAAATGGTTAATTTGATTGATTTTAGTATCATTAAATTAAGTTAAGCACAAGAAATTGAAGAATAATTCAATTATTTTACAGTATAAAATTTTTGGAAATATATGTTTATTGTTTGAATAATTTTAAATTTTGATTCTTTTGAAACTGATATTAACATACTATTTTAATTTTAATAACCCTATTAAACAATTTAATAGTTCTATTAGATTTCTTATTTATATTATTCGAAGTGATCCGATTTGAGACATATCCAAATCGAATCAAACTACTTCTTCGATTCTTAAATAGATCATAAACTTTTCTATCTAAATCTAAAGTAAAATTACTTAAACCGGAACAAACCGAACCGAAATAATACAAATACCCGAATGCGTTCCCCTAAACCAGTATTGATAAACAAAAGATTTTTAGTAAAATCTATTTTCTTGTGTCAGTTTATCTAAACAAATAAATCAATCAACACCAATTTGGTTCCTCTGTCCAAACTGAAGTTGAAGCTTCCAAATGCAGAATCCGGCAGCAGTGGCGTCGCACTCCGTTGTAGGGCACCACCAATTGTCGCTCTTCAGCTCCTCGGAAACCATAAAAGAAGCTAAGCAGCTTCACTGTTTATCTCTCAAAACCGGAACATTTAATCACTCTTCCATCGTCTCTTCCCGTCTTCTCTCTCTCTACACAGCCCAACCCATCAATGACCTAATCTATGCGCGCTCCGTCTTCGATAGGATCCAAAGCCCTTCTCTTCCTTTATGGAACATGATGATCAAATGCTATGTGGAAAACCATCGCTCCAACGACGCCATCTGTCTCTTCTATGATTTACTAAGTGAATCCCCGCCGGATAACTTCACTTTGCCTTGCGTGATAAAGGGCTGTTCTCGCTTGGGATCGGTTGAAGAAGGGAAGCAAATTCATGGGGTTTCGGTGAAGCTCGGTTTCACCTTGGATAAGTTCGTCCAGAGCAGTTTGGTCAGCTTTTATTCCAAATGCGGCTTGCTTGATTGTGCTCGCAAGGCGTTTGATAAAATGGGTGAGAAAGATTTGGTTACTTGGAATTCTCTGATTGATGGTTATGCTCGTAGTGGCAATGTTGAAATCGCAGGGAAGTTGTTCGATGAAATTTCCGATAAACGAGATTCGTATTCCTGGACTGCATTGCTTCACGGGTTCACGAAATCAGGGAAAATCGAAGCTGCGAGAGATGTTTTCGATAAGATGCCAACAAAGAACGTAGTATCGTGGAACACAATGATTAACGGGTATATGCGATCAGGGGATTTCAAATCCGCTTTTGAATTGTTTAGTAGCATGCCTGAGAGAAATTTGATCACATGGAATTCAGTTATTGCAGGATACGAGATAAACGGTCTGTTTGACGAAGCTTTGAGTATATTCCTCAGAATGCTAGAAGACGAAGATGATTTCAAGCCTAACAGTGCTACCTTTACAAGTCTAATCTCTGCGGTGGCTGCTTCTGCGATCCTTACCACAGGAAAGTGGGTTCATTCTTATATGGTCAAGAACGGGATTAAACCCGATGGTGTGATTGGAACTGTACTAATAGAAATGTACTCCAAGTGTGGAAGCATCGAGAGTGCTTTAACGGCATTCAGATCAATACATAGAAAGAAGCTGGGACATTGGAACTCTGTTATTGTCGGACTAGGAATGCACGGGATGGCAGAAGAAGCATTTGAACTATTCAAACTGATGCAAGAGAGCGGTATCAAGCCCAACACGGTGACCTTTGTTGGGTTGTTGAACGCTTGTAGTCACGTTGGATATGTAAAGGAAGCTCATCTGTACTTCGATTTGATGGTCAATGAGTATGGAGTTGAGCGTAAAATCGAGCATTATGGTTGCCTAGTTGACGTGTTATGCAGGACTGGGCATCTTCAAGAGGCCAAAGCTGTTATCGAAAAGATGCCAATGAGACCAAACAAGGTGATCTGGATGAGCCTATTACGTGGAGCCAGGAACTATGTGGATATAGAGATTGGTGAATACGCAGCTCATCGGTTGATAGACTTGGCTCCAGAGTGTCATGTTCCTTTGTCGAATATGTATGCAGCTGCAGGAAAATGGGAGAAAGTTTCGGAAGTCAGAGAGATGATGAAGAGAAAAGGGATCAAGAAGGAAGCTGGATGGAGTTTGATAGAGCGAAAAGGTGTGATTCACAGATTTGTTGTTGGAGACAAGTCACATCCACAATCAGGAGAAATATATACAAAGTTAAAGGAGATGAGAGAGAAGCTGAAAGTAGCAGGACACATACCAGATACTAGACAAGTTATGTTGCGGATTGAAGAAGATAAAGAGAAAGAAGCTGAATTAGAGTTGCATAGTGAGAGATTGGCTATAGCTTACGGTCTAATCAACAACACAAATGCAAATACCAAGACTCCGATAAGGGTTGTCAAAAATCTTACTGTATGTAATGATTGCCATTCTGTAACTAAGTTACTGTCTCGTATCTATCAACGAGATATCATTGTGAGAGACAATAGTCGATTCCATCACTTCAAAGACGGATCTTGTTCTTGCAAGGACTTCTGGTGATGGGTCATCTTCCCAAATGATCATCATTATGTATACCGAATTCTATCTGATTGTTCAGAGTTACATTTACTCCAGATAACCGCAAGAGTTGGTACGAGACAGAGAGAAACACAACACAAGGCTCAAGTTTTCGGGAAGCCACACGAGTCAATAGTTGAAACAGATATTGTGAAAGACTGAACCCTACTACTCGCCAACTGCCATGAATGGGATTCCCCTGCCAAAAACCATGATTTCAGGTAAATCCCGTTGTCTCATTGTTGTAGTTACTACGAGATTGAATAAGCCTGAAAATTTCATATAGATATTTGTTATAAAGGAAAACTTACCAACCACCATGTCTTGAAAAGTAATCATTGTCTAGTGAAATAGCAAGCGCAAGGGCAACAGCTCTTTCCGACAAAGTCAGTGGCCGCTTCACTTCTAACTCTTCTATCTGTGATGAGTTGCATAAGAAAAGATCAATTAAATGTATGCTGTTGAACTAAACAACCAAATTAATACACAAGAGCCCTCCACCCTCAGAAGTAAACCCACCATTTTAGCAGGATCGCTTTTGGATGCAGCATCAGATTTTCCAAATCGAATCACATACTGCCCAGCATCTGTAAGTATCTGTATCGCAAATATACAAGGAGCCATTAGAATTTTTCATCTACTATGCTTCTTCTAGTCTACCCCGACTGCACTGAAACATCTCAAAAATTTCAAGGCTTATGGTTACCACAAATACACTATGTTTTTCATTTTCCTTTTACGATATTCGCGTTAAATGGCTGATCTTTAGTGTATCTAGCTTGTCCAACAATGTCGATACCCTCAAAATCGAGGTCTAGAATCTTCAACAGTGGAATTGCAAGAGCAAAAGAACACAAACCTCAAAGCCAAAACCCCTCCAATCACGATCTATTTGAGCTAACACTTCCCCATCAGCATCTTTCACTGTAAATGTCCAATTCCAAAACCCAGGATTTTCCACAACTGCAAACTGGTTGTTCCTGCAAACACTAAATGTCACATATTTTGTTCGGCCAAAGGTGTTTATCAGATTAACAAAGATGTTGAACATCAAAAGGTTTGTAACATCGAGTAACATACATACATGGTCCTTTCTCGAATAACAAAGAAAGGGATAACTGATAGGTGAATCAAGATTCAAGCATTCACAAAATCAAGGGAAAAAAGCTTAGAAATACGCGAGAAGAAATTATTATTCAAGTTTACCCCAGGTATAAATCATAAATTCTTCTCCATAGATGCCATCGTCGATGAACCACACCAATTTCCTACACCATTACCAGACACGAGATGAGCTGAAAATGAAATTAACATTGGTTACTGTTTTGAAAGGCTTTAAATGCTACACAACTGTACCTTTCCATCAATCTCGGCATAAATTGAACTTGTGATCCACCAGAAAGGTCTACGAACCTAAATGATGCAGATGAATATTCAGCTCAAACAAATCAAAGACTTATCTTGTCACACAGCAGAATCCAAGAAACCTTACCCGGAAAAGCTCATTACCCAAAGCATCAGTTATGGAAGCAACAAATGGGCGCCGGGTGCGAAGCAGCTGCAGATATTTTTAATATAGATCATATGGGAATGTTTTTTTCTTAATTTAGTCGAACATGAAAACTACTGCCAACAAAATATGTCATTGACACAGGGGTAGCCTTGATGCTTGGGTTACTGATAAAGGTTACACAAGCATTTAGTGAGTAATGTTCCAGTTTCTGTGGTGTCGGCCCAAGCAAAATTTTTCAAGTAAACTAATCATTTGTTGATTAAATTCGCAACTTTGGAGCACTTACTTAAACATAAAAATAGGAAACTAAAGACTGGATAAGAAAAACGACATAGCAGATCTAGTTGAGGAAATCAATAGCTAGCAACAGGATTTGCAATGAGAAAAAAAAATCACATCATGCATCTTCCTGAGAGAAGGATGTTCAACCAAGCAAATCAAAATACTTCAGCTGGAGAATCAAATCCGTGAGAAAAAAGCGAAGCCTCAACAATCAAGATTAAGCGTAGAAAATCAAATATTTAACGAAACTGCAAGCAAATAAATCAAACTTGACATGCCCTTTTTTATCCTCATAAAAGGAAATAGAGTACGTACATGCTAACCAAGGATACTCACAGTTACTTAGAATAAGCAATGAATTGTGCACTGCTCATTGGTGGCAGCCAATTTAAAGTATTAACACATAATGCTATGAGTTGAGGTATGGAGACCGAACAATATATAAATTGAAAGTTCAGACTGAGAATGTAACCTGCCGCGCAAGTAGATTGCTTTGCTCCCGGATAGACCCCACAGGCTGACAAGAAAAAGAGAAAATAGAGGATTGAAATACGGAAAATTTGTGACAAAAAGGTCTCAGGTATCAGTAGTGCCACATTCAAAACTAAACCAAAGCTTGAGTCTAAGCATTAAGATATCACTTACCGCCTGAGGATAGCAGACATCAACTACAACATAGCGATTTTCCTGCAGATAGAAGACCAGATTACATGAGTTCTATAACAGCTACACGTGGGGTGAGAGAAGATGAAAGAGTAGGAATTGAAGGGGCATTTCATATGTCGGAGTTACAAACAAAGTAAGATTCATCGGAAACAAGCAGCGGTATTACATAAACAGATAAGAAAACTGGCAGATAAGTACCTGTTCAAAGCCAAGAACCAGATTTGCCCATTCAATGTCCCTTGTAATCAGCAAATTAGATCGAGCAAGCAGAGTTGCAATTTTGGCCTAAAAAGAAAGTAAACAAGAGTATGATTTTTAACTCCTACATTTGAAGAAATTCAGGGAAAACACAAAGAGATAAATCCCCAATCTTATAAATAAATAAATAAATAAATAACAGAAAATAACAGATACATATCTTCTGTCAGAAATTAACACTGATGAAATTCCCCAACAAAATAGGACACAATGACTGTGGCAAGTTTCCGTACTTGGTTCCAACAATACAAATGAAAAGACAACCATTTTTTGTTCAGTTTTAGTTTACACTAATGTCACAGAGAAGAAGTGGCAACTAACTAAAGATACTTGTCACTAATAAGCAAAATAAGGAAGTTGCAGGCACAGTTCATACACATATGAAGATTACCTCAAGCCAAGGCTAAAAAAGAAGGCATTTTTATTATATATTATGGTTTAGAAGCAAATGGAAATAAAATAAGTCACCTCCTCAGAAGTTGTAGGCTTGAGAAGACCAGACATAGACTGGCTAACCGGTGGTTGCTGCAGTCCAGGTTTAGCATGCTCATATTGGTTTTCCTCAGTGGCTGTTGTACCTGAGAACCATCTTCCATTAGACTGTGGTAAAGAAGATTGGTTATCAAATGCATCCTCAGGAAAATTCCTATGCTTAGAAGCTTTCCGGTTTCGCTTTTCCATGGCCTTTAGCTTTTTCATATCTGAAACCCATAGCTGAGCCAAAAACTTCCGATCCAACCGAGGAAAAGAATCACCCCGATTGCTGAAGCATCGGGTAATGAAAAACGAGACTTTTTCTCCCTCAATAAAGCTTCCCTGAGAACCATTTCTCCATAAGGGTTTGATCCCACTGTCCTGTGTAACAACAAACCCGTCACTTAATTCAATCAAAATGACAACAATTTGAACAACAAAATATCGAATCTGCAACCCAATCTACGCCCAAAAATACCCGTTTGATAATCAGTTCCGATACGATACCTACAAGTAGCAGATAAATATTCCAATCTTTTATCTACCAGAGAAGCGATTGATTCATCAATTGGGATTAGAAATATCGAATTCGGGTGCGAATGATTACCGGGTCAGAGAAGGGCGATGAACAGGAGACAGCCGCCGCAGCATCGCTGCGGAGATGGGAACCAGTTCGTAAAAGAGAAGAAACAGAACGTCTAGAGAGGCAGAGCATGACTCGGGAACTATTAGAAACGCCGGGAAATGTATAACCGGTCAATTTGTCGGCGGCTATATTTACTCAAGAAACTAAACGGTCGCTTTGTTTCCCCGTGTGAGCCGATGTTTACTTCTTTTCGCTTATTGGATGACGATTTTTATATTTTATTTTACTTTAAAAAATACTATTTTTTTTTTATTTTTTTCTAACAATTTAATCAGAAATATCTATAATTACAATATATCGTAAAAAAGATTGACAAATATCGAATAAACTCCAGTCAATTGCTGATAAAATAAAAAACTTCGCCAATACATCAGCAACTTCATTACATATACATGGTTGATGATGGAATTGGACTGCATCAAATTTTAAAATCCATTGAGAAATTGTATGAATGTAATGATGGCATTGTAGATTAATATCGCATTGTAGATTAATATCGCATTGCATCAGAAGCATATTTACGACTAAATTATTTCCTTCAAAAATAAAATTATGATATCCCAAAAATCATGTGGATTGTAAAATCCATATTAAAGCCAAAAATTTTGCATCAATAACCATATATCTTCCTTTGAATTTACCCATGCCAGCATGGAGAAAACACCTTAAATCATTTCGTATAATCCATTCTAAATCTGAAATCGACTGTCCATCCTTATGGGCAGCATCATAGTTATATTTAACCAATCTTTGATGTGGACTATTCCACCGTGTGGAGATGGCAACATTTTTTGAAGTTTGTTGTTCATCTATTTTCTCCATTAAACATAACCATTCTTGAACATTCTCTTGGTAATTTCGAAGCAGATTATCAATAGATTTATTCTTTTTCTAAAAAAGAAGTTCATTTTTGCTTTTCAAAATACGCTAGAGTATATAAAACAGCAACTACTTATGTGGTGATGTTGGCTCTAGATTGTTGTAGCTTGAAATCAAAAATATGACGTTGTCTTGTTAAGATAAAAGTGGATCACAAATAGATGTAGTTAAAATTCTCAATTTTCTCCATATGTTAAGAGCATATGGACAGAGGAAAAAGATGAACCTTTGTTTCTTCGACATCACAATATCGAGCACATTTATTTTTCAAAATTATATTCCAAGAAAAATAAATGCGTTTTGAGTGGAAGAGCTTGCGATAATAGACGCCATAAAAATGTTTAATCTTTGGAACAACTTCAATCAACCATATGTCTATAGCTATATCCCGAAAGTTTGCAAGAATCGGTTGGGCATCACGAGAATTATCATTATCATTATCAACTGTACACCCATATCCATATTTATCTGAATATACTCCATTTGGTGTATGCTTCCAAAACCATCCATCCATTGTTGCACTTGGCGGGAGGTATATTTTAAAGATAAAGTGATGGTCCTCTTTCTCAATTAGATCAGTAATCATCTCTTCATTCCATTGCCCAATAGTTTTATTTAAAAATACATCCACTGTTAGAAGAGGATTTGTGTAGGGTAATAATTTAGGTGCATGGGCCGGTTCATTGGGGACCCAGTTTTTATCTTCAATGCATACAGATGTACCACTACCAATCAACCGATGAAGTCCCAAATTTAATAACTCACGTCCATATAGGATCGACTGCCAACCAAAAGATGGATGATTCCATTCTTTAGCTGATAAAAAATCCTCTTTACTATAATATCGACTCTTTAAAATTCTGGAGAGAAGGCATTCCGGTCTCCCAAATATTTTTCAGCACAAGTTACCTAAAATAGCCTGATTAAATTTTTGTAATTCACAAAATCCCAAACCGCCATTCAACTTTGATGTAGCCATCTTTTTCCATTAGACCCAAGATGTTTTCCTATTGTTTTATGAGGATCCTCACCAGAACCGAGATAATGATTTGTAGATAATACTGTAGATATCTTGAGGAAGCTTAAACACTTTCATCGAAAAGCAAAAGCAATAACTTTAATCAAAATTTCTTTCCCAGCCGGAGATAGAAATTTGGATTGCCATATAGATATTCGAGTTGAAACCTTTTCATAAATGTAACGTAACATATATCTTTTATTATGTCCAAATTATTCTGGTAAACCCGAATATTTTTCACCTCCCCCAATATTTGAAATTCCCAACGTTTGCTGAATAGCTGATCTTGTATGATCAAAAACTTTATTACCAAAATAATTGAAGATTTCTCGTAACTGATTAGTTGTTTAGATACTCTGTCATACTCTTTGAAAATATTTTTCACAGTCATAACATTTGTCCTATCAGCTCTGACGAAAACAGAGAATCATCAGCAAATAAGAGATGAGAAATAGCTGGTCCATTTCGACTCATTCTTAAAAGTTGAATATGAAAATTCCTCTCTACATTGTGAAGTATAGAGCTGAGAACATTCGCACACAGTATGAATAGATAAGGTGAGAAAGGATCACCCTGTCTCAATCGACGTTGTGGTTTGAAAAATCTATATAGATTCCCATTAACTAGAACTGAGTAAGAAATCGTAGTTATACACTGCATAATCCAATGGACAGTGATAATTTTAATTCCGGTTACTTTAATCACTAACAATTATGTCAAAAAAATATTTTACTAAGAAATTAATATATTAGTTAAAAAAATTTTAATTCTAATTTAAAAATGGAGAATTGACTGATTTAGCACTAAATTAAGTTTTAGTGACTAAACAGCATCACAACCCTAAACTCCCAAATATAACATTTTTGAATTGTAAAAACACTAAATTATCCTAATTTTAACCTAATTTCTTCTATTATATTACTCTCTCATGCGATACCTCCCCCACCGCTGCCAAAACGTTTCTCTCCAGAAATATTTTCCCCTCTGTCGCCTCTCTTACTCCTGTCGATTCTCTTACTCCATCACCTCCTTACTCCGTCACCTCTCTTACTCCCGTCGCCTCTCTTACTCCTGGAAATTCACCGCCCCTCTTAGCTTTCTTCGTCGCCTCTCTTTTTCACACTCTTCGTCGTCATCCACCTCCATCGCCACGCCTGTCGACTCCTGTCGAATCTTCGTCACCTCAACTGGAATCGCCTTCATCCACCTCTGTTGCATGCTGCTAAATCGATCTTCTTCATCCCTGTAACATTTTTTTAGTTTATGTCTATACACGTTTCTTGCGAATTTTCATGTTTTTTTCCTACTACCTTTCGATTGACTCATGATATTTTTGGTTTTAGTTTGATTCCATTGTGTAATTGAGATCATGAAATCGTTTTCGATAATTGAGATGTATGTTCTTGGTGCCTCCTAACGATCATATTGTAATTTTCTAAACTTATCTTGTTTTTTTATTTACCTCGCGCTGTTGATTTGAATATTAAATTCAGCTAGAGCTTCTCTCTCCGGAGATTAAGAAACTTTTAAAGAAACAAAACTTTGATTGAAATGCTAGAGTTAAGTAGGTTCATGCTTCTAGCAGGAAAGCAGAATTCACCACCTGTGACCACTCTCAATGGTTCTGCTTTATCAGATGCACCAAACATGCAATATATGCCATGGTTACAAAAATTGTCTCCAGCAAGCAATGGGATTCTTCATATCCCAACCAATGTGCTTTCTCAAAAGACACTGCATTCGCTGATGTATGGCAAGAATGTGACGCAAATGGAACCTGCTCTCCAGAAATCTGTGAAGCATGTTGTAAACAAGAAACAACATATCCCACCATGAAGGTCCAGGAAAACGAATGATGAAGTAAATGAGACTATGAGGTCTAAAATGAGAGAGTTGTTAGCATATGTGTTGGCCTTGGTGCAACAACATGACAAATTCCCGAAAGGGACAGAGAATTCAGACACTGAAGAAATTTCTGTGATAACTCTGGAGAATACTCAAAATTTTCAACATGCCTCACATGCTAGCATCAGTATCCCCATAAGCGAAGGAATCATGTTAGAATTGTCCAAAGTTGTTGAAAAAGGACATTGACTAGAAAATCAGTATCACTACTTACTCTCCAACTGCTATTGTATGTTTCATTTCGAGTTTCATGTGCTAATAAGAGTTAAAAACTTGCATAAAATATTAGGAAAGAATTCCTAAAACATAAGAGTTACTACCAAAAATTGCATAAATTCTCCCTAAAATTTAATCTGTTTTTTTCTTGCATTACTTATTACACTATTAGGTCATGAATTCAACTGGAACTAAGAAAGTTGATCTAATTTTGTTAGATATAGCTTTTCAGTTCAAGCAAAAGAATATCACTACTAGTGATTTAAACGTTTTCACTGATTCTTTAAATGTTAATGTTATTGAACAGCAAAACACTAGTATATACATGATTTTAGAATGGAATTTGGGCATTATAAACTATGTAGTAGAATACATTATCATATAATATAGATTAGAAGCATAAATAGCATAAGTGCAAGAACAATCAAACATATATGTTATTGATTAACTAAACAGAACCAAAAGATAACATCAAACATATGTTCATAAATAACGTTTACGAAGAAATTTCTAAAACATAAGATATACTACCTAAAATTGCACAAAGTCTTCCTAAAAACAACATTGTAGGAAAATGATTCCTAAACCATAAAAGATACTACCTAAAATTACATAAAATCTTTCTAAAATTTAATAAACTCTATGTAACCTATCAACATCTGTTACACCAATAAAGGATATCATCCAAAAAAGAAACAATTTATTCTACAATGTCTCTGGTCAACACAGTACCAAAAACTTTTATGGAACCAGGAATTCCAAGTGATTTTCACATTTCTCAAAATAATCATATGAAGTTTTACCCAATCGAGGAACTTCAGGTCATTAAAGAGAGTTTCATACAATATTATTGTACCTATCAAATGTGATAGAAAAAGATATGGGACTCCACACAGACAACATACCAGCTCAAAACCATAGTATCAAAGATGCATTTAGATGGGCCAAGAAAGAAG
The DNA here is from genome assembly GCA_018901935.1 of Pugionium cornutum. Lineage (NCBI taxonomy): Eukaryota > Viridiplantae > Streptophyta > Magnoliopsida > Brassicales > Brassicaceae > Pugionium > Pugionium cornutum. Next base: position 26,194,166 of record CM032161.1, read on the forward strand.
CAAAGTGTCCTGTTTCAGTTTCTTTTCATAGGAAGACATGGGGGTGATCACTTTTTACTAGACAAAATGCAGTCAATATATGTATCTTTGCAAAAAAAAACTGTATCATTATTGCCGACACAAGTCATCTAAAAAGACTATCAGGCAAGAAGAGTCGGGTGAAAGTGCCAAAGAGAAGGTCAATTAATTTCTATTATCTCGTATAAAATATCATCTTAGAGTAACCAATCAAAAGAGAAATAGTCGTAGAAAGCTATTAGTCTTACTCAGAAACTATAAAGCTTAGTAACAACAATGTTGTGACACAATGAGTGTACCAAAGCTGTCAATTTGGATAAGAAGAAAAATGGAAAATCTCAGATTTGGTTTAGTTTTATTTTCGTGTTGATTCTTTTGTCACCATAGCAGATGATGTGGTTGTTTTTACAGATGATATCTTCGAGAAGGAGGTCAAAATTGAAGAGATTTAGTCGGAGATAACGTTGACGTTGCCGAAATTGAAGAGATCCTTTTAAAATCAACGAAATGAGTATGACGAAATTGAAGAGATCTTGCCGGAGATGACATTTCCAGAGATCACACTAAAGAGAGAGATGGAGATCGCGTTTCCACAGATCTTCCGCCGGAGACAAATCGCAGCCTCCTTTGGTGCGATGCCCGTCAACATAAGTTCTATAAAATAAGGATATAATAGTCTTTTATCTATGTTTATAATGCTATATGTGGGACCTTATAAACGCAGTGCTATATTCGAGTTGGATAAAAGTTGATTTGATGCCATTACATGGTATTTTGAATAATACTCTAAAACAATATTATTTTTAAAAAAAATTCAAATCTACTATATTAAATTTAAAATTTCAAAAATAACACAAATAATTATATAAAAAATACTTATTTATTCTAAATAAAGTATATATAAACCTTAAATATTATATTTAGAATTATTTTTTTCAATTTATAGTTTAATTTTTTTATTAATAAGAAGTAGGGAAAATGACTAATTTAGCACTAAATATAGTTTTAGTGAGTAAATTAGCATCCCTAATCTAAATTCTTAAAAATAGCATTTTTTTTAAATCCAAAATGACAAAAATAACCTCACTTAATTTTAACCTAGAACTAACCATGTTTCTCTCATTTTTCAGAAACACGCCGACGCCGGAAGCGAGCCGTTTTCCCTTCCCTTTCATCTTCCCTTAAGCTTTCCCGTAGCCTCCGCAGAAAACTCCCGTCGGAAATCTCCCAAAATCTTCGTCTTCATCCAGCTTCATCGCTACGTCTTTAAGCCTTTCTCATCCGCGATTCTCATCGATTTCTTAATCGAAATCGACCCGATTTCACCGCCGCAACTCTCCTCCATTTTCCTTCCTTCCGACGAAACTCAAGTATCTATGTTAGATTTAGGGTTCCTTGATTCACCTAAGCCAGCTCTTCCTCCATCGCCTCCTGCTGTTGAAGTATTATCCTCTGAGGTATCGTGTCTACAACTTCATCTCCTTTTTTTATGTTTTCTTTTTATTTTTTCCTCTTTTGATTTCTGAGGATATCGTCGTAGTACGCGTTTTCCTCCGTTGCTTTTGCAGTGGATAAAGTGACTATCAGTGAGGTCACTCTTTTGAAGGTATGTTTCTGTTATCACTTGCCGAAAGAATTAACCAAAATTTGAGAAATTGAAACTTTTGATTTTGAATGGAGCTTGATCTCTCAGATGCTAAAGAACATTCAAATCAGATGAAATTTTTTGTATAGTCATTTAATCAACTTCTAAAAAAGGTGAACCACAAAAAAATGTTAAATTCGTTCGTGAATTAGCTCAAAGCTAGTCCAGTTTAGATGATGATGATCATGGAACCAAGGTATTTAGTTTCTGTTTTGGTTTTAGGGTCGTGTGAACACTAAAGAGGTGTTTGGATTGTCTAATTCGGATTTGGTTCTTGGAATATATGAAGGTAGATGATTATTATAGTTATGAATTGTGTGATGTGTGCATTTTTATCTATCTTAAGCATCCTCAAATTTGATTTGATATAGGAGGGTTTAATTTGTCAATCAGATAAATTTGAATCTACTGTTCGGCTACTTTCTTGCTATATATTTTCCTGCAACTATTTCAATGGTTTTTGCAGTTCTTGTGTTCTCAATAGTTTTTGCGTTTACACTATTTCATAAATATTACTTACTATTGGTTTGGAGCTTGAACTGGAGTTAGAGCCGAACTGTGGATACTTCAAGACTGTCCAATCAAATACAAAGTCAAATTGATAACCTGCAGATATATAACATTAACAACAGTATTAGTTTTCTCTTTTCTTTTTATGTGAACGTTTTCACGCATAAGCTAAAACAAAAAAGGAAAATCAATACTTTTATCAACCTTCTTGGATGTAGAGATCCCTGAAAAGGCTCTTTAGGTATGGATAATCTGGTTTGTCTTCAAACCGCAATGATCGTACATAGTGAAAGTATGATGTGAACTCAGGTGGAAAGGATTTACATAGAACCTGCCACTGGAGATTCAAATTGTATCTGTGAATGCAAGTTTAGGAAATTTAAGTACTCTTTTGCTAGCTTTTGCTAGCTTTACACTATCTCATTTGAGCTAAATTTGCGTTTACACTATCTCATTTACATAATTGTGCTATTCAATTATGTTTCTTTTTAAGTGATAATTGTGATTGTGATTGTGATTTCTAAAAAGTCTCTTAACCCTTTTGGTAGATGTTATGTTTGTTTCATCTTTTGGTAGATAAGTTTTTTAATATATGAATGTTGCTATTTTAGATTTGCAGATCATCTGTACAAGACTACAACACCTAAATGTTTTCACAACAACCGCCTTCCAAGAGCGACGTTTATGGAGACAAACTTTTTTAAGAAGCTATACTTGTGCTACAATTTAAATCAAACTAAGCCGAACAATGTTGCTCTAGGAGAGACTATTGAAGTTATTAGAGGTACAAGGGCTCCACACAAGAAGTGGTTTGAAGAAATTGATGTTGTTTATGACATTTTCTTTATATGGCAGTTCAAACATTGGATTAGAATTGCCGTTAATTTAAAGAAGTGAGCCATAACTGTTTTGAAATGTGAATGTCCCTCGAAGAAGAGGTGCTTTGGATCTGATCATATTAAACCATTGACAAGTATGTTTTTTAACAGTTAATTTGGTAGTGCGTTTTTGATTAGTTTTGAATAGTAAATATTTTTTATATATGGTGCAGAGATGATTCCTTTTTTTTGAAATCTGATGCAGAAAAAAGAGGTGAACTTGTAGATGCCACATCATTCAAAATTGAGACGCTTGATGACAAAAATATTCTTAAGACAAAAAACGATGCCAATTGTTCTCTTTTTGTGCTCAAGATGATTGAATTTCATTCAATGGACATTGAAGATATGTCAAAGGTACATGAAGGCGTAGAAGAAGACATAATAACGAAGCTGGCATTTGACATTTTCCATGAGTTTAGAGATAAATCTTAGATTGAATATTTTTATTTCTGTTTTTGTTTGACGTGTAATCGTGATTGTTGATAAACCCTCTTGCTGATGTTTTTTTGGATAAACATTCTTGATGAAAATCAGGTGGAACAATGGTGTATAACCACTCTTATTCAATTAATTTCATGTTTTATGACAAAATTCTTAAAACATAAAAGATTCTTCTTAAATTTCTATAAAAGCTTCTTAAATTTTACATAAAATATGGCTAATAATCTAAATTAAGTAAAAAATTTTAATATTAAGTAAGCGTTTCTTAAATAAAATAATTAAATACAATAAAAAAACTGAAAATTGCCATTAGCTCGGGGTGGAGGGGGTAACTAATTGACAAATAAGTATTTTGTTTGCTATATATATATATATATCTGTTTTTAATTCAAATAGCAAAACCTTAATATCAACTTAGGGGAGATCGAACCTTGACACAAATGGTGAAGGGAGCCGTGTGTAACCGTTGTACCATGTTATTCATTCAATTGTTTATCATTACTTTTAATATTTATTTATGTGTAGTATTTATTTATGGGCAATTGATATTTAATGAACATGTATATCTTTTGACATTTTTGGAATACTAAAATTGCAATTAGGAAGATCGAACTTTAGACAATTGAGTAAGAGAAAAAAATGTGAAACCACTACACTGCTGGATCTAATCAACAAAATGATATTTTGTTTAATATATATACGAAAATAGCAAAATCATTACTTTTGATTTGGAGGGGAATCAAACTTTGAGATGAAGTGTGAAAGAGGGAGTGTGTAACCATTGTGCCAAATCATTCATTCGAGTGTTTATCAATAGTTTTAATATTTATTTCTTTATAAGTAGTATTGCAATTAATATTTCAAGAACATGTATATCTTTTGACATTTTTGAAATACTAAAACGATCAACAAATACATAAGTACGTACAAGCAAAAACATTTATAAGAAAATAAATTTTCAAACAAGAAAGAATCATCTTACCATCTTTTAAAAAATTTAGAAAAGATTTCGTAATATTAAGGAAACGTTTTTTAAATACGAAAAGACAGTTGAAGTTAAACAAATAATCAAATATCTTTTGAAAATGCTAATAAGTAACAGATTAAGATAACAAAACATGAAAATATTTTTAGAAAGAAATTTTTTTGATAAGTAAACTAGGGATTTCGGCCAATTCATACACAAACTTTTATCTGTTGTTACGATTCGATTACGAACTTTGTACATGTGCTATTTTATTCACAAACTTATTGGTCAGCGCCATAACATACATTAACTTGATTAATTCGTATTAATCATATATTAGGGATAAACGACGTTTAACCCACCGTTAATCGAAGCTGACTGGGATGACACGTCAGCTACGATACAATTTTATTAAATGAGTTTAGGAAAGTACAAAAACGTCGTCGTCCAACTTTTTCTTCTCTTCCCTATGGTGCAACGAAAATAGCAGAGTAAAATTTAGGGTTTTGTAAAATTTTCAGATTTTGGAGTATTAATTTGACGCAAAATTAGGGTGGAGAAGGCTCTGGTATGTATTTCGAATTAGGAAGAACAGAGAAACAAATCGCACAAAAGCCCTAACTAAACCAGAACACACAAACCGTAAAACAAATTGATTTTCTTCGATTCACACAAACCCTTACCTCATTTCTTCGATTAACAGCTCCACTACCCTCCAACACCACTCGAAAAGCTTCCAATCTGTTGATTTTGTAACACCCGATTTCGTTTGTTCATGTGGGAAAAATCGCACATTTGGCCTCCTAATTTGGGGAAAATTAAACCTAATTTACGAGTCATAAACAAACGACGTCATTTTTGCAAATTGTCTATAATGAATAAAACGACGTCGTTTAATTGTGCTCAAAACTTCAACACGATGTCGTTTACCTAATTGTATGGTTAATATTTAAAATTAATTAATTTTCTATTATCTGACTAAGCAGCACTTAACGGTTTGACTAACACCGTCAAGTCAATGTATGTTATGGCGTAGACCAATAAGTTTGTGAATGAAATAGCACAGGTACAAAGTTTATAATCGAATCGTAACCACGAAAAAAAATTTGTGTATGAATTGGCCGAAACCCCAAGTAAACTATATTGAAATTCTGCAAGTAGTTTTGTTATGCCCTCCTTGACCACATCTACTACATTTGTGTCCTTGTGATTTTGAACCTGGAACTCCAAACTCTCCAACTGACTTGATTCTCTTTTTCGGAGGTCTCCCAGTGCTTTGCTTAGTTTGTGGTGGCGCGCATGAAAATTCACCAACAGTTGCTGGAAATGTATAACTTGTTAAATCTCCGCATAGGTGAATGCTCTCTGCATATGATTTGAACCATGTTTCTGCTAAGTAAAACTCATCAACAAACTGGTTTTCATCCATCTTCGAACGTTTCGCAACAGTAATGACATGAATATTTTGTCTACATCAAAGATGCAACAATTGCACTGTTTGTTTTTCAGATGAACAACATACGTCTAGGTCTCATCCTTGACCTCAAACTCATATCGATCTACTTGGAAAACATCAAGTATCATTGCAGCATCATACCTTTCTATCATCTTCTTCACCACACGTGGTGTGACCAGCTTTTTGTGTTTGGCAGCCTTTTCCCGGCGTTCATGAAACCATGTTGTAAGAGTCAATCTGATGGTTTCAAGAAAAGATATTATAGGCAACTCACAAGGCATGTTTAACATAGAATTCAATGACTTTGCAATCTTAGTTGTCATGATATTGTATCGGTTTGAAGGTGCATAAAACCGAGCCCATTTTCTGAAATCAGCATCTTCTAAATATGTGGGTAAATCTACACTTTTACTTCTTATGTCGCTGAATATGACACTAAACTCATGGCGAGTATAAGCATTAGCTGCAGCTTCTACAAAAGGCAACAATCCTTTTCTCCTATACTTTGGTTTAAGATTGTTTAGTAGGTGAATTCGGAAAATACCATGATGTGCAAGTGGATAAATTTCTGAAAGTGCTTTTGCAATAGCAGGTGCTCGATCTGAAACAAATACCAAATCAGATGCGTCTGGGATAATAGTCTTCAGTCCATTAAAAACCAGCTCCACGCAGCTTCATTTTCAGAGTCCACTAGTTCAAATGCTAGAAGGTATAAAGAGAAATCTCCATCTTGTGCACAAGCTCCTAGTAAAGTTCCCTTAAACTTTCCTTTGAGAAACGTATCATCTACATCAATCACTCTCCTCATCAAAGCAAAACCTCTTATCGATGGACCAAATGCAACAAAGGTGTATTCGAATTTACCAGTAGTATCCATCTCCAAATAAACTGTTGATCTAAGATTTTTCTCTTTAAGCATAAACAACCATTTCGATAGGTTGAAATAACTATCCTCAGGAGTCCCTCTCATCAGATTCTGAGCATACTCTTTCACTCTCCAAGCTTGTTTGTAATTAATATGTATACCATGCTCTAATCTAACTTGCTCCATAATCTGTTTTGGTTTGAGTCCATATTTCTTCTCACCATAGTTGCTACACATTAAAGTTCCAAGCAATTTTATGGTTTCTTGTCTATGGTTGGCATTTCTGTGTGTTGTATCACAAGTATGCCCATGAACATACTTCTTCACTACAAAGTAATCACAAGCAGCCGCCTTTAAAGCACGCATCCTCCAAGTGCATTTATCATCAACACATCCTAATATCACTCTTGACTTATTCGACCAAAGAGACTTGAACTCAAACTTCCACTCTAATGCCCATTTTCCCATTTTTTCCATCAACTCATCCTTGTTCTTAAAATATCTATTCACATATATATCATCAGCACCTCGGGTTGAATGTGAAATAGGAATTGGAGAAAGATCAGGAGCAGCGTTTAAAAGAAGTGAATGATACCCTTTACCACCATTCGAAAAGTTGTTGTTTCCTGCTACATTTGCTGACATATCATTTCCAATCGATGTATGAAATTTCTACAAAGAGAAAAATAAAATAGAATTGATATTAAATGAAACTTAATACAAATGAAATAAAATTGATATTAAAAGAGAAATAATCATACTTTAGTTGTCAATTTTCATATATAAAAAGTAAAACAATTGTTTCCTAAAACTTAGAAAAGCTTCTTAAATTTAGGAAGATTTCTTTAAAAAATAGGAAAATATACAACAGATTTAGGAAAGAATGCATAAATCGGCAGAAGGCAATATATATACCATTGTAAGAAAAGATATAAATGCAATGCTACGTGTTGTTTTTCATATGAAAAAGATGGAGTGACACAAGAATCACCATTTAAAGTTCTCACTACTTCTGTAAATCGAGTGTTTTTCACTTGACAAATCTCTGAATTGCATACAATATTCGATTGAATATTGTTTCCAACATTCTCAACAGCAACGATATCACTGTTTTCTGGGGCCTAAAACAAAGTTTTAAAAGTATTAATGCGACTACAAAGAAATATGATCTCTCTAAAAATTGAACTATTTATACAAATCTCTTTGAAATAAATATGAAAAATATGTTACCCGTTGTTTTTCACACAAAATTGTTGGATCAACACATGAATCACCATATAGATTTTGCAATATTTGTGTGCATTGACTGTTTTCCACATTACAATTTGCTTCATCATTTACGGACTCAAGAGAAATGATGTTGCATTTGTCACTCACCTAAAACAGAGAGGAATTAAATTACAAGCAAAAGTGTGGAAATTGAACTTTAACAGAATATAAGTTCATGTACTGTAACATTTAGGAAGGTTTTTGTAATTTTTAGGAACCTTTTCTAACAATTTAGGAAGTTATGTACGAATCGTTTCATTATCGAAAGAAAACATATAAAAATGAGTTGCAATTTTACGCACCGTTACACAAAAACGAATGAGTTCAACATCTTGTTTTAGCTTATTTATAAAAGTGCGCAGTTGACGATCATTGCGCAGTTGACGATCATTGCGCAAATACACGGGTGTAGCATCATTTATCATCACCTTTGTGTTTAGTGGAAGGACATAGCTAAGGGTAATTGCATTATTTTGTACAGAGCGATCAATTCCAAAATTTTCAAAAACCATCTCTAGTAAAGCATCATATTTGACATCTTCATCTACTTCAAAAACAGAGGCTCCTTTTTCCATTTCAACTAGAAATTCCCATTTGAGCATTTCATTTAATTTCTACTCTCCACAAACACAATAAATCTCTACCATATTTTCCTGAAAAAATGCAAATAAAAGCATCAAGCAAAAAAAAAATTCACATACATAACTTGGACAATGACTATTTAGATGAAAGAAAGGGCTTTAGACGAGCCATACAGTGAAGAAAACACAAATAATAACTACTTATAATTTGTAGATGTATGAGAGTGAAAGAGGTAGCTCCTCTGCTAGGCTTTTGTAACCTGAGTTACAATAAGTTCTTTTGATTATCTGCTAGGCTCCTCTTCTCAGAGAATCGGGTTGTTGTGCCTTAGATCTGTCTAGAAGATGATGGACAATTATTAATCTTTCTATGAGAGTGAAAGAGAAAACATGAATTATGTTGTTGTAATTTTTTATTTTGCCTAACTGCTCATTTCTGTGCAGGGACCTAGTTCATAGTGGAGGAGTGCATGGAGGGCACTATTACGTCTTCAGTAGGCCAACTCTTTCAAAACAGTGGTATGTATCATTCTATTGTCTTTAACTGTCTGCCTCTTTTATTGCTAAAACAAGCTTTGTATTTTGTAACCCTTGAAGTAGTTTTATTGAAAACTAGTTTGCTCATCATCTACGCTAGCAAGATCTAAGTCATGTATGTTATTGAATTTCTCTAGACTCTTCTAATCACCTCTTTAAACTTGTATATCCTGATATTAGTTTCAGGTTTGAGTTCACTGTATAACTAAGAACTAGTTATATTAATTTCAGGCTTGAATTTACTGTATAAACACAAATAAGCACACACACACACACACAAAGACCATAAGATTAAAGAACAGAATATTAAAGAACAGAAGCTCGTGCCTCCTCTGCAAATCTCGTCAGAAAACGAAGAGAACATACCTCTGCAAATCTCGCCGGAAAAGAAATCGCAATCTGCAATTTTTAAGGTGCGGCCTCCGACAGAGATCGCGCCGGTGTACCCGTTACTTTCCAGAGAGCGCGATCTTCTTACTGTAAATGTCGTCGGAGTTACTGCAAATGTTGTGATTTGAAGAAAAAGTTGACTAAACCCAGAGAAAAAGCATTTTTATTTGAGGATAATAAAATCATTTGTTCATGGTTGAAATGATAAATTCGTGATTATTTGGCCGAAGTGTTATTTTTGTCACCAAAAGTTGATTTGATGTTATTATAAGATATTTCTTTAAGAAGTTTTATATATTGAAAATTTGTATTATTATTGAAAATTAAAACTAATTGAAAATTTTGTTATTTTAGAGATTTTTTTTTAAATTTTAGTTTTTTATAAATTTAACCGTTTCTCATATTAAATTTATGATTAATAATCTTTGTATTTTGATCCATTCTACACTCAACAATAAATCATTTTCCTATGGTGTTTGTTCAACTTCATTCACGCATATTTGAGATATTGGGTTTATATATTTATTAAATAGCAAGATCGATTCACATAAAACATGAATAATACATTACTTAGGCATTACAAAAGCAAAGAGATTTACGAAGCAAATCCCAAAGACAATTACTTTCCAGGGACAAAGTTAGTAGCGTAAGACCAAGCATTGTTAGCAACAGGATCTGCCAAATGATCAAACAAATTCTCGATAGGACCTTTACCAGTAACAATGGCTTGAACGAAGAAACCAAACATGGAAAACATCGCAAGACGACCGTTCTTGAGCTCTTTCACTTTCAGTTCAGCGAAAGCCTCTGGATCTTCTGCCAAGTTCAATGGATCGAATGCACCGCCAGGGTACAGTGGGTCAAGTCCTTCTCCAAGTGGTCCACCTCCGATTCTGTACCCTTCAATGAAACCCATGAGCACTACTTGACAAGCCCATATGGCTAAGATGCTTTGCGCATGGATCAAGTTAGGGTTTCCTAGGTAATCTAGACCTCCTTCTGAGAAAATCTGAGATCCTGCCTTGAACCACACAGCTTCTCCGAATTTTACTCCGTTTTTCGATAGAATCTCAGGGAATGTGCAACCAAGAGCACCCAACATTGCCCATCTACTGTGAATTACTTCGAGCTCACGGTTTTTAGAGAATGTTTCTGGATCTGCCGAAAGCCCGGCGGTGTCCCAGCCGTAGTCTCCGGGGTATTCTCCGGTTAAGTAGGACGGTGTGTTCTCCGAGAAGGGTCCTAAGTACTTGGGACGGTCTGGTCCGTACCTGTTACAATATTAATTGGTGATTAGACCGACAGAATACTAGTTACTTTATTAACAACAAAATAACATAAACCGGTAACAAAAAATTTTATTTTTATTTTGCAATAATTAAAATTGATTGTTACTTTAATTAGTAAAATTAAATCGACTAATACTTTAAAATATCACATTTTTAAATTTTTTTATTTTAAATTTAGAATTTAGAATTTAAAATACTAAAAGTAGCACAAATTATTTTATAAAAATACATATTTACCATAATTATAAATATAATTAAAATATTATATTTGAGTTTTTTTCTAATTTAAAGTTTAAATTTTTTATTAGAAATTTTTTTCAAAAATATTTTAATATTAAATTTGTGATATTTTAAAAAGTTTAAATTAATGGTGCTATATTTTAAATGTTCATTTCAGTACTTTTGAACAAATTTTTTAAAACTAATAGAAACCAAAACTAAAATAAAAATACCACTCTAATTAAGTTTGTTTTCAAAGAAACTAAATTCTACTGCAAAATATATATATCAAAACTCGAAATTCAAGAAACAAAATAAAAACCCATTGGAAGCCTAAATAGATCTAAAAAAAATGAAAGGATTAATTAAGTCTAATGTAGAGAGAGAGAGAGATAGAGATTACCAAATGCTTTGGGGAGTAGACTTGACAGTGCGGCGCATAGTGACACGGCCACCGCCGGAGACACCAACCTTGCGGAGGAGGTCATTTGAGGGCTTGAGAGCCATTTGGCCGGCAAAAGAGGATTGCTGGATTGCTGAAGTTGCCATTACCTAAATCTCTCTCTTTTTTAGTTTAGAGAATGTTGTGTGTTGTGATGAAATGGTGAAACCAATTGGGATTTTTATACATAGAGATAGTGTTCATCTTAGAGGATTATCAGTTATACACGTCAGCGATATTTGATTGGTTTAAAGGGTTTAAGTTAGATTTCTTTGTCCTAAGAAGAGATTGATAGTGGTTGTGGTGGTGCCATCTGGCAATGGAAGATCTTGTGATTCAATGAGAGGATAATGTTGTTTCATTGATTTTGTTTGATTGGTTTATTTTGATGATACACTTCATATCCTCGATTGCGTTTCCTTTTATCTTTTATTTTAAACCGTGATTCATCTTTTGACCGGTTTGAACAAAACAATAATAGGGTAATTCATAAAAAATAACATTTTTTGATTTTTTGTTTTAAATATAGTATCATTACTAGAAATTTTCAAAAATAACAAAATTTTAATATTAAAATATTTTAAAATTTATTTCTAATAAGAAAAAATTAACTTTAAATTGGAAAAAACAAATATAATATTATAATTATATTTATGATTTATTTATGGTAAATGTATTTTCAAAAAATAATTTATGTAATTTTGAAATTTTAAATTTAGAATATTAAATTTGAAACAAAAATTTAAAATAGTGTTATTTTAAAATATTATTCAAAATAATATTCAAACTTTAATTAAAAATCTACAATACAATAGATGATGTTTAATCCGGATTTTAATTTATTTTTGGTTCAGTTATTAAAAAAATTTTTTAGATCTTAAAAGAAAATAGTGAAACAAAATTCGAGATAGAACGGATTGATTTGAGACAAATTTGGACAGACTTATGATTTTATTTTCTATAATTGTAGATTTGTGAATATGTTCATATATTTGACCTGTGTATATTGGTAATGCAGATTTCGACGAATGCTAAAATATAAGCAAAACAATTATTCATTTTGGTAGATTCTATATAAAATAAAGAGGGATACACAAAATCTTATAACAATTCACTCTAATAAGTAACTCATAAAACCGAACCATCAAAGGAACTCTCTAATTTACTCCATTGGAGATGAGAGCTCTTCTGGTACAATACCATCTTGTTCTACACAACCTAACATGATTGCAGTTAGCATTAGTTTCCCCGCCTCAGCAAAATCTTTGTGGCTCATCAACACTTGCTCTACTGAAGAAATTGAATCCTCAGGGTTCTCTCGTCTCAGAGGGAGGACTTGTGCAAAGTCCCCGTCGAATGTGTTGACTCGGTTTGGTCCATAACACCTTTCGGAAGCCTGGAAAAGCGCCGTGTTCATTAGATTCTGTAATGTTTCTTTGTCGCTCCAACCTTCATCGGTAGAGGCTTGATGGAGTCGGTCCCAGTCGTCTTGATCTGCTGCGTTTCTCCAACATTTTTCCAAGAGACTCCTATGATTCTCCCGGAATGAACAGCTTGTCCATGCAAACACCTCGAAAGCCTTTACAGCTGTCCATCGGCCCTGTATACTGAGACAAATTTCAATGAGCTCCTCTGGTCGGAACAGCCGACTTCTGGCTTGGACACCAGTTGGAAGAGCTTTTTTTATTTCTTCCTGTCAAAATTTTAACAATTTTCACTACTTATAGTGAGTAAATTCACACCATCTGAGTATAACGTCATGCTATAAACGAGACATTAACATAGCTGAGAATCTCTTAACCTGCAGCTTCAGTAACTTGAGATCAGCTTCAATGCGGTGCACTTTTGATTTGGAATCAGCATCCTTATCTGAAAGATGATAATTATAATGGGTCTAAGAAAAATAAAAACTGTACCTCCAAAGCGAATAACATATTGCATGGATACCACCCAAGGAAAATAAACTATTATACCTGCAACATAGGCTATCTTTGAAAGGTTCAGAAACCGCTTGCGGTCTGCAAATGTTGGTTGCACATCTTCAGGTTTTGGCTCTGTTTTTCCTTCAATAGTTGTCATAGACTCTTCATCTTGTGCTAGAGCCAATGTATGAAGAGTGTCAGAGGCAGACGAAAACTGATGAAGAAACACCTTATGAAGCCACAGTAGATCAGAATGCCGCTTTAGAAATATCAATAGCTCGTCCTGGAATTCTTCTCCAAGACGTAGAAGCTTAGAGAATTGTTTCATATCATAGAGTTGCTGGAACACAAAGTAACTGAACCCTCCTTGTGGTCCCACACCCTCGTGCTGCAAAGGAAATGAAATAGTAGTAACTAAGCAGGAACATAGAAAAGAAGTAAGACAACTAATGTAAAGGAAGAGATGATTAATCATGATCGCTGAAACATGAATGGAAGATTTCCTAAAGTTGCCACACACACAAAATACAATACAACAAATTGTCTACCATCAAGTTTAAAAACCTGGGCAGTTTAAAACCCGGGCAGTTTAAGCAAAAGTACATTTGAAAGTCAAAAGTATATTTGAAAACCTGGGCAGTTTAAGCAAAAAAGAAAACCCACAAGAAGCTTAATGCTTTTGAGATCACTCATGGAACATCGAAAGAAGAAACCTGAGCTCATACCATCAAGTTTCTGAGCAGCCCTGTATCATTGAGATCATAACATATCTTCCACATAATTTTATAGCCTGCATGTCGCTTTGCTATAGAAACCAAACTTGAGCAACGGTTTCTGAAGATATCTTCATCAGTATTTTCAGTTCTTTCTCTGACGCCCTACAGATACAAAACCAGTTTATGGTGTGACTCAACACAGAAATAATATGTAGTGCCCTGTATGCAAATAACTGCTAACCTGGAAATCTGCTTCCATAAATTCTTTAGCTTGTTGATAAAGAGAGTCGAAAATGGTGTCCCGCCGAGTCCAGTATTCATCAACCAAACCTTTATTCTCTTCTTCTCGCTCCAATTTAGCAATGGTAGATCCCGCACTAGCCTCAAGTAAAACTTCACTAAGCACTTCGAGGTGCATGTATATATCTGATTTAGCAGATATATCAATCCTAGATGCCCCAGTTAAGAGATGAAGCATAACAGATGCAATGCTCCACAATCCATCACATACAACAGGGTGAGAGTGCCAAGGTATTAAACCTTCAAGTGGTGGATACCACATTTGATGTTTATTTTTGTAATCTACGGCAGTATGAAGAATTGCAACACATGCATTTGAGAGTTCACAGGCTCGCTGTACTTGAGTTTCTAGTGGTTGGTCAACTCTGATTATGTAGTCGAGTTGCCTGTTCAGGCAATAAAATACTTCCTCGAGCTCAGATACCTTGCTGTAGAAAACTTCAGCATTATCTCTGTCCATCAAAAGAACTGTATTTCGTCGGGCTCTCTCCCCTACAAATTGAATAAGATCCCAAAGGGCACATGAAACTTGATCCTCTGAGCCAGCATGCGGCGAGCCAAATCTGGCTGTGCGGTTCTGGTTAATCAAATTTTGCAGTTCTCGGAGTTGAATCATTGCAGCAAGTTTTTCACCATTTTCCAGAATTATTTGCAAAGAATGCCCTGCCACAAAAGAGATGCATTTGTTCAGCGGTCAATTTTTATGCCAACCATATTAATTTAACAGCAGGGTAAACAATGGTAGTGGTAGACGCAAGTTGACTGATAAATTTAGCTCCAAACTTTGCATTATATATGAACTACCATCTGATCTTGGGGAATAAATTACTTCTAATCTAGAGGTATACATCTTCATGTATTAAAGATTTTCCGTGTTTGATCATGTATGCAACATTGAGGTATAATGCTACAGTAGGGAAAAAGCAGTGAGAGATTAAAGACATACTCTGTTTAGAACACAATTCCTCATGGCATTTGGATAAAGCAAGAAAGTGTAGAAATTTCTCATGCTTTTGTTGTTTCTCTACCAACTGCGCAGATATAACAGTCATAGCTACTATCTCAGCCCCTCTAGTTGTTGTCCAATGCTTAGCTAATGTATCAACTATAGATTTGCTTTTGCGAGCAAAAACATTGGTCTCCCCATCTCTATCAAATGCACCAGATTGACTAAGCTTCTCCAGGGTTCCATCAACTTTCCCAGATAACAGAAAATCCTCAAAGAACTGACCAAGCAAAGCTTCTGATTCCTCATCATGGGCTGTTTGACGAGTAAACCCCATTTTAGGCTTTCCTTTGTCTCCACTGTTCCGTAAATCAGAATTCTCCCATCCAGCAGTTCCATCAACACCATAGAGTGAGCCCCTTGTCTCATCCCGTATAGACCTTTCATTGGAGCTCCCTTTGTGTGACAAACTTCGCTCTGGAGGTTCGACTCCACCAAGCACAACTGCCTTCTCTGGTATCGCCCATACTCCTGCTTTTTCAGTCAACACAGTCCACGCACCATGTTCATGTTCATCAGTTGAGGAAAGAACAGAAGCATCCAAGACCTTACCGGCATCATAGGGTAAATCGAACTTATAGAGACGGGTAGAATTTCCATGACAGTAGCAAACTGTGGCTGTTCCATCACCGGAAAGAATTATAGCTGACCCTGGGGGTCTACCACCAACTCTGAGTTTCATAGAGAATAAGAAGGCTTTATCTTCCACTCTTGCTTTTGGAATTATTACTTGGATTGGAGCCTGTTTCTCCAGAACCCTTTCCTCTCTCCCATCTGCAAGTCTCATTTCTGATTTATGTTGCAGGGTTAAAAGCGAATATTGTGTATAGCTTGAGCTGCTAGCGCGGTCCATGCAGATAGTGGCAACAAGAACGGTAATCACTTTACCCTGATCATCCACCTGCAAATCTAGAGGCCAAATTTGCTTTTGACTTGCTATATCTTTCTTGATACCTGAATCACCATCAGTGCCAACAATCTCATGCTGCCAGACTTTCGAAACAGTCAGATCAGGATAAGGTTCAATTGTAAAACAATTTATGTCACAATCTGTCAACATAAAAAATTGCCAGCAAGACTCTCTCGCCAATCCTTGAGAAAACCGCCAGATCAGGGACCTCGGATACCCCTCATTTATAGACGATGAGCTGACATTCAACTGTACTTGATTACTTTTAATGCCTGCAGGGCTACAAGTAAATTGCCATAGCTCACCATTAGAACTGCATGCAATAGCAATACAAAGGCGCTCCGTCATACCAACTGGTGTTGTAATCAAAGAATTCAGATCTCTGTATTCTGCTCTAGGGCTTCTAATCCCACTGCTTGGTTGTTTACTGAATGATGAGCTTTTTCTGCCTATAGGTGAGCTATACACACCGATTTCTGCAGAAGATCCAAGATTGGTAACAGGGGCAGCTTCCTGACCAGAAAAAATGTCTGACCAGTAAACAACAGCTCGAGTTTTTCTGTTGCACATGACAATACCAACAGGACTGCGAGATCGAGCAGCCCTGCTTGCTGCACCAGCAGAAGTATCCCAAGGGACAACACTAACCAGCCAGCTTTTACCATCATGTAAAGCACCATCAGACTCTTCATTAGCCAAAACACCAAACGGAAATTCAAGGACAGCACATTTTCTCGACGGTAAGGTTGTCAAGTGGCTCCATACAAAAAGTTTACTTCCAGAGATAAACCAAGAAAGGCAGGTTTCTTTGTCCATTCCACCGGAGACACATGCATCACCTGGATACGAATAAGCAAAACTAAGTACTTACATTCTTGAAAGAAACTATTCTATCTAATGCAAAGAATACTAACCAGGATGACTATTATTCCTCGAGAAGCAGGTTTGTTCATCTCGCACCAATTGCGGAAACTCTCCAATGAATACCGGGTTTAATTGGTCTGTGTCCTCTCCTTTTTCACCAATGTTTACAGGAGAAACTCTTAAGAAACACAACAACCACGAATGGGGATATCAGTTCATTGTATCAATGTTAATATCTTTTGGGAAAGACTTGAAACAAAGGACTCAAAAAATATCCGAGACTACCCCTCCTCCCCCCACCAGAAAAAGAAAGACACCAAAACCAATTCCTAAAAAGGTAGAAATGTAACCAATTCGTCATATACCTGGCGAGAATTGACAAACGAGGAGCCCAAGGTGTCGGAGTTCCAGTAGCTGTACGATCTGAAATGAAATTATCGAGGTGAGCCAATTCCCGATTTTGAGTTGCCGGAGTTACGGGAGAACCCGGCGCAGAGACTCGATGGCGTGGAGTTTTGTTATAGTGTGAGCTCTGCTTAGGTCTCTTCGTCAATGGAGAGAACATGTTCCCAGATTTTTACTCAGAGAGAGAGTGAAAGAAATAGGCTTAGGGTTTAAATGTGAAGAATGTTAAGAAGAAGGAGAAGAAGAGTGCGAGAAATTTTTTAAAAATCGGAAGGTGAAAGATTCGGCGATGATGTTAATTTGGTTCAGCTAATTCCGATTCGAATTTGCACGATCGGTTCGGTTTACGTTTTGGACACTTTTGATTTAGTCGATTTTCATTCCATTCATTACCTAAACTTGTTACCTTCAACATAATTGAAATTTTAGTCTAAGTAGGAAAATATAAACACTTTCGTCGTATAATTTGGGGATTGTATGAAGGTACAAATTGAACCCAAACATTTTTGAAGAACCAATTTTACAATAATATTCATTAACCAGTCAACACTCTTGAAGCTGAATCAGTTTGAACTAGCGCAAAAATTTTTTTATATATTATAATTAATTAATTATTTAATAAATATAATTTAAATTTTAAAACATTTTGAATATAAACAAATAATACATAAATATTTTAAATTTTATATGTTAATTATCTATTAATACATTATTTTATTTATTTAATTTCATGTATTTTTATATATATAATATATTATTAATTATATATATTATTATGTCATTGAATTCAAAAATATTTCTATAATTTAAATAAATTACATATATCATTGATCTCATAGTAAAATATATTAATTTTCTAATCAAATTTATAGCAGTAGGATATATTATAATTATTCTAATAACTTACATCTATTTATATATTTATTTGACATTATTTATAAATTATCGTATATGTAAATTAAATAAATAAACATAATTATTTTTTTTACAAATTTAATAGTATTTTTAATTAGTTTAATGAAATATATTGATTCTTAATCAAATTAATAACAATGACATGTAATTATTTTAGTAATTTAGATCTATTTATATATTTATTTTAAATTCATTATGGCGATGACACGTTATCATGACATTTATGTTAATAACACGTTAAGATAATCTTATTTTTTTAAAATGTTTTTCAAATATTATATTAGAAATTATTGCGGTCACATATCTTTTTAATCGTATTGGGTTGTTTAGAATTTAAATAATTTATAGAAAAAAAAATCAAATAATAGTTTGAATTAATCACCTCGAAATTATTTAATTCAAAAAGTTTTTGTGAGGTTTCTTTTCTATGGGAGAAATATTAGTGTGTGAAACTTTTGTAACCATTTTATACATAACATTGAGTGTGTGATTGGTTAGATTCTAGGAGTTTTTTTAAACAACTAGGTGTTAGCCCGCGGGGATTATGTTTATTCATTATTGTTGTCTGGTCAGTGAAACAGATACTATTTTTATGGTCAGTAACTTTGTAGAATTTTTTAACGGTGTTGACTATAAATGTTTTTTAGCTTATAAACTAAGTTTACCTTCAAAATATGTTCGAACCAAAAAAATATGTTTGCCAAAATGAATCATTGGAATACATTGGATTGTAGAATTTTATATTAGATAGGTATTGAATTTCAAAAAAATAGAATAATATATTAGAGAAAACTATAATGTATTTTAAAATAAAAACAGAAAAATACATTGGAAATACTTTTAAAACACATATTTCGCTTGATGATGAAATAGAATAAGATAGATTAAAAATGAAATAAAAAATATAAACAACAAATCGAGGTTAAGGAGAATAGTACTTCAAAACATACCTCTTTGTCAATAAGTAGCATTTCCAAATACATAAGTGTGTTCACTTTGTTAAAATTCCGGACTTCTCAACAATAAAAAAGTATTACCAATATATTGTTTTGAAAAAAGCTCAATCAAAATTGTCGAAAAAGGTGAAAGTATGATAGTGGTAAGAAAAGTAAGAAATGTTTGATGTTATGATTAGATTTTAGGGATTGTATACAAGGTTGGTGATTGACGATAGGTTGGAGTTTTATAAGATTAGTAATTAAAAGTCGTTATTATGAGGGTAGTGCCCAATAATATGTGAGTTAATAATGGTGAGAATGAAACGGTTATTGAGTTATAATTTTTTAAATGTGTGTAAGTATAATCATCTAAATTATTTCGAAATTTTTATAATTTTGAAGAGATAATTGTTGAATATATAATTATAAGGTTGATAATTGAAAGTCATTATTATGAGGGTAATGACTAATAATATGTGAGTTAGTGGTGTGAGGGAAAGTGGAAAATTGTTATTACCTTTTAATTGTTTAAATGAGTGTAAATTTAATCGAAATTATGTTAAAATTTTAATAATTTGAAAAGATAATTGCTGAATAAATAATATAATTGCTGATTAGATAATTACAAACTTTATTTCTCATTTTTTGTCTCTTTTATTGTTTTTTCTCCATAATTGATGGTTTATGTGTATTCATATTATGTTCATTTGTTAATTATTGGTGTTTTTTTAGAGTTAACTATTGGATTTGGATGCAACAAATTATATATTTTTTAATCTTCTTTTTTGATATTAACCGTAAATGTTGGTATTTACTGATTTTGAAATGGTTTCGAATTATAGAATTTAGTATATATTGTTAATAAATAATTTTTATTTTAAAATGATGTGGATAATTTTGGTGACGTGCTGAGTTGTTAAAACTTGTTCTTTTTGTTTACGTGGTTAGTTTTTTTTATCACTTACGTGGTTAGTTTTAGGAACCTCTATGAAATCTTTTTATTTAGTAAGAATAATATAGTTTTGTTTCATAAAATCTATTTTGTTTAGTAGGGTATAGTATTTGTGATTGAATGCTGCAATATAATGATGTCATTTTTTCTTTTCTTTTTCTTATTTGGAGTTATTGTGTTTAATGCAAGTGTAATGTACTTAGGTGGCAATATTATGAGAAAAAAAATTTACGTAAATATTTTCAAAGGTTTCAATAAACTATTTTATTAAATGTATAGATACAATATATAAATGTCACGTGTCATTATGATAGAATATTTTTTTTTTGTTTAAACCCTAATTAATTCATTTTATTAGTATAGATTTTATAGAACTTAAATGTCAATAAGATTTTTTAAGTATTTTTAGAGGTCCCATAAAAATTTTACTACAATCTTAACAACCATCATTTGTTGTTCATGTTTTTTGGTATTAAAGCAAATTTCAAGATTTTAAAGCTATACCAATTAAATTCTAAATCAATTAATTCAGTTAATGAAGGTCAAGACTACAAATTTCAATTGAAGGAAAGTTTTGCAGAAGATGAAGGATATAACCAAATTAAAAAATAAATAAGAGATTTAATGAACGCAAATAAGAGAATTGCATTCAATGACCAGCAAGCTGAGTAAGATTATCAAGTTATAAAATGAGAGCTTTCTTATTTAAAAACAATTGAAAATGAGCTTTTACGGAGAAGAGAGACATCTTTTAGAGAAAATAAAAACATATTTTCATAAAGAAAAGTTATAAAAAAGATCAAGAACAATCGATTGTTAGAATATTAATCGAAAACATTGAATGGTTTAAGTGCCATAATTCTTAGTTTGATTAAAATGAGGAGTTATAAAAAAGATAAAAAATAGTCGATTGTTGGAATATTAATCGAAAACTTTGAATGTTTTAAGTACCAGAATTCTTAGTTTGATTAAAATGAAAACTAGACTCATGACTTTACGATATCACTGGATTTTTCAAAACTATATACTGATATTGAATCTTTCAATACATGCGGGATTAGTCTTGAGGTAAAACTCATAAAACAAAGATTTTATGCGCTAAACAATAAAAAGTTTTTAAAGCATCATATTCAATTAAATTTCTTATACATAGTGGTTAAAACTGTTATGCACAATTCTATAATTTTCTTTATATATATATATATTGATTTTTATGTACAACAAAAAAATTATATGATTAAAAAGTATTAATGTTTTTATGATTTAGACATTGAATAATATCGAGCCGATCTTGAATAAATGTATGAAAAATTCATTCTTAGTGCATTGATATGCTTGTGGGGATTCGAAGAACGTTTTTAGTCACTCGTAAAATGTTTTTTTGTTATTGATTTCAACATTGGGATTGAATGTGATTTCAACATGTAGATTATGCCTTTGATCTTTATGAACTTGTGGTATGCTAAGTTAAGATATTTAGAAAATGTATTGGAAACAATAATTGATTGACCAATCAAAGAAATAACTAGTAAAAATGTTACTAAATGTGTTGACCATTGGATTCATTGATTGGCTTTGGAGGTTTCTATAAGTTTGAGATTTGAGCTATATTTATGTTTGAATAATGATAAAATAATCAGATGCAAAAATAAAATAGATACAGATTTTTCACGAGGTTTAGTTTTCCAACCTACATCCCCGAGATCTAGTTAAGAAACAAATCTACTAGAACAAAAAAGCAATTACAATTGCATATGCTACAACATAAACAAGTCTACCATTCTTTTCTACGTGGTATATGGAAACTGTATAAGACAAAATATGTCTTACAACCATCTAGATGCACTGGTGCATCACCATCTTCAATGGTTGCAGATTCCACAGAAACACCATCAACAAAACTGACAAATTTCGCATCTTATTAGTTTGTCTGATGGGACGACGTAAGACACATTTCTGCACTTTTCAACAATACATTCGGTAGCCGTGAGTTTTCATGAGATAACCTCTTGGTATTTATAACACTTCTCAAACCTTAGCACCTAGGATCTCACGAGATTTGATACATACAACTTGCTTTCCAAATTAATCTACTTGCCAAATCCAAATATGGAATATTTGATTTTCCATATTCAATATATATAACTTGTCCTCCAAGTTTATCGACTTGCCAAACCTATTATAGAGAATATATGATTCTCATGTAACCTCATAACAGTTCCGCAAGCCACTTGCCACATCATTAATTGTGCCACTTGCCACGTCAGTAATTGAGCCACATCAAGTCCTTGCTTCATGTTATGTTCTCTGATACATACTCTAATGTCATCAAGTCTATGCCCAGTATGTTGTATTATTTGAAATCCTAACAACTCTGTTCAGCTCAGCAAACCTTTTGTCACGTCAACAATTACGGTACATCAAAATTTTGCTTTATGATATGTTGTTTAATTAGGTCTCAACACCTTATCTGATGCATTCTTTGTTGTATCCAACCAGAGACTCTACACTGTGGTAGACTTCTCTGATAGCTCTTCCACCTGATGCATCATCTTTTGTATCAAATCAGAGACTGTACACTCTGAGAAATTTTTCTGATACACCCTTTGCTTTAAGTTGATGATTATCTCATTGCAATCATCTATCATACTCTTGTTCCATGTTGATTATTGTATCAGCTACTTCATCAAGTACTGCTTGAACCTTGTTGTATCAATACTTGCAGAACATATCCTATCTCATATGTTTGATGTATGTATCAGCCTTGTGTTTGTTATTGCATTTTATCTTGCTAACATTATATCAATCATCGTAACAAACACTATCTCAATCTATGTTGTATCAACATTTTCATATCATACTCCATCTCATCTGTTCAGTATCTGAATCATAATATGTTCTGCTTTGTGCCGGCAGCTCTACATTTCAATCATCTTAACACCAACAGTTTCTATGGTTTTCAAAGTCAATATGTGAGTTTAGGGATCATATAGCATTTAGGTCGTTGGTTTTCAAAGATGTTTGGAATTCAAAGTCGTATTTAATTTTTGAGATATTGATGTGTGATTGTTAGATGTCTATCTGAGTTGAAAATTTTAAAATCGTTAATAGAAATAGAAAACATATTTGGATTGATGAGAACATATTAAATAGTTATCACTAATGGATAAAAAAAAATTAATAGCTTGTTACTAATCTATATGAAGACATATTATACATGAACTTAACTTATTTGTATCGATGTTGATTTATTATAAGAGAAATATCTTAATATAACACACACAAAACTATTCTAAAATATCACTATTAATTTATTTTCCAAAATATTATTAGAAGATTGTTTTCCAAAAAATACTAAAAATATTAAAAATAATGTTTCAGGATTTATATTTTAAATATTTCTGTTGAGTTTAATATTTTGAGATGAGGATTTAGGGTTTAAGTTTTAGAGTTTACCGTTTAGTTTTAAAGGTTTAAAGTTGAATTTTTATTTTATGTTTATTTTTAGAAAAACTAAAATTTAGTGATATATTTTTGAAAAATAAAAATTAGTTGTGATATTCTTTGAATAAATTTTATGATATTTTTAGAAATTACCTTTATTAGAATAAGTTACGGTTATTCGTCTCATGGTTTTATGTTTTGATTGAGGTGTTTCAAATATCTCATTTAGTAATTTTTTACATCGAAATACCTTATTTAATATATATATATATATATATATATATATAAATATTTAATTTTTATGTGTTTTAAGCATTGAATGATATCAGACCGATCATGAATACATGCATGAGAAATTCATTTGTCTAATATATGGATATATTTTTTGGTATTCAAAAAATGTTAGAATGTTTTTTGTTTTTGATTTCAACATATTTTGATTTGGGACTGAATGTGATTTCAAAATATAAATTATGCCTCTGATTTTTATGAACTTGTGGTATGTTAAGTTAAGATATTTAGAAAATGTATTGAAAAGAATAGATGATTAGCTAATCAAAGAAATAACAAGTAAAAATGTTAATAAAATGTGTTGACCATTGGATT
Organism: Pugionium cornutum; assembly: GCA_018901935.1. Taxonomy (NCBI): domain Eukaryota; kingdom Viridiplantae; phylum Streptophyta; class Magnoliopsida; order Brassicales; family Brassicaceae; genus Pugionium; species Pugionium cornutum. The sequence continues at coordinate 26,218,654 of CM032161.1, forward strand.
CATTGCTTGGATTTTGTATGGTTTTCAAAGTCAATATGTGATTTTAGGAATCAAATAACATTTAGATCGTTGGTTTTCAAAGTTGTTTGGATTTCGAATCCTTATTTAATTTTTGGGATATTGTGTGTGATTGTTAGATGTCTATCGGAGTTAAAAAATTTAAAATCGTTAATAGAATTAGAAAACATATTTCTTTGTATATTAATTAAGATTTTTCTCTTATAATAAATCAACACCAATATAAATAAGTTAAGTTCATGTGTAGTATGTCTTCATATAGATTAGTAACGAGCTATTAATTTTTTTTATCTATTAGTGCAACCTAATCACAAAAATTATTCTAAAATATCACTATTAATTTATTTTCTAAAATATCATTAGAAGATTGTTTTCCAAAAAATACTAAAAATATTAAAAATAACTTTTAAGAATTTATATTTTAATGTTTCGGTTGAGTTTAGTATTTTGAGATGGGAATTTAGGGTTACTTTTAAAGGTTTAAAGTTGAATTTTTGTGTTCCGTTCATTTTTAGAAAAACTAAAATTTAGTGATATTTTTTGAAAAATAAAAATTAGTTGTGATATTCTTTGAATAATTTTTATGGTATTTTTAGAAATTACCTTTATTATAATAAGTTAGGTTTATTCGTTTCATGGTTTTATGTTTTGATGGAGATGTTTAAAATATCTTAATTGGTAATTTTTTACATCGAAATACCTCATTTAATAAATATAAAAACTTAAATATTATTTTCTAATAGATCAAATACTTTACACGTAATAAAAGAAAAAGAAAATACTACAAATATACAGATACAACAGAATAAAAAAAGACAAATCCAATCATATATGCGTCTCAGATAAATTATGTCTCTCCGAAAAATTGATTATCTATATCTTATTTTGTTCTACAATTCTTTCTATTTGTGGGTTATTTATGGCACGCAGAAAGGGTTCGCAGAGAATGCAAACTGAAATGTAATTGCAAAAAAAATAAGTTCAAATGTGCAAGTTCATTTGCAGTATATGCAGGTCAAAATTTGTACTTTGGTGTTTTTGGGTAGGGACAATAATAACTTTTGTGAGTTAGTACATAAGATAACTTTGATTGAGACCAGTTAGAAGATGAGTCAAATTACATCATTTGCACAAAGATTAAGGCTAGAATAAGACTAAGACAAAGAACCACTCAATGAACTATGTCGATGAGGATGAGTCTTGTATATGTGTGCATGTGAGAAGAGTATGTCAGATTACTATATGAACATGTTTTAGATTTGGTAGCCAAAGTTGCTTGCAACAAAACTCTCCCAACAAGAGACTGGACCATTCCCACAAATTACATCTTGGTGTGTGTGCTTTCATACATATAAACGATTTGAATGAGCTCAAATATAAAATAGATTTCATCTTTGATGTTTCTGTAACATGTAAAATAGCTTACATGTCATTATTTTAACGAAAGTATTTTTACGGATGTGGTTAGGTTTAGAGGTCTCAATTAATTTCTTTTATTAGTTCACGTAGGATGATTCTAACGGATATGTTTTTGCTTATGTGTTTAGGTTTACAGGCCTCAATTAGTTTTCTTTATTAATATTAGAAAATAATCTGTGCTATGTACAGAGTTTTTTTTTATAATTTTTATAATTACTTTTATTATATGTTTTATAAAATATTAAATATGTTATTTAATTTAGAGTGTAAAATTTTATTTTAAAAATTAATAAAATATAGTTTTTCCTAAATATTAGCACCAGTTTTTTTGTTTAATTTGGTGTAAAAACAATCGATTCTTATAGTGATTTTTTTCCCATATTTTTCATGTATGTTCAAGAGATAAAATTTACTAGTGAATTTATAATTTATAATTCTTTTTCAAAATAAATTATCAAATTTTGGAATGTCGAAATCATATAAAATAATAGTATAAAATAGTATGTCAGAATTCATTGTATCAGAATGAGAATTGTTTAATAGACACTAATAAAATATAAATATATTAGAGTCACTAAAAACATATAAATTATCTTTTTGTCACTAAAAACATGTTATTTTTTTTAACATTGTAAACATATATTGATAAAAAAATTAAATATATATATATATATATTATACATTTTTAAACTAAAAAACAAAGATACAACACATATATATTAGATTTTTACAAAAATAGTTAAAAATAATGTAAATTTTCATTTTTAAATAAATAAAACATTAGAATTACAAAATATTATTATGAATTTTTGGTGATTTGTGTAATCAATTATATACTAAATAAATAAGATGTTTAAATATGAAATGAGAAATATTAAACATATATTTTTCTACTTTTGTGTTTAATAATACTTTGTTATTTACGTGGACACTTTCAAAGATCTCATAACTCATTCTTTTATTTAGTATATATAGAGATAGATTGTATTAATAATACGAGACAATGCAAATAAGTATCTAATTTGTTATAAATACATCTTTTCACAATGCATATGAGAATTAATGTTTTGTCTTCAAGATTACAAATACTAGCAATAATTGAGAAATCAATTTGTTCGGATTTGGATTTTGAAGAATTTTGTTTTGATAAGATACTATCGTAGCATTCAATCATCTTTTAAAATATTATTCTTATTTGACTAAAAGTCTCCATAACATTATATTCTCGCCCTAACCGTAAATCAAAATTATATGAAACCGTAACCATACAATGTTCACACTCAATTTGGTGGGACCTTACGCTTATTAACCGGATATGTTTCTAACGGTTAAGATTCTTTATATTATCCTTATCCATTCACAATAACAAATACGCCACGTGGACAGACGTTGAAAACAATAGAAATCATAAACCGTCCATAGGGAATACCAAAAGTCAAAACCACCAAAAGTCTTCTTGATCCTACGGTTATAAACTCACGTTATCATATATTTGAAATCTCGAGCTTTTCCAATTACGTCCCGATATTTGCTGTAACAATATTGAATTGAACGAGTTGTCAAAGGAGGAATAACTCAAAACAAATTTTATACTAAAAAAAAAATAACAATTTTCTTCTAAGATTTGTTAATATTAACGTAGGACTTATCGTTTTCTCTCTAAACCATCTAAGATTCTCTCAGATCTTATCTGTTTTACAGTTGCTACAATTCTTAAAAAAAAATATAGTGCACGATCTCTCTCTTGTCGTCTTTTACTTTTTAAAATAATACTTCTCACTCTACCTTCTTCTTCTTCTTCTTCTTCTTCTGTATCGTTTGTGGCTCTCACGCTCTTGTTTTTAATTTATTCATCAATGTGAGTTGTTCGTTTTCTTCTAATCTAAGTTTAATCTCAATGCATTCTCTTATTTACGATTTACTTTTTCTTCTGAATAACTGATAGTTTTGAAGAATTTTCTTGATTGCTTCATGATTTCTCTGCAATCTCTGAATTTATTCAAAGATTTGATTTTTCGATTACAGAGAACGAAGCTTTTATGGATAATCCATCTCTAGAAATCTGGGCGTGACGGAATATCTTTCTTCAAGGTAAAATCCTCGTATGAACAAAGATCTTTGTTATTTGAATTTCCTTTGATAAGTTAGTTAATGATGTTTTAGTAAAAAAGAGATTAACATTTTAATTGTTATATATTTTGACTTACAATGCAAATTCGTTTTTGTTTTTGTTGTATAAAATATGAACATGTTTGTGGGTTTAGTTTGTTGTTTAGGGAACTTCTGATTCATGTTTGACTAAAAATCATATGAAATAATAATGCAAAATTTCATTGATTTGCTTTGCAGAGAGGTTATATTATTGAGTTATTAGAGATGAATTTCACAGAATCAATGAACATTGTGCACGATAGAATCCAACAACTTGAACCTGAGAATGCATCAAAGATCATTGGTTATCTTTTGTTGATGCAAGAAAATGGAGATCGTGACATGATCCGTCTTGCTTTCTGTCCTGATTCAGTGTTACGTTCAGTTATCAATTGTGTTAAAAATGAATTGGCTAAAACTTCTCGTTACCATACCCCTACTTCTGATCACATTCCTCCGGTTCTCTCCATGAGAACTGGTTTTTGGGAGAATTCAGCTGAGATGGACTCGTTGCAGAACAATGTTCAGTTCTTGAATTATGAAGAATCTATGACCAGCCCTGAATTCACTAGTGGTTTCTTTTCACAAGAACATCAAGTTTTGCCTTTTAGAACGAGCAGGAGATCTCCCAGTTTACCTGAGTTTCCGGTTAAAATCTGCCATTATTTCAACAAAGGCTTCTGCAAACATGGTAACAACTGCAGGTACTTCCATGGGCAGATCATACCTGAAAGAGAGAGTTTTGCTCAGATGTTTAATTCTAACAACAACCTTAGCGACGAAGAGCATGTTGTGTCACCTGGATCTCTTGAGAAGCTAGAAAGAGAGATCATTGAGCTGCTTAAATCCAGAAGAGGAGCTCCAATTTCCATAGCTTCATTGCCAATGATGTATTATGAGAAATATGGTAGGACCCTTCAAGCTGAAGGATATCTCACAGAGTCACAAAGACATGGCAAAGCTGGCTATAGCCTCACCAAGCTTCTTGCTCGTTTGAAAAACACCATCCGCCTCATCGACAGGTTAGTTAGTTTACAACATTTAGCAATCTGATTGTAGTCTCAGTTTGATTCCATTGTTTGTGTGTTTGGTGGGTCAGTTTGTGATTTGGCTCTGATGCTTGAATTTGCAGACCTCATGGGCAACATTCAGTTGTATTAGCAGAAGATGTATCGAAGTTTGTGGAATACACTGGAGAAAGAAATGAACATGGAGCGATCATTGCTGGTTCAAGACAGATTTACCTAACATTTCCTGCAGAGAGTAGTTTCACTGAACATGATGTCTCAAACTACTTTTCCAAATTCGGACATGTTGAAGATGTAAGGATTCCTTGCCAGCAGAAAAGAATGTTTGGATTTGTAACATTTGCTTACACAGAAACTGTCAAGCACATTCTTGCTAAAGGCAATCCTCATTTCATCTGTGGAGCACGTGTTCTCGTCAAGCCTTACCGAGAAAAATCACGCTCTAATCGATACCTTGACAATAACAAGCCTTTGCACGGTATGCAATATGACTCTCAATACATTGACACAGAGACATAGAAGATGAATACTATATGGTTTTGTTTAACTGTTGTCTTCTTCTCTTTTGTTTGAAGTACCACCTCGGGTTAGCGAGAGTTCAAGACTAATGAGGAAGCAGTTTCTTGACCAATCTGTGTCTAAGTCCTTACCTACTAACTACTCATATCTTGACTTCTCCTCTGATGACTTCAAGCTAACAAACAATGGTAATCATTCAAACTTACATCAGTTTCATAAACTACAAACTGTTAAATTCTTGAATTCTTGTAGTTGAACAAGAGGAACAAGCTGAACGGTTAAGCTATCTGCTGGACTATTTGAACACTGGAGATACTGTCATGAACATAAACACTAACAAAGAAAATGATAGGTATGATCTTAAACAAGACACATTTTTTTAGAGTTTATGTATATTAACTAAAATCATATGATGTTTTGTTTGATTCAGAAGGATCCACTGTGAACCTTTGGACAGTCAAGTTCTGAATCTACCCGAGAGTCCGTTTTCTTCCCTTTCCGGGAAGGAGATATCAATGGCTACATAAAAAGTTAGAGAGACTAATATCTAACCAAAATGGAGAAGAAGATAGGAGGCATAAAGGTTAGAGGAAATTCACAAAAAAAAATCATAAACAAATCATCCATAAGATTTGTTTGTTTTCATTATCTTATTTTGGTTTTAGACTGAATCTTGATGGCATTGGAGACTTTAGGTTCTTTAGCAAAATAACATCATAAAGAAGAAAAACAAAAAGATGACAGAGAAACACACAAAAGGAAGACCTGTTTGCTTAAAACTACAATAAGTTCAACATAAAATTACAGGGTTTATTATAATAAAAACAATTTAATATTTTAAACCTTGTATTCCTTTATTTTTCAACTTTCTTTATGCTGTTGAATCATATATCTATAAATCTTCTTGTAACATATCACATTGCTAGTATTAAGAAAATAAGGTTTAGTGTATGTGTGTTGTTTCTGCAGACCTTAGAAAACTATTATTATTATCATCATCATTAATTCATTAAATGAAGTAAATATATAGGTGAATAAATGGTATATATATATATATATATATATATATATCAGTTTTTATAGTTGGTAGCATCAAAACTTGATACCAAGTTTGGCTTATTTTTAAGAAAAGAAATGATGGATTGTATTTAAATAAATCATATGCTAACTCTTTGCATGTGTAACTATATGTTTTTGAAACCCCAAACACAAGTTTCATGTAATTGTATAAAGGTTGGGCCTACTCTGTCACTTTTTTCACGTTATCATTTTTTTTAAACGTGAATACATTATTTTTTTTGGGCAAATGTTTAAAATAACATCTTTTATAAGTTTTTATTCCAAAATATCATCATAATTTTAAATTTTTAATAATATCATAAATTTAAGATTAAAATTCATTAAAACTATATTTTAATAGAAAAATTAAATCCTAAATTAGAAAAAATAAACCCAATATAATAATTTAAGTTTATGTATAATTTATTTAAAATAAATAAGTATTTTTACATAATTATTTGTGTTATTTTTGGGAGTTTAATTTTGTGATGCTAGATTTGTAAGAAAAACTTTAAAAGAGTGATATTTTAGGGTATTACTCATTTTTTAACCAATATATATTAAATTTTTTCACATTAATAAAATTGATTTCGTTATATATTTTGAGTGTGGTAAAATATGTTGTTATTAATCTTAAATGTTTTCATTACATTATTCTTTTATTCTACTATTCATATGATGTACGTTAAAAACATAAAACTATAAAAATTGAATTTCTAATATGCTATTATAAAAAGGCTAAAAAAACATGGTTTTCTAAATCATATGTGATTTAGTCACACATTATCCAACTTGAAACATGATTACGATACGTGTTAATTATAAGAAAATATGAAATTTTCTAATGGAAATTCTGATGGTATCTTAAAATTATCGAAAAACATGCAAAGTGTTCGAGGTGGCACTAACCCAACTCATATACAGAGGTAGATTTGTAACGTGCTTGATCGTAGTGTTGTGGATTTTGATATGCTCATCTCTTTCAAAGGAAAATCTTCACTAATTCCTTCGTTGATCTTCAAGAGCAGCACATGAGTTCATCTGAGACTAGGACGTGAGATAATATCTTGACTCAGTTGATTTTAATAAAGACCATGATGTTGTTGGAACTCTTCTATCGTGTTGCCCTGTTATGGAAGAATTGGTTGTTGAGGAGCAACGTAAAATAACAGACTACACATTTGATTTGTTTACAATTTAACTAGCATGTCATTAGATGCTCGTAATGTTGTCTACTATAAACACTCTCGTTATGTTTTGGGTAAGTATGCTTATGTTTTGGGTAAGTATGCAGTTGAAGCTAGACTCAATCTTCGGATAGATGAAATAAGAATGCAGTTGATCTGACGATTTTATCCCGGTTGATATGATAAATGTGTTGAAGTATAATTAAATTTCGTATACGGCAAAGTTACATTCTTATAAGTTAATTACTAATTAAAAGCCATGAATTATTATTTTGTATAGTTGTGTTTTTCAATTATACTGTTTTAACAAAATGAGTTGTGTATTTTCAGTTTTACAATCGTATTGTTTCGTTTTGTATAAATATAGTTTGAGTCTAGTTTTTACATATTATAATATAATAGTGATTACATTCAATATATATATATTTTTTATAAAGATAAAAACTTCCAAACACCAACAAATTCCATTAATGGAATAAAAAAATGTTAGAATCTCACTTATTGAGGGACACTTTAGAAGATAGTCTCTTAATATCTTCTCTTCTTTCCTTATATCATAATTTTCTTTTAGACTGATGGAGCATGAGAATCACTTGTGACTTTTGAGAAGTTTGAGTGATATGTAAGAAAATGATGTTGTTCGATAGTCTTGTTAGTCTATCTATTGGGAGATGAACATATTAAGTTAGATTTGGATAATGGCTTTTGCAGGCGGTTGTAAATAAACTAGCAGAGCTAAGTGAACAAGGAAGGACAACTATACTAGGAGGAGGAGACTCAGTGGCTGCAGTGGAGAAAGTAGGAGTTGCAGGAGTAATGAGTCACATCTCCACAGGTGGTGGAGCTAGCTTGGAGCTGTTGGAAGGCAATAACTAGAAGAGCAAGAACTTGCTCCAGAAACTTTGAGATTTGGATGTCTTTTGAGTATCATCAAACCTGCTAATCACGGTTGGGAAGTAGGGAATCGAAGGATAGGAGTAGAACCGGTCGCTTAATGAATACTCTTTCTCCTTGAACCTCTCTTCAAAACCCTCGAGCGGCCATCTCAGCATATCTAGCATTTGATGACATGACTTGTTGGTGTTCATCGATACAATATCTTCAATGTGGAGAAACATATTTAAGATGTTTTATCTAATATAGTTTAATTTAGTTTATGTCTTATTTGGTTATGAGTTTCAATAATTTAATAAATTTGTATCAGTATCTCCCGACATTGTAAATAGATATTATTTATTGATCTTTTATCAGAAAAAAAACATCATTAACTGATTTTTTACTATGTTGACGTAATATTTAAATTATTAATACATGAATAAAGAAAACTCTAGAAACAAACACAAGGAAAAAGGAAATTCTTGTTATTTAAAAAAAAGGGGGGAAACAGTGTAAACAAAAACAAGAAAAAAGGAAAATATGAAAGTTTGGGTGGGAGGTAAATAAAACAGTATCCAAACATACCAAGTGTTCGATTGCTCTTTCTTTCTCTCTTATATAAACATATTCATAATCAGATCATTCTCTACCAATTCCCAATTTTACTCACTCTCGTTTCTTTCTTTGCTTCGTAACCCTAATTGAATTCGAGAGAATGTCTCCGAGAACAATGCAGAAACATGAGTTCTTGGAACTGTTCGAGGTAGCATTTGAAGCGGCTAAGTGTGTGAAAGGCGATGATATGAATTCTCCAGAGGTCTCGAGGTGTGTCGATGCCATTAATCGTTTGAAAGAAGCTCCTGAATCTCTCGCTTCTGATCTCGTCTACACAACCTCCATTGGAAAGAGTTACAGAGTTTTCATCAAGCACAAGAACAATCAAATTCGATCTCAAGCAAAGCTTCTTTGGGATCTTTGGCTCACGTATCTTTACGCCACCGGTAAAAAACAAAGCGATGCGAAAGATCAAAATCCGTTGAAGAAGCGTGTGGAGGTTTCGAAGATGAAGAAGACGGGAGATTCCAAGAGAGACAAAGTTCGCGAGATTCTTCAGACATCGTTGTCTAAAGTCGCTAATGAGGTTTTTGATACGGAGATGAAAAAACGGCTAGTTTCTTGCGATCCTTGTATTGTGGCTGTATCGATAGAATCTGTCATGTATAAGAAATTAGGTTGTTTCATGGGACCTCAAAAAGCTAAGTACAGATCGATTTTGTTCAACATGGGAGATAGTAACAATCCAGATTTAAGGAGGAAAGTACTGATCGGTGAGATTAATGGAGAAAGATTGGTGACGATGGATAGAGAAGAGATGGGGAGTGACAAGATTCAGATGGAAATTCAACATATCAAAGAGAAAGCAAGATTCAAGGAAGAGAATAGAATGAAGACAATGATGCTTCAATCAGATATGATCATGATGATAAGAACAAACTCCCTTTATTCCATCAATCGAATGAATACATTTCAATCAGCTCAGAGATATACCTCTTATAGACTGATTGTGCATAGAACGAGAACAGCTCCCTCGCTTACAAATCTGTTGCAGAAATCGTATCTAGAAGCTACCAACTACTTTTCACCGAAATAGAGTCTCTTCCTTATATATGGAAGTCTCTGTACAATATGACTCTACTTGGACTAACAGACTCTTACTAATAACCAATCATTTGTCCATGTCATCCCTCCAGCTCAGCACTCGTTTCTTCTCTTTGCCCCTCTTCCTCTGTTTTCTTCTTTCTCACATAAACTCTCCAAGGCCTATCAATACCCCCCCCTTCAAGACGAAGCTTGTCCTCAAGCGGAAAATCAGGAAACTGTAGCTTAATATCACGCACTCGTAACCACGTTCTCTCATGATTGGGTAAACCTCTCCAATGAATCAATGCTTGCAGATAACCCTCCTCATCATATTTGGTATCCACAATCATCTCAGGTTCAATAACAACTTCATCATTCACAGATAACACAGTTGGTAATGGTGTAACATGGTAATTCTGCCCACGAACCTGTTTCAATTGAGAAATATGAAAAACCGGGTGTATCTTCGAATCCTGAGGAAGACGAAGACGATAAGCCACTGCCCCAATGCGCTCCAACACTTCAAACGGTCCAAAGTACCGAGCGGCCAGCTTTTGAGATAATCTCTTTTGAACCGATTGTTGCCGATACGGTCTCAACTTCAAATAAACCATATCCCCTACTGAAAATTGCAATTCTCTCCGGTGTTTATCAGCTGAATTTTTCATATTCTGTTGAGCTCTGAAGAGATGCTCCTTAATATGCGCCAACATGTTGTCTCTTTCCAGCAACATCTTCTCCAATTCAAAGTTAGTTGTAGATCCCTTTTCATAGCTCAGCAAATGAGGTGGATCGCGGCCATACACCATTTTAAACGGTGTACATTGTAACGCCGTATGAAAGCTCGTGTTATACCATAGCTCAGCCCAACAAAGAAATTGCGACCAAGTCTTCGGGTGTGTTGAGGCAAAACAGCGTAGGTATGTTTCTAAGCAACGATTGAGGACCTCCGTTTGTCCATCTGTTTGTGGATGAAAGGCCGTGCTAAACTTCAGTTTAGTACCCGCTAAACGAAAACATTCTCTCCAAAATCTGCTTAAAAACACCTTATCCCTGTCTGAAATTATTGCCTTTGGAAATCCATGCAATCTAATTACTTCTGTCACAAATTTGAGAGCCACATCAACCGATGTAAACGGATGTCTCAGTGTATAGAAGTGAGCATACTTGCTTAATCGATCAACCACCACCATTATAACATTCGACCCTTGTGATTTTGGCAAACCCTCAATAAAGTCCATCGAAATTTCCTCCCAAATCATCATAGGTAATGGTATCGGCTGCAGCAATCCTGCAGGAGAAAGAGTAGAGTATTTATGTGTTTGACACACTGCACATGAAGCAACAAACTCCTCCACTATTTTGCGCATATTTTTCCAATAAAAAACCTCCTGAATTCGCTTCAAAGTCTTCAACAAACCAGCATGTCCACCCATCTTACTGTTATGATATTCTTGGAGTAACAATGGAATAAACTTTGAAGTTGCAGGAATTACCAATTTCTGATCAAAAAATAGGCGATTGTTCACCAAGTGGTACCCTGCCTTCACCCCCTGTCCAGCCAATATCTTGGTAACAATGTCCTGAATATCTTTATCCTTATCCACTTCTGCGTATATGTCCTGCATTTGAAGGTTTGTAGGCATCACAATAGCCATCATTAATTGAGAATCTAGCTGGGAGACTGAATGTACAATTCGGGACAGTCCATCAGCTGCTGAATTCAAGCTGCCCGGTTTGTATTCGATGATGAAATCGTAACCAAGCAGTTTAACCAGCCACTTTTGATATTCCATCGTAACTTCACGCTGTTCTAAGAGGAATTTTAAGCTTTTCTGGTCTGTCCTTACCACAAATTGACGACCCAACAGATAATGTTTCCATTTCAAAACCGATAAGACAATGGCCATTAACTCTCGTTCATAAATCGGTTTCAATTTCTCCTTGTCCGTCAAACCATGACTAAAATAAGCGATTGGATTCTTAGACTGCATTAACACTGCCCCCAATCCAAATCCTGAAGCATCAGTCTCCACTATAAAAGTTTGTGTAAAATCCGGAAGAGACAAAACCGGAGTCGATATCATAGCTTTTTGGAGTTGTTCAAAAGCTTCTTGAGCTTGAATGGACCACTGAAATTGATCTTTTTTTAAAAGATCTGTCAATGGCTTTGCCAATGATCCATAGCTTCTCACAAAACGCCGATAATAACCTGTCAACCCCAAAAATCCTCGTAGTTCCTTAACATTTTTCGGAATTGGCCAATGTTTAACAGCTTCAGTTTTCTTAGGATCTGTAGCCACCCCTTGATGAGAAATAATATGGCCTAAATACTCAACTTGAAGCTGTCCAAATGCACATTTCTTAAGATTCGCGAAGAGACATTGCTGTTTAAACACTTTCAACACCAACTCCAAGTGTTTAACGTGTTCCTCCTCATTAGTGCTGTATATGAGAATGTCATCAAAGAAGACAAGCACAAATTTTCGGAGAAAAGGTCTAAAAATTTCATTCATCAATGCCTGAAATGTAGCCGGGGCATTTGTTAATCCAAAGGGCATCACTAAAAACTCGTAATGACCCTCATGTGTGCGAAACGCTGTTTTTTCCACATCAGTCTCCTTCATTCGTATTTGGTGATACCCCGATCTCAAATCCAACTTAGAAAACAACTTGGCACCAAAAAGTTCATCAATAAGTTGATCTATCATTGGAATTGGAAATTTATCGGGTATTGTGGCTCTATTTAAAGCTCTATAGTCCACACAAAAGCGCCATGAATTGTCTTTCTTCTTCACCAACAAAACAGGGCTAGAATATGGGCTATGGCTTTGTCTAATAGTTCCTGCCAACAACATCTCACCAACTAATTTCTCCATAGCTTCCATATGTGCATGAGGATAACGATATGGTCTAACACTTATAGGACCAAGGCCATGGACTAAATTTATCGCATGTTCCCTGCCTCTAATCGGTGGTAGGCCTTTCGGTTCCTGAAAAACCTCCTCAAATTCATGTAATAATTGAGACAACGGTTCTGAAATCGTATGATGTTCCGTTAACTCCATTGTGCTAAGAGTACAAGAGATACTCTTATTGTGCCATACTTGATATGGTTGTAGAAGCTGGCAAGATAATTTGGGTTTATGTAACGTGTGATCGCCTGATAATGTCACTGATTTGCCCTGAATCGTGAATGACAATTCATGATTTTCCCAATTCATTTCACACTTTCCCAAAGTTCTCAGCCATTGCACTCCTAAAATGACGTCCGCATTACCCAGCTCAAGAACAATCAAGTCCACACAGAATTGTAGTTGCTGGATTTCAAGTATAACCTTTCTGCAAATTCCCAAACTTTTCACAGTTACACCTGTCCCCAACATCACTTCAATATTGTCGCTCCTTTCTGGATGTAGATGAGCTTTCTTCATCACTTCAGGAGTGATAAAATTATGAGTAGCCCCACTGTCCAGCATTACTACCACTTGCTGTTTTTTTATCAAGCCCCACATCTTAGTGGTTGTAGGTGAAGAAACTCCCAAAAATGAGTTCAGTGATAAGGTCATCATTTCGAATTCAGAATCAACCACTTCGACAGTGTAATCATCCTCCTCAGGTTCCAAAACTTCCATTGCTATTCCTTCTATCACTGTTAGAATTTGAAGTGCTTGTTTGGGACACACGTGATCGCGAGTATATTTCTGATCGCATTTGAAACAGAGCCCTTTTTTTCGCTTTTCCGATAACTCGGCTGGAGTAAGCTTCTGTTGTGGTCGATTAGCTGGTTTATTTGTTAGCATAGTTCCAGCTGCATTCTTTTCATACACTGTCGGCTTGTACTTCCACATTGGTTGATGTGAAGAATCAATATTTTGCCGAGGAATCGATCTAGAAAACCTTCCTCCATTCTCCATCTCTCTACAAACCACTTTATATAATGAACTAGACTCCATTTGATTTGCTGAAGCAATCATATCAGGCAAATCGACAGGCTTACACATATTCACCATTTCCCTCATCTCCGGCTTGAGGCCATTCATGAAAATGCCTTCTAATTGTCGGTTCGATAATCCTTGTACTTGAGAAGATAAATTCTCAAATTCATGAATATATGACTCCACTGAATCCTTCTGTTTTACCGCAAACAAGCATTGACTCGGATCTCTAATACGCTCTTTAGTGAATCGAATCACTAATCTATCCTTGAAATCCCTCCAATCTAGAAATGGTTGCCGTTGAAGTTCACAATTAAACCAACTGAGCACATCTCCTTCAAGACTCATAGATATTAACTCCAATTTTTCCTCATCATAATATCCTCCTAATCTGAAGAAGCGTTCCACTTTCGACAACCAGCCATAGACATCAACGCCTCTAAAAATTGGCATTTCCACTCTTTTCACAAGACTTTCACGAGTACCGAGTATACTGTTTCGCGTTCCTCCCTCGGGAAACCTACTACTACGGCCAGGTTCCCAGTTTGGAAAACGTACCTGCACCGGCGAGTCCGGAGTATTTTGTTCGTCGTCCATTATCGGTCTTTTGCCCCCACGTTTTGCGTCTTCTCCTTGAATAATGTTCATAAGCTGCTCAAATCTGGACTCAATCTTATTGTCGAAGGCGTATATTGTTTCTTCGATCGTCTTAAATTTCGTGGCTGACTGTTTCTCATGATCGAGTAACATCGCAATTGTTTTTTGCAATTGCTTCGCTACAGTGTCGATCGCGATTTGCGATTGAGGTCCAGCAGCTTGTTCTTCTCTCTCCTGTGGCATCGCCGACGAACTAAGATCCCGAATCACCTTCTTCCCTGCGAATTTCGCGATTTCTCGATCCGAACGTCACCGGCACCAATTTGATAAGAACAAACTCCCTTTATTCCATCAATCGAATGAATACATTTCAATCAGCTCAGAGATATACCTCTTATAGACTCATTGTGCATAGAACGAGAACAGCTCCCTCGCTTACAAATCTGTTGCAGAAATCGTATCTAGAAGCTACCAACTACTTTTCACCGAAATAGAGTCTCTTCCTTATATATGGAAGTCTCTGTACAATATGACTCTACTTGGACTAACAGACTCTTACTAATAACCAATCATTTGTCCATGTCATCCCTCCAGCTCAGCACTCGTTTCTTCTCTTTGCCCCTCTTCCTCTGTTTTCTTCTTTCTCACATAAACTCTCCAAGGCCTATCACATGACTTAATTAGTAAGATTGTCAATTTGTTGTTAATGTCTGTAGTATGCTGTTGTGTCTATTTTACCAAATCTATGTCTTTTAACATCTCGTATATAATTAGATAACTGTAGAACTGATCATATCTTGTAATAGTAAGTAATCTCGTCAAAGGTGTTAGATATGTTTCATTGGTTCTTGTAATCAAATTTGCATTTTTTCTGTCAATTTTTTGTTATTATCTCTACGACTGTTGTTATCTTTACGGCTTCATCTTCTTGCTCGAGCTATCTCACAAGTTGCTCTAGCGACCACACCTGAACTGCTCTAGTTCAGTTGTTAGTGAATTACAAGTTTCAGACATCTGAACGTAACATAGCATGTTGTCTTTGCATTGTTTCGATTTCATACTGCCATGCTTTGTCTCGCTCCTGAGAGAGCTTACGAAGCTCATCAATTCTTGAATCCTCTAAGGCATTGATCTCCATCAACTGCTGTTTTGCGTTCTCTGCTTCATCCTGAGCTTCCTTCTTCAAGGCTTCTAAAGTGCTTAGCTGTTCCTTTGCCTTCTTTAGCTCTTCTTGCTGCTGAGATATCTGAGATGCCACTTCCGCTGTTCTTCCTGTCTGCTTCTTCTCAATCTTTTATACAGAAACAACACTCACTTACGCTATCAATGCATTACTTGTCACCTTTATACATATCAAGCACCAAACCAAAAAATACTAACAAACACAACAAACGATACATATTTTCTTGCGGTTACATATAAAGAGAGGAAGCTCTAGTGCGATTTGATCCATTTTGCTTCTCAAAACAGTTGTTGCAAAGAGTTCAGAATAAAAACCTTAACTAGTTGTTGTAAGAAACAGTTGTTACACGCGACGTATTGTTTTCGGTTAATCTTTTAATTAACTTTCCTTTTTGTCTACAATTGGTATTCACGAAGACCAAAACAAAAGTTTTACTTATTAAAAAATACATTCATACGGAATATACAAATTTTAAAATACATAATATTACAAATTTGAACATAAGTAACATAAATGTAAAAATTAGATATTGTACTATCTTTTTCTTTATTAAAAGTCACGGATATCATTTTGGATAAATTACTAGATATGTCATTCAATAACCATTAATACACCTAAAACTATTAGATTAAATTTTACAAATCTTTAACAATATTACCTACTAATAATTAATATATAAATTATTCTATTCTTGACAATAATACCAACATTTTGATTTAAATTTACTTATAAATTAGTTTAATTGAAAAATAATCAAACTATATTTATACTCCTTTATATTTATCTATAACATTATTTAATTTCTACAGCAACACATTTACTTATCTTATTAATGGTTTAGTGTAATCACTTATATTTTGTTTTAATTTTAAATAGAAATTAGACTACTATATCAAATATTTATATACATTTTGAAAATTCAGTATTCTCACATATAAATTACTATTCAAAAATTTCGAATTAAATTGTATCCCAAAATTACTATTTTTTAATTATCTCTTATTAAAAATAGAAGTACTCTATTAAATATTCGTATATATCTTGAAAATTCATTATTCACAAATTTAAATTACTATTCTAAAATTTGGAAATTATATTAACTCATTTAATATTTCAATAATTTATTTATTATAACCATTTTCTATTAGAAAATGGAAATTGTACCAATCTATTAAATTTGTATATATTTGGAAAATTAAAAATTCACACATTTAAATTGTGATTCAAAATTTGAAAATGGTATCACTCATTTACATATTTCAAATATTTAAATTACATAATATTTCAAAAATGATATAAATTTCACATATTAGAATAATTAATAGTTTAGCGCACGATTAAATTCATAATATAAACTAATACATTCGATTTTCATATTTGAATTAACGTTTCCGTTTCGTATATTCCATAATTGAATTATCTTCGTATTATACCATATTACAAGATATACTTTATTTGCATTAAACCAAATTAACATGTAATTAAATTTTCTAAAATTCTAGAACTATACATAATCCTATATAATCCTATATTATGGAGATCAATTTCACATTGTTATTCATCTCAAACTCCAATCTCTCATTCAAATATACACGTTTTGTTTTATTTTCTACTTAATGGCTAATATTGTTGATGTTTATTTTCTTAAACCATTCAAAACGTAATGAAAAATTAGAAATGAAAATATTGAAATTATAGAAACAATATCTCTAATCTAAAATCTTAGAAATAGCATTTTTTTAAATGCAAAATATCAAAAATAACCTCTGTTAATTTTAACCTAAAACTGTTTTTTATTTTCAGAAACCCGCCGCCGTCGACATCAAAAACTCCCTTCTCTTCGTCGACATCGAAAGCTCACTTCTCTTCGTGGACATCCAACTCCGCCTTCACCTTCTTCCTCATCGACGATTCTCGTCATCTCCTACGCCAAAATTGACCTTCATCGTCTTCACAGAGGTAAAAATCTCCTTCGATTTTTGTTGTAGATAAGCTTGGATCTGCTTGGATTTGGAATTAGGTTGAGATTGTTTGTTCTCTTCTAAACCTAGTTTATTCATGTTTATTCATGTTTGTATTTGGTTTACTGATTTTGTGGAATTGCACGAAATTTTTTGCCTTTTGCCATTTATGCTTTTCCATTTGCATCTTAAAGATCTTGTCATTCTGAGGCCTTGATGAAAAATAACTCTTTCTTTCCATTTATGGTTCATCAAGATTTTGAATTGTCTGATAATTTTCTACACCAAAAGTTTAGACAAAATTGTAACTCTGCTCATTGTTAGATTATATGCTTTACTCTGTTTTTCAGTTGTACTCTCTTTTTCTCGTAGTTTTATTTCACCAAGCACAACAGTAGGAGAGTCATTGATTGTTCTAAGAAATCAAATGATCCCATGTCCTACCATTCTAAGTCTTTTTCTGGGTTTCTTTTACTCTCACTAAGCTGAACTCGTTAATACTTCTTCTTGCAAAGGACCATGAGAATCATGAAATAGCACATTAGTGTTTAAGGAGGCTTTAAAGCTGTTTGTTTGTGTTTTTTCTGGAATCTCTCTCTTATTGTTATCTCACTTTTGAATGACCATTATAATCTATCCTTTTCTATATTTTGCGCATTTCGTGTTGGAATACCACTTAGTGGCACCTGATCGAGCTCAGATTCTAGCTCCACCTGATTTTCATTTCGGCATCGTACCATTGCCATCCTTAGATCTTGAACCCATGCATTCAGCTTCAGAATATTCTTTTCTTGTAAGAGAATTTTCTGCCACAAATAGAAACTCGTATATGATGCATATCCTTTGCCATTCAAATGGCTTAGTAAAGTTAACGAAGAGATCTTGAATGTCACGTAACTATGCTTGATCTGCTTCTCTTTCTGGGGAAGCATCACTTGGAGGTTTCAAGATTGGAAAACTAGCCTTTACTACTTTCAAGATTAAGGTTTATTTTCAACATAATCTGACATTGTTAGGTAAGATACAATCACCCACTAGAGTTTTTCAGCTTAGTATTGCTTGCAAGATGCAAGATTATCCTCAGGGTTAATATTAAGGTCACTTCCTGAAAACTTTTAAGTTTATTCTGTACTTTTAAGTGATTGTGATTGTGATTTCTGGAAAGTCTCTAAACTCTTCTGGTAGATGTTATTTTTGTTTCATCTTTTGGTAGATGAGTTTTTAATGTATGAATGTTGCTTCTCTCGATTTGCAGATCATCTCTACCAGCTACCAAAAAATCAATATCACCACTTTCTTTCCAGTTGCTATTGTAAGTTTTATTTCGAATTTCATGTGCTAATAAACTTTGAGTTAAAAACTTTATAAAGTCTTAGAAAAGAATTCCTAAAACATAAGAGATACTATCTAAAATTGCATAAAGTTTTCCTAAAATTTAATAAAGTATTTCTTGTTTGTTTCTTTCCTTTTAATCGACTCTGCTTATCACATTTAATAAAATTTAATATTTCCATTCGCGAAGGATTTAATTTAAGGATGTCTCCAACATATTTGAGCTGTTTTTTTTTCTTTCACAAAAATATTCCTAAAAGTATGCATAGAGATAGTCAATTATGATTCCTTTTGAATATTATCATCAGTGGTTTGTGTCAAAATTGGTCTTAGTTTTGGTTAGTTAAAATAATGGAATAATATTTCATAGAACACATTCTGATTTCTGTTAAGAACATTCAAACATATGTGATTAACTAACAGAAAAAGACTACATCAAACATAAATATCGTTTTAGGATGAAATTACTAAAACATTAGAAATACTACATAAAATTAATCAAATTTTTCTCATATTCATCATTTCAGGAAAGAATTCCGTAAACATAAGAAATACTACCTAAAATTTCTAAAACATTAGAGATAACTACATAAATAACGATTTAGGAAAAAATTCCTAAAACATTAGAGATTCTTCCTAAAATTGATCGAAGTTTTCCTAAAATTTAATAATCATTTTAGAAAGGCATTTCATACTTTTAGTAAGACATTCCTTAATCTTAAATAAATCAGATAGTGTTAACATTAACAAATTCATCGATTTTTATAGATATAAACATGGGAGACTCATTCCCCCTAAGAATTTCTTTACCTCAGTTGCGGTATAGCTTCAGATAAGAACTCCAACAAGTAGTGGTTATTAACCAAGCTTCCACATTAAATGTTATTCAAATTTTTAAAGAGCTGTTAGGAGATGCTCAGTTTTAGCGTGTAAAAACAGTTTTATGGGCCCTCTTGTTCTTGCTGGTGAGAGAGGGTTGGAATTCTCGGGCAAGCTCGTTCATTTCATTTTGTCAAGAAAAATGGATACAAAAAAGAAGAACGAGTTATGGTTTCAGTTTGCTGGGCAACATATGAGATTCTCGATAAGAGAATTTCATATGGTTACGGGTCTAAAATGTAGAGAAGAAGAGCGATCGGAAGATTGCGAAAACCAAAGTATTGTGTGGGAAAGGTTAAATGGGAGCCACACTTTAAAAGATATAGAGGATGTACTTCGACAGACCAATGAGGATTCGCTCGACGAAAGGTTTTCGTTTGGTATATTATTGCTGATCGAAGGAATCTTGCTCCATAAGTATAGTGCATATAAATTTTCATCATCAAATGTGGAAATTGCACAAGATATTCAGAAGCTTCAAAATTATTGTTGGGGGAGAGATTCGTACATGATGCTCCTTAAATCGGTTAAAAAAGCCAATCTAGAAAAAGGGAAATACGATCTCCACAGATTCCCTATGGCGCTCCAACTGTGGCTATTAGCATCTGTACCACTTCTCCAGTCTTCATTTAGTGCGATCGATGCCCTTGCAGAAAGAAATGGATTCATTGCACAACGATTCACCAAGACACACAAGCCTACTCTCTCACATATCCAAAACATAGAAGGAGTGCAAAATATAAGTTTATAATATTATAATAAATTAGGAATTCTTTCTTGAATTTTAATGAATTAATTTGTTTTGTTTTGTAGGTTAAAGTTATATGTATACTCCCATCTCTTGAGAATGATGGAGAAGATTCTATATCATTGAAGGATGAGGAAGATGAAGACATTTATGCCATTGTGGACTTCGTAAAAAAGGTACCGAGTAACCAAAGAAGATTGGCTGAGTGGATCTGTTGATGTTCCCGGTGCAATGGAAGAGATTGCGAGGCAATCGTTTAGGTTTTCTAGACCATCAGAAGAGTACCCGCAATCTACTACTGATGAGTCAGTTAAGGCCAAGCTAGACAATCTTATGAGAGTTGTTGAAGACGGGTTTAGATTAATGAATGATCGGTTGTCACGAATAGAAGACATGCTTGAAAACTTTAGAAATGAGGTATGATTATTACTATCGTTTTTTGTTGTAAAATTGATTATTTAATTATCTTTAAAAAAAAATTTAATTATTGCAGAGAGCTAACATGGATGGTAATCATTCTTCTCACCATCAATCCCTATCATTTCAACAAAATGAAAATGATCACATACCTCCACCTGCTCAATATGAGGTATGATCAATGGTAATATTTTTTTTCTTTTAATAATTTATTGATTTATTATTTCCTAAAACATTTTGTGATTGTTGAAGAGAATTGAGATGAATGATATTCCAACCCACCACCCTTCACCATCGGTGCAAGAAAATCCAGCTGATAGGATGGGTTCAACAATTAATCCAAATGATGGGGTAAGATTTTCTAAAATTTTAGTCGTTTAAGTAGTTTAGTCAAGGTTTCCTAAAATTTAAAGAAATACCTCCTAAATGCCTCCTAAATTAAAACTTAATTGAAGTGTTACATTTCATTATTTAAACGTTTTTTCTTTTTCTGTGTGTTTTTCATTAAATGTTAAGTCTGAAGCACCTTTACTTACTGAAATGGAGAGGAAAAAACTAAAATTACTTCAACAAATTGAAGCATATCACAATGGTAATTGGTTGGAAGCGGTTATTAAGATTATTCACAATGATGCGAGTTTGACTGTTTTGATGCCTGAAAATAGAAAAATGATACCACTAAGATGTAAAAAAGAGAAACTACGGATTCCAAGAAAATGAAACAATGGAGTTTGGAATCCACCTCTAGAAGAATGTCCTTTACGTGATCAAACTCAAAATGCAAATGTATATTCTGAATACAAAGTCCCGTATTGGTATTTGATTGGTAAGGTGTTTTGTGATTGTATCGCATATAGGAGGTTTCATTAAATTTAAAAAATGCTTTCTAAATAGTGTAAAAATCCAAAACTGTGACTATAAATAAAATTTTGTATTTTTCAATAGGAGAAGGAGAAAGTGCATTCCTCGTTCAACGAGGTAAGTTTCAACCTTTTCTCAACTCCAACAGAGGACATAGGAGAACCATCAAGGCCAAATGTTCCCGTGCCACCGCTTGATGATGATATCGGACCACTGAAAAAGAGGAAAACAACTAAAGTATCACCTCAACGACCTAATCCAAAAATCGGTGAGCC
Organism: Pugionium cornutum; assembly: GCA_018901935.1. NCBI lineage: Eukaryota > Viridiplantae > Streptophyta > Magnoliopsida > Brassicales > Brassicaceae > Pugionium > Pugionium cornutum. The sequence goes on from CM032161.1 coordinate 26,240,743, forward strand.
GAAACAGAAGAGACGGAGTACGAGGATGGTGATTCCTTCTAGATCAACCAAAACTCCATTTAGAGCGCTTAGAAATCCGGCGTTGTCCGTTACACCCAAGGTGCATCCCATTCTAAATCCGTTTGGATCTCCACTTCTGTATCATTTTGATAAGTTGCTCCACTGGAACACATTAAGAAAACCAAGGTTAGTATGTTTTAAATTTGTATACATAGTTTTATTGTACTAGTTTTATTTCATCGTAACTACCTTGTATTTGCAGTCATATCAAAATTGGGGATGTATCGGTAGATCCATCATAGTTTGCGCAAATAGAGACCATAGGGGCTAGTATTGATGAAGAGGTAAATTATTAGATTCTTCTTATTTGTTTTTCTTGTGTGGTTTTTAATAGATTTTGTTGTTTCTATTGTTGCACCACATTAACGCCACATTGTTAATGTTGTGCATGCGAAGGGATCATGAACCCGCATATTTTCACAACAATCGCCTTCCAAGAGCGACGTTTATGGAGACAAACTTTTTTAAGAAGCTATACTTATGCTACAATTAAAAAAAACTAAGCCGAACAATGTTGCTCTAGGAGAGATCATTGAAGTTGTTAGAGGTACAAGGGCTCCGCACAAGAAGTGGTTTGAAGAAATTGAATGTCATTCTATGGGCATTGAAGATATGTCAAAGGTACATGATGGCGTAGAAGAAGACATAAGAACGAAACTGCCATTTGACATTTTCCATGAGTTTGGAGATTAATCTTAGATTAGACATTTTCATTTCCATATTTTTGTTTGACTTGTATCACGTTTTATGACAAAATTCTTAAAACATAAAAGATTCTTCTTAAATTTCCATCAAGGCTTCCTAAATTTTACATAAAATATGGCTACTAATCTAAATTAAGTAATGATTTTTGAATATTAATGAAGTGTTTCCTAAATAAAATAATTAAATGTAATTTAAAACTAAAAATTGCCATCAGCTCGAGATGGAGGGGGGAATCAATCACTTGGCACATGTTTAAATAGAGGGGTGTGTAACCAATATGCTACTGTAACTAATTGACAAATAAGTATTTTGTTTGATATATATATATATATATATCTGTTTTTAATTCAAATAGCAAAACCTTAATATCAACGTAGGAGGATCGAACCTTGACACAAATGGTGAAAAAAGAAGTGTGTAACCGTTGTGCCATGTTATTCATCAATTGTTTATCATTATTTTTAATATTTATTTATGGGCAATTGATATTTCATGAACTAAAACAATTGACATTTTTGACATATAAATACTACACATATAGGGGAGGAGCAAGTGGTCTAGTGGTTGTACCACCTCTACGTCTTTCCCAGAGGTGTGGAGTTCGACTCCACCGTCCCTCGCAGGAGGGTGCTAAATCTTCGTATGAAGATATTGGGCTATTGGGTCGGCCCGTTGTGACCCAGTGATAAAAAAAAAATACTACACATATAATATTTCATTTTTGTGTAGCATATCTTTTGACAAATACATTAAAACATATAATTAAGAAAACTTATATGTGCAAATAAAATTTTTATAATTTTAAGGAATTCTTTTCTAAATTAAAAAATGTGAAGATCGAACTTTATACAACTGAGTAAGAGAAAGAATGTGAAATCACTGTACTACTGGATCTAATCAACAAAATGACATTTTGTTTAATATATATAACAAAATAGCAAAATCATTATTTTTGATTTGGAGGGGAATCGAACCTTGAGATGAAGTGTGAAAAAGAGAGTGTGTAACCATTGTGCCATATCATTCATTCGAGTGTTTATCAATACTTTTAATATTTATTTCTTTATGAGTAGTATTGCAATTGATATTTAATAAACATGTATATCTTTTGACATTTTTGGAATACTAAAACGATTAACAAATACATAAATACGTACAAGCAAGAAAATTTATATGTGCACATAAGAAAATAAATTTTCAAACAAGAAAGAATCATATTACCATCTTTTGAAAATTTTAGGAAAGATTTCATAATATTAAGAAAAAGTTTCTTAAATACGAAAACACAGTTGAAGTTAAGCAAATAATCAAATATCATTTGAAAATGTTAATAAGTAACAAATTAAGATAACAAAACATGAAAGTCTTCTTAGAAGGAAATTTTTTGATAAGTAAACTATATTGGAATTCTGCAAGTAGTCTTGTTATGCCCTTCTTCACCACATCTACTACATTTGTGTCCTTGTGATTTTGAACCTGGAACTCCAAACTCTCCAACTGACCTGATTCTCTTTTTGGGAGGTCTCCCACTGCTTTTCTTAGTTTGTGGTGGCGCGCATGAAAATTCACCAACAACTGCTGGAAATGTATAACTTGTTAAATCTCCGCATGGGTGAATGCTCTCTGCATATGATTTGAACCATGTTTCTGTTAAGTAAAACTGATCAACAAACTGGTTTTCATCCATCTTCGAACGTTTCGCATCAGCAATGGCATGAATACAAGGTATTTTGTCTACATCAAAGATGCAACAAGTGCACTGTTTGTTTTTCATATGAACAATATACTTTCGGGTCTCATCCTTGACCTCAAACTCATATCGATATACTTGGAAAACATCAAGTATCATTGCAGCATCATACCTTTCTACCATCTTCTTCACCATACGTGGTGTGACCAACTTTTTGTGTTTGGCAGCCATTTCCCGGCGTTCATGAAACCATGTTGTAAGAGTCAATCTAATGGTTTCAATAAGAGATATTATATGCAACTCACGAGGCATGTTTAACATAGAATTTAATGACTCTGCAATGTTAGTTGTCATGATATTGTATCGGTTTGAAGGTGCATAAGACCGAGTCCATTTTCTGAAATCAGCATCTTCTAAATATGTGGATAAATCTACACTTCTACATCTTATGTCGCTGAATGTGGCACTAAACTCATGACAAGTATAAGCATTAGCTGCAGCTTCTACAAGAGGCAACAATCCTTTTCTCCCATACTTTGGTTTAAGATTGTTTAGTAGGTGAATTCGGCAAATACCATGATGTGCAAGTGGATAAATTTTTGAAAGTGTCTTTGCAATAGCAAGAGCTCGATCTGAAACAAATACCAAATCAGATGCGTCTGGGATAATAGTCTTCAGTCCATTAAAAAACCAACTCCACACAGCTTCATTTTCGGAGTCCACTATTGCAAATGCTCGAGGGTATAAAGAGAAATCTCCATCTTGTGCACAAGCTCCTAGCAAAGTTCTCTTAAACTTTCCTTTGAGAAACGTACCATCTCCAGCAATCACTCTTCTCATCAAAGCAAAACCTCTTATCGATGGACCAAATGCAACAAAGGTGTATTTGAATTTACCAGTAGTATCCATCTCCAAATAAACTGTTGATCCAGGATTTTTCTCTTTAAGCATAAACAACCATTTCTATAGGTTGAAATAACTATCCTCAAGAGTCCCTCTCATCAGATTCTGAGCATACTCTTTCACTCTCCAAGCTTGTTTGTAATTAATATGTATACCATGCTCTAATCTAACTTGCTCCATAATCTGTTTTGGTTTGAGTCCATATTTCTTCTCACCATAGTTGCTACACATTAAAGTTCCAAGCAATTTCATGGTTCCTTGTCTATGGTTGGCATTTCTGTGTGTTGTATCACAAGTATGCCCATGAACATACTTCTTCACTACAAAGTAATCAGAAGCAGCCGCCTTTAAAGCACGCATCCCCCAAGTGCATTTATCATCAACACATCCTAATATCACTCTTGACTTATTCGACCAGAGAGACTTGAACTCAAACTTCCACTCTAATGCCCATTTTCCCATTTTCTCCATCAACTCATTCTTGTTCTTAAAATATCTATTCACATATATATATCATCGACACCTCGGGTTGAATGTGAAATAGGAATTGGAGAAAGATCAGGAGCAGCGTTTAAAAGAAGTGAATGATACCCTTTATCACCATTCGAAAAGTTGTTGTTTCCTGCTACATTTGCTGACATATCATTTCCAATCGATGTATGAAATTTCTATAAAGAGAAAAATAAAATAGAATTGATATTAAATGAAACTTAATACAAATGAAATAAAATTGATATTAAAAGAGAAATAATCATACTTTAGTTGTCAATTTTCATATATAAACAGTAAAACAATCGTTTCCTAAAACTTAGAAAAGCTTTTTAAATTTAGGAAGATTTCTTTGAAAAATTTGGAAAACATACAAAAGATTTAGGAAAGAATGCATAAATCGGCAGAAGACAATATATATACCAATGTAAGAAAAGATATAAATGCAATGCTACCTGTTGTTTTTCATGTGAAAAATATGGAGTAACACAAGAATCACCATTTAAAGTTTTCACTACTTTTGTAAATCGAGTGTTTTTCACTTGACAAATCTCTGAATTGCATACAATATTCGATTGAATGTTGTTTCCAACATTCTCAACAGCAATGATATCACTGTTTTCTGGGGCCTAAAACAAAGTTTTAAAAGTATTAATGCAACTACAAAGAAATATGATCTCTCTAAAAATTGAACTATTTATACAAATCTCTTTGAAATAAATATGAAAAATATGTTACCCGTTGTTTTTCACACAAAATTGTTGGATCAACACATGAATCACCATCTAGATTTTGCAACATTTGTGTGCATTGACTGTTTTCCACATTACAATTTGCTTCATCATTTACGGACTCAAGAGAAATGATGTTGCATTTGTCACTCACCTAAAACATAGAGGAATTAAATTACAAGAAAAAGTGTGGAAATTAAACTTTAACAGAATACAAGTTTCTGTACTCTATCATTTAGGAAGATTTTTTTCAATTTTTAGGAAACTTTTTTAACAATTTAGGAAGTTATGCACGAATCGTTTCATTATCGAAAGAAAACATATAAAAATGAGTTGCAATTTTACGCACCGTTACATAGAGACGAATGAGTTCAACATCTTGTTTTAGCTTATTTATGAAAGTGCGTAGTTGACGATCGTTGCACAAATACACGGGTGGAGCATCATTTATCATCACATTTGTGCTTAGTGGAAGGGCATAGCTAAGGGTAATTGCATTATTTTGTACAGAGCGATCCATTCCAAAATCTTCAGAAACCATTTCTAGTAAAGCATCATATTTGACATCTTTATCTACTTCAAAAACAGAGGCTCCTTTTTCCATTTCAACTAGAAATTCCCATTTGAGCATTTCATTTAATTTCCACTCTCCACAAACACAATAAATCTCTATCATATTTTCCTGAAAAAATGCAAATAAAAGCATCAAGTAAAAGAAAATTCACATTCATAACTTGGACAATGACTATTTAGATGAAAGAAAGGGCTTCAGACATGCCATACAGTGGCAGAACAAAAAAATAAAAACTACTTATAATTTTCAGATGTATGAGAGTGAATGAGATGGCTTCTCTGCTAGGCTTTTGTAACTTGAGTTACAATAAGTTCTTTCGATTATCTGCTAGGCTCCTCGTCTTAGAGAATCGGCTTGCTGTGTCTTAGATCTGTCTAGAAGATGATGGAAAATTATTATTCTTTCTAAGAGAGTGAAAGAGAAAACATGAATTATGTTGTTGTAATTATTTATTTTGCCTAACTGCTCTGGACAGGGACCTAGTTCAAATGTCGCGATTTGAAGAAGTCGACTAAACCCAGAGAAAAAGCGTCGGCTCCTGTGACGAAGAAAAAGTTAGTTTTTATGTGAGGATAATAAAGTCATTTGTTAATAGATGAAATGCTAGATTTGTGATTATTTGGTCGAGTTGCTATTTTTGTCACCAAAAGTTAATTTGATGCTATTAGAGAGAAAATGGATAAAAGAGAAAAATATATATTAAAGTGCAGTCTTAAATCATAATGTAACGTCATTGTGGCACTTTAGTTATTCTCTAAAATCAATTCAAACTTGACAAATAATTCATTTTCTAACCTCAAATAAAAATGATAAAAAAATTTTAAAATTGTGACAAATGAAACTAATCAAATTTTTAAAAAATTGTGATAAATTTTCAATATTAATAGTGTATCCAAATTACATTCAGCGTAATTAAAATTAACTATGTTATTATTTTATTTAAAAATAGAATTAGATATATAAAAACTTTTAATAGTCACTTTTTATTCTTATGTCAATGGTAGAAATCATTTGATCTTATAAATGTATTTAATTATGGACTCAGTTAAGAAAAGTCTAAGAATTGTACTATTGATTAAAGTATATTATTTGAAAATGTGAATATTGATCAATTGCAAAATTAACATTTATGTTTTTAAATAACACATTTTCTAAATTTAAATAAAAATATAAATACATAGCAAAATTTGATAATCTTATTTTGATAATGAGAGTTTTAATCAATTACAAAAATAATTTTTTTTCTTCAAATAAAATGAAATTTTAAATACAAAATAGTTTTTTCAAAAAATTTGATTTAAAAAATATAAAATTTAATCAATTATAAAAATAATATTTTTATTTTCGAATAAGACTTATCGTAAAACTTTCATATGTTTATATAATAAACACAAAAGACATAAATAAAATAAGAACTTTGTATCGTTTTATGTTTTCTTACCGATCAAAGTTAAAACTAACAAACTGACATTGTACATAGATATTAGTTAACGATCGTTTATCAGAAAAACATTATTTTCTATTACGTTGGTGTAATATTTAGATTATTAATACATGAATAAAGAAAACTCTAGAAACAAACACAAGCAAAAAGGAAATTCTTGTTATTTAAAAAAAAAGGGGGAAACAGTGTAAACAAACACAAGGTAAATAAAACAGTATCCAAACATACCAAGTGTTCGATTGCTCTTTCTTTCTCTCTTATATAAACATATTCATAATCAGATCATTCTCTACCAATTCCCAATTTTACTCACTCTCGTTTCTTTCTTTGCTTCGTAACCCTAATTGAATTCGAGAGAATGTCTCCGAGAACAATGCAGAAACATGAGTTCTTGGAACTGTTCGAGGTAGCATTTGAAGCGGCTAAGTGTGTGAAAGGCGATGATATGAATTCTCCAGAGGTCTCGAGGTGTGTCGATGCCATTAATCGTTTGAAAGAAGCTCCTGAATCTCTCGCTTCTGATCTCGTCTACACAACCTCCATTGGAAAGAGTTACAGAGTTTTCATCAAGCACAAGAACAATCAAATTCGATCTCAAGCAAAGCTTCTTTGGGATCTTTGGCTCACGTATCTTTACGCCACCGGTAAAAAACAAAGCGATGCGAAAGATCAAAATCCGTTGAAGAAGCGTGTGGAGGTTTCGAAGATGAAGAAGACGGGAGATTCCAAGAGAGACAAAGTTCGCGAGATTCTTCAGACATCGTTGTCTAAAGTCGCTAATGAGGTTTTTGAAACAGAGATGAAAAAACGGCTAGTTTCTTGCGATCCTTGTATTGTGGCTGTATCGATAGAATCTGCCATGTATAAGAAATTAGGTTGTTTCATGGGACCTCAAAAAGCTAAGTACAGATCGATTTTGTTCAACATGGGAGATAGTAACAATCCAGATTTAAGGAGGAAAGTACTGATCGGTGAGATTAATGGAGAAAGATTGGTGACGATGGATAGAGAAGAGATGGGGAGTGACAAGATTCAGATGGAAATTCAACATATCAAAGAGAAAGCAAGATTCAAGGAAGAGAATAGAATGAAGACAATGATGCTTCAATCAGATATGATCATGACTTAATTAGTAAGATTGTCAATTTGTTGTTAATGTCTGTAGTATGCTGTTGTGTCTATTTTACCAAATCTATGTCTTTTAACATCTCGTATATAATTAGATAACTGTAGAACTGATCATATCTTGTAATAGTAAGTAATCTCGTCAAAGGTGTTAGATATGTTTCATTGGTTCTTGTAATCAACTTTGCATTTTTTCTATCAGTTTTTGTTATTATATCTACGAGTGTTGTTATCTTCCACTGATGATGAGTCCCTGCTCTAGTTTAGTTGTTAGAGAATTAAAAGTTTCAGACATCTGAACGTAACATAGCATGTTGTCTCTGCATTGCTTCGAGTTCAGACTGCCATGCTTTGTCTCGCTCCTTAGAGAGCTTACGAAGCTCATCAATTCTTGAATCCTCTGAGGCATTGATCTCCATCAACTTCTGTTTTGCGTCCTCTGCTTCATCTTGAGCTTCCTTCTTCAAGGCTTTTGAAGCGTTTACCTGTTCCTTTGCCTTCTTTAGCTCTTCTTGCAGCTGAGATAACTGAGATGCCATTTCGGCTGTTTTCCCTATCCGTTTCTTCTCAATCTTTTATACAGAAACAACACTCACTTACGCTATCAATGCATTACTTGTCACCTTTATACATATCAAGCACCAAACCAAAAAATACTAACAAACACAACAAACGATACATATTTTCTTGCGGTTACATATACAGAGAGGAAGCTCTAGTGCGATTTGATCCATTTTGCTTCTCAAAACAGTTGTTGCAAAGAGTTCAGAATAAAAACCTTTACTATTTGTTGTAAGAAACAGTTGTTTCACGTGACGTATTGTTTTCGATTAATCTTTTAATTAACTTTCCTTTTTGTCTACAATTAGTATTCAGGAAGACCAAAACAAAAGTTTTAGTTATTAAAAAACACATTCATACGGAATATACAATTTTTAAAATATTAATATTACAAATTTAAACATAAGTAACATAAAGGCAGAAATTAGATATTGTAATATCTTTTTTCTTATTTAAAATTCGCCTATATCATTTTGGAGACAAATCTTTAATTTTTAATATATTAATTGAAAAATATTTTAAAAAATAAACTTATTTCGATGTGTTATTTATAACTATGTCTGAACTGTTGGCTTCCTCATAATCTATTAAAAAAAATTTAAAAGAAGTCTTAATTTACTAGATAAATTACTACATATATCATTCAATAACCATTAATACACATAAAACCATTAGATTAAATTTTCAAATCTTTAACTATATTATCTACTAATAATCAATACATAAATTATTCTATTCTTGAAAATAATGCCAACATTTTGATTGAAATTTACTTATAACTTAGTTTAATTGAAAAATAATCAAACTATATTTATACTCCTATATTTATATATTTAATTATCTCTTATTAAAAAAATAGAAGTACTCTATTAAATATTCGTATATATCTTGAAAATTTATTATTCACAAATTTAAATTACTATTCTAAAATTTGGAAATTATATTAACTCATTTAATATTTCAAAAATTTAGTGATAATCAAAATTTATTTATTATAACCATTTTCTATTAGAAAATGGAAATTGTACCAATCTATTAAATTTGTATATATTTGGAAAATTAAAAATTCACACATTTAAATTGTGATTCAAAAATTTGAAAATGCTATCACTCATTTACATATTTCAAATATTTAAATTGTATAATATTTCAAAAATGATATAAATTTCACATATTAGAATAATTAATAGGTTAGCGCACGATTAAATTCATAATATAAACTAATACATTCGATTTTCATATTTGAATTAACGTTTCCGTTTCGTATATTCCATAATTGAATTATCTTCGTATTATACCATATTACAAAATATACTTTATTAGCATTAAACCAAAAAAATTAACATGTAATTAAATTTTTTAAAATTCTAGAACTATACATAATCCTATATAATCCTATATTATGGAGATCAATTTCACATTGTTATTCATCTCAAGCTCCAATCTCTCATTCAAATATACACGCTTTTTTTATTTTCTACTTAATGGCTAATATTACTGATGTTTATTTTCTTAAACCATTCAAAACGTAATGGAAAATTAGAAATGAAATTTTTGAAATTATAGAAACAATATCTCAACAATATTTAAGATCTTTGAGATGGTTGTCATAGATGAAAAGATATTTCAGATATAAATTAAAATTATTTACTTATTGTTTTATTTACTAAATTTACGTAAGTTGTAAATTTTTTTTTCTTTTTATTATTTCATAATCCAATCTATTACATTTTTCGTGATCATTCTATGTACGTTTTCTATAAAAAAATTAAAAATATATTTATAGAAAAATATCATTTAATTAATAAAAATTTAAAATACTCAATTTTTTTCTACGCATATCACATGTATTATCCTAGTAACTATAAAAATCATATATTATAATATCTTTGTTCCTTACTTAAAAGTCACCAATATCATTTTTTTGTGTCACAAAGTCACCGATATCATTTTGAAGACAAATATAAACAGGAAAATGGATCAAAGACAAAAATGTGTATTAAAGTGTAGTCTTAAATCATAATCTAATGTCATTGTGCCACTTTAGTTATTCTCTAATTTCAATTCAAACTTGACAAATAATTCTTTTTCTAACCTCAAATGAAAATGATAATTTTTTTTTAAACTTGTGACAAATGAAGCTGATCAAATTTTTAAAAAATTGTGATAAATTTTCAATATTAATAGTGTATCCAAATTACATTCAGCAGCGTAATTAAAATTAACTATGCTATTATTTTATTTAAAAATAGAATTAGATATATAAAAACTTCTAATAGTCACTTTTTATTCTTATGTCAATGGTAGAAATCATTTGATCTTATAAATGTATTTAATTATGGACTTAGTTAAGAAAAGTCTAAGAATTGTACTATTGATTAAAGTATATTATTTGAAAATGTGAATATTGATCAATTGCAAAATTAACATTTATGTTTTTAAAGAACACATTTTCTAAATCTAAATAAAAATGTAAATACATAGTAGAATTTGATAATCTTATTTTGATAATGAGAGTTTTAATCAATTACAAAAATAATTTTATTCATGTAAATACATAGTAGAAAATTTGGAAATTATATTAACTCATTTAATATTTCAAAAATTTAGTGATAATCAAAATTTATTTATTATAACCATTTTCTATTAGAAAATGGAAATTGTACCAATCTATTAAATTTGTATATATTTGGAAAATTAAAAATTCACACATTTAAATTCTGATTCAAAAATTTGAAAATGGTATCACTCATTTACATATTTCAAATATTTAAATTGTATAATATTTCAAAAATGATATAAATTTCACATATTAGAATAATTAATAGGTTAGCGCACGATTAAATTCATAATATAAACTAATACATTCGATTTTTATATTTGAATTAACGTTTCCGTTTCGTATATTCCATAATTGAATTATCTTCGTATTATACCATATTACAAAATATACTTTATTAGAATTAAACCAAAAAAAATTGACATGTAATTAAATTTTCTAAAATTCTAGAACTATACATAATCCTATATAATCCTATATTATGGAGATCAATTTCACATTGTTATTCATCTCAAGCTCCAATCTCTCATTCAAATATACACGCTTTTTTTTTATTTTCTACTTAATGGCTAATATTACTAATGTTTATTTTCTTAAACCATTCAAAACGTAATGGAAAATTAGAAATGAAAATTTTGAAATTATAGAAACAATATCTCAACAATATTTAAAATCTTTGAGATGGTTGTCATAGATGAAAAGATATTTCAGATATAAATTAAAATTATTTACTTATTGTTTTATTTACTAAATTTACGTAAGTTGTGAATTTTTCTCTTTTTATTATCTCATAATCCAATCTATTACATTTTTCGTGATCATTCTATTAATGTACGTTTTCTATAAAAAATTAAAAATATATTTATAGAAAAATATCATTTAATTAATAAAAATTTAAAATACTAAATTTTTTCTACGTATATCACATGTATTATCCTAGTAACTATAAAATTTATATATTATAATATCTTTGTTCCTTACTTAAAAGTCACCAATATCATTTTTTTTTGTCACAAAGTCACCGATATCATTTTGAAGACAAATATAAACTGGAAAATGGATCAAAGACAAAAAAATGTGTATTAAATGGCAGTCTTAAATCATAATCTAATGTCATTGTGCCACTTTAGTTATTCTCTAATTTCAATTCAAACTTGTCAAATAATTCATTTTTTAACCTCAAATGAAAATGATAATTTTTTTAAAAATTGTGACAAATGAAACTGATAAATTTTTTAAAAAATTATGATAAATTTTCATATTAATAGTGTATCCAAATTACATTCAGCAGCGTAATTAAAATTAACTATGCTATTATTTTATTTAAAAATAGAATTAGATATATAAAAACTTCTAATAGTCACTTTTTATTCTTATGTCAATGGTAGAAATCATTTGATCTTATAAATGTATTTAATTATGGACTTAGTTAAGAAAAGTCTAAGAATTGTACTATTGATTAAAGTATATTATTTGAAAATGTGAATATTGATCAATTGCAAAATTAACATTTATGTTTTTAAAGAACACATTTTCTAAATCTAAATAAAAATGTAAATACATAGTAGAATTTGATAATCTTATTTTGATAATGAGAGTTTTAATCAAGGGCAAATGACTAATTTAGCACTAAATATAGATTTCGTGACTAAATTAGCATTCCTAATCTAAAATCTTAGAAATAGCATTTTTTAAATGCAAAATATCAAAAATAATCTCTGTTAATTTTAACATAAAACTATTTTTTATTTTCAGAAACCCGCCGCCGTCGACATCGAAAATTCCCTTCTCTTCGTCGACATCGAAAACTCACTTCTCTTCGTCGACATCGAAAACTCACTTCTCTTCGTCGACATCCAGCTCCGCCTTCACCTTCTTCCTCATCGACGATTCTCGTCGTCTCCTCCGCCAAAATTGACATTCATCGTCTTCACAGAGGTAAAAATCTCCTTCGATTTTTGTTGTAGATAAGCTTGGATCTACTTGGATTTGGAATTAGGTTGAAATTGTTTGTTCTCTTCTAAACCTAGTTTATTCATGTTTATTCATGTTTGTATTTGGTTTACTGATTTTGTGGAATTTTTATGAAATTTTTTGCCTTTTGCCATTTATGCTTTTCCATTTGCATCTTAAAGATCTTGTCATTCTGAGGCCTTGATGAAAAATAACTCTTTCTTTTCATTTATGGTTCATCAAGATTTTGAATTGTCTGATAATTTTCTACACCAAAAGTTTAGAAAAAATTGTAACTCTGCTCATTGTTAGATTATATGCTTTACTCTGTTTTTCAGTTGTACTCTCTTTTCTAGTAGTTTTATTTCACCAAGCACAACAGTAGGAGAGTCATTGATTGTTCTAAGAAATCAAATGATCCCACGTCCTACCATTCTAAGTCTTTTTCTGGGTTTCTTTTACTCTCACTAAGCTGAACTCGTTAATACTTCTTCTTGCAAAGGACCATGAGAATCATGAAATAGCACATTAGTGTTTAAGGAGGCTTTAAAGTTATTTGTTTGTGTTTTTTCTGGAATCTCTCTCTTATTGTTATCTCACTTTTGAATGGCCATTATAATCTATCCTTTTCTATATTTTGCACATTTCGTGTTGGAATACCACTTAGTGGCACCTGATCGAGCTCGGTTTCTAGCTCCACCTGATTTTCATTTTGGCATCGTACCAATGCCATTCTTAGATCTTGAACCCATGCATTCAGTTTCTGAATATTCTTTTCTTGTAAGAGAATTTTCTGCCACAAATAGAAACTCGTATATGATGCATATCCTTTGCCATTCAAATGGCTTAGTATAACGAAGAGATCTTGAATGTCACGTAACTATGAGATCTTGAATGTCCCGTAACTATGCTTGATCTGCTTCTCTTTCTGGGGAAGCATCACTTGGAGGTTTCAAGATTGGGAAACTAGCCTTTACTACTTTCAAGATTAAGGTTTAGTTTCACCATAATCTGACATTGTTAGGTAAGATACAATCACCCACTAGAGTTTTTCAGCTTAGTATTGCTTGCAAGATGCAAGATTATCCTCAGGATTAATATTAAGGTCACTTCCTGAAAACTTTTAAGTTTATTCTGTACTTTTAAGTGATTGTGATTGTGATTTTTGGAAAGTCTCTAAACTCTTTTGGTAGATGTTATTTTTGTTTCATCTTTTGGTAGATGAGTTTTTAATGTATGAATGTTGCTTCTCTCGATTTGCAGATCATCTCTACCAGCTACCAGAAAATCAATATCACCACTTTCTTTCCAGCTGCTATTGTAAGTTTTATTTCGAATTTCATATGCTAATAAACTTTGAGTTAAAAACTTTATAAAGTCTTAGAAAAGAATTTCTAAAACATAAATTTTTCCTAAAATTTAATAAAGTATTTCTTGTTTGTTTCTTTCCTTTTAATCGACTCTGCTTATCACATTTAATAAAATTTAATATTTCCATTCGCAAAGGATTTAATTTAAGGATGTCTCCAACATATTTGAGCTGTTTTTTTTCTTTCACAAAAATATTCCTAAAAGGTTGAGATTTTGCTAAACTTATAAAGTATGCATAGAGATAGTCAATTATGATTCCTTTTGAATATTATCATCAGCGGTTTGTATCAAAATTGGTCTTAGTTTTGGTTAGTTAAAATAATGGAATAATATTTTATAGAACACATTCTGATTTCTGTTAATAACATTCAAACATATGTGAATAACTAACAGAAAAAACACTACATCAAACATAAATATCGGTTCAGGATGAAATTACTAAAACATTAGAAATACTACATAAAATTAATCAAATTTTTCTCAAATTCATCATTTCAGGAAAGAATTCCTAAAACATAAGAAATACTACCTAAAATTTCTAAAACATTAGAGATAACTATATAAATAACGATTTAGGAAAGAATTCCTAAAACATTAGAGATTCTTCCTAAAATTGATCGAAGTTTTCCTAAAATTTAATAATCATTTTAGGAAGACATTTCATACTTTTAGTAAGACATTCCTTAATCTTAAATAAATCAGATAGTGTTAACATTAACAAATTCATCGATTTTTATAGATATAAACATGAGAGACTCATTCCCCCTAAGAATTCTTTTACCTCATTTGCGGTATAGCTTCGGATAAGAACCCCAACAAGTAGTCGTTATTAACCAAGCTTCCACATTAAATGTTATTCAAATTGTTAAAGAGGTGTTAGGAGATGCTCAGTTTCAGCGTGTAAAAAACAGTTTTATGGGCCCTCTTGTTCTTGCTGGTGAGAGAGGGTTGGAATTCTCGGGCAAGCTCGTTCATTTCATTTTGTCAAGACAAATTGATACAAAAGAGAAGAACGAGTTATGGTTTCAGTTTGCTGGGCAACATATGAGATTCTCGATAAGAGAATTTCATATGGTTACGGGTCTAAATTGTAGAGAAGAAGAGCGATCGGAAGATTGCGAAAACCAAAGTATTGTGTGGGAAAGGTTAAATGGGAGCCACACTTTAAAAGAAATAGAGGATGTACTTCGACAGACCAATGAGGATTCGCTTGACGAAAGGTTTTCGTTGGGTATGTTATTGCTGATCAAAGGAATCTTGCTCCATAAGTATAGTGCATATAAATTTCCATCATCAAATGTGGAAATTGCACAAGATATTCAGAAGCTTCAAAATTATTGTTGGAGGAGAGATTCGTACATGATGCTCCTTAAATCGGTTAAAAAAGCCAATCTAGAAAAAGGGAAATACGATCTCCACGGATTCCCTATGGCGCTCCAACTGTGGCTATTAGCATTTGTACCACTTCTCTAGTCTTCATTTAGTGCGATCGATGCCCTTGCACAAAGAAATGGATTCATTGCACAACGATTCACCAAGACACACAAGCCTACTCTCTCACATATCCAAAACATAGAAGGAGTGCAAAATATAAGTTTATAATATTATAATGAATTAGGAATTCTTTCTTGAATTTTAATGAATTAATTTGTTTTGTTTTGTAGGTTAAAGTTATATGTATACTCCCATCTCTTGAGAATGATGGAGAAGATTCTATATCATTGGAGGATGAGGAAGATGAAGACATTTATGTCATTGTGGACTTCGTAAAAAAGGTACCGAGTAACCAAAGAAGATTGGCTGAGTGGATCTGTTGATGTTCCCGGTGCAAGGGAAGAGATTGCGAAGCAATCGTTTAGGTTTTCTACACCATCAGAAGAGTACCCGCAATCTACTACTGATGAGTCAGTTAAGGCCAAGCTGGAAAATCTTATGAGAGTTGTTGAAGGGTTTAGATTAATGAATGATCGCTTGTCACGAATAGAAGACAGTCTTGAAAACTTTAGAAATGAGGTATGATTATTACTATCGTTTTTTGTTGTAAAATTGATTATTTATTTATCTTTAAAAAAAATTTAATTGTTGTAGAGAGCTAATATGGATGGTAATCATTCTTCTCACCATCAATCCCTATCATTTCAACAAAATGAAAATGATCACATACCTCCGCCTGCTTAATATGAGGTATGATCAATGGTAATATATTTTTTTCTTTTAATAATTTATTGATTTATTGTTTCCTAAAAAATTTTGTGATTGTTGAAGAGAACTGAGATGAATGATATTCCAACCCACCACCCTTCACCATTGGTGCAAGAAAATCCAGATGATAGGATGGGTTCAACATTTAATCCAAATGATGGTGTAAGATTTTCTAAAATGTTAGTCGTTTAAGTAGTTTAGTCAAGGTTTCCTAAAATTTAAAGAAATGCCTCCTAAATGCCTCCTAAATTAAAACTTAATTGAAGTGTTACATTTCATTATTTAAACGTTTTTTCTTTTTCTGTGTGTTTTTCATTAAATGTTAAGCCTGAAGCACCTTTACTTACTGAAATGGAGAGAAAAAAACTAAAATTGCTTCAAAAAATTGAAGCATATCACAATGGTAATTGGTTGGAAGCGGTTATTAAGATTATTCACAATGATGCGAGTTTGACTGTTTTGATCCCTGAAAATAGAAAAATGATACCACTAAGATGTAAAAAAAGAGAAACTACGGATTCCAAGAAAATGAAACAATGGAGTTTGGAATCCACCTCTAGAAGAATGTCCTTTACGTGATCAAACTCAAAATGCAAAGGTATATTCTGAATACAAAGTCCCGTATTGGTATTTGATTAGTAAGGTGTTTTGTGATTGTATCGCATATAGGAGGTTTCATTAAATTTAAGAAATGCTTTCTAAATAGTGTAAAAATCCAGAACTGTGACTATAAATAAAATTTTGTATTTTTCAACAGGAGAAGGAGAAAGTGCATTCCTCGTTCAACGAGGTAAGCTTCAACCTTTTCTCAACTCCAACAGAGGACATACGAGAACCATCAAGACCAAATGTTCCCGTGCTGCCACTTGATGATGATATCGGACCACTGAAAAAGAGGAAAACGACTAAAGTATCACCTCAACGACCTAATCCAAAAATCGGTGAGCCGGAACAGAAATTTCAGAGATGGAGTACGAGGATGGTGATTCCTTCTAGATCAACCAAGACTCCATTTAGAGCGCTTAGAAATCCGGCGTTGTCCGTTACACCCGAGGTGCATCCCATTCTAAATCGTTTGGATCTCCTCTTCTGCATCATTTTGATAAGTTGCTCCACTGGAAGACATTAAGAAAACCAAGGTTAGTATGTTTTAAATTTGTATACATAGTTTTATTGTACTAGTTTTATTTCATCGTAACTACCTTGTATTTTCAGTCATATCAAAATTGGGGATGTATCGGTAGATCCATCATGGTTTGCGCAAATAGAGACCATAGGGGCTAGTATTGATGAAGAGGTAAATTATTAGATTCTTCTTATTTGTTTTTCTTGTGTGGTTTTTAGTAGATTTTGTTGTTTCGATTGTTGCAGCACATTAACGCCACATTGTTAATGTTGTGCATGCGAAGGGATCATGAACCCGCATATTTTCACAACAACCGCCTTCCAAGAGCGACGTTTATGGAGACAAACTTTTTTAAGAAGCTATACTTGTGCTACAATTAAAAAAAACTAAGCCGAACAATGTTGCTCTAGGAGAGATTATTGAAGTTGTTAGAGGTACAAGGGCTCCGCACAAGAAGTGGTTTGAAGAAATTGATATTGTTTATGGCATTTTCTTTATACGGCAATTCAAACATTGGATTGGAATTGCCGTTAATTTAAAGAAGTGAGCCATAACCGTTTTGGAATGTGAATGTCCCTTGAAGAAGAGGTGCTTTGGATCTGATCATATTAAACCATTGACATGTATATTTTATAACAACTAATTTGGTAGTGCATTTTTTATCTATGGTGCAGAGATGATTCCTTTTCTTTTGAAATCTGATGCGGAACAAAGAGCTGAACTTGTAGATGCCACATCATTCAAAATGGAGACGTTTGATAGCAAAAATATTCCTAAGACGAAAAATGATACCAATTGTTCTCTTTTTGTGCTCAAGATGATTGAATGTCATTCTATAGGCATTGAAGATATGTCAAAGGTACATGATGGCGTAGAAGAAGACATAAGAACGAAGCTGGCATTTGACATTTTCCATGAGTTTGGAGATAAATCTTATATTAGACATTTTCATTTCCATATTTTTGTTTGACTTGTATCACGTTTTATGACAAAATTCTTAAAACATAAAAGATTCTTCTTAAATTTCCATCAAGGCTTCCTAAATTTTACATAAAATATGACTACTAATCTAAATTAAGTAATGATTTTTGAATATTAATGAAGCATTTCCTAAATAAAATAATTAAATGAAATTTAAAACAAAAAATTGCCATCAGCTCGAGGTGGAGGGGAGAATCAAACACTTGGCACATGTTTAAATAGAGGGGTGTGTAACCAATATGCTACTGTAACTAATTGACAAATAAGTATTTTGTTTGTTATAGATATATATATATATATATATATATATATATATATATATATATCTGTTTTTAATTCAAATAGCAAAACCTTAATATCAACATAGGGGGGATCGAACCTTGACATAAATGGTGAAAAAAGAAGTGTGTAACCGTTGTGCCATGTTATTCATCAATTGTTTATCATTACTTTTAATATTTATTTATGGGCAATTGATATTTCATGAACTAAAACAATTGACATTTTTGACATATAAATACTACACATATAATATTTCATTTTTGTTTAGCATATCTTTTGACAAATACATTAAAACATATAATCAAGAAAACTTATATGTGCAAATAAATTTTTTTATAATTTTAAGGAATTCTTTCCTAAATAAACTAATTAAAAAAATTAAGAAAAAAATTGGATGTTGCAATTAGGAAGATCGAACTTTATACAACTGAATAAGAGAAAGAATGTCAAATCACTGCACTGCTGGATCTACTCAACAAAATGATATTTTGTTTAATATATATAACAAAATAGCAAAATCATTATTTTTGATTTGGAGGGGAATCGAACCTTGAGATGAAGTGTGTAAAAGAGAGTGTGTAACCATTGTGTCATATCATTCATTCGAGTGTTTATCAATACTTTTAATATTTATTTCTTTATGAGTAGTATTGCAATTGATATTTCATAAATATGTATATCTTTTGACATTTTTGGAATACTAAAACGATTAACAAATACATAAGTACGTACAAGCAAGAAAATTTATATGTGCACATAAGAAAATAAATTTTCAAACAAGAAAGAATCATCTTACCATCTTTTAAAAATTTTAGGAAAGATTTCTTAATATTAAGGAAAAGTTTCTTAAATATGAAAACATAGTTGAAGTTAAGCAAATAATCAAATATTTTTGAAAATGGTAATAAATAACAAATTAAGATAACAAAACATGGAAGTCTTCTTAGAAGGAAATTTTTTGATAAGTAAACTATATTGGAATTCTGCAAGTAGTCTTGTTATGCCCTTCTTCACCACATCTACTATATTTGTGTCCTTGTGATTTTGAACCTCGAACTCCAAACTCTCCAGCTGACCTGATTCTCTTTTTGGGAGGTCTCCCACTGCTTTTCTTAGTTTGTGGTGGTGCGCATGAGAATTCACCAACAGCTGCTGGAAATGTATAACTTGTTAAATCTCCGCATGGGTGAATGCTCTCTACATATGATTTGAACCATGTTTCTGTTAAGTAAAACTCATCAACAAACTGGTTTTCATCCATCTTCGAATGTTTCGCAGCAGCAATGGCATGAATACAAGGTATTTTGTCTACATCAAAGATGCAACAAGTGCACTGCTTGTTTTTCAGATGAACAATATACTTTCGGGTCTCATCCTTGACCTCAAACTCATATCGATATATTTGGAAAACATCAAGTATCATTGCAGCATCATACCTTTCTACCATCTTCTTCACCATACGTGGTGTGACCAGCTTTTTGTGTTTGGCAGCCTTTTCCCGGTGTTCATGAAACCATGTTGTAAGAGTCAATCTAATGGTTTCAAGAAGAGATATTATAGGCAACTCACGAGGCATGTTTAACATAGAATTCAATGACTCTGCAATGTTAGTTGTCATGATATTGTATCGGTTTGAAGGTGCATAAGACCGAGCCCATTTTCTGAAATCAGCATCTTCTAAATATGTGGCTAAATCTACACTTCTACATCTTATGTTGCTGAATATGGCACTAAACTCATGACGAGTATAAGCATTAGCTGCAGCTTCTACAAGAGGCAACAATCCTTTTCTCCCATACTTTGGTTTAAGATTGTTTAGTAGGTGAATTCGGCAAATACCATGATGTGCAAGTGGATAAATTTTTGAAAGTGTCTTTGCAATAGCAGGAGCTCGATCTGAAACAAATACCAAATCAGATGCGTCTGGGATAATAGTCTTCAGTCCATTAAAAACCAACTCCACGCAGCTTCATTTTCGGAGTCCACTATTGCAAATGCTAGAGGGTATAAAGAGAAATCTCCATCTTGTGCACAAGCTCCTAGCAAAGTTCTCTTAAACTTTCCTTTGAGAAACGTACCATCTCCAACAATCACTCTTCTCATCAAAGCAAAACCTCTTATCGATGGACCAAATGCAACAAAGGTGTATTTGAATTTACCAGTAGTATCCATCTCCAAATAAACTGTTGATCCAGGATTTTTCTCTTTAAGCATAAACAACCATTTCGATAGGTTGAAATAACTATCCTCAAGAGTCCCTCTCATCAGATTCTGAGCATACTCTTTCACTCTCCAAGCTTGTTTGTAATTAATATGTATACCATGCTCTAATCTAACTTGCTTCATAATCTGTTTTGGTTTGAGTCCATATTTCTTCTCACCATAGTTGCTACACATTAAAGTTCCAAGCAATTTCATGGTTCCTTGTCTATGGTTGGCATTTCTGTGTGTTGTATCACAAGTATGCCCATGAACATACTTCTTCACTATAAAGTAATCAAAAGCAGCCGCCTTTAAAGCACGCATCCTAAAAGTGCATTTATCATCAACACATCCTAATATCACTCTTGACTTATTCGACCAGAGAGACTTGAACTCAAACTTCCACTCTAATGCCCATTTTCCCATTTTTTCCATCAACTCATCCTTGTTCTTAAAATATCTATTCACATATATATCATCGACACCTCGGGTTGAATGTGAAATAGGAATTGGAGAAAGATCAGGAGCAGCGTTTAAAAGAAGTGAATGATACCCTTTATCACCATTCGAAAAGTTGTTGTTTCCTGCTACATTTGCTGACATATCATTTCCAATCGATGTATGAAATTTCTATAAAGAGAAAAATAAAATAGAATTGATATTAAATGAAACTTAATACAAATGAAATAAAATTGATATTAAAAGAGAAATAATCATACTTTAGTTGTCAATTTTCATATATAAATAGTAAAACAATCGTTTCCTAAAACTTAGAAAAGCTTTTTAAATTTAGGAAGGTTTCTTTGAAAAATTTGGAAAACAGATTTAAGAAAAAATGCATAAATCAGCAGAAGGCAATATATATACCATTGTAAGAAAAGATATAAATGCAATGCTACCTGTTGTTTTTCATGTGAAAAATATGGAGTGACACAAGAATCACCATTTAAAGTTCTCACTACTTCTGTAAATCGAGTGTTTTTTCACTTGACAAATCTCTGAATTGCATATAATATTCGATTGAATGTTGTTTCCAACATTCTCAACAGCAATGATATCATTGTTTTATGGGGCCTAAAACAAAGTTTTAAAAGTATTAATGCAACTACAAAGAAATATGATCTCTCTAAAAATTGAACTATTTATACAAATCTCTTTGAAATAAATATGAAAATATGTTACCCGTTGTTTTTCACACAAAATTGTTGGATCAACACATGAATCACCATCTAGATTTTGTAACATTTATGTGCATTGACTTTTTTCCACATTACAATTTGCTTCATCATTTACGGACTCAAGAGAAATGATGTTGCATTTGTCACTCACCTAAAACAGAGAGGAATTAAATTACAAGCAAAAGTGTGGAAATTAAACTTTAATAGAATACAAGTTCCTGTACTCTAACATTTAGGAAGATTTTTTCAATTTTTAGGAAACTTTTTTAATAATTTAGGAAGTTATGCACGAATAGTTTCATTATCGAAAGAAAACATATAAAAATGAGTTGCAATTTTACGCACCGTTACATAGAGACGAATGAGTTCAACATCTTGTTTTAGCTTATTTATGAAAGTGCGTAGTTGACGATCGTTGCGCAAATACACGGGTGGAGCATCATTTATCATTACCTTTGTGCTTAGTGGAAGGGCATAGCTAAGGGTAATTGCATTATTTTGTACAGAGCGATCGATTCCAAAATCTTCAGAAACTATTTCTAGTAAAGCATCATATTTGACATCTTCATCTACTTCAAAAACAGAGGCTCCTTTTTCCATTTCAACTAGAAATTCCCATTTGAGCATTTCATTTAATTTCCACTCTCCACAAACACAATAAATCTCTATCATATTTTCCTGAAAAATGCAAATAAAAGCATCAAGTAAAAGAAAATTCACATTCATAACTTGGAAAATGACTATTTAGATGAAAGAAAGAGCTTCAGACAGGCCATACAGTGGCAGAACAAAAAAAATAAAAACTACTTATAATTTTCAGATGTATGAGAGTGAAAGAGATGGCTTCTCTGCTAGGCTTTTGTAACTTGAGTTATAGTAAGTTCTTTTGATTATCTGCTAGGTTCCTCGTCTTAGAGAATCGGCTTGCTGTGTCTTAGATCTATCTAGAAGATGATGGACAATTATTATTCTTTCTAAGAGGGTGAAAGAGAAAACATGAATTATGTTGTTGTAATTATTTATTTTGCCTAACTGCTCATTTCTGGGCAGGGACCTAGTTCATAGTGGAGGAGTGCATGGAGAGCACTATTACGCCTTCAGTAGGGCAACTCTTTCAGAACAGTGGTATGTATCATTGTATTGTTTCTAACTGTCTGCCTTTTTTATCGCTAAAACAAGCTTTGTATTTTGTAATCCTTGAAGAAGTTTTATTGAAAACTAGTTTGCTCATCATCTAGGCTAGCAAAGTGTAAGTCATGTATGTTATTGAATTTCTCTAGACTTTTCTAACCACCTCTTTAAACTTGTATATCATGATATTAGTTTCAGATTTGAGCTCTCTGTATAACTAAGAACTAATCATATTAATTTGAGTTTACTGTATAAACAGAAATAAGCACACACACAAACACAAATATCAGAAGATTAAAGAACACAAGATTAAAGAACAGAATCTCGTGTCTCCTCTGCAAATCTCGCCGGAAAACGAAGAGAACATACCTCTGCAAATCTCGCCGGAAAAGAAATTGCAATTTGCGATTTTTAAGGAGCGGCCTCCGACAGAGATCGTGTTGGTGTAACCGTTACTTTCTGGAAAGCGCGATCTTCTTACTGCAAATGTCACTGGAGTTACTGTAAATATCGCCGGAGTTGCTGCAAATGTCGCGATTTGAAGACTTTTCTAGATGAAATGCTAGATTTGTGATTATTTGGTCGAGTTGCTATTTTTGTCACCAAAAGTTAATTTGATGCTATTAGAGGGAAAATAGATAAAAAAGAAAAATATGTATTAAAGTGCAGTCTTAAATCATAATGTAATGTCATTTGCCACTTTAGTTATTCTCTAATCTCAATTCAAACTTGACAAATAATTCCTTTTCTAACCTCAAATGAAAATGATAAAAAAAATTTAAAATTGTGACAAATGAAACTGATCAAATTTTTAAAAAATTGTGATAAATTTTCAACATTAATAGTGTATCCAAATTACATTCAGCGTAATTAAAACTAACTATGTTATTATTTTATTTTAAAATAGAATTAGATATATAAAAACTTTTAATAGTCACTTTTTATTCTTATATCAATGGTAGAAATCATTTGATATTATAAATGTATTTAATTATGGACTCAGTTAAGAAAAGTCTAAGAATTGTACTATTGATTAAAGTATATTATTTGAAAATGTGAATATTGATCAATTGCAAAATTAACATTTATGTTTTTAAATAACACATTTTCTAAATTTAAATAAAAATATAAATACATAGCAGAATTTGATAATCTTATTTTAATAATGAGAGTTTTAATCAATTACAAAAATAATTTTTTTTTTAAATAATATAAAATTTTAAATACAAAATAGTTTTTTCGAAAAATTTGATTTAAAAAATATAAAATTTAATCAATTATAAAAATAATATTTATATTTTCGAATAAGACTTGTCGGAAAACTTTCATATGTTTATATAATAAACACAAAAGACATAAATAAAATAAGAACTTTGTATCGTTTTATGTTTTCTTACCGATCAAAGTTAAAACTAACAAACTGACATTGTACATAGATATTAGTTAACGATCGTTTATCAGAAAAACATTATTTTCTATTACGTTGGTGTAATATTTAGATTATTAATACATGAATAAAGAAAACTCTAGAAACAAACACAAGCAAAAAGGAAATTCTTGTTATTTAAAAAAAAAGGGGGAAACAGTGTAAACAAACACAAGGTAAATAAAACAGTATCCAAACATACCAAGTGTTCGATTGCTCTTTCTTTCTCTCTTATATAAACATATTCATAATCAGATCATTCTCTACCAATTCCCAATTTTACTCACTCTCGTTTCTTTCTTTGCTTCGTAACCCTAATTGAATTCGAGAGAATGTCTCCGAGAACAATGCAGAAACATGAGTTCTTGGAACTGTTCGAGGTAGCATTTGAAGCGGCTAAGTGTGTGAAAGGCGATGATATGAATTCTCCAGAGGTCTCGAGGTGTGTCGATGCCATTAATCGTTTGAAAGAAGCTCCTGAATCTCTCGCTTCTGATCTCGTCTACACAACCTCCATTGGAAAGAGTTACAGAGTTTTCATCAAGCACAAGAACAATCAAATTCGATCTCAAGCAAGACTTCTTTGGGATCTTTGGCTCACGTATCTTTACGCCACCGGTAAAAAACAAAGCGATGCGAAAGATCAAAATCCGTTGAAGAAGCGTGTGGAGGTTTCGAAGATGAAGAAGACGGGAGATTCCAAGAGAGACAAAGTTCGCGAGATTCTTCAGACATCGTTGTCTAAAGTCGCTAATGAGGTTTTTGATACGGAGATGAAAAAACGGCTAGTTTCTTGCGATCCTTGTATTGTGGCTGTATCGATAGAATCTGTCATGTATAAGAAATTAGGTTGTTTCATGGGACCTCAAAAAGCTAAGTACAGATCGATTTTGTTCAACATGGGAGATAGTAACAATCCAGATTTAAGGAGGAAAGTACTGATCGGTGAGATTAATGGAGAAAGATTGGTGACGATGGATAGAGAAGAGATGGGGAGTGACAAGATTCAGATGGAAATTCAACATATCAAAGAGAAAGCAAGATTCAAGGAAGAGAATAGAATGAAGACAATGATGCTTCAATCAGATATGATCATGACTTAATTAGTAAGATTGTCAATTTGTTGTTAATGTCTGTAGTATGCTGTTGTGTCTATTTTACCAAATCTATGTCTTTTAACATCTCGTATATAATTAGATAACTGTAGAACTGATCATATCTTGTAATAGTAAGTAATCTCGTCAAAGGTGTTAGATATGTTTCATTGGTTCTTGTAATCAAATTTGCATTTTTTCTGTCAATTTTTTGTTATTATCTCTACGACTGTTGTTATCTTTACGGCTTCATCTTCTTGCTCGAGCTATCTCACAAGTTGCTCTAGCGACCACACCTGAACTGCTCTAGTTCAGTTGTTAGTGAATTACAAGTTTCAGACATCTGAACGTAACATAGCATGTTGTCTTTGCATTGTTTCGATTTCATACTGCCATGCTTTGTCTCGCTCCTGAGAGAGCTTACGAAGCTCATCAATTCTTGAATCCTCTAAGGCATTGATCTCCATCAACTGCTGTTTTGCGTTCTCTGCTTCATCCTGAGCTTCCTTCTTCAAGGCTTCTAAAGTGCTTAGCTGTTCCTTTGCCTTCTTTAGCTCTTCTTGCTGCTGAGATATCTGAGATGCCACTTCCGCTGTTCTTCCTGTCTGCTTCTTCTCAATCTTTTATACAGAAACAACACTCACTTACGCTATCAATGCATTACTTGTCACCTTTATACATATCAAGCACCAAACCAAAAAATACTAACAAACACAACAAACGATACATATTTTCTTGCGGTTACATATAAAGAGAGGAAGCTCTAGTGCGATTTGATCCATTTTGCTTCTCAAAACAGTTGTTGCAAAGAGTTCAGAATAAAAACCTTAACTAGTTGTTGTAAGAAACAGTTGTTACACGCGACGTATTGTTTTCGGTTAATCTTTTAATTAACTTTCCTTTTTGTCTACAATTGGTATTCACGAAGACCAAAACAAAAGTTTTACTTATTAAAAAATACATTCATACGGAATATACAAATTTTAAAATACATAATATTACAAATTTGAACATAAGTAACATAAATGTAAAAATTAGATATTGTACTATCTTTTTCTTTATTAAAAGTCACGGATATCATTTTGGATAAATTACTAGATATGTCATTCAATAACCATTAATACACCTAAAACTATTAGATTAAATTTTACAAATCTTTAACAATATTACCTACTAATAATTAATATATAAATTATTCTATTCTTGACAATAATACCAACATTTTGATTTAAATTTACTTATAAATTAGTTTAATTGAAAAATAATCAAACTATATTTATACTCCTTTATATTTATCTATTTAATTATCTCTTATTAAAAATAGAAGTACTCTATTAAATATTCGTATATATCTTGAAAATTCATTATTCACAAATTTAAATTACTATTCTAAAATTTGGAAATTATATTAACTCATTTAATATTTCAAGAATTTATTTATTATAACCATTTTCTATTAGAAAATGGAAATTGTACCAATCTATTAAATTTGTATATATTTGGAAAATTAAAAATTCACACATTTAAATTGTGATTCAAAATTTGAAAATGGTATCACTCATTTACATATTTCAAATATTTAAATTACATAATATTTCAAAAATGATATAAATTTCACATATTAGAATAATTAATAGGTTAGCGCACGATTAAATTCATAATATAAACTAATACATTCGATTTTCATATTTGAATTAACGTTTCCGTTTCGTATATTCCATAATTGAATTATCTTCGTATTATACCATATTACAAGATATACTTTATTTGCATTAAACCAAATTAACATGTAATTAAATTTTCTAAAATTCTAGAACTATACATAATCCTATATAATCCTATATTATGGAGATCAATTTCACATTGTTATTCATCTCAAACTCCAATCTCTCATTCAAATATACACGTTTTGTTTTATTTTCTACTTAATGGCTAATATTGCTGATGTTTATTTTCTTAAACCATTCAAAACGTAATGAAAAATTAGAAATGAAAATATTGAAATTATAGAAACAATATCTCTAATCTAAAATCTTAGAAATAGCATTTTTTTAAATGCAAAATATCAAAAATAACCTCTGTTAATTTTAACCTAAAACTGTTTTTTATTTTCAGAAACCCGCCGCCGTCGACATCAAAAACTCCCTTCTCTTCGTCGACATCGAAAGCTCACTTCTCTTCGTGGACATCCAACTCCGCCTTCACCTTCTTCCTCATCGACGATTCTCGTCATCTCCTACGCCAAAATTGACCTTCATCGTCTTCACAGAGGTAAAAATCTCCTTCGATTTTTGTTGTAGATAAGCTTGGATCTGCTTGGATTTGGAATTAGGTTGAGATTGTTTGTTCTCTTCTAAACCTAGTTTATTCATGTTTGTATTTGGTTTACTGATTTTGTGGAATTTTCATGAAATTTTTTGCCTTTTGCCATTTATGCTTTTCCATTTGCATCTTAAAAATCTTGTCATTATGAGGTCTTGATGAAAAATAACTCTTTCTTTCCATTTATGGTTCATCAAGATTTTGAATTGTCTGATAATTTTCTACACCAAAAGTTTAGACAAAATTGTAACTCTGCTCATTGTTAGATTATATGCTTTACTCTGTTTTTCAGTTGTACTCTCTTTTCTAGTAGTTTTATTTCACCAAGCACAACAGTAGGAGAGTCATTGATTGTTCTAAGAAATCAAATGATCCCATGTCCTACCATTCTAAGTCTTTTTCTGGGTTTCTTTTACTCTCACTAAGCTGAACTCGTTAGTACTTCTTCTTGCAAAGGACCATGAGAATCATGAAATAGCACATTAGTGTTTAAGGAGGCTTTAAAGCTGTTTGTTTGTGTTTTTTCTTGAATCTCTCTCTTATTGTTATCTCACTTTTGAATGACCATTATAATCTATCCTTTTCTATATTTTGCACATTTCGTGTTGGAATACCACTTAGTGGCACCTGATCGAGCTCGGATTCTAGCTCCACCTGATTTTAATTTCGGCATCGTACCAATGCCATCCTTAGATCTTGAATCCATGCATTCAGCTTCTGAATATTCTTTTCTTGTAAGAGAATTTTCTGCCACAAATAGAAACTCGTATATGATGCAAATCCTTTGCCATTCAAATGGCTTAGTAAAGTTAACGAAGAGATCTTGAATGTCACGTAACTATGCTTGATCTGCTTCTCTTTCTGGGGAAGCATCACTTGGAGGTTTCAAGATTGGAAAACTAGCATTTACTACTTTCAAGATTAAGGTTTATTTTCACCATAATCTGACATTGTTAGGTAAGATAAAATCACCCACTAGAGTTTTTCAGTTTAGTATTGCTTGCAAGATGCAAGATTATCCTCAGGGTTAATATTAAGGTCACTTCCTGAAAACTTTTAAGTTTATTATGTACTTTTAAGTGATTGTGATTGTGATTTCTGGAAAGTCTCTAAACTCTTCTGGTAGATGTTATTTTTGTTTCATCTTTTGGTAGATGAGTTTTTAATGTATGAATGTTGCTTCTCTCGATTTGCAGATCATCTCTACCAGCTACCAAAAAATCAATATCACCACTTTCTTTCCAGTTGCTATTGTAAGTTTTATTTCGAATTTCATGTGCTAATAAACTTTGAGTTAAAAAATTTATAAAGTCTTAGAAAAGAATTCCTAAAACATAAGAGATACTATCTAAAATTGCATAAAGTTTTCCTAAAATTTAATAAAGTATTTCTTGTTTGTTTCTTACCTTTTAATCGACTCTGCTTATCACATTTAATAAAATTTAATATTTCCATTCGCAAAGGATTTAATTTAAGGATGTGTCCAACATATTTGAGCTGTTTTTTTTCTTTCACAAAAATATTCCTAAAAGTATGTATAGAGATAGTCAATTATGATTCCTTTTGAATATTATCATCAGCGGTTTGTGTCAGAATTGGTCTTAGTTTTGGTTAGTTAAAATAATGGAATAATATTTCATAGAACACATTCTGATTTCTGTTAAGAACATTCAAACATATGTGATTAACTAACAGAAAAAAGACTACATCAAACATAAATATCGTTTCAGGATGAAATTACTAAAACATTAGAAATACTACATAAAATTAATCAAATTTTTCTCAAATTCATCATTTCAGGAAAGAATTCCGTAAACATAAGAAATACTACCTAAAATTTCTAAAACATTAGAGATAACTACATAAATAACGATTTAGGAAAGAATTCCTAAAACATTAGAGATTCTTCCTAAAATTGATCAAAGTTTTCCTAAAATTTAATAATCATTTTAGAAAGGCATTTCATACTTTTAGTAAGACATTCCTTAATCTTAAATAAATCAGATAGTGTTAACATTAACAAATTCATCGATTTTTATAGATATAAACATGGGAGACTCATTCCCCCTAAGAATTCCTTTACCTTAGTTGCGGTATAGCTTCGGATAAGAACTCCAACAAGTAGTGGTTATTAACCAAGCTTCCACATTAAATGTTATTCAAATTGTTAAAGAGCTGTTAGGAGATGCTCAGTTTTAGCGTGTAAAAACAGTTTTATGGGCCCTCTTGTTCTTGCTAGTGAGAGAGGGTTGGAATTCTCGGGCAAGCTCGTTCATTTCATTTTGTCAAGACAAATGGATACAAAAAAGAAGAACGAGTTATGGTTTCAGTTTGCTGGGCAACATATGAGATTCTCGATAAGAGAATTTCATATGGTTATGGGTCTAAAATGTAGAGAAGAAGAGCGATCGGAAGATTGCGAAAACCAAAGTATTGTGTGGGAAAGGTTAAATGGGAGCCACACTTTAAAAGATATAGAGGATGTACTTCGACAGACCAATGAGGATTAACTCGACGAAAGGTTTTTGTTGGGTATATTATTGCTGATCGAAGGAATCTTGCTCCATAAGTATAGTGCATATAAATTTCCATCATCAAATGTGGAAATTGCACAAGATATTCAGAAGCTTCAAAATTATTGTTGGGGAAGAGATTCGTACATGATGCTCCTTAAATCGGTTAAAAAAGCCAATCTAGAAAAAGGGAAATACGATCTCCACGGATTCCCTATGGCGCTCCAACTGTGGCTATTAGCATCTGTACCACTTCTCCAGTCTTCATTTAGTGCGATCGATGCCCTTGCACAAAGAAATGGATTCATTGCACAACGATTCACCAAGACACACAAGCCTACTCTCTCACATATCCAAAACATAGAAGGAGTGCAAAATATAAGCTTATAATATTATAATTAATTAGGAATTCTTTCTTGAATTTTAATGAATTAATTTGTTTTGTTTTGTAGGTTAAAGTTATATGTATACTCCCATCTCTTGAGAATGATGGAGAAGATTCTATATCATTGGAGGATGAGGAAGATGAAGACATTTATGCCATTGTGGACTTCGTAAAAAAGGTACCGAGTAACCAAAGAAGATTGGCTGAGTGGATCTGTTGATGTTCCCGGAGCAATGGAAGAGATTACGAGGCAATCGTTTAGGTTTTCTAGACCATCAGAAGAGTACCCGCAATCTACTACTGATGAGTCAGTTAAGGCCAAGCTAGACAATCTTATGAGAGTTGTTGAAGACGGGTTTAGATTAATGAATGATCGCTTGTCACGAATAGAAGACATGCTTGAAAACTTTAGAAATGAGGTATGATTATTACTATCGTTTTTTGTTGTAAAATTGATTATTTAATTATCTTTAAAAAAATTTAATTGTTGTAGAGAGCTAACATGGATGGTAATCATTCTTCTCACCATCAATCCCTGTCATTTCAACAAAATGAAAATGATCACATACCTCCGCCTGCTCAATATGAGGTATGATCAATGGTAATATTTTTTTTTCTTTTAATAATTTATTGATTTATTGTTTCCTAAAAACTTTTGTGATTGTTGAAGAGAACTGAGATGAATGATATTCCAACCCACCACCCTTCACCATCGGTGCAAGAAAATCCAGCTGATAGGATGGGTTCAACAATTAATCCAAATGATGGGGTAAGATTTTCTAAAATTTTAGTCATTTAAGTAGTTTAGTCAAGGTTTCCTAAAATTTAAAGAAATGCCTCCTAAATGCTTCCTAAATTAAAACTTAATTGAAGTGTTACATTTCATTATTTAAACATTTTTTCTTTTTCTGTGTGTTTTTCATTAAATGTTAAGTCTGAAGCATCTTTACTTACTGAAATGGAGAGAAAAAAACTAAAATTGCTTCAAAAAATTGAAGCATATCACAATGGTAATTGGTTGGAAGCGGTTATTTAGATTATTCACAATGATGCGAGTTTGACTGTTTTGATCCCTGAAAATAGAAAAATGATACTACTAAGATGTAAAAAAGAGAAACTATGGATTCCAAAAAAATAAGGAGTTTGGAATCCACCTCTAGAAGAATGTCATTTACGTGATCAAACTCAAAATGCAAAGGTATATTCTGAATACAAAGTCCCGTATTGGTATTTGATTGGTAAGGTGTTTTGTGATTGTATCGCATATGGTTTCATAAAACTTAAGAAATGCTTTCTAAATAGTGTAAAAATCCAGAACTGTGACTATAAATAAAATTTTGTATTTTTCAAGAGGAGAAGGAGAAAGTGCATTCCTCGTTCAACGAGGTAAGCTTCAACCTTTTCTCAACTCCAACAGAGGACATAGGAGAACCATCAAGGCCAAATGTTCCCGTGCCGCCGCTTGATGATGATATCGGACCATTGAAAAAGAGGAAAATGACTAAAGTATAACCTCAATGACCTAATCCAAAAATCGGTGAGCCGGAACAGAAATTTCAGAGACGGAGTACGAGGACGGTGATTCCTTCTAGACCAACCAAGACTCCATTTAGAGTGCTTAGAAATCCGGCGTTGTCTGTTACACCCGAGGTGCATCCCATTCTAAATCCGTTTGGATCTCCTCTTCTGCATCATTTTGATAAGTTGCTCCACTGGAAGACATTAAGAAAACCAATGTTAGTATGTTTTAAATTTGTATACATAGTTTTATTGTACTAGTTTTATTTCATCGTAACTACTTTGTATTTGCACTCATATCAAAATTAGGGATGTATCGGTAGATCCATCATGGTTTGTGCAAATAGAGATCATAGGGGCTAGTATTGATGAAGAGATAAATTATTAGATTCTTCTTATTTGTTTTTTTGTGTGGTTTTTAATAGATTTTGTTGTTTCTATTGTTGCAGCACATTAACGCCACATTGTTAATGTTGTGCATGCGAAGGGGTCATGAACCCGTATATTTTCACAACAACCGCCTTCCAAGAGCGACGTTTATGGAGACAAACTTTTTTAAGAAGCTATACTTGTGCTACAATTAAAAAAAACTAAGCCGAACAATGTTGCTCTAGGAGAGATCATTGAAGTCTTCTTTTTTACATAAAATATGGCTACTAATCTTAAGTAATGATTTTGAATATTAATGAAGTGTTTCCTAAATAAAATAATTATTAAATTTAAAACTAAAATTATCAAGATGAGGGGGGAATCAATCACTTGGCACATGTTTTAAAAGGTGTAATAATACTGTAATCTAATGAACAATAAGTATTTTGTTTGATATATATAATATATATATCTGTTTTTAATTCAAATAGCAAAACCTTAATATCAACACAAATGGTGAAAAAGAAGTGTGTAACCGTTGTGCCATGTTATTCATCAATTGTTTATCATTACTTTTAATATTTATTTATGAACAATTGATATTTCATGAACTAAAACAATTGATATTTTTGACATATAAATACTACACATATAATATTTCATTTTTGTGTAGCATATCTTTTGACAAATACATTAAAACATATAATAAAGAAAACTTATATGTGCAAATAAATTTTTTATAATTTTAAGGAATTCTTTCCTAAATAAACTAATTAAAAAAATTAAGAAAAAAATTGGATGTTGCAATTAGGAAGATCGAACTTTATACAACTGAATAAGAGAAAGAATGTGAAATCACTGCACTGCTGGATCTAATCAACAAAATGACATTTTGTTTAATATATATAACAAAATAGCAAAATCATTATTTTTGATTTGGAGGGGAATCGAACCTTGAGATGAAGTGTGAAAAAGAGAGTGTGTAACCATTGTGCCATATCATTCATTCGAGTGTTTATCAATACTTTTAATATTTATTTCTTTACGAGTAGTATTGCAATTGATATTTCATAAACATGTATATCTTTTGACATTTTTGGAATACTAAAATGATTAACAAATACATAAGTACGTACAAGCAAGAAAAATATATGTGCACATAAGAAAATAAATTTTCAAACAAGAAAGAATCATCTTACCATCTTTTAAAAATTTTAGGAAAGATTTCGTAATATTAAGGAGAAGTTTCTTAAATATGAAAACACAGTTGAAGTTAAGCAAATAATCAAATATCTTTTGAAAATGTTAATAAGTAACAAATTAAGATAACAAAACATGAAAGTCTTCTTAGAAGAAATTTTTTTGATAAGTAAACTATATTGGAATTCTACAAGTAGTCTTGTTATGCCCTTCTTCACCACATCTACTATATTTGTGTCCTTGTGATTTTGAACCTGGAACTCCAAACTCTCCAACTGACCTGATTCTCTTTTTGGGAGGTCTTCCACTGCTTTTCTTAGTTTGTGGTGGTGCGCATGAGAATTCACCAACAGCTGCTGGAAATGTATAACTTGTTAAATCTCCGCATGGGTGAATGCTCTCTGCATATGATTTGAACCATGTCTCTGTTAAGTAAAACTCATCAACAAACTGGTTTTCATCCATCTTCGAACGTTTCGTAGCAACAATGGCATGAATACAAGGTATTTTGTCTACATCAAAGATGCAACAAGTGCACTGCTTGTTTTTCAGATGAACAATATACTTTCGGGTCTCATCATTGACCTCAAACTCATATCGATATACTTGGAAAACATCAAGTATCATTGCAACATCATACCTTTCTACCATCTCCTTCACCATACGTGGTGTGACCAGCTTTTTGTGTTTGGCAGCTTTTTCCCGGCGTTCATGAAACCATGTTGTAAGAGTCAATCTAATGGTTTCAAGAAGAGATATTATAGGCAACTCACGAGGCATGTTTAACATAGAATTCAATGACTCTGCAATGTTAGTTGTCATGATATTGTATCGGTTTGAAGGTGCATAAGACCGAGCCCATTTTCTGAAATCGGTATCTTCTAAATATGTGGCTAAATCTACACTTCTACATCTTATGTTGCTGAATATGGCACTAAACTCATGACGAGTATAAGCATTAGCTGCAGCTTCTACAAGAGGCAACAATCCTTTTCTCCCATACTTTGGTTTAAGATTGTTTAGTAGGTGAATTCGGCAAATACCATGATGTGCAAGTGGATAAATTTTTGAAAGTGTCTTTGCAATAGCAGGAGCTCGATCTGAAACAAATATCAAATCAGATGCGTCTGGGATAATAGTCCTCAGTCCATTAAAAACCAACTCCACGCAGCTTCATTTTCGGAGTCCACTATTGCAAATGCTAGAGGGTATAAAGAGAAATCTTCATCTTGTGCACAAGCTCCTAGCAAAGTTCTCTTAAACTTTCCTTTGAGAAATGTACCATCTCCAACAATCACTCTTCTCATCAAAGCAAAACCTCTTATCGATGGACCCAATGCAACAAAGGTGTATTTGAATTTACCAGTAGTATCTATCTCCAAATAAACTGTTGATCCAGGATTTTTCTCTTTAAGCATAAACAACCATTTCGATAGGTTGAAATAACTATCCTCAAGAGTCCCTCTCATCAGATTCTGAGCATACTCTTTCACTCTCCAAGCTTGTTTGTAATTAATATGTATACCATGCTCTAATCTAACTTGCTCCATAATCAGTTTTGGTTTGAGTCCATATTTCTTCTCACCATAGTTGCTACACATTAAAGTTCCAAGCAATTTCATGGTTCCTTGTCTATGGTTGGCATTTCTGTGTGTTGTATCACAAGTATGCCCATGAACATACTTCTTCACTACAAAGTAATCAGAAGCAGCCGCCTTTAAAGCACGCATCCTCCAAGTGCATTTATCATCAACACATCCTAAGATCACTCTTGACTTATTCGACCAGAGAG
Organism: Pugionium cornutum; assembly: GCA_018901935.1. NCBI lineage: Eukaryota > Viridiplantae > Streptophyta > Magnoliopsida > Brassicales > Brassicaceae > Pugionium > Pugionium cornutum. The sequence goes on from CM032161.1 coordinate 26,276,630, forward strand.
ACTTGAACTCAAACTTCCACTGTAATGCCCATTTTCCCATTTTTTCCATCAACTCATCCTTGTTCTTAAAATATCTATTCAATTTTCATATATAAATAGTAAAACAATCATTTCCTAAAACTTAGAAAAGCTTTTTAAATTTAGGAAGGTTTCTTTGAAAAATTTGGAAAACAGATTTTAAAAAAATGCATAAATCAGCAGAAGGCAATATATATACCATTGTAAGAAAAGATATAAAGAAAATATGGAATGACACAAGAATCACCATTTAAAGTTCTCATATTCGATTGAATATTGTTTCCAATATTCTCAACAGCAACGATATCATTGTTTTCTGGGGCCTAAAACAAAGTTTTAAAAGTATTAATGCGACTACAAAGAAATATGATCTCTCTAAAAATTGAACTATTTATACAAATCTCTTTGAAATAAATATAAAAAATATGTTACCCGTTGTTTTTCACACAAAATTGTTGGATCAACACATGAATCACCATCTAGATTTTGCAACATTTGTGTGCATTGACTGTTTTCCACATTACAATTTGCTTCATCATTTACGGACTCAAGAGAAATGATGTTGCATTTGTCACTCACCTAAAACAGAGAGGAATTAAATTACAAGCAAAAGTGTGGAAATTAAACTTTAACAGAATACAAGTTCATGTACTGTAACATTTATGAAGGTTTTTTCAATTTTAGGAAACTTTTCTAACAATTTAGGAAGTTATGCACGAATCGTATCATTATCGAAAGAAAACATATCAAAAATGAGTTGCAATTTTACGCACCGTTACACAGAGACGAATGAGTTCAACATCTTGTTTTAGCTTATTTATGAAAGTGCGTAGTTGACGATCGTTGCGCAAATACACGGGTGGAGCATCATTTATCATCACCTTTATGCTTAGTGGAAGGGCATAGCTAAGGGTAATTGCATTATTTTGTACAGAGCGATCGATTCCAAAATCTTCAAAAACCATTTCTAGTAAAGCATCATATTTGACATCTTCATCTACTTCAAAACAGAGGCTCCTTTTTCCATTTCAACTAAAAATTCCCATTTGAGCATTTAATTTAATTTCCACTCTCCACAAACACAATAAATCTCTATCATATTTTCCTGAAAAAAATGCAAATTAAAGCATCAAGTAAAAGAGAATTCAAATTCATAACTTGGACAATCACTATTTAGATGAAAGAAAGGGTTTCAGACAGACCATACAGTGGCAGAACAAAAAAATAGAAACTACTTATAATTTTCAGATGTATGAGAGTGAAAGAGATGACTTCTCTGCTAGGCTTTTGTAACTTGAGTTACAGTAAGTTCTTTTGATTATCTGCTAGGCTCCTCGTCTTAGAGAATCGGCTTGCTGTGTCTTAGATCTGTCTAGAAGATGATGGAAAATTATTATTCTTTCTAAAAGAGTGAAAGAGAAAACATGAATTATGTTGTTGTAATTATTTATTTTGCCTAAGTGCTTATTTCTGGGTAGGGACCTAGTTCATAGTGGAGGAGTGCATGGAGGGCACTATTACGCCTTCAGTAGGGCAACTCTTTCAGAACAGTGGTATGTATCATTCTATTGTTTCTAACTGTCTCCTTTTTTATCGCTAAAACAAGCTTTGTATTTTGTAATCCTTGAAGAAGTTTTATTGAAAACTAGTTTGCTCATCATCTAGGCTAGCAAGGTGTAAGTCATGTATGTTATTGAATTTCTCTAGACTTTTCTAACCACCTCTTTAAACTTGTATATTCGATATAAGTTTCAGATTTGAGTTCACGTATAACTAAGAACTAGTTATATTAATTTGAGTTCAATAAATGTAAATAAGCACACACACAAACACAAATATCGAAGATTAAAGAACACAAGATTAAACGTGTCTTCTGGAAAACGAAGAGAACATACCTCTACAAATCTCGCCGGAAAAGAAATTGCAATTTGCGATTTTTAAAGAGCGGCCTCCGACATAGATCGTGCTGGTGTAGCCGTTACTTTCCGGAGAGCGCGATCTTCTTACTGCAAATGTCACTGGAGTTACTGTAAATATCGCCGGAGTTGCTACAAATGTCGCGATTTGAAGAAGTCGACTAAACCCAGAGAAAAAGCGTCGGCTCCTGTGACGAAGAAAAAGTTAGTTTTTATGTGAGGATAATAAAGTCATTTGTTAATAGATGAAATGCTAGATTTGTGATTATTTGGTCGAGTTGCTATTTTTGTCACCAAAAGTTAATTTGATGCTATTAGAGAGAAAATGGATAAAAGAGAAAAATATATATTAAAGTGCAGTCTTAAATCATAATGTAACATCATTGTGGCACTTTAGTTATTCTCTAAAATCAATTCAAACTTGACAAATAATTCATTTTCTAACCTCAAATAAAAATGATAAAAAATTTTTAAAATTGTGACAAATGAAACTAATCAAATTTTTAAAAAAATTGTGATAAATTTTCAATATTAATAGTGTATCCAAATTACATTCAGCGTAATTAAAATTAACTATGTTATTATTTTATTTAAAAATAGAATTAGATATATAAAAACTTTTAATAGTCACTTTTTATTCTTATGTCAATGGTAGAAATCATTTGATCTTATAAATGTATTTAATTATGGACTCAGTTAAGAAAAGTCTAAGAATTGTACTATTGATTAAAGTATATTATTTGAAAATGTGAATATTGATGAATTGCAAAATTAACATTTATGTTTTTAAATAACACATTTTCTAAATTTAAATAAAAATATAAATACATAGCAGAATTTGATAATCTTATTTTAATAATGAGAGTTTTAATCAATTACAAAAATAATTTTTTTTTTAAATAATATAAATTTTAAATACAAAATAGTTTTTTCGAAAAATTTGATTTAAAAAATATAAAATTTAATAAATTATAAAAATAATATTTTTATTTTCGAATAAGACTTGTCGGAAAACTTTCATATGTTTATATAATAAACACAAAAGACATAAATAAAATAAGAATTTGTATCGTTTTATGTTTTCTTACCGATCAAAGTTAAAACTAACAAACTGACATTGTACATAGATATTAGTTAACGATCGTTTATCAGAAAAACATTATTTTCTATTACGTTGGTGTAATATTTAGATTATTAATACATGAATAAAGAAAACTCTAGAAACAAACACAAGCAAAAAGGAAATTCTTGTTATTTAAAAAAAAAGGGGGAAACAGTGTAAACAAACACAAGGTAAATAAAACAGTATCCAAACATACCAAGTGTTCGATTGCTCTTTCTTTCTCTCTTATATAAACATATTCATAATCAGATCATTCTCTACCAATTCCCAATTTTACTCACTCTCGTTTCTTTCTTTGCTTCGTAACCCTAATTGAATTCGAGAGAATGTCTCCGAGAACAATGCAGAAACATGAGTTCTTGGAACTGTTCGAGGTAGCATTTGAAGCGGCTAAGTGTGTGAAAGGCGATGATATGAATTCTCCAGAGGTCTCGAGGTGTGTCGATGCCATTAATCGTTTGAAAGAAGCTCCTGAATCTCTCGCTTCTGATCTCGTCTACACAACCTCCATTGGAAAGAGTTACAGAGTTTTCATCAAGCACAAGAACAATCAAATTCGATCTCAAGCAAGACTTCTTTGGGATCTTTGGCTCACGTATCTTTACGCCACCGGTAAAAAACAAAGCGATGCGAAAGATCAAAATCCGTTGAAGAAGCGTGTGGAGGTTTCGAAGATGAAGAAGACGGGAGATTCCAAGAGAGACAAAGTTCGCGAGATTCTTCAGACATCGTTGTCTAAAGTCGCTAATGAGGTTTTTGATACGGAGATGAAAAAACGGCTAGTTTCTTGCGATCCTTGTATTGTGGCTGTATCGATAGAATCTGTCATGTATAAGAAATTAGGTTGTTTCATGGGACCTCAAAAAGCTAAGTACAGATCGATTTTGTTCAACATGGGAGATAGTAACAATCCAGATTTAAGGAGGAAAGTACTGATCGGTGAGATTAATGGAGAAAGATTGGTGACGATGGATAGAGAAGAGATGGGGAGTGACAAGATTCAGATGGAAATTCAACATATCAAAGAGAAAGCAAGATTCAAGGAAGAGAATAGAATGAAGACAATGATGCTTCAATCAGATATGATCATGACTTAATTAGTAAGATTGTCAATTTGTTGTTAATGTCTGTAGTATGCTGTTGTGTCTATTTTACCAAATCTATGTCTTTTAACATCTCGTATATAATTAGATAACTGTAGAACTGATCATATCTTGTAATAGTAAGTAATCTCGTCAAAGGTGTTAGATATGTTTCATTGGTTCTTGTAATCAAATTTGCATTTTTTCTGTCAATTTTTTGTTATTATCTCTACGACTGTTGTTATCTTTACGGCTTCATCTTCTTGCTCGAGCTATCTCACAAGTTGCTCTAGCGACCACACCTGAACTGCTCTAGTTTAGTTGTTAGAGAATTAAAAGTTTCAGACATCTGAACGTAACATAGCATGTTGTCTCTGCATTGCTTCGAGTTCAGACTGCCATGCTTTGTCTCGCTCCTTAGAGAGCTTACGAAGCTCATCAATTCTTGAATCCTCTGAGGCATTGATCTCCATCAACTTCTGTTTTGCGTCCTCTGCTTCATCTTGAGCTTCCTTCTTCAAGGCTTTTGAAGCGTTTACCTGTTCCTTTGCCTTCTTTAGCTCTTCTTGCAGCTGAGATAACTGAGATGCCATTTCGGCTGTTTTCCCTATCCGTTTCTTCTCAATCTTTTATACAGAAACAACACTCACTTACGCTATCAATGCATTACTTGTCACCTTTATACATATCAAGCACCAAACCAAAAAATACTAACAAACACAACAAACGATACATATTTTCTTGCGGTTACATATAAAGAGAGGAAGCTCTAGTGCGATTTGATCCATTTTGCTTCTCAAAACAGTTGTTGCAAAGAGTTCAGAATAAAAACCTTAACTAGTTGTTGTAAGAAACAGTTGTTACACGCGACGTATTGTTTTCGGTTAATCTTTTAATTAACTTTCCTTTTTGTCTACAATTGGTATTCACGAAGACCAAAACAAAAGTTTTACTTATTAAAAAATACATTCATACGGAATATACAAATTTTAAAATACATAATATTACAAATTTGAACATAAGTAACATAAATGTAAAAATTAGATATTGTACTATCTTTTTCTTTACTTAAAAGTCACAGATATCATTTTGGATAAATTACTAGATATGTCATTCAATAACCATTAATACACCTAAAACTATTAGATTAAATTTTACAAATCTTTAACTATATTACCTACTAATAATTAATATATAAATTATTCTATTCTTGACAATAATACCAACATTTTGATTTAAATTTACTTATAAATTAGTTTAATTGAAAAATAATCAAACTATATTTATACTCCTTTATATTTATCTATAACATTATTTAATTTCTACAGCAACACATTTACTTATCTTATTAATGGTTTAGTGTAACCACTTATATTTTGTTTTAATTTTAAATAGAAATTAGACTACTATATCAAATATTTATATACATTTTGAAAATTCAGTATTCTCACATATAAATTACTATTCAAAAATTTCGAATTAAATTGTATCCCAAAATTACTATTTTTAATTATCTCTTATTAAAAATAGAAGTACTCTATTAAATATTCGTATATATCTTGAAAATTCATTATTCACAAATTTAAATTACTATTCTAAAATTTGGAAATTATATTAACTCATTTAATATTTCAAGAATTTATTTATTATAACCATTTTCTATTAGAAAATGGAAATTGTACCAATCTATTAAATTTGTATATATTTGGAAAATTAAAAATTCACACATTTAAATTGTGATTCAAAATTTGAAAATGGTATCACTCATTTACATATTTCAAATATTTAAATTACATAATATTTCAAAAATGATATAAATTTCACATATTAGAATAATTAATAGGTTAGCGCACGATTAAATTCATAATATAAACTAATACATTCGATTTTCATATTTGAATTAACGTTTCCGTTTCGTATATTCCATAATTGAATTATCTTCGTATTATACCATATTACAAGATATACTTTATTTGCATTAAACCAAATTAACATGTAATTAAATTTTCTAAAATTCTAGAACTATACATAATCCTATATAATCCTATATTATGGAGATCAATTTCACATTGTTATTCATCTCAAACTCCAATCTCTCATTCAAATATACACGTTTTGTTTTATTTTCTACTTAATGGCTAATATTGCTGATGTTTATTTTCTTAAACCATTCAAAACGTAATGAAAAATTAGAAATGAAAATATTGAAATTATAGAAACAATATCTCTAATCTAAAATCTTAGAAATAGCATTTTTTTAAATGCAAAATATCAAAAATAACCTCTGTTAATTTTAACCTAAAACTGTTTTTTATTTTCAGAAACCCGCCGCCGTCGACATCAAAAACTCCCTTCTCTTCGTCGACATCGAAAGCTCACTTCTCTTCGTGGACATCCAACTCCGCCTTCACCTTCTTCCTCATCGACGATTCTCGTCATCTCCTACGCCAAAATTGACCTTCATCGTCTTCACAGAGGTAAAAATCTCCTTCGATTTTTGTTGTAGATAAGCTTGGATCTGCTTGGATTTGGAATTAGGTTGAGATTGTTTGTTCTCTTCTAAACCTAGTTTATTCATGTTTATTCATGTTTGTATTTGGTTTACTGATTTTGTGGAATTTTCACGAAATTTTTTGCCTTTTGCCATTTATGCTTTTCCAATTGCATCTTAAAGATCTTGTCATTGTGAGGCCTTGATGAAAAATAACTCTTTCTTTCCATTTATGGTTCATCAAGATTTTGAATTGTCTGATAATTTTCTACACCAAAAGTTTAGACAAACTTGTAACTCTGCTCATTGTTAGATTATATGCTTTACTCTATTTTTCAGTTGTACTCTCTTTTCTAGTAGTTTTATTTCACCAAGCACAACAGTAGGAGAGTCATTGATTGTTCAAAAAAATCAAATGATCCCACTTCCTACCATTCTAAGTCTTTTTCTGGGTTTCTTTTACTCTCACTAAGCTGAACTCGTTAATACTTCTTCTTGCAAAGGACCATGAGAATCATGAAATAGCACATTAGTGTTTAAGGAGGCTTTAAAGTTGTTTGTTTGTGTTTTTTCTGGAATCTCTTTCTTATTGTTATCTCACTTTTGAATGGCCATTATAATCTATCATTTTCTATATTTTGCGCATTTCGTGTTGGAATACCACTTAGTGGCACCTGATCGAGCTCGGTTTCTAGCTCCACCTGATTTTCATTTCGGCATCGTACCAATGCCATCCTTAGATCTTGAACCCATGAATTTAGTTTCTGAATATTCTTTTCTTGTAAGAGAATTTTCTGCCACAAATAGAAACTCGTATATGATGCATATCCTTTGCCATTCAAATGGCTTAGTATAACGAAGAGATCTTGAATGTCACGTAACTATGCTTGATCTGCTTCTCTTTCTGGGGAAGCATCACTTGGAGGTTTCAAGATTGGGAAACTAGCCTTTACTACTTTCAAGATTAAGGTTTAGTTTCACCATAATCTGACATTGTTAGGTAAGATACAATCACCCACTAGAGTTTTTCAGCTTAGTATTGCTTGCAAGATGCAAGATTATCCTCAGGGTTAATATTAAGGTCACTTCCTGAAAACTTTTAAGTTTATTCTGTACTTTTAAATGATTGTGATTGTGATTTTTGGAAAGTCTCTAAACTCTTTTGGTAGATGTTATTTTTGTTTCATCTTTTGGTAGATGAGTTTTTAATGTATGAATGTTGCTTCTCTCGATTTGCAGATCATCTCTACCAGCTACCAGAAAATCAATATCACCACTTTCTTTCCAGCTGCTATTGTAAGTTTTATTTCGAATTTCATGTGCTAATAAACTTTGAGTTAAAAACTTTATAAAGTCTTAGAAAAGAATTTCTAAAACATAAAATTTTCCTAAAATTTAATAAAATATTTCTTTTTTTGTTTCTTTCCTTTTAATCGACTCTGCTTATCACATTTAATAAAATTTAATATTTCCATTCGCAAAGGATTTAATTTAAGGATGTCCCCAACATATTTGAGCTGTTTTTTTTCTTTCACAAAAATATTCCTAAAAGGTTGAGATTTTGCTAAACTTATAAAGTATGCATAGAGATAGTCAAATATGATTCCTTTTGAATATTATCATCAGCGGTTTGTGTCAAAATTGGTCTTAGTTTTGGTTAGTTAAAATAATGAAATAATATTTCATAGAACACATTCTGATTTCTGTTAAGAACATTCAAACATATGTGATTAACTAACAGAAAAAAAACACTACATCAAACATAAATATCGTTTCATGATGAAATTACTAAAACATTAGAAATACTACATAAAATTAATCAAATTTTTCTCAAATTCATCATTTCACGAAAGAATTCCTAAAACATAAGAAATACTACCTAAAATTTCTAAAACATTAGAGATAACTACATAAATAACGATTTAGGAAAGAATTCCTAAAACATTAGAGATTCTTCCTAAAATTGATCGAAGTTTTCCTAAAATTTAATAATCATTTTAGGAAGGCATTTCATACTTTTAGTAAGACATTCCTTAATCTTAAATAAATTAGATAGTGTTAACATTAACAAATTCATCGATTTTTATAGATATAAACATGGGAGACTCATTCCCCCTAAGAATTCCTTTACCTCAGTTGCGGTATAGCTTCGGATAAGAACCCCAACAAGTAGTCGTTATTAACCAAGCTTCTACATTAAATGTTATTCAAATTGTTAAAGAGCTGTTAGGAGATGCTCAGTTTCAGCGTGTAAAAAACAGTTTTATGGGCCCTCTTGTTCTTGCTGATGAGAGAGGGTTGGAATTCTCGGATAAGCTCGTTCATTTCATTTTGTCAAGACAAATTGATACAAAAAAGAAGAACGAGTTATGGTTTCAGTTTGCTGGGCAACATATGAGATTCTCGATAAGAGAATTTCATATGGTTACGGGTCTAAAATGTAGAGAAGAAGAGCGATCGAAAGATTGCGAAAACCAAAGTATTGTGTGGGAAAGGTTAAATGGGAGCCACACTTTAAAAGATATAGAGTATGTACTTCGACAAACCAATGAGGATTCGCTCGACGAAAGGTTTTCGTTGGGTATGTTATTGCTGATCGAAGGAATCTTGCTCCATAAGTATAGTGCATATAAATTTCCATCATCAAATGTGGAAATTGCACAAGATATTCAGAAGCTTCAAAATTATTGTTGGAGGAGAGATTCGTACATGATGCTCCTTAAATCGGTTAAAAAAGCCAATCTAGAAAAAGGGAAATACGATCTCCACGGATTCCCTATGGCGCTCCAACTGTGGCTATTAGCATCTGGACCACTTCTCCAGTCTTCATTTAGTGCGATCGATGCCCTTGCACAAAGAAATGGATTCATTGCACAACGATTCACCAAGACACACAAGCCTACTCTCTCACATATCCAAAACATAGAAGGAGTGCAAAATATAAGTTTATAATATTATAATGAATTAGGAATTCTTTCTTGAATTTTAATGAATTAATTTGTTTTGTTTTGTAGGTTAAAGTTATATGTATACTCCCATCTCTTGAGAATGATGGAGAAGATTCTATATCATTGGAGGATGAGGAAGATGAAGACATTTATGTCATTATGGACTTCGTAAAAAAGGTACCGAGTAACCAAAGAAGATTAGCTGAGTGGATCTGTTGATGTTCCCGGTGCAAGGGAAGAGATTGCGAAGCAATCGTTTAGGTTTTCTAGACCATCAGAAGAGTATCCGCAATCTACTACTGATGAGTCAGTTAAGGCCAAGCTGGACAATCTTATGAGAGTTGTTGAAGGGTTTAGATTAATGAATGATCGCTTGTCACGAATAGAAGACAGGCTTGAAAACTTTAGAAATGAGGTATGATTATTACTATCGTTTTTCATTGTAAAATTGATTATTTAATTATCTTTAAAAAAACATTAATTGTTGTAGAGAGCTAACATGGATGGTAATCATTCTTCTCACCATCAATCCCTATCATTTCAACAAAATGAAAATGATCACATACCTCCGCCTGCTCAATATGAGGTATGATCAATAGGTAATATTTCTTTTTTCTTTTAATAATTTATTGATTTATTGTTTCCTAAAAAATTTTGTGATTGTTGAAGAGAACTGAGATGAATGATATTCCAACCCACCACCCTTCACCATTGGTGCAAGAAAATCCAGCTGATAGGATGGGTTCAACAATTAATCCAAATGATGGGGTAAGATTTTCTAAAATTTTAGTTGTTTAAGTAGTTTAGTCAAGGTTTCCTAAAATATAAAGAAATACCTCCTAAATGCCTCATAAATTAAAACTTAATTGAAGTGTTACATTTCATTATTTAAACGTTTTTTCTTTTTCTGTGTGTTTTTCATTAAATGTTAAGCCTGAAACACCTTTACTTACTGAAATGGAGAGAAAAAAACTAAAATTGCTTCAAAAAATTGAAGCATATCACAATGGTAATTGGTTGGAAGCGGTTATTAAGATTATTCACAATGATGCGAGTTTGACTGTTTTGATCCCTGAAAATAGAAAAATGATACCACTAAGATGTAAAAAAGAGAAACTACGGATTCCAAGAAAATGAAACAATGGAGTTTGGAATCCACCTCTAGAAGAATGTCCTTTACGTGATCAAACTCAAAATGCAAAGGTATATTCTGAATACAAAGTCCCGTATTGGTATTTGATTGGTAAGGTGTTTTGTGATTGTATCGCATATAGGAGATTTCATTAAATTTAAGAAATGCTTTCTAAATAGTGTAAAAATCCAGAACTGTGACTATAAATAAAATTTTGTATTTTTCAACAGGAGAAGGAGAAAGTGCATTCCTCGTTCAACGAGGTAAGCTTCAACCTTTTCTCAACTCCAACAGAGGATATACGAGAACCATCAAGGCCAAATGTTCCTGTGCCGCCGCTTGATGATGATATCGGACCACTGAAAAAGAGGAAAATGACTAAAGTATCACCTCAACGACCTAATCCAAAAATCGGTGAGCCGGAACAGAAATTTCAGAGACGGAGTACGAGGATGGTGATTCCTTCTAGATCAACCAAGACTCCATTTAGAGCGCTTAGAAATCTGGCATCGTCTGTTACACCCGAGGTGCATCCCATTCTAAATCCGTTTGGATTTCCTCTTCTGCATCATTTTGATAAGTTGCTCCACTAGAAGACATTAAGAAAACCAAGGTTAGTATGTTTTAAATTTGTATACGTAGTTTTATTGTACTAGTTTTATTTCATCGTAACTACCTTGTATTTGCAGTCATATCAAAATTGGGGATGTATCGGTAGATCCATCATGGTTTGCGCAAACAGAGACCATAGGGGCTAGTATTGATGAAGAGGTAAATTATTAGATTCTTCTTATTTGTTTTTCTTGTGTGGTTTTTAATAGATTTTGTTGTTTCTATTGTTGCAGCACATTAACGCCACATTGTTAATGTTGTGCATGCGAAGGGATCATGAACCCGCATATTTTCACAACAACCGCCTTCCAAGAGCGACGTTTATGGAGACAAACTTTTTTAAGAAGCTATACTTGTGCTACAATTAAAAAAAACTAAGCCGAACAATGTTGCTCTAGGAGAGATCATTGAAGTTGTTAGAGGTACAAGGGCTCCGCACAAGAAGTGGTTTGAAGAAATTGATGTTGTTTATGGCATTTTCTTTATACGGCAGTTCAAACATTGGATTGGAATTTCCGTTAATTTAAAGAAGTGAGCCATAACTGTTTTGGAATGTGAATGTCCCTTGAAGAAGAGGTGCTTTGGATCTGATCATATTAAACCATTGACATGTATATTTTATAACAACTAATTTGGTAGTGCATTTTTTATCTATGGTGCAGAGATGATTCCTTTTCTTTTGAAATCTGATGCGGAACAAAGAGCTGAACTTGTAGATGCCACATCATTCAAAATGGAGACGTTTGATAGCAAAAATATTCCTAAGACGAAAAATGATACCAATTGTTCTCTTTTTGTGCTCAAGATGATTGAATGTCATTCTATAGGCATTGAAGATATGTCAAAGGTACATGATGGCGTAGAAGAAGACATAAGAACGAAGCTGGCATTTGACATTTTCCATGAGTTTGGAGATAAATCTTATATTAGACATTTTCATTTCCATATTTTTGTTTGACTTGTATCACGTTTTATGACAAAATTCTTAAAACATAAAAGATTCTTCTTAAATTTCCATCAAGGCTTCCTAAATTTTACATAAAATATGACTACTAATCTAAATTAAGTAATGATTTTTGAATATTAATGAAGCATTTCCTAAATAAAATAATTAAATGAAATTTAAAACAAAAAATTGCCATCAGCTCGAGGTGGAGGGGAGAATCAAACACTTGGCACATGTTTAAATAGAGGGGTGTGTAACCAATATGCTACTGTAACTAATTGACAAATAAGTATTTTGTTTGTTATAGATATATATATATATATATATATATATATATATATATATATATCTGTTTTTAATTCAAATAGCAAAACCTTAATATCAACATAGGAGGGATCGAACCTTGACACAAATGGTGAAAAAAGAAGTGTGTAACCGTTGTGCCATGTTATTCATCAATTGTTTATCATTACTTTTAATATTTATTTATGGGCAATTGATATTTCATGAACTAAAACAATTGACATTTTTGACATATAAATACTACACATATAATATTTCATTTTTGTGTAGCATATCTTTTGACAAATACATTAAAACATATAATCAAGAAAACTTATATGTGCAAATAAATTTTTTATAATTTTAAGGAATTCTTTCCTAAATAAACTAATTAAAAAATTAAGAAAAAAATTGGATGTTGCAATTAGGAAGATCGAACTTTATACAACTGAATAAGAGAAAGAATGTCAAATCACTGCACTGTTGGATCTAATCAACAAAATGACATTTTGTTTAATATATATAACAAAATAGCAAAATCATTATTTTTGATTTGAAGTGTGAAAAAGAGAGTTTGTAACCATTGTGTCATATCATTCATTCGAGTGTTTATCAATACTTTTAATATTTATTTCTTTATGAGTAGTATTGCAATTGATATTTCATAAACATGTATATCTTTTGACATTTTTGGAATACTAAAACGATTAATAAATACATAAGTACGTACAAGCAAGAAAATTTATATGTGCACATAAGAAAATAAATTTTCAAACAAGAAAGAATCATCTTACCATCTTTTAAAAATTTTAGGAAAGATTTTTTAATATTAAGGAAAATTTTCTTAAATATGAAAAAACAGTTGAAGTTAAGCAAATTATCAAATATTTTTTGAAAATGTTAATAAATAACAAATTAAGATAACAAAACATGAAAGTCTTCTTAGAAGGAAATTTTTTGATAAGTAAACTACAAGTAGTCTTGTTATGCCCTTCTTCACCACATCTACTATATTTGTGTCCTTGTGATTTTGAACCTGGAACTCCAAACTCTCCAGCTGACCTGATTCTCTTTTTGGGAGGTCTCCCACTGCTTTTCTTAGTTTGTGGTGGCGCGCATGAGAATTCACCAACAGCTGCTGGAAATGTATAACTTGTTAAATCTCCGCATGGGTGAATGCTCTCTGCATATGATTTGAACCATGTTTCTGTTAAGTAAAACTCATCAACAAACTGGTTTTCATCCATCTTCGAATGTTTCGCAGCAGCAATGGCATGAATACAAGGTATTTTGTCTACATCAAAGATGCAACAAGTGCACTGCTTGTTTTTCAGATGAACAATATACTTTCGGGTCTCATCCTTGACCTCAAACTCATATCGATATACTTGGAAAACATCAAGTATCATTGCAGCATCATACCTTTCTACCATCTTCTTCACCATACGTGGTGTGACCAGCTTTTTGTGTTTGGCAGCCTTTTCCCGGCGTTCATGAAACCATGTTGTAAGAGTCAATCTAATGGTTTCAAGAAGAGATATTATAGGCAACTCACGAGGCATGTTTAATATAGAATTCAATGACTCTGCAATGTTAGTTGTCATGATATTGTATCGGTTTGAAGGTGCATAAGACCGAGCCCATTTTCTGAAATCAACATCTTCTAAATATGTGGCTAAATCTACACTTCTACATCTTATGTTGCTGAATATGGCACTAAACTCATGACGAGTATAAGCATTAGCTGCAGCTTCTACAAGAGGCAACAATCATTTTCTCCCATACTTTGGTTTAAGATTGTTTAGTAGGTGAATTCGGCAAATACCATGATGTGCAAGTGGATAAATTTTTGAAAGTGTCTTTGCAATAGCAGGAGCTCGATCTGAAACAAATACCAAATCAGATGCGTCTGGGATAATAGTCTTCAGTCCATTAAAAACCAACTCCACGCAGCTTCATTTTCGGAGTCCACTATTGCAAATGCTAGAGGGTATAAAGAGAAATCTCCATCTTGTGCACAAGCTCCTAGCAAAGTTCTCTTAAACTTTCCTTTGAGAAACGTACCATCTCCAACAATCACTCTTCTCATCAAAGCAAAACCTCTTATCGATGGACCAAATGCAACAAAGGTGTATTTGAATTTACCAGTAGTATCCATCTCCAAATAAACTGTTGATCCAGGATTTTTCTCTTTAAGCATAAACAACCATTTCGATAGGTTGAAATAACTATCCTCAAGAGTCCCTCTCATCAGATTCTGAGCATACTCTTTCACTCTCCAAGCTTGTTTGTAATTAATATGTATACCATGCTCTAATCTAACTTGCTTCATAATCTGTTTTGGTTTGAGTCCATATTTCTTCTCACCATAGTTGCTACACATTAAAATTCCAAGCAATTTCATGGTTCCTTGTCTATGGTTGGCATTTCTGTGTGTTGTATCACAAGTATGCCCATGAACATACTTCTTCACTACAAAGTAATCAGAAGCAGCCGCCTTTAAAGCTCGCATCCTCCAAGTGCATTTATCATCAACACATCCTAATATCACTCTTGACTTATTCGACCAGAGAGACTTGAACTCAAACTTCCACTCTAATGCCCATTTTCCCATTTTTTCCATCAACTCATCCTTGTTCTTAAAATATCTATTCACATATATATCATCGACACCTCGGGTTGAATGTGAAATAGGAATTGGAGAAAGATTAGGAGCAGTGTTTAAATGAAGTGAATGATACCCTTTATCACCATTCGAAAAGTTGTTGTTTCCTGCTACATTTGTTGACATATCATTTCCAATCGATGTATGAAATTTCTATAAAGAGAAAAATAAAATAGAATTGATATTAAATGAAACTTAATACAAATAAAATAAAATTGATATTAAAAGAGAAATAATCATACTTTAGTTGTCAATTTTCATATATAAATAGTAAAACAATCGTTTCCTAAAACTTAGAAAAGCTTTTTAAATTTAGGAAGGTTTCTTTGAAAAATTTGGAAAACAGATTTAAGAAAAAATGCATAAATCAGCAGAAGGCAATATATATACCATTGTAAGAAAAGATAAAAATGCAATGCTACCTGTTGTTTTTCATGTAAAAAATATGGAGTGACACAATAATCACCATTTAAAGTTCTCACTACTTCTGTAAATCGAGTGTTTTTCACTTGACAAATCTCTAAACTGCATACAATATTCGATTGAATGTTGTTTCCAACATTCTCAACAACAATGATATCACTGTTTTATGGGGCCTAAAACAAAGTTTTAAAAGTATTAATGCAACTACAAAGAAATATGATCTCTCTAAAAATTGAACTATTTATACAAATCTCTTTGAAATAAATATGAAAAATATGTTACCCGTTGTTTTTCACACAAAATTGTTGGATCAACACATGAATCACCATCTAGATTTTGCAACATTTATGTGCATTGACTGTTTTCCACATTACAATTTGCTTCATCATTTACGGAATCAAGAGAAATGATGTTGCATTTGTCACTCACCTAAAACAGAGAGGAATTAAATTACAAGCAAAAGTGTGGAAATTAAACTTTAATAGAATACAAGTTCGTGTATTCTAACATTTAGGAAGATTTTTTCAATTTTTAGGAAACTTTTTTAACAATTTAGGAAGTTATGCACGAATCGTTTCATTATCGAAAGAAAACATATAAAAATGAGTTGCAATTTTACGCACCGTTACATAGAGATGAATGAGTTCAACATCTTGTTTTAGCTTATTTATGAAAGTGCGTAGTTGACGATCGTTGCGCAAATACACGGGTGGAGCATCATTTATCATCACCTTTGTGCTTAGTGGAAGGGCATAGCTAAGGGTAATTGCACTATTTTGTACAGAGCGATCGATTCCAAAATCTTCAGAAACCATTTCTAGTAAAGCATCATATTTGACATCTTCATCTACTTCAAAAACAGAGGCTCCTTTTTCCATTTCAACTAGAAATTCCCATTTGAACATTTCATTTAATTTCCACTCTCCACAAACACAATAAATCTCTATCATATTTTCCTGAAAAAAATGCAAATAAAAGCATCAAGTAAAAGAAAATTCACATTCATAACTTGGACAATCACTATTTAGATGAAAGAAAGGGTTTCAGACAGGCCATACAGTGGCAGAACAAAAAAATAGAAACTACTTATAATTTTCAGATGTATGAGAGTGAAAGAGATGGCTTCTCTGCTAGGGTTTTGTAACTTGAGTTACAGTAAGTTCTTTTGATTATCTGCTAGGCTCCTCGTCTTAGAGAATCGGCTTGCTGTGTCTTAGATCTGTCTAGAAGATGATGGAAAATTATTATTTTTTCTAAGAGAGTGAAAGAGAAAACATGAATTATGTTGTTGTAATTATTTATTTTGCCTAACTGCTCATTTCTGGGCAGGGACCTAGTTCATAGTGGAGGAGTGCATGGAGGGCACTATTACGCCTTCAGTAGGGCAACTCTTTCAGAACAGTGGTATGTATCATTCTATTGTTTCTAACTGTCTGCTTTTTTATCGCTAAAACAAGCTTTGTATTTTGTAATCCTTGAAGAAGTTTTATTGAAAACTAGTTTGCTCATCATCTAGGCTAGCAAGGTGTAAGTCATGTATGTTATTGAATTTCTCTAGACTTTTCTAACCACCTCTTTAAACTTGTATATCCTGATATTAGTTTCAGATTTGAGTTCACTGTATAACTAAGAACTAGTTATATTAATTTGAGTTCACTGTATAAACAGAAATAAGCACACACACAAACACAAATATCAGAAGATTAAAGAACACAAGATTAAAGAACAGAATCTCGTGTCTTCTCTGCAAATCTCGCCGAAAAACGAAGAGAACATACCTCTACAAATCTCGCCGGAAAAGAAATTGCAATTTGCGATTTTTAAGGAGCGGCCTCCGACAGAGATCGTGCTGGTGTAACCGTTACTTTCCGGAGAGCGCGATCTTCTTACTGCAAATGTCACTGGAGTTACTGTAAATATCGCCGGAGTTGCTGCAAATGTCGCGATTTGAAGAAGTCGACTAAACCCAGAGAAAAAGCGTCGGCTCCTGTGACGAAGAAAAAGTTAGTTTTTATGTGAGGATAATAAAGTCATTTGTTAATAGATGAAATGTTAGATTTGTGATTATTTGGTCGAGTTGCTATTTTTGTCACCAAAAGTTAATTTGATGCTATTAGAGGGAAAATGGATAAAAGAGAAAAATATGTATTAAAGTGCAGTCTTAAATCATAATGTAATGTCATTGTGCCACTTTAGTTATTCTCTAATTTCAATTCAAACTTGACAAATAATTCCTTTTCTAACCTCAAATGAAAATGATAAAAAAATTTTAAAATTGTGACAAATGAAACTGATCAAATTTTTAAAAAATTGTGATAAATTTTCAATATTAATAGTGTATCCAAATTACATTCAGCGTAATTAAAATTAACTATGTTATTATTTTATTTAAAAATAGAATTAGATATATAAAAACTTTTAATAGTCACTTTTTATTCTTATATCAATGGTAGAAATCATTTGATCTTATAAATGTATTTAATTATGGACTCATTTAAGAAAAGTCTAAGAATTGTACTATTGATTAAAGTATATTATTTGAAAATGTGAATATTGATCAATTGCAAAATTAACATTTATGTTTTTAAATAACACATTTTCTAAATTTAAATAAAAATATAAATACATAGCAGAATTTGATAATATTATTTTAATAATGAGAGTTTTAATCAAGGGCAAATGACTAATTTAGCACTAAATATAGATTTAGTGACTAAATTAGCATCTCTAATCTAAAATCTTAGAAATAGCATTTTTTAAATGCAAAATATCAAAAATAATCTCTGTTAATTTTAACCTAAAACTATTTTTTATTTTGTATTTGGTTTACTGATTTTGTGGAATTTTCATGAAATTTTTTGCCTTTTGCCATTTATACTTTTCCATTTGCATCTTAAAGATCTTGTCATTCTGAGGCATTGATGAAAAATAACTCTTTCTTTCCATTTATGGTTCATCAAGATTTTGAATTGTCTGATAATTTTCTACACCAAAAGTTTAGACAAAATTGTAACTCTGCTCATTGTTAGATTATATGCTTTACTCTGTTTTTCAGTTGTACTCTCTTTTTTAGTAGTTTTATTTCATTGATTGTTCTAAGAAATCAAATGATCCCACGTCCTACCATTCTAAGTCTTTTTCTAGGTTTCTTTTACTCTCACTAAGCTGAACTCGTTAATATTTCTTCTTGCGAAGGACCATGAGAATCATGAAATAGCACATTAGTGTTTAAGGAGGCTTTAAAGCTGTTTGTTTGTGTTTTTTCTGGAATCTCTCTCTTATTGTTATCTCACTTTTGAATGGCCATTATAATATATCTTTTTCTCTATTTTGCGCATTTCGTGTTGGAATACCACTTAGTGGTACCTGATCGAGCTCGGTTTCTAGCTCCACCTGATTTTTATTTCGGCATCGTACCAATGCCATCCTTAGATCTTGAACCCATGCATTCAGCTTCTGAATATTCTTTTTTTTGTAAGAGAATTTTCTGCCACAAATAGAAACTCGTATATGATGCATATCCTTTGCCATTCAAATGGCTTAGTATAACGAAGAGATCTTGAATGTCACTTAACTATGCTTGATTTGCTTCTCTTTCTGGGGAAGCATCACTTGGAGGTTTCAAGATTGGGAAACTAGCATTTACTACTTTCAAAATTAAGGTTTAGTTTCACCATAATCTGACATTGTTAGGTAAGATACAATCACCCACTAGAGTTTTTCAGCTTAGTATTGCTTGCAAGATGCAAGATTATCCTCAGGGTTAATATTAAGGTCACTTCTTGAAAACTTTTAAGTTTATTATGTATTTTTAAGTGATTGTGATTGTGATTTTTAGAAAGTCTCTAAACTCTTTTGGTAGATGTTATTTTTGTTTCATCTTTTGGTAGATGAGTTTTTAATGTATGAATGTTGTTTCTCTCGATTTGCAGATCATCTCTACCAGCTACCAGAAAATCAATATCACCACTTTCTTTCCAGCTGCTATTGTAAGTTTTATTTCGAATTTCATGTGCTAATAAACTTTGAGTTAAAAACTTTATAAAGTCTTAGAAAAGAATTCTTAAAACATAAGAGATACTATCTAAAATTGCATAAAGTTTTCCTAAATTTTAATAAAGTATTTCTTGTTTGTTTTTTTTCCTTTTAATCGATTCTGCTTATCACATTTAATAAAATTTAATATATCCATTCGTAAAGGATTTAATTTAAGGATGTCTCCAACACATTTGAGCTGTTTTTTTTTCTTTCACAAAAATATTCCTAAAAGGTTGAGATTTTGTTAAACTTATAAAATATGCATAGAGATAGTCAATTATGATTCCTTTTGAATATTATCATCAGCGGTTTGTGTCAAAATTGGTCTTATTTTTGGTTAGTTAAAATAATGGAATAATCTTTCATAGAACACATTCTGATTTCTGTTAAGAACATTCAAACATATGTGATTAACTAACAGAAAAAGACTACATCAAACATAAATATCGTTTCAGGATGAAATTACTAAAACATTAGAAATACTACATAAAATAATCAAAATTTTCTCAAATTCATCATTTCAGGAAAGAATTCCTAAAACATAAGAAATACTACCTAAAATTTCTAAAACATTAGAGATAACTACATAAATAACGATTTAGGAAAGAATTCCTAAAACATTAGAGATTCTTCCTAAAATTGATCGAAGTTTATAATATTATAATGAATTAGGAATTCTTTCTTGAATTTTAATGAATTAATTTGTTTTGTTTTGTAGGTTAAAGTTATATGTATACTCCCATCGAAGATTCTATATCATTGGAGGATGAGGAAGATAAATACATTTATGCCATTGTGGACTTCGTAAAAAAGGTACCGAGTAACCAAAGAAGATTGGCTGACTGGATCTGTTGATGTTCGCGGTGCAATGGAAGAGATTGCGAGGCAATCGTTTAGGTTTTCTAGACCATCAGAAGAGTACCCGCAATCTACTACTGATGATTCAGTTAAGGCCAAGCTGGAAAATCTTATGAAAGTTGTTGAAGGGTTTAGATTAATGAATGATCGCTTGTCACGAATAGAAGATAGGCTTGAAAAGCTTAGAAATGAGGTATGATTATTACTATCGTTTTTTGTTATAAAATTGATTATTTAATTATCTTTTAAAAAAAAAATTAATTGTTGCAGAGAGCTAACATGGATGGTAATCATTCTTCTCACCATCAATCCTTATCATTTCAACAAAATGAAAATGATCACATACCTCCGCCTGCTCAATATGAGGTATGATCAATGGTAATATTTTTTTCTTCTAATAATTTATTGATTTATTGTTTCCTAAAAAATTTTATGATTGTTGAAGAGAACTGAGATGAATGATATTCCAACCCACCACCCTTCACCATCGGTGCAAGAAAATCCAGCTGATAGGATGGGTTCAACAATTAATCCAAATGATGGGGTAAGATTTTCTAAAATTTTAGTCGTTTAAGTAGTTTAGTCAGTGTTTCCTAAAATTTAAAGAAATGCCCCCTAAATGCCTCTTAAATTAAAACTTAATTGAAGTGTTACATTTCATTATTTAAACGTTTTTTCTTTTTCTGTGTGTTTTTCATTAAATGTTAAGTCTGAAGCACCTTTACTTACTGAAATGGCGAGAAAAAAACTAAAATTGCTTCAAAAAATTGAAGCATATCACAATGGTAATTGGTTGGAAGCGGTTATTAAGATTATTCACAATGATGCGAGTTTGACTGTTTTGATCTCTTAAAATAGAAAAATGATACCACTAAGATGTAAAAAAGAGAAACTACGGATTCCAAGAAAATGAAATAATGGAGTTTGGAATCCACCTCTAGAAGAATGTCCTTTACGTGATCAAACTCAAAATGCAAAGGTATATTCTGAATACAAAGTCCCATATTGGTATTTGATTGGTAAGGTGTTTTGTGATTGTATCGCATATAGGAGGTTTCATTAAATTTAATAAATGCTTTCTAAATAGTGTAAAAGTGACTACAAATAAAATTTTGTATTTTTCAACAGGAGAAGGAGAAAGTGCATTCCTCGTTCAACGAGGTAAGCTTCAACCTTTTCTCAACTCCAACAGAGGACATAGGAGAACCATCAAGGCCAAATGTTCCCGTGCCACCGCTTGATGATGATATCGGACCACTGAAAAAGAGGAAAACGACTAAAGTATCACCTCAACGACCTAATCCAAAAATTGGTGAGCCGGAACAGAAATTTCAGAGACGGAGTACGAGGATGGTGATTCCTTCTAGATCAACCAAGACTCCATTTAGAGCACTTAGAAATCCGGCGTTGTCCATTACACCCGAGGTGCATCCCATTCTAAATCCGTTTGGATCTCCTCTTCTGCATCATTTTGATAAGTTGCTCCACTAGAAGACATTAAGAAAACCAAGGTTAGTATGTTTTTAAATTTGTATACATAGTTTTATTGTACTAGTTTTATTTCATCGTAACTACCTTGTATTTGCAGTCATATCAAAATTGGGGATGTATCGATAGATCCATCATGGTTTGCGCAAATAGAGATCATAGAGGCTAGTATTGATGAAGAGGTAAATTATTAGATTCTTCTTATTTGTTTTTCTTGAGTGGTTTTTAATAGATTTTTTTGTTTCTATTGTTGCAGCACATTAACGCCACATTGTTAATGTTGTGCATGCGAAGGGATCATGAACCCGCATATTTTCACAACAACCGCCTTCCAAGAGCGACATTTATGGAGACAAACTTTTTTAAGAAGCTATACTTGTGCTACAATTAAAAAAAACTAAGCCGAACAATGTTGCTCTAGGAGAGATCATTGAAGTTGTTAGAGGTACAAGGGTTCCGCACAAGAAGTGGTTTGAAGAAATTGATGTTGTTTATGGCATTTTCTTTATATGGCAGTTCAAACAATGGATTGGAATTGCCGTTAATTTAAAGAAGTGAGCCATAACTTTTTTGGAATGTGAATGTCCCTCGAAGAAGAGGTGCTTTGGATCTAATCATATTAAACCATTGACATGTATGTTTTATAACAACTAATTTGGTAGTGCGTTTTTGAGTAGTTCTAAACAGTAACTATTTTTTTATCTATGGTGCAGAGATGATTCCTTTTCTTTTGAAATCTGATGCGGAACAAAGAGCTGAACTTGTAGATGCCACATCATTCAAAATGGAGACGTTTGATAGCAAAAATATTCCTAAGACGAAAAACGATACCAATTGTTCTCTTTTTGTGCTCAAGATGATTGAATGTCATTCTATGGGCATTGAAGATATGTCAAAGGTATATGATGGCATAAAAGAAGACATAAGAACGAAACTGGCATTTGACATTTTCCATGAGATTGGAGATAAATCTTATATTAGACATTTTCATTTTCATTTCCATGTTTTTGTTTGACTTGTATCACGTTTTATGACAAAATTCTTAAAACATAAAAGATTCTTCTTAAATTTCCATTAAGGCTTCCTAAATTTTACATAAAATATGGCTACTAATCTAAATTAAGTAATGATTTTTGAATATTAATGAAGCGTTTCCTAAATAAAATAATTAAATGAAATTTAAAACTAAAAATTACCATAAGCTCGAGGTGGAGGGGGGAATCAAACACTTGGCACATGTTTAAATAGAGGGATGTGTAACCAATATGCTACTGTAACTAATTTATAAATAAATATTTTGTTTGTTATATATATATATATATATGTTTTTAATTCAAATGGCAAAACCTTAATATCAACATAGGGGGGATCGAACCTTGACACAAATGGTGAAAAAAGAAGTGTGTAACCGTTGTGCCATGTTATTCATCAATTGTTTATCATTAATTTTAATATTTATTTATGGACAATTGATATTTCATGAACTAAAACAATTGAAATTTTTGACATATAAATACTACACATATAATATTTCATTTTTGTGTAGCATATCTTTTGACAAATACATTAAAACATATAATCAAGAAAACTTATATGTGCAAATAAAATTTTTATAATTTTAAGGAATTCTTTCCTAAATAAATTAATTAAAAAATTAAGAAAAAATTGGATGTTGCAATTAGGAAGATCGAACTTTATACAACTGAGTAAGAGAAAGAATGTGAAATCACTGCTACTGGATCTAATCAACAAAATAACATTTTGTTTAATGTATATAACAAAATAGCAAAATCATTATTTTTGATTTGGAGGAGAATCAAACCTTGAGATGAAGTGTGAAAAAGAGAGTATGTAACCATTGTGCCATATCATTCATTCGAGTGTTTATCAATACTTTTAATATTTATTTCTTTATAAGTAGTATTGCAATTGATATTTCATAAACATGTATATCTTTTGACATTTTTGGAATACTAAAACGATTAACAAATACATAAGTACGTACAAGCAAGAAAATTTATATGTGCACATAAGAAAATAAATTTTCAAACAAAAAAGAATCATCTTACCATCTTTTAAAAAATTTAGGAAAGATTTCGTAATATTAAAGAAAAGTTTCTTAAATACGAAAACACAGTTGAAGTTAAACAAATAATCAAATATCTTTTGAAAATGTTAATAAGTAACAAATTAAGATAACAAAACATGAAAGTCTTCTTAGAAGGAAATTTTTTGATAAGTAAACTATATTGGAATTCTGCAAGTAGTCTTGTTATGCCCTTCTTCACCACATCTACTACATTTGTGTCCTTGTGATTTTGAACCTGGAACTCCAAACTCTCCAACTGACCTGATTCTCTTTTTGGGAGGTCTCCCACTGCTTTTCTTAGTTTGTGGTGGCACGCATGAAAATTCACCAACAGCTGCTGGAAATGTATAACTTGTTAAATCTGTGCATGGGTGAATGCTCTCTGCATATGATTTGAACCATGTTTCTGTTAAGTAAAACTCATCAACAAACTGGTTTTCATCCATCTTCGAACGTTTCGCAGCAGCAATGGCATGAATACAAGGTATTTTGTCTACATCAAAGATGCAACAAGTGCACTGCTTGTTTTTCAGATGAACAATATACTTTCGGGTCTCATCCTTGACCTCAAACTCATATCGATATACTTGAAAAACATCAAGTATCATTGCAGCATCATACCTTTCTACCATCTCCTTCACCATACGTGGTGTGCCCAGCTTTTTGTGTTTGGCAGCCTTTTCCCAGCGTTCATGAAACCATATTGTAAGAGTCAATCTAATGGTTTCAAGAAGAGATATTATAGGCAACTCACGAGGCATGTTTAACATAGAATTCAATGACTCTGCAATGTTAGTTGTCATGATATTGTATCGGTTTGAAGGTGCATAAGACCGAGCCCATTTTCTGAAATCAGCATCTTCTAAATATGTGGCTAAATCTACACTTTTTATGTCGCTGAATATGGCACTAAACTCATGACGAGTATAAGTATTAGCTGCAGCTTCTACAAGAGGCAACAATCATTTTCTCCCATACTTTGGTTTAAGATTGTTTAGTAGGTGAATTCGGCAAATACCATGATGTGCAAGTGGATAAATTTTTGAAAGTGTCTTTGCAATAGCAGGAGCTCGATCTGAAACAAATACCAAATCAGATGCGTCTGGGATAATAGTCTTCAGTCCATTAAAAAACCAACTCCACGCAGCTTCATTTTCGGAGTCCACTATTGCAAATGCTAGAGGGTATAAAGAGAAATCTCCATCTTGTGCACAAGCTCCTAGCAAAGTAACTTGAGTTACAGTAAGTTCTTTTGATTATCTGCTAGGCTCCTCGTCTTAGAGAATCGGCTTGCTGTGTCTTAGATCTGTCTAGAAGATGATGGAAAATTATTATTCTTTCTAAGAGAGTGAAAAAGAAAACATGAATTATGTTGTTGTAATTATTTATTTTGCCTAACTGCTCATTTCTGGGCAGGGACCTAGTTCATAGTGGAGGAGTGCATGGAGGGCACTATTACGCCTTCAGTAGGGCAACTCTTTCAGAACAGTGGTATGTATCATTCTATTGTTTCTAACTGTCTGCTTTTTATCGCTAAAACAAGCTTTGTATTTTGTAATCCTTGAAGAAGTTTTATTGAAAACTAGTTTGCTCATCATCTAGGCTAGCAAGGTGTAAGTAATGTATGCTATTGAATTTCTCTAGACTTTTCTAACCACCTATTTAAACTTGTATATCATGATATTAGTTTCAGATTTGAGTTCATTGTATAACTAAGAACTAGTTATATTAATTTGAGTTCACTGTATAAACAGAAATAAGCACACACACAAACACAAATATCAGAAGATTAAAGAACACAAGATTAAAGAACAGAATCTCGTGTCTCCTCTACAAATCTCATCGGAATAAACCTCGCAGACTTCTCGGAGAAGTCTGCTTTGATAGGAATAAAAATTGCTTTGGCGAGAAAAACAGTTTAGTCCTATCAAAGCAGACTTCTCCGAGAAGTCTGCGAGGTTTATTCCGATCAAAGCAGACTTCTCGGAGAAGTCTGCTTTGGTAGGAAAAACAGGTTATTCCAGCTGAAGCAGACTTC